>OX451739.1:904801542-906001542 GCA_948472305.1 Vicia faba | reverse complement strand
TGAGAAACTTATAATGCATGTTAATTATGAGAAATCTCACCCTTACTTTAATGATTTCAGATTAAAGTTAGCAGCTCAGGAGTGGGTGAGGATGGCTCTAGAGCTATGTTACTTTAAGTCCGCGTGTCAGTGTCGTGCTCTGATAGGTTGTAACACTGGGGGGAACATTTGAATGATGAGTTTTATTTTATACTCTATTGTTTAAATTATGTTGAGAATACTTATGAAGTGAAGTTATTCCGGTTTTGAGACATTTCCGCTGTGTAGAACATGATATTGATTTGAATATTTATCTTAATAATTCCTTCAGTAAAGCATGATAACTGTAGGTTTGAGGTCTTTATATTTATCTTGAATTGTGACATCCCTGTTTTCCATGTTACTCTGATTTAATTAATATATTCGCGGGTTATTTAGAAGGGGTGTTACACTAGTCACCAGGTTAGAATCTATCAGACTCTTAATTTCTTTTGCTGTAAATAATGGCATCACTCTGTATCAGATGGATGTCAAAAGTCCATTCTTAAATGGTTACATTGATGAAGAGGTTTATGTGCACCAACCCCCTGGGTTTGAAAATTCCAAACATCCAGAATATGTTTTCAAACTAAAGAGATCACTTTATGGTCTAAAACAAGCTCCCAGAGCTTGGTATGAAAGACTAAGTAACTTTCTGTTAGAAAAGGAATTCACCAGTGGGGAAGTGGACACAACCTTGTTCTGTAAGACATTTAAGAATGATATTTTAGTTTGTCAAATTTATGTAGATGATATAATATTTGGATCTACTAAATCTTCTCTGGGAAGAGAATTTGCTAAGTCTATGCAGACAGAGTTTGAAATGAGCTTGATGGGAGAACTCAAATTCTTTATGGGCATTTAGATCAATCAAACTCCAGAAGGAACCTACATACACCAGAGCAAATACGTCAGAGAACTTTTGAAGAAATTTGACCTATCAGAGTGTAAGCCATTGAAGACTTCAATGCATCCCACATGCATTCTGGAAAAGGAAGAGGTAAGTAAAAAGGTAGAGCAGAAGATCTACATAGGTATGATTGGTTCTCTCTTATATCTTACAGCTTCAAGGCCTGACATTTTATACGATGTATGCTTATGTTCCAGATTCTAATCAGATCCTAGAGAATCTTACTTAACAGCTGTTAAGCGAATTTTCAAGTATCTAAAAGGTACTACTAACCTGGGTTTGTTTTATAGAAAAACCAGTGAATATAATTTAGTAGGGTACTGTGATGCTGACTTCACTGGAGATAGAGTAGAAAGAAAAAGCACTTCTAGAAGCTGCCAGTTTCAGGGAGATAGTCTGATCTCATGGACCAGCAAGAGGCAGTCCACAATTGTGTTGTCAACAGCTGAAGTTGAATACATAGCAGTTGCTAGATGCAGCACACAAATGCTCTGGATGAAGAGTCATCTTGAAGACTTCAACATATTTGAGAGTAACATTCTTATATTCTATGATAATACTTCTGCAATATGTTTATCTTGGAATCCAATTTTTCACTCTAGGGCTAAGCATATAGAAATAAAACATCACTTTATTAGGGACTATATTCAGAAAGGAATCTTTACTTTAAATTTATTGACACAGACCATCAATGGGATGATGTCTTTACTAAACCACTTTCTGAAGATAGGTTTAATTTCATTCTGAAACATCTCAGCATGAAATTACGTCCAGAATAAGAGTTTTATTTATATATTCTTTAACCCTCAAAACTTTATGTTTTCTTTGTGAACATCTGATCAACAAGTCTTCAGAAGTTAGAAGAACAGTTGCATCAGAATCTAACTAAGAAGATTTGAACCTTTCATTTCAAAGATAGAGGCGTGTAGTTCACATTATTAACATATGTCATCCTCTCACAAGCTACCTTCTAAGGCTGAACAGGCATTCAAATTATGAAGAGTCTAAGGCTTTGATTGGGTGCATTAAGACGCGTGTCATTGGTAACTGTTTCTTATCTCCATGCAAACCCCTATTTTCAGGTTTCATAATTACAGTGTAATCATTAATTTGTTTTCTCTTTCTTATTGATTAAGTTTTCAAATTGATTATAAATACACAATCACTATCACATTCACTTCTTCTCGCTTCTATTTTTCTCTCTAGTTTTCGTTTGCAAAAACCCTTTTTCTTAGAAATCTTAAACAGTCAGTGTGAATAATGGCATCTTCCTCAAGCACTAAAAATCTTCAAAATCTCCTGGTTCATCATCAACAGCAGAACAGTACGAAGAACCAATAAGAACCTTGCTCACTCCAGTTGATTCTCTTGAAGTCCTCTGTGAGCTTATCACTGACTTTGAAAGCTTGAAGGAGATTGGGTTTGATCTTTCTGAAGATGTAACTGCTCAAGGCTGGAACAGGTATTTCAATCGTCTTCTAGGTCCAGTGTTCCCAATTCTGGTAAAGGAATTCTGGATTCATGCAACTGCCTCTAATCATCAAGTGATATTTTATGTAATGGGGAAGGAAATTGCAATTACTGAAGATTTGATTGGAAAGCTGATTGGTTATAATGGCGGCGGAATTAGGTGCAACGACATGGATGAGAAATGTTCTGACCTAAAAGCCATATCAAGAGTAATCTTCACTTCTGGACAGCCATCCAGTAAGATTAAAGATATGAAGGATTACTACAGAATCTGGGCTAAGATCATTATGGGTTGTATAAACCACAAGAAGCCAACAAGCTTTCCTGACTACATCAATATTGATCAACAGTTTCTGCTTTATTTCATTTCAAAGACAAGAATAAACCTTCCTCACTTGCTTTTCAATCATCTGAGAACAAGCCTGAAGGAAACAAGGGAAGAAGAAAGGACCAAGTTGGATTGGATACCTCCGGGCAGGTTAATTTCTGATATTCTGACTGAGAACAGGTTGATAGAACATCTGACAGAAGCTCAGCAGAAAGCACACTAGAGGCATGTGCTGGAAAACCCCTTAGTGCCAAGAATCTGAAAAAGGTGAAGATTATTGACAGCATTAAGAAGGAGCCAATCATTGCCACACATGAAGTCATCACGGCAAGGAGAATCTCTCTGAAAGAGTTTCCTCTATTTTATGAGATTGATGTTACACCAGAAATAGTGGTCAGATGCTTAGAAGAATGCAAGGAGAATGGAACTTCTCCAAAAATTAATATTTGTGATCTGAATCAGCATGCTCCAGATGTTGTCTTAAATAAGTCAATAAAGAGAAAAGCTGCTGGAGAAGGATCTTCTCAGAGGACTCCAAAAGCTGTTAAAAAGAAAGGTAACACTTCCTTTATTTCTGTTGTAGAATCAGTAGTTTTTCCAACATCTGAAACACCTTCCTCTCTAAAACCAACAAAAGATCCCTCACCTCAAACACTTGAAGATTTTGATATAGAGTTTGACCCTTCTGTAACTCTTGAAAACTTCCTAAACGAACCTCACTCTCCCAATCCACATCTAGAACAAAATCAGCCAGAACTTGATAAAGTTCTTTCTGATATTGATCTATTTGATCAAGATTTTCAAATTCCTAACCCTTAAAATTCAAAGCTTCAAACTCCTAACCCAGAAAATCCAAACGTTCACACTCCTCAAACTGAAAATCCAAACTTCCAAACCACTCACCCAGAAAATCCAAACGCTACCGCTAACCAACCAGAAGATTCTTACACAGACTCTGATACCACACTAATTCCTGGAATCACAGAATCTCTCATGGTTCGAGAACCTCTCTCCATTCTAGACATTCCAGAAATACCATCACCTTATCATTCCACTCCTCCAAACACACCAAGATCACCAATCATCATTTCTGATTCGCCTACTCCCTCTCATATTAACCGTCCAGATGATCACTTCAGAACAGTCATTAACTTAGAAGCGTTGGACCACCTAGCCTCAACCTCTCACAAAATAGCCCTTCCCAAACCTAAACCAACTATAACCAAAGCAGATGTTGGTAGAAACTTATTGATTTTTGAAACAGAATTAATGGAATGGGTTAACTCTTTGAATCAAGTAAGCTTAGAATATTCAAATCCTGCTGCTTCTGATTCACACTAGAATCGATTCAGAAGATGGTTCAATTCAGAATCCCATAAGCTCAAAGAATTAAGTTATGAACTGGCTCAACAGAACTTATGTGATCAGCTGAAAGCTTTCAAAGATCAAGTTCTGAGTCACTGGGAAAAGAAATATATCCTTCTGCTGGACAATGCTTCCTGGAAAGAGCACCAACCTTCAGAAGTTATTGAACCATGCTCTAAAAAACTTCCTCTGGCTATTATTCAATAAAAGGAAAAACCAACTGAAGGAGCCACCGAATCAGAAAATGCTACAGAATGCTCTGAGAAGCTTGCATCTTCTGTGGATACACTAGCTTCATCTTTGGTTATGCAAACTCTAGAAGAGTTAAAGAAAGAGAATGCAGTAATCAAAGAAAGATTGGACAAGCAAGAAGACACGAGCAATGAAATCAAGGAAATGCTGGGAAAGAAAGAGGAATCAAGCACTCATATTACGAGCTTGTTGGAAGCGTTGATCACACGACTTCCCCCTCCTCAATCTTAGATTTTTTTATAACTCGTTTTCTGCATTCATTATCTTGTTTCATCTGGCTCTGAAAATGTTATTGAAATTTGTTTTAATATAAATCATCTTTTTGACTCTGATATTAATGTTTATATTGCTTTTTGATTCCTGACAAAAAGGGGGGAGAACGTAAGATATTTTCAATAACAGTATATCGGGACAAGGTCTCAAACATTTTGAATATCTTAATTTCTCATTTTTTTTAAAGCAAAACAGGAACAAAACTCTGAAGAAGACAGAAGGAGATGCATCAAAAGCTCTGATCAGAATGAACTTCAGGGAAGTAATTCATCTCTATTTGAGTACTCAACTCGGGGGGGGGGGGGGGGGGGAGACTCTCTAAAGCTTTATGTTCTGTCTATTTTAATTGAAAAATCCTAGTTTTTGTCATCATCAAAAAGGGGGAGATTGTTAGAACATAGTTTGATTCTACAACCCCCGTAAGAGTTTTGATGATAACAAACACAAAGAACAAATATGCACTCTAAAATTATGTTCTATTTTATACATAAGTTCTGAACGGAAATGGATCAGAAGTTAAGCTACAAGGTTGTTCCTGCTGTGAACATGGACTGATCTCAGAATATTCTGATGTATGAAGATCAGAATTTATGCTAAGAGAAAGACATTTTAACTCTGAACATAATTCTAACACTACAAACAGGACCTTATGATTCTGACCTTCCAAGTTCTGAAGCTAAGCAACAAACAGATCCCTTAAAGTTCTAAAGCGTTACTATTCATCAAAGTTGTATCAATTGCAACGACTACAAAGAGACAAGGATCTTATCATTGAGGAAAGTGAATTAACTGACAATTATCAAGTTTCCATTTGCACAAGATTGTTGCGCCTATTTAAACAAGAAACAAGGTTAAATCATTCACGATTTACATCACTGCTATTTCATAATCTTCCAACGCTGCTACTGCTTATTTAAATTATTCTCTAAATTGTGTAATACATCACAAGTTTGTGATACTATTTTTGTAACGAAAACCATATTGTACACTATATTGTTCTTGCTTTTGTTAGTGAAATTCCTTGAGATAAACCGGGTTATGGTTGTACTCAAGAAGACTTTGGAAGTTGTCAAAGTAGATTTGTAATCAGTTTGATTAGTGAATTAAGACCTCGTTGGAGAGAGGCGAAATCACCTTGGCGGGTGGACTGTGTTAGAACATAGTTTGATTCTACAACCCTTGATTAGAGTTTTGATGATAACAAATACAAAGAATAAATAAATACAAAGAATATATACAAAGAACAAATATGCACCTTAAAAATATGTTTTATGTATGCAGAAGTTCTGATGGGATCAATCAGAAGATAAGCTAAAGCATTACACGCTGAAGCAAAACAGTTTTTACGCTGAAGTTTGATGACCAGAATTTGCACTTAAACAAGTAAACTCTGACTCTGAACAAAGACATCTCAGCCAAGTCATCAACACTCTGAAGCGTTATCAGCGGTTAAAGCAAAGAAGACTCTGAAGCGTTATTAATTATTCAAGACAAAATTAAATGCCAACGGCTTTCTTCAGACAAGATCTTCTACAAAAGGAAAGTGTGTTATTAACATTAAACTTGGTTTTATGGACAACGTCTCTTGCTTGCCTATATAAACAAGTATGCTTGCAAAAAGAAGCACGTACGTATGCACACATCAATTTGTAGAGAATTCCAAACCACGCATATTCAAGCTCTAGCAAATTCATTCTATACTATAAGCTTAACCTGTGTAATTATCACAGTTGTGATAAACTGTTTTGTTAGAAAACAACAACACATTCTTGTTCAATTATTTGTAAAAGATTTCCTTGAGATTAACCGGTTTGTGGTTGTACTCAAGAAGACTTTAACAGTTGTTAAAGTAGCTATTGTAATCTTTTGAGATTAGTGGATTAAGACCTCGTTGGAGAGAGGCGAAATCACCTTGACGGGTGGACTGGAGTAGTTTGAGATCAAACGAAACAGGATAAAAATATTGTGTCTTTAAGCTGTTTTTGATCCAAGTTTTTCAATTCAACCCCCCCCCCCCCCCCCCCCCTTCTTGTGTTTTTCACATCTTCAATTGGCATCAGAGCGCCTGGTTCTGAGCTTAAACACTTAACCGTGTCAGTACAAGATCCAGCGTCATAAAAACACAATGGCAGGACCAAGTCAAAACATCAGCAATGACAACAATGAAGAAAGGGACAGATTCAGTGGCAAACCTCCAGTCTTTGATGGAGAGAACTTTGACTACTGGAAAGACAGAATTGAGAGTTTCTTTCTGGTCCATGATGCCGATCTGTGGGACATGGTGGCTGATGGATACACGAACCCGGTGGATGGACGTGGTTAGAAGATTGACGGGAAAATGATGTCTGATCAGCAAAAGTGTGAGTTCAGAAATCATCACAAGGCCAAAAAAATTCTTCTCAGCGCCATCTCATATTCAGAACATGAGAAAATATTAAACAGAGAAACTGCCAAGAATATGTTTGATTCTCTGAGAATGACAGATGAAGGCAACATTCAAGTCAAAGAAACTAAAGCCCTTGCGCTCATTCAAAAATATGAGGCATTCAAGATGGAAGATAGTGAATCAATAGAAACTATGTTTTCAAGATTCCAAATTCTTGTTGTTGGTCTAAAAGTTCTTGACAAAGGGTATTCCACTGCTGATCACGTTAAGAAGATCATCACAAGCTTGCCAAAATAGTGGAGGCCAATGGTCACAGCGCTTAAGCTAACCAAAGATCTCAACAAAATCTCTCTGGAGGAACTTGTCAGCTCCCTCAGAAGTCACGAGATAGAGGTAGAAGAAGATGAACCTCAAAAGCAAGGTAAGCCATTAGCTTTAAAATCTAACAGAAAATCTGACTCCAAAGCTTTGCAGGCTGTAGAAGAAACCTCTGATGGATCCTCATCAGAAGAAGATGAATTGTCTCTCCTCTCCAGAAGGGTGAATCAACTGTGGAAGCAGAGGTAAAGAAAGTTCAGGAATCCCAGAAGATCAGAAAATCAGAATGAATCTTCCCTCAGATACAGAAGGTCAGAATCCTCCTCTGGACATAGAAGATCTGAAGGCTCTTCAGGATACAGAAAACCAAACAACAAAGACATCATCTGCTATGAATGTAACGAGCAAGGGCACTACAAAAGTGACTGCCCAAAGCTTCAGAAGGAGAAGCCTAAGAAGAAGTTTATCAAGGAAAAGAAGAAAAGCCTCATGGCTACATGGGATGATTCTGACACATCAGAAGCTGACTCAGAATCAGATGATGAAAGAGCAAACATAGCTCTCATGGCAAACGTATCTGAAGACAGTGAAGCTTCTGGTTCAGACTCAGAATCAGACACTGAAGAGGTATTCCCTGACTTTACTATAAATTTTACTAAAGCTGAACTTGCTAAAAGCCTTAATGAAATTATGGAAAGGTATCAGCAGATCAGAGTCAAATTCAGAAACCTGAAAAGGAATCTTGCTTCTGACTCTGATAAGACTGAGAGTCTCAAATTGGAGAATTCTGAGTTAAAAGAAAAAATTTCAAAATTAGAAAACCAGTTTCAAAACTCTCAGAAGGAAACAATCCCTGAAACTCCCAGCAATGCTGATGAGATCATCAAGGAGTATGATCACAGCTTTCAAAAGTTTCTAGCTAAAAACATAGACAGAAGCAAGATGGCTTCAATGATCTATGGAGTTAGCAAAAATGGCAGAAAAGGGATAGGATATCAAGGTAAGGTACCTACACCAAAAAATTCCATGGACTTAGTTATAAAACACACTTCACTTGATTCACACTTTATATATGGGCACACACACGACATAAAATACACGAGTAGTAATTATTCTGCCAAACCAAAATTCAATCAGAATTTTGGTAAAACTAACAAATCAGGACCCAAGAAAATATGGGTACCTAAGGGTAAAATCATACATGTGGCAGATATCTTTAGCAGCAAAGCAAAGACACCAATCATGGTACCTGGACTCTGGCTGCTCACGACACATGATAGGAAGAAGGCATATGTTCCAAAGCCTGGAACTTAAGTCTGGAGGCCACGTGGGCTTTGGAGGCAATCAGAGAGGAAAGATCATTGGCTCTGGAACAGTAGGTAACGGAAATCTTCCCTCTATAAGTAATGTTTTATTAGTTGATGGATTAATGCATAACCTGTTATCCATAAGTCAATTACGTGATAACGGTTATGATATAATCTTCAATCAAAATTCATGCAAAGTTGTTAGTCAGAAAGATGGGACTATCCTATTTAATGGAAAGAGGAAAAACAACATTTATAAAATCAAACTTTCTGAACTAAAAAGTCAGAATGTAAAATGTCTATTGTCTGTTAACAATGAGCAATGGATCTGGCACAGAAGATTGGGGCATGTTAGTATGAGAAGAATATATCAGATTAACAAACTCAATCTGGTCAGAGGACTTCCTAACCTGAAGTTCAATTCAGATGCTCTGTGTGAAGCATGTCAGAAAGGCAAGTTTGCAAAACCTGCTTTCAAATCCAAAAATGTTGTTTCCACCTCCAAGCCATTAGAACTTCTGCATATTGACCTATTTGGACCAGTAAAAATTGCTTCAGTCAGTGGCAAGAAGTATGGGTTAGTAATCGTAGATGACTATAGCAGATGGACATGGGTAAAGTTCTTAAGACACAAGGACGAGTCACACTCTGTGTTTGTTACCTTCTGCAACCAAGTTCAGAATGAAAAGGATCTTAGAATCGTCAAAGTCATAAGTGATCATGGTGGAGAATTTGAAAATAAAAATTTTGAAATATTCTTTAATGAAAAAGGCATTCTTCATGATTTCTCTTGTCCTAGAACTCCCCAGCAAAATGGAGTTGTAGAACGAAAGAACAGAACATTGCAAGAAATAGCCAGAACCATGATCAACGAGACTAACGTTGCTAAGATCTTCTGGGCAGAGGCAATAAACACAGCGTGTTTTATTCAGAATAGAATCTCCATAAGACCTATTATGGAAAAGACTCCATATGAATTGTGGAAGAACAGAAAACCCAACATTTCTTATTTTCACCCATTTGGATGTACATGTTTTATTTTAAATACAAGAAATTATTTGAACAAGTTTGACTCCAAAGTACAAAAGTGTATTATGTTAGGATACTCTGAACGCTCAAGAGGGTACAGAGTATACAATACAGAAACACAGATTGTTGAAGAGTCAATCAGTGTTCGGTTTGATGATAAGCTTGACTCTCAAAAGTCAAAGCAGAATGAATTCCTTGCAGGTATGGAAGTTGAACTCACAGGTACTGAAGACAACTCATCAGAAGATCTCAATAGAGACACTCCCTTAACATTAGAAAGAGTCACTACAAGCAATCCAGCACCTTCTGTTGATCAACTCCAGAAAAGACCATCCAGAAGTAGCATTGATCACCCAGAAGAAACAATTTTAGGAAGGAAGGAAGATCCAATCAGAACAAGATTTACCTTCAGAAACTCTAAAGAATCCCTCATGGGACTAGTTTCTCTTATTGAACCAACAACTATTGATGAAGCACTTCTGGACAATGACTGGATTCTGGCAATGCAAGAGGAGCTAAACCAATTCACAAGAAATGACGTATGGGATCTGATTCCCAAACCAAAAGGATTCAACATCATTGGTACAAAATGGGTGTTCGGAAACAAATTGAACGAACAAGGTGAAGTCATCAGAAACAAAGCACAACTGGTAGCACAAGGTTATAGTCAGCAAGAGGGGATATACTATATAGAAACCTTTGCTCCAGTAGCCAGGTTAGAATCTATCAGACTCTTAATATCGTTTGTTGTTAATAAAGGCACACTCTGTATCAGATGGATGTCAAAAGTGCATTCTTAAATGGCTATATAGAAGAAGAGGTATATGTGCATCAACCCCCTGGTTTTGAAAGTTCCAAAAATCCAGAATATGTTTTCAAACTGAATAAGTCACTCTATGGTCTGAAACAAGCTCCCAGAGCTTGGTATGAAAGACTAAGTAACTTCCTGTTAGAAAAGGAATTCACCAGAGGGAAAGTGGACACAACCTTGTTCTGTAAGACAGTTAAGAATGACATATTAGTGTGTCAAATTTACGTTGATGACATCATATTTGGATCCACTAAACCCTCTCTAGGAAGAGAGTTTGCTAAATGTATGCAGGCAGAATTTGAGATGAGCCTAATGGGGGAACTAAAATTCTTTCTGGGCATTGAAATAAATCAAACTCCAGAAGGAACTTACATTCATCAGAGCAAATATGTCAGAGAACTTCTGAAGAGATTTGATCTCTCAGAATGTAAGCCCTAAAGGATCCCAATGCATCCCACGTGCATTCTGGAAAAAGAAGAGGTAAGTAAAAAGGTAGAACAGAAGGTCTACAGATGTATAATTGGTTCTCTTCTGTATCTGACAGCTTCAAGGCCTGACATTCTATTCAGTGTTTGCATTTGCGCTAGATTCCAATCAGATCCTAGAGAATCTCACTTAACAGCAGTTAAGCGAATTTTCAAGTATCTGAAAGGTACTGCTAATCTAGGTTTGTTTTATAGAAAATCAAATAATTACAGCTTAGTAGGATACTGTGATGCTGATTTTGCTGGAGACAGAGTAGAATGTAAAAGCACTTCTGGAAGCTGTCAGTTTCTGGGAGAAAATTTGATCTCATGGTCCAGCAAAAGACAATCCACAATAGCTCTATCAACAATAGAAGTTGAATACATAGCAGCAGCTGGATGTAGCACGCAAATGCTCTGGATAAAAAGTCAACTTGAGGACTTCAATATATTTGAGAGTAACATCCCTATCCTCTGTGACAATACTTCTGCTATTTGTCTCAGTAAAAATCCTATTTTGCATTCTAGGGCTAAGCATATATAAATAAAACATCATTTTATTAGGGACTATATTCAGAAAGGGATTCTTAATTTAAAATTCATTAACACAGACCATCAATGGGCTGATGTCTTTACAAAACCTCTTTCTGAAGATAGGTTTAACTTCATTCTGAAACATCTCAGCATGAAGCTTTGCCCAGAATAAACTGTTTTATTTACATATCTTAATCTTCAGAATTTTGGTTATTTTCTGTGAACTGCTGATCACTCTGCCTTCAGAATTTTAGAAGTACAAATTGCATCAGAATCTATCTATGAAGATCTGAGCATTTCATTTCAAGGATAGATGTGTTCTGTTCACACAAGCAAACAGTTGTCATCCATTCATCAGCTACCTTCTGAGGCTGAACACGCGTTTACTTTTCTGAAAGGTCAAAAGCGCTGATTGGGTGCATTGTGACACATGTCATGGGTAACCGTTCCAATATCTTTCTAAATCCCCTAAAATCAGCTATCATTAATGCTTATAATCATTACTAATTATTTCTCTCTCTTGTAGTTTATGTTTTCAAAAATCTATTTAAACACAAGTCTCACTCTTTACACTCTTTCACTTTTACTCTCACAATTCATTCTAAATTGTTTTGTGTGTTCTTTCAAAACCCTTTCATTTTCTTCTCAAATTTTCTGTGTGAACATGGCTTTCTCAAGCATCCCAAATACCAGCACTCAAAGAACAGAATCTATGGAACAATATGAAGAACCATTCAGAACTCCCCTCACGCCCATTGACAACCTAGAAATGCTTTCAGAACTAATCGTGGATTTTGAAAGTCTTCAAGAAAATGGATTCAATCTTTCTGAAGAGGTAAAAGCTCAAGGATGGAACAGGTACTTTGACCGTCTTCTAGGTCCAACGTTTCCAATCCTTGTGAAGGAATTCTGGATTCATGCTTCATCCTCCAACCATCAAGTCACTTTGTATGTACTAGGGAAGAAGATAGTAATTACTGAAGACCTAATTGCAAGACTGATAGGTTCCAGTGGTGGTGGAGTAAGGTGTATAGACATGGCTGAAAGATATGCTGATGTTGCTTTAATTGCAAGAGAAATTTTCACTCTGGGTCTTCCCTCCAGAAAGATAAGGGATCTAAAGGATCATCACAGAATATGGGCTAAGATAATTCTGGGATGCATCAACCACAGGAAGCCAACCAGCTCTCCTGACTACATAAACATTGATCAGCAGTTTCTGATCTACTTTATCTCCCAGAAGACTAAGGTGAATCTGGCTCACTTGCTATTCAATCATCTGAGGACCAGTGTTAAGGAGACTAGAGAAGATGAGCGTACCAAAAGGGACTGGATACCCCTTGGAAGGCTGATATCAGATATTCTGACAGAGAATGGGCTGATAGAGCATCTAACAGAAGCATAAGAAATCAGCTCTCTAGAGGCAACTGCTGGGAAGCCTTTGAATGCGAAGAATCTGAAAAAGATGAAAATTATTGAGAACATCAGAAAGGAACCCAATGTTACATCCTTTGCAACCATTACTTCCAGAAGAATCCCTCTGGATGATTTCCCTATGTTCTCAGAAATTGATTCCAAGCCTGAGATTATCGTCAGATATTTGGATGCATGCAAGGCAGATGGCACTGCACCAGGGGTAAATATTCAGGACTTGCAACAGGCGGCTCCAGAAGTTATGTTGAAGAAGAACAAGAAAAGAAAGGCAGCAGCAGAAGGATCATCCCAACAGACTCCTAAAGCTGCTAAAAGGAAAGGTAATCCTTCTACTGTTAATGTTTTAGAATCAATATCTTTATCAACATCTGGACCCTTACCTACCCAATCAGAAATTCCTACCCCACAAACGTTTGATGATTTTGACATAGGGTTTGACCCCTCAGAAACTCTAAGTCTTAGAGAAACTCACTCCATTCCTATCAATCCAAATATTGAAACAACTCAACCAGAACTTGCAAAAGTTTTGTCAGACATTGAATCTTTTGACCAAAATATTTCTGCTCCCACACCAGAAAATCCAAACCCTCTAATCCTAGAAAATCCAATCTCCGAAACCACCATAGAAGCTCCGCAACCAGATATTCCCTTCTCTCCTCAACCAGAAATACCACTACCTTCATCTCCTCAACCAGACATTCATCCACCATCTCCACAACCTGAACAATCAGAACCAGAAGTTCAAACTTCTGAGATCCAACCTTCTGAATCCTGTGAAACAGATCCTCACCATCTTACATCCAACCAATCTGAAGAAACTACTTCAGATTCAGATACAATTCCCATTCCAAGAATCACTGAACCTCTGGCTATCCGTATGCCACTCACCATTATGGACATTCCCCAAATTCCCTCTTCACTAGAATCAACTCCACCAAATTCCACAACTAGTCCAATAATTATACCAGACTCTCCCACTCCCTCACCAAAGAGAAATCCAGATGACAACTCTAAACTTGTCATTGATCTAATTGTTTTTGAACGCCTAGCTGCCATAACTCATAAAACTGTCATTCCTAAACCAAAACCATTTGAACCCACACCAGATGTTGGTACTAGTTTATTGATGTTTGAAACAGAAATGTAGAAATGGATAACCTCCCTGAAGCAAGCTAGTCTTGAGATGACCAATCCTACTACCTCAGATTATCTTTGGACAAGTTTCAGAAAATGGATATGTTCTGAAACTCATAAGATGCAAGAGCAGTGCTACGGACAAGTTCAAATAATTTCAGTAATCTGCTAAAGGTATTCGAAGACCAAGTCCTGAGCCAACTGCTCAAGGAAGAGATTCTCCCTCTGGACAATGCTCCCTGGTCAGAACATCGTCCATCAGACAATGTTCAAGCAGAGTCAGAAGGTCGCACTCTGACTGCTGCTCCAGATGAGATGATTTCTGCAGAGGAATTGGTTCAAAATGATCAAGTTGAAGAATGCTCTGAGAAGCTTCCAATTTCTGAAGATTCTTCAGCTCCCTCCTATGAAAGGCAAACTCTGGAAGAACTGAAGAGATCGGATATTGTTATTCAGGAAAGGTTGGATAAACAGGATGATACAATCAAGGAAATCAAGAGCATGTTAAGCAAGCAAGAGGAAACCAACACCCAGATCAAGGGCTTATTGGAAGCTTTGTTCATGCGCCTTCCTCCTCCCTCTTAGATTTTTCCTGTGTTTTTTAAAATTTGTTTATCTGTAATATTTGTTCTACATTGCTGTTGTTTTGAACTTCTTATCATTGCTTCGTATTTTTAATATAAATCCTTTTTAGCTCTGATTATATAGCCTTTCTGATAACTGTCAAAAAGGGGGAGAAAGAATAAGATATTTTCAATAACGGATTACTGAGACAGAAGTCTCAAACATTCTGAACTACTTAACTTCTTTCTTCTAAAAAGCTTGAACATGTACAAAACTCTGATGAAAGACGTAGTCAAATTCTGATGCTCAAGGACTCAAAGAATTTAAGGGGAGTAATCAACTCAGGGGGAGTTTTTTATTCTTAATTCTATACTTTTTATTCTTTATTTTTAATTGAAAAATCTGGTTTTTGTCATCATCAAAAAAGGGGGAGATTGTTAGAATATAGTTTGATTCTACAACCCTTGATTAGAGTTTTGATGATAACAAATACAAAGAATAAATAAATACAAAGAATATATACAAAGAACAAATATGCACCTTAAAAATATGTTTTATGTATGCAGAAGTTCTGATGGGATCAATCAGAAGATAAGCTAAAGCATTACACGCTAAAGCAAAACAGTTTTTACGCTGAAGTTTGATGACCAGAATCTGCGCTTAAACAAGTAAACTCTGACTCTGAACAAAGACATCTCAGCCAAGTCATCAACACTCTGAAGCGTTATCAGAGGTTAAAGCAAAGAAGACTCTGAAGCGTTATTAATTATTCAAGACAAAATTAAATGCCAAAGGCTTTCTTCAGACAAGATCTTCTACAAAAGGAAAGTGTGTTATTAACATTAAACTTGGTTTTATGGACAACGTCTCTTGCTTGCCTATATAAACAAGTCTGCTTGCAAAAAGAAGCACGTACGTACGCACACATCAATTTGCAGAGAATTCCAAACCACGCATATTCAAGCTCTAGCAAATTCATTCTATACTATAACCTTAACCTGTGTAATTATCACAGTTGTGATAAACTATTTTGTTAGAAAACAACAACACATTCTTGTTCAATTATTTGTAAAAGATTTCCTTGAGATTAATCGGTTTGTGGTTGTACTCAAGAAGACTTTAACAGTTGTTAAAGTAGCTGTTGTAATATTTTGAGATTAGTGGATTAAGACCTCGTTGGAGAGAGGTGAAATCACCTTGACGGGTGGACTGGAGTAGTTTGAGATCAAACGAACCAGGATAAAAATACTATGTCTTTAAGCTGTTTTTGATCCAAGTTTTTCAATTCACCCCCCCCCCCCTTCTTGTGTTTTTCACATCTTCAGACTGGAGTAGTTTGAGATCAAACAAACCATGATAAAAACCATCGTGTCATTTGCATTGATTTTTAAAGTTACAATTCAACCCCCCCCCCCCCCCCTTCTTATGTTTTTCACTTCTACAGGATTTATTAAACTAGGCGCGTTTTTTATTTATTTTCATATTTAAGCCACTTTTCACCACGGTTGGAAGTTCCAACCATGGTAAAAAGTGGCATATGGTCATGAATTTGAATCTTGATGTTACTGTTAATCTACTACTGTATTTTTTATATTTTATTAAAAGACGTACAACAACGGTTATTTAATACAACCGTTGTTTTATGTAGCACACATGGTCATGAGTTTGAATCTTGTTGTTGTTGCTTTTCTAGTGTTGTATCTTTTATATTTTATTAAAATACATATAACAACGGTTATTTAATACAAATGCTATTGTATGTAGCGTATTTATTGAATTTCTTCACCATCCTTAAATAAATCTCAATTGTCCATTACAGTTAATATCAATGTTCCGGACACCACTGTTAGTGATCCGCGTGAAATCTAAAACTTAGACAAACTTCCAACTTAGATGAACTTCATCTTCTACCTTCAAACATCATCTTTCATTTACGAAACTCTATTTTTCCACTAAGCCAAGCTCGAAAATATCATTTCTTCCATAAGAAAAACTCGAAAGCAACATTTCTTTAATTTCTAAATTTTAGAACTCCGTCATTTATTCTCCATCTTGAATGAGACAAGGAAAGTATGGATTTAAGTTAGCAATGTTAGTTGTTATTGTTCTTATTGTTCTTTTTTTAGTTATTTTCTTGTTGTTCTTATTCGTATGATTGTTGCTCTTATTGTTATTCTTGTTATTGTTGTTGTTGTTGTTGTTCTTGTTCTTGTTCTTGTTCTTGTTCTTGTTCTTGTTCTTGTTGTTGTTCTTCTTCTTCATGTTTTTGTCGTTCTTGTTATTGTCCTTCTTGTTTTTGTTGCTCTTGTTGTTGTTCTTCTTCTTCTTGTTATTGTTCTTGTTGTTATTGTTGTTTTTCATGTTTCTCTTGTTGTTCATGTTGCTCTTGTTGTTGTTCTTAATGTTCTTACTACTAGTGTTGTTCTACTGCTATTTTATTTTATTAAAAGACATACGACAAGAGTTAAGTTAAATAATTGTTGTGATATCACGTGTGTTATACCCCAATTTTTGCCCCCAAGATCTCTCATTATCTCATATTATCAATACATCAAGATCACACATTAGAGTTGGTTCTCCCTTCTACTTCTTCATATCTTTAAGTTTGCTCTTGAGGTATCACCAAGCACCTTGAATTGCGTATCTTGTTCATGTGTTTTTAGGTGGATTAATTTTTAACTAACATCAAAATATGTATACACGTTTCTTTGGATATTCATATTGTAGGTGATGACACAACTACATCTATCTCACCATCTAACCTAGGGTTTTGAGGGATAGTCCTCAGTCAAATGGTTCTTCAATGGATTGGAAGAGCTTAAGCTTCAAGGCTATATATATGATATCAAAGTTTTTTGGTTCAAATAGATCTCTCACCTTATTTAGGTCAAGTTTTCCTCATGGTTGGTGGTGGTATTCATCAAGAAGATTCATAGGTTTATGTGTTTATTTCCATGCCTTCTTCAACAAGTTTCATTGAGACTTAAGCTCCACCTTTGAGTGTACTTAAAGACAACATCATTTCAAGGTATAATGTGATCTATCATGCTCTATTTTGCAAAGAAAGTTCAAAAGATTTAAGATTGATTCAACAAGTTTGCCCTAATTGAACAAACATTTGATTCAATGATCACAAGTGTACAACTCTCTTAATTTTACAACAACTTCTCTTCATATGAAAAGATCCAATTGTGCAAGCAAAGTCATCAAAAGTTGAAAGGGGTTACAATTCATTTTGGCACTCTCTGAGTAAGGGTTGGTTGACTTCCAAGTATCATATCTTTATCATTTTTTGAGATATTAGGTTGATTCTAAATCCACGATTCTATTTTAGGAGTCATTAAAACTTATCTTCAAGGATCTAAGGCTAATTTTGATATGAAGATCACTAATGGTTGAAGAAGATTACAAGTCCTTTGAAAAGGCTATCAAATTCTCTTGTGTGACTTTAAAGGATCATAAATTGGTCAATTTTTATCTCCTTGAGCTCATTATTTTTCTATAATAATCATTGGGATGTCTACTAAAACTTTGTTTCAAGATGCTAGGCTTGAAATGCTTGGAAGTTTTTTTAAGAATTGAAAAGATTATAGGTCATTTGTGAATTTCCCCAAATTTGTTCATCATCTTTCAAAGACCATAATTCTTTTAATTTTTATAATTTTTTAGTGACCTCAATTCCACAATTTAATTTGAAGAGTCTACTTCATTTCATCTTCAAGGATCAAGATAAAATTTTGAGTGGAAGGTCATGTAACTTTGAAGAATATTATAGGTCATTTTGAAGCTATATACTTAGAAATTTTTCTAAGTATGAGAATATGTGTGTTTTTCATGAATTCAAATGATCATAAATTTTAGCTCAAATCACCAAATGAAAACTTTCTTGGCACGTTACAAAGATTGTGAGAAGGTCTTTCCATTGTAAAAATAATGAGATAAAAAGGTCCTTAAGTTGTTTGCACCATGGTTGTAAAGTCAATGCTTTGAAACTGAAAATATCACTTGAAGTCGAAAGTGAATTTGTGAAATGTGGCTTCTAACCACCAAATTACCACATCATTTTCACTTAAACATGATTAGCAAAGATGTCTGGAGCATTTAGAGTGTCTAAACACATCATTTGGATGAGTTTTGATGCACATGTAACCACACTTTCTTCATGAAAACGGGTGTGCATGATTTCCACTCAAATCCTATCATTCACCCCTCCTCTTGATTTCATTCACTTCTACTATAAATATAGACAATATTTCACTCATTTGGGGGAAGCTTTTGATAGCCAAATAAACCATGCCAAGATCTCATACAAACTCTTGAGCTTGAACTTCGTTTTCTCCTTTCCACCCTTCAAACACTTAAAAGCTCCACTCGGTTAGCTTCATCATCACTCAATGAAGCTAACCAACTCAAGAACAAAGAGAATCATGCACTAAATCAAGTCTTTGAGCTCCATTTTTCAGAGTTGTAAAGTCAAACTTCAACAAGTATAATTCTCCATCGATTCATTCCAAATTTGTTGCTACAATGTAGCATTTGACTCTCTAATGCTCATTGCATCATTTGTTTTCAACTGTAACTGAGTTTTGATCATCTGTTTTCAAATTTATTTTTCAAATTTTCCTCTTGTTTTTTCAAATTGAGTGAGCTACAAGTTATATAATTTTTTTGCGAAGGCATGGCTGTCTTCGTCTTGATGAGACGAAGCGAATGGCACCGGTATGAGCTTCTAATTTTACCGTTTGTAGAACCTGCAACTCGCGTGTGGCTGGAGGTTGAAGATGACCAGCGTGTCATCTCTCAACCAATGACATTTTGCCACACATGTTTTTCAAATTTGTTTTTTAATTAATGATCTTGTGTGTTTTCCAATAAAGACCATAACATGCACAACACGTCAGGTCCCTCAGATCTACTTACTAACGCGTTTTGACAATGATCAAACGGTTCATATTTTTTGGTTTATTATTTTATTTTCTGATTTTTGTATTAATTGTTTTAAACTTACAAAATTCATAAAAAATTCATTTCTGACTTAAAAATTATGAAAAAATTCATAAAAATATTTTCCAATATTATCTTTTTGATTATTATTTTTTCATAATTTTATTTTATGATTTGATATTTTCTATGTTTTTTCTCATTCTTTTGATTTATTTAATTGTTTAAAAATATTTTATATCCATTTTAAATTCTGGAAAAAAAAATGGAAGGATCCAATGACCTTTTGACAAATTGGTGACCTGATTTTATTTTTATTTTACTATTTTACTATTTTTTTTACAAATTTTGGTTTATTTTTGCTCATTTCTTTATATTTTAAAAATAGTTTCTGACTTTAAAAAATTCTAAAATTTTTTGTCAATACTTGTTGAATCATGTTTGGCCTCTGATATTTTTTGAGGATTTTTATTTGATATTTTAATACATGTTGTGTATTTTAACAATTATTTCCTTTTTATAAATCATTTAAATTTTGTTTTTATATTAAATATATTTTACTATTTTTTGATTGGTCCTGATTTGGAGATACTTGAGTATTACTTTGGGACAAGTTCATCAACCTCATTGGGTCTTAGATGTTGATAGGTTGAAAAACCAAATCCACCAAAATAGATGAATGATGTTGATGATATTTGAAACCCTAATTTCATCTGAGACATTGGTTACCCTGTGACTTCTTATTTCCCTTTCATCTCACCCTCTTTATTCCTTCCTATTGATTGGTTCTTAGTGGTTCAAACTTGATATTTGCAAGCTCAGGAATGGTTAAGTGTTGAGCTATGGACAATAACCTTGATGGATCATTGTTAGGAGGCTTTGATTATATCAATCCTCTAATGAGTTTTCATTAACTTTAATCTATGCTCAAGATTTAAACCATCATGGATCATATCATTTGGAATTATCATTTTTCCATCTTTTAGTTGATTGATTCTTAGTGATTCAAACCTTGTGTTTGCAAGCCCAAGGATGATTAAATATTGAGTTGTGACCAATAACCTTGAAATCTCATTGTTAGAAGACATTGATTATGTCAATCCTCATATGAGTCTTCATCAACTTTGACCTAGGCTCAATGTTCAAATCATCATGGATCACTCTTCTAAATCATTCAAACTTCAACCATTAATCATTAAATTCTAACCATTGATTATTAACCATTGACTTTACATTATGCTTTTACTTTATGCATTTATCTTTATGTCTTTACTTTATGTCATTTACTTTTAGCATTTACATCTCATGCTATTTTCCTTTTGCTCACTTGAACATTTATTTTCTGCCTTTTTATCTTTGCTCACTTGAGCTTTATTTTCTTTTTTCATAAATATACTTAATAATCAACTTGGACATTAAAAATATTAAGGTTACTTGGACTACTTGGTTACTATCCCTAGCACTGTATAGTTGTGGATTCCTGAGACTTAGGATTAGAAGCCATGAGACCTTGGAACTCTGTAATCTTTGGTTGATATTTTTGAAAACCTTCTGAAATCCTTGGGGTTTACTCCAAGGAATTGGTTTGAATTTTTCTGTGTGTAAGTTATTCTAATTTTCAAGCTTTGTCTGTGATTGAGAATTCCTCTGTATACAGTTGTTACTCTGGCCAAGTTTTTGTCAATGAAGACTTTGATGGATTCTTAATTCATCTAAAGCTTGGTATTCCTCAGAGGTTTAATATTTTTGCTTTCTTGGTTTTAATCTAAAGGATGGGAGTTATACATATACTTATTTATGTCAAATGTTGGCTTCTTATTGGTTAGACTATTATTTTCCTTAGCTTTTACTTTGTGTACTTAGGATAGTCCTTTCATCTTCTCATATCTTCTTTAATTTTAAAAATATTCTCCCTCATTTTCAAAACTCTTCTTATTTTCTAACTTGAACTTCTTTCATAATAAACTTGGACTTAGGTCCATGTATTTTCAAAAGTTTTTCTTAATTAAACCCTTAATTAATTTAATCATACTTTGACATCTTTTTTTAAGACTAAAAGTCATTAACCTTATTCAAACTATTTTGCCACTTTGGATTTTTACTTCAAAACTTTTCTCAAAAGATTAGACTCTTATTGATCTTGTGATGATGCAAGCTATTATACTTCTACAATATATAGTGAAGTGGGTCATTTTCCACTTGGGTGTTGAGTGATAGATTTTAAATCCAAGTTATATTCTCCACTTTGAGATGACACAAATGCTCCTTTCTCATAATTGTGGATAGTAAATATGTTTTCCACTCGGATGTGATGAGATGTCTCTTCTCTTAAAATTAACCAACACACATGTATTTTAAATTTTTTGAGGTGAACTACGAGTACCCTGATCCCCTATTACACGGAAGGTGGTAAGTAGGCATTAAAGGTTCGCAACTGTGGCGGGTGAGAAAATTGTAAAAAATACTTTTTTTCTCATCTCCACCGTCTTATCTTTGTACATATCTTTTATAGCCAAAATACACAGATTTTTCAAAGAGGTTCCCGTGGAGTACCGTAGATATTTAGGGTTCTAATATCTTCCCTTTGCATAACCAACCCCCATACCTAGATTCTCTCCCTTTTACTCTTGGATTTATTCGCTCTTTTCCCATTTCCTTTGGAAATAATAAAGCATGGTGGCAATTTTTATTGGATTTGTACGAGTTAAGTCAATCCAATGGCTTAGTCTTAATATTACTACTGTTGCAACGCAAACTTTCCAAAACACTACAATGGTCCCAAAACCGTGATTGTAAGTTATGCATTTACAACAACACTCTACACAACAACGCCTGGACCAGTATGATTATATGGGTTTTCCAACCGTTGTTAAATGGGTTTTTTGTAGTAGTGTCCTTTTCTTTCTTTATAGATAAGATGACATATCTTTCTGTAGTAAAGCAGGAGAAGTTGATGATGGAGGCCAGGGCTTCCCAGAGAGGTGCCAGTGGGGCCTCTACGATCAAGTCGGATCCATCCGGGTTGGAGATCCGGGCTTTGAAGAAGCACAAGGGGGTAGGCTCTAAAGCTACTTCCAGCATGGTTGAGCCTCAAGGTTCTGCCCCAACCATCTAGGAGGAGGTTCAACTGGATACTTCAAAGAGGAAATAATCCCTTATGAGGGACGAGGCTTGTCGGGCCTATATGGAGATAACTTCTTTGATGGGAGGACCCAAAGACAATCATGCCTCTGGTCCAACATCTTTGACGGAATTCGCTTCCTCTATGATCACCTCAACGCCTTTGAGGATGTTAACAAGGTCATGTCTGTAGGCCGGTAGAAGATAACCCAAAATCTCAGCTCTTACCTCATGAGGTGTGCGGTTTTAACTCATGGTCCCTTTGAGGCAAGTGATGACTGTAATCAGAAGGAGGAGAGGCTGAAGGAGGAGATAAATCGGCTAAAGGAGGATCATAAGGCTCAGTTCGAGAAGCTATCAAGCGTGGAGAAAAGCCTGGCTAAGGAGAAAGGGAATGGGGAGACTTTGGAGTCTGAGAGTAAAGCATCTCTTACTCAACTCAATGAGAGGTTGAAGGTGGAGAAGGCCACTAATGATGAGCTGAAGGTTAGCACTAACGAGCTAGGGAGGCTCTTAGGAAGTCTCAAGTGGATATTCTTTCAGCTGGTGATGAGGCCTTTGAATGGGCCAAGGATCAGATATTGTGTCTTCAGCCCGATATCAGAGATAAATTACTTTAAGGTGGTGCAGAATGGCTGCCTTGTAGATATCAAAGAGGTGGAGAAGACTCCCTCTCCTCAACCAAATCCTGAAGATCCTTCTGCCGAGGAAAATGTCAATAATGATGGTGACGGGAAAGAGGACCTAGTTGCATGATGTTTTGTGTTTGTTAGTCATCCGATAAGGATGCATTTATGTAATTTTTTGCAAGGAATGGTTCGGCATCCTTTTTGTTACTTTTTAAACTATTGCCTCGAGGCTTTTGTACTTCAGACTTCCCTTTTGTGGCTTTATGTAACTGTTGCTTTTCGCTTATTTGTATCTCAGCTTTCCGTTTGCATTTTTTCGGTTTATGCATTTTTTTACTTTGAAGATAATCTAGTATATATATAAGCCCCTCAGACAAAAAGTCCACTGGGTTGTTTGTGTTTGATCATGTAGTGTCGGGTTTTATAAAAATCCTCAACTACTTTCATGTTTATTTTTCATAATAAGTCTCTGGAGTTTATTTTAAGATTCACTCATCTCTCGTACGGGGAGCGTTCAGCTTGTGCAACTCGACCCCATGTGAGGAGCGTCTAATACTACTCGACCCTTAGGAAAGGAATTTTTAATGATAGAACTCGGCCATTATGGCGGAGAGTGTTTGCTGATGCAAATAGAGGCCTGAAGGCTTAACTGACTTAATGCTAGAGGTTAGAAGTGCATTTGAACTTTTTGATGGATCAAAGCCTCTCTTAAGGTTGGCCGAGTAGGTCCAGAGTCTTGGCGAGGTTGACCGAGTTTGCGAGAGGCTTCGAGTGCGCTTCGTCTTTTTTTCTGGATTAGAGCCTCTTTTAAGGTTGGTCGAGTAGGTCCAGAGCCTTTGCGAGGTTGACCGAGTTTGCGAGAGGCTTCAAGTGTGCTTCGTCTTTTTTTCAGATCAGAACTTCTTTTAAGGTTGTCCGAGTAGGTCTAGAGTCTTGGCGAGGTTGACTGAGTTTGTGAGAGGCTTCAAGTGTGCTTTGTCTTTTTGCCGGATCAGAGCCTCTTTTAAGGTTGTCAGAGTAGGTCTAGAGCCTTGGCGAGATTGACCGAGTTTGCGAGAGGCTTCGAGTGCGCTTTATCTTTTTGTCAGATCAGAGCCTCTTTTAATATTGGCCGAGTAGGTCCAGAGCCTTGGCAAGGTTGACCGAGTTTGCAAGAGGCTTCGAGTGTGCTTCGACTTTAGTTACAAATATTTTATTTCACTTTAGGTGCCTCATTAAAAATCTTTTCCATTGTAAGGGAAAAGAGTGCATCACATACATTTATTAGAGATTTTATTACATAGTTTTAGCTAAAGTAAAGCCTGAGATTGGATACATTCCATGTCCTAGGTATTTCTACGTTGTCCAGAGTTTCCAATTTGTAAGCTCTATTGTTTAGCTTATGAAGTTCCTGATATGGGCCTTCCCAGTTCGGAGACAACTTTCCCTTGTTCTTAGGATCAATAATCTTTTTGAGGACTAGATCTCCTGGTTGAAAATATCCCTGTCTGACTTTCAGGTTCATCCTCTTAGCTAATCTACTCTTTCCAATAGAGTATATCTGCAGAGCTACCGAGATCCACCACCACCCTTTTCACGCTCCAATCTCGGATTTGTACCTTGATGACCATAGGATCATTCTCATGGGCCATAATTTCGACCACATCTTTTCTGGAGAAGTTAACCGGGTTTAAATCCTGTTCCAAGACCTTGGCTATGTCCTCAAATACGTGCATCACAACATGAGCATATCTCTTTCTGGCCGAAATGGTTTCGCCTCCGCCAGCAAATCCACTGGCATGGTGTTGAGGGTGTGGCCAGCCGATTTGGTCTCATGCACTTCTTCAATACTCTTCCCTTTTTTTTGGGAAGGTTCTTCCGAGCCCACACATTTCCGCTGAGTATCTCTTTTATCAACTGGGGCTTTACCCTCTTTACGTAAGTTAGTAGATGCCCATTTTGTATCAATGTCTCGATTTCTTTCTTTAACTGGAGGCAATCGTCAGTATGGTGTCCTCGGAGCTGATGATAGCTACACCAAGCTCAAACGTCATTCCCCAGTACGACATTGACTCCCATTTTATTACAGAGCGCTTCTGGGATCATGTTCAGGTGCACTACCTCCTGTAAAACTTCGCCTCTCCTTGTGTTGAGGTGTCCCCACATCGTTTGAATCAAAGGGATGTTGGTTAGGCCTTTGAGTTGTGCGCTTCCAGGGTATATCTCTTGAAGTCGTCCGGGAAGGCTCCTGCCTCCTTCCCGACCCTTCTTCTTTGGTCTTACTTCTCTCCGGGTTGTCTCTGGATCGTTTCTCCAAGTTTCTCTCCTCACCCTTTATGTAGTATTCCTCTCTGGTAATGATTTCGTTCATGTCGGATACGGGCTTCTATGTTAAGGACTCATTGAACTGCCCGACTCAGAGGTTGTGTTGGAATGCTCCAATGAACAACTCTTGGTTGGGATGAGATACATTAATGGTCTCTTTGTTGAACTGGGCTAAGTATTTCCGGAGAGACTCTGCTTGACCTTGTCGGACATTAAATAAGGATGTTGTGGACACCTTACAGTGCTTATTAGCGGAGAAGTGATGGATCAACTTCTTCGTCGGGTCTGGGTAGTTTTCCACTAATAGTCGTGGTAGGCTCACGTCCTTGAAGGTGCCAACCATCAGTTTACACTTTAGTGAGTCGGTGGAGCCTATTATTGCCATTTGGTTGTTGATGGCAATAACATGCCCCTAAGGATCAGTTTTCCCGTCGTAGGCCGTCAGCAACGGTGCTTTGAAGTTCTCTGGAACTTGATCGTCCCAAATAGCTTGAGAGAGAGGTTGGAGTTCCAGAATCTCCTCTTCTGGGTCATCGTCCCCTACGCTTCTTTGTTGCAGGTTTGTGACACTATCTTGCAGAGTTTCGTTCTGCTGTCTGAGGGCCTCCACCATGGCTAATAGTTATGCCATGTCTGGGGGGTCTCCATGCGATAACATTCTGTTGAATATAGATTGGAGTGTGACCTAGGAATAATTTCATCGAGACCCCACTGTGGGCGCCGATGTTCTTGCGTAGAACAAATATTCGTCCGACCTTCCGCTGTAGATGGGGAAAGTCACAGAAGTAGGTTTTATTGATTAGTGGGGATTTGGGAGCTACATTAGTGAAAGGTATTGTCCTAAGAATGAATGTCTTGTTTATCCCTCTTACGGGAGCTCCTTATATAGTACGTCTCTTTTGCGTCATCAAGAGCCTCAGTTAATGAGTGACTCCTGAGTTCCATAACTCTATAACCTCTGTCGTCTCCATAAATGAAGACGATAAAAGTTGTGTAACGCTGTAATGAATGTGTCGTCGACTGTTACGAGCATTGATGGGTCGGATTGGTAGTCGACTATGGGTAAGTGGTTGCGATCGCCATCCTTACCCGAGTTCAAGGTGTATACGGGCTGCTCTCCGAAAGTATAATGACCGTACAGTGCCCCTTAATTGAGTTGCAGACCTGAAACATTTTCTATCGAGCCGTCTTATATATATATATATATATATATATATATATATATATATATATATATATATATATATATATATATATATATATATATATATATATATATATTATGGTGAATGGATAATAAAACATAAAATGGACATTGGTACCACAGGGACAATCCAAATCATTCATCATGTTGGTATACAATATTCATGAGACTTAAAAAGACCCACCCTTGAACCTTCTTCAACACTCATTCACTCGGTCTCACCTTCACTCCACCATTTCCCCCCTCTCACACAATAACAAAATGCGCCTCCTTCTATCACTACTCCTCTTCCTCCTTATTTCCACAACACATAGTACCTCCGAATACCAAACCTTGCTCTCATTTAAATCATCTTCCATCACAACCGACCCAACCAACTCCCTCTCCTCATGGACCACAAAAACCACCCACTGTTCCTGGCACGGCGTCCAATGCGGCCAACGCCGACACGTTATCTCCATCGACCTCTCTTCACTCTCCCTTACCGGCACACTCTCCGACGACATTTCAAATCTACCTTTCCTCACCAACCTCTCCCTGGCTGATAACAAATTCTCCGGCCCTATTCCTCCTTCTCTCTCATCTCTCTCTTCTCTTCGCTACCTCAACCTCTCCAACAATGTCTTCAACGGCACTTTCCCTTCTCAGCTTTCTACTCTCTCCAATCTTCAGGTTCTTGATCTCTACAACAATAACATGACCGGTTCACTTCCTCTATCAGTTACCCACATGTCGTTTCTCCGTCATTTGCATCTCGGTGGAAACTTTTTCACCGGGAGAATCCCGTCAGAGTATGGTGTTTGGTCTCATCTCGAGTATCTTGCTGTTTCCGGTAACGAGCTTTCCGGTCCTATTCCGCCGGAGATCGGGAACCTTACTTCACTCCGCGAGCTTTACATTGGTTATTACAACACCTACGACGGCGGTATCCCACCGGAGATTGGTAACTTATCGGAGATGGTGAGGCTTGACGCTGCTTACTGTGGTTTAACCGGTGAGGTTCCGGCGGAGTTGGGTAAGCTTCAGAAATTGGATACTTTGTTTCTTCAGGTAAATGCGCTTTCCGGGTCTCTTACGCCGGAGCTTGGAAGCTTGAAGAGCTTGAAGTCTATGGATTTGTCGAACAATGGTTTCACCGGTGAAGTTCCGGTGAGTTTTTCTGAGCTGAAGAATCTTACTCTTTTGAACTTGTTTAGAAACAAGCTTCATGGAGCGATACCGGAGTTTATCGGCGAGATGCCAGCGCTCGAAGTGTTGCAGATTTGGGAGAATAACTTCACCGGAAGCATTCCTCAGAGTTTGGGGAAAAACGGGAAGCTTACACTTGTTGATGTTTCTTCAAACAAGTTAACTGGTTCTCTTCCACCTTATATGTGTTTTGGGAACAAGCTTCAAACTTTGATAACTTTAGGGAATTTCCTTTTTGGTCCCATTCCAGATTCACTTGGAAAGTGTAAATCTTTAAGCAGAATTCGAATGGGTGAGAATTTTCTTAATGGGTCAATTCCAAAAGGACTTTTTGGTCTTCCGGAGCTCACACAAGTTGAGCTTCAGGATAATCTTTTATCTGGGAACTTTCCTCAACCTGTTTCTATGTCTCCAAATCTTGGTCAGGTTACTCTTTCCAACAACAAGCTTTCTGGGCCGTTACCACCTTCCATTGGAAACTTCACCAGTGTTCAAAAGCTTCTCCTTGATGGAAACCAGTTTTCAGGTGAAATCCCTTCTGAGATTGGAAAGTTACAACAGCTTTCTAAGATAGATTTTAGTCACAACAGATTCTCTGGTTCCATTGCGCCGGAGATTAGTCACTGTAAGCTTTTAACTTTTGTTGATCTTAGTCGTAACGTGCTTTCCGGTGAGATTCCTAATGAAATCACTAGCATGAGGATATTGAATTACTTGAATCTTTCAAAGAATCACCTTGTTGGTAGTATTCCAGGGTCAATTTCCTCAATGCAAAGCTTAACTTCTGTTGATTTTTCATACAATAATCTAACTGGTTTGGTTCCTGGTACTGGTCAATTTAGTTACTTTAACTACACTTCTTTCCTTGGTAACCCTGGACTTTGTGGACCTTATTTGGGTCCTTGCAAAGATGGTGTTGTTAATGGCTCTCATCAAGCTCATGTCAAAGGACCACTGTCTTCTACTGTGAAGCTTTTGCTTGTTGTTGGGTTGCTTGTGTGTTCCACTGTATTTGCTGTTGCCACAATCTTCAAAACTCGGTCTTTGAAAAAAGCTAGCAAAGCTCGTGCGTGGAAATTAACCGCATTCCAACGTTTGGACTTTACCGTCGACGATGTGCTTGATTCCTTGAAAGAGGATAATATCATAGGAAAAGGAGGTGCTGGCATTGTTTTCAAAGGCTCAATGCCTAATGGTGATCTTGTTGCTGTGAAAAGGTTACCTGCGATGAGTAGAGGCTCTTCACATGATCATGGTTTTAATGCTGAGATTCAAACTTTAGGGAGAATTCGACACAGACACATTGTTAGATTATTGGGTTTCTGTTCAAACCATGAAGCAAATCTCCTGGTTTATGAGTACATGCCTAATGGAAGTTTAGGTGAAGTTCTTCATGGTAAGAAAGGCGGTCATTTGCATTGGGATACAAGGTATAAAATTGCCGTGGAATCTGCCAAGGGTCTTTGTTATCTGCATCATGACTGTTCTCCACTTATTGTTCATCGTGACGTGAAATCAAACAATATCTTACTCGATACAAGTTTTGAAGCCCATGTTGCTGATTTTGGACTTGCTAAGTTCTTGCAAGATTCCGGAACTTCTGAATGCATGTCTGCTATTGCAGGTTCTTATGGATACATAGCTCCAGGTAACATATCATATTTGAAATTCAATACTAACTAACTTTCTAATAATGGTGCTTGTTATTTTAGTTTATGATGATTGATTAATATTTGAGAGTTTGATTGCAGAGTATGCATACACACTGAAAGTCGATGAGAAAAGCGACGTGTACAGCTTCGGCGTGGTACTCTTAGAGCTTGTAGCAGGAAGAAAACCAGTTGGAGAATTCGGAGATGGAGTCGACATTGTACAATGGGTGAGAAAAATGACTGATTCAAACAAGGATGGTGTTCTAAAAGTTCTTGATCCACGACTTCCCTCGGTTCCAATTCACGAGGTGATGCATGTGTTCTACGTAGCCATGCTATGCGTCGAAGAGCAAGCTGTTGAAAGACCAACAATGCGTGAAGTTGTTCAAATGCTTACCGAGCTTCCGAAACCATCACAAAGTTCAAAACATGTTGAAGAGGACTTAACTGCATTAACTATCACTGAATCCTCTTTGTCATCATCAAACAGTTTAGAAGCTCCAGAAAAAGAACCTAAAGATCTTCTTAGTATATGAAGTGTGTTTTGTTTGTTTGTTTTTATTTCCTTTAAGGTTATGTAGTTTGTGGCTTTGTTTTGTGGGGTGGGGTTTTAATTAATGTTTGGATATTTATTTTGTTAATGGTTTATGTAATTTGTACAGTTGGCTTATTGGTGGGAATGTATTTGCTTATATTTGTCTGTCTTTATCTTCATCCCTTAGCACTTGTTCATTTGAAAAGTTTTGTTTCTTTTTGTGGGTGCCAATTGAAAGGTGAGTGAAAAAGACAAGCAATAGCACAAAGGGGTTATGTATTAAAGTAGGGTGGTGTGGCCAAAATCACTTTTTTAGGTTCATACAGATGAAAAATTAAGATGTAGGGTATATAGAGAAGAAAATTAAGATGTAGGGTAAATATAATACTAGTACTTAGAACTATTGAGGGTATCTTTAAGCTCAATTGATGTGGCATATACAAATATAGTAGTATTAGTTAGATGTAGGGTACAATGTATTACTTAACTAAAGTAAGAAATTTGTCCATTTTAGGACTGTTAGAGTATTTTTTCCTTTAAAAATATTATTTAGCTCAGCAGTGCTATTATGTATAATAGTTTACATATTCAATATTCTTTTATTTTTCATATTTCACGTTATCTTCTCTTTCTTTTATTTAATAATTTAACATCTATTCAATTTTTATTCACTATAATGATTTTCTTTAATAAAATTTAATATCATATTCCATCATTTTTATTTTCTTTTATATTTTTATTTTTATGATTTTATATTAATATCAATTATTGATTGAAATAAAATTTAAATAATTAAGAATTAAATAATTTTTTAATTTAGTAATTTAGTTGAATTTTTTATAATTTTATATTTTTAATTTATTTGATTTTTTTCTAATTTTATAGGGATATTCATTATTAAAATAAATAAAAGTGGATAAAATAAGAGTTTATTGGAGGTTAAATAGAAAAAAATAGAGAAAAAAATGAATTTTTTATATGTTCAAATCAAATGAACTAAATATTTATCTATAGATAAAAAATGATGAATTTTGGTGAAAATAAAAATAAATAAAAAATTGATTTATTATAAAATAATTGATTCTAAATAATTAAGGTAAATTAAAAACCTAAACAATCACACAATAACCAATAAAATTTTGCAAAGTATTATATGTGGCTTCACTCCCTCCTCATTCAACATGTTGAGTGTTTTTAACACATTAATTCACCTCACTTTCAACAATTTATTCAACACTCCATTGCACCTATTCAACTATTGAATAATTTTTTCAACACCTCCATTATACATAGTCTAAGTATTGACATGTATTTTAACATTGTATACAAATATAATAATAAAAAATAATAGTGCATATAAAATCAAATAAAAATAGAGTGTTCGACACCTAAAAAGTGTTTAAATAACATTTCTTATTCAACTTATATCCGAAGGAAAACAACAACGCAAAGAACAAGAATGATGAATGGAGTAAAGTGAAAAGAAAAAAAAAAGACAATAGGGGAGATTGATGTATGAAATTATCTTTGTTTGTCTGGTAATGTTTTAGATCGGCCAAACAACTCAATAAGATTGATTCAATACAAAAGTCTAATCCAAAATTTAGTCCATCCAAATTGATGAACATGTGTATTCTCATTTGTAGGTACATCCTTTTCTCCGTCTATCAAAGACTTTACTATTCTGTCGGAGGCCTTCTACTATGGGCATCGTCGATCTACTGCCAATTTTATGTTCCTCTTTGAAGTAGCAGTGCCTTCAGCGAGATCGTTTTTTGATTCTCACGAAATTTCACTATTAACTTCTTGAATTTATTCTATTGCATCGCCACAATCATTTTTTATAACAACTCCAATCATTATTAACTTATATAACCCTCAACAATAACAATTTACAAAGTGACCTGGTCCACCGCTCATCGCAATATCGTCCCTACGATCGACATTGTCGCACCAGACCTTACTCCCATGTTTGAAGATCCACTTCCTCCCTCTAGGATGCACAATTCAATTCTAGGGACTTCTCCATCTGCTACATCCAGCCACATCATGACTTATCTTCCGATTGGACATAACTTTCTAGGTCTTACCGTCACTCCAATTATTTCAACAACTACCCTAAGGCCAAACAAAAAAAAACATATACCATTACGACAAGTACAATTGTTGAAACCATATATGTCTCAAAACCTGCAACGAATTTAGGCCACACTAGGGATGTAAGGCGTAAACAAACTCATAACAAACATTTATAACCCGGTGCATCAATAAAATGTGCATCTTCTTAACTAGAGAATTATGTGTATAAAAGAAAATTAACAAAAGGATCCATCACGAGCCACTGCAGAACTAGAAGTATTACATCATTGTAATCTCGAGACTACGCCTAGGGTCAATCTTAATGACGAAATATTACAAAAAAAAGGAACCTGAATCACTAGAGCACCACCGCCCTCATGGCCGTAACTATACTCCTCATGATTCAGGGGGTGAAGATGGTAGCCACATTCCTCCCAAAGATCCGCATCTCAAGAGATTCACGTTGCACTACTCTCAAAGGAGAAATGACAAAGGCACCATCCACCAAGATCCCTTTCATTTTTGAAAAATCTATTCGCGAAGCACCTTGTCGACTTTAGAATCTCTGAGTCCTTCGAGAAACCATTAAAGCTAGACAATTATGATAGAACCAAAGCTCGATTATCACCACTGAATCTATCACTATTCTCTTTCCTAACCAAAAGAACTCTTCCAACACTCACAAAACCTCTAGACGAAACTCCATTGAGGTAGGTCTCAACAATTAAATAACAATCCTAGCTTCATATCTGATATTGAGGGTTTAGGGGATAACTGTTGTAGGCCGACCAAACAAACGAATAAGACCAACCTAATACGAAATCCCAATTCAAAACTCAATCCACTTAGACTAACAAACATATGTACGTCCACTAGGAGGCCTTACACAAAGTTAGACACCACTTACATCTCAACTGTTAGAATATTTATCAAACGACCCTCCTACACAAGACTGCGTTCACCGGGAACGGTTCTATATATTAAGTAATATGAATTAATTGAAAATCTTATTGAAAAAAGACTTTTACATAGGCTTTCAGGTTAGCCTAAGCTTTTAAAAAGGGCACGTCAAACCAAAAAAACTAGCATATAATAGATCATAAGTCAGATTCAAGCCTTTTAAGTCTATTGTAGGCTAGGCCCAGGTTTTCTAAAGCCTAGCCTATTTCTATCCCTACTCGCCAAGCCTTATTCCAGAGTGCGACTTGTATTTTGTAATTAATATTAGGATTAAATATTGATCTTACCTGATCAGACTTGGACCGTTACGACTGGCTCCGAGCAGAGGTTGAGTGAGGTGGGGGGGGGGGTACCTGCAAGGCACTCCGATACTAAAATGAGTGACAGAATGAGCAGGTAATATGCGTATGTATGAGTAAGATATGAATACCTGACCCTCTAGGAACAGAGGTTATTTATAGCCCCCAGCGCGGGGCCAAGGTCCCCTCATTGGGCTGACTAGAACTGGCCCAATAAAGGAACTGTCAGGTTCTACGTGTGTAGTGGGGACCCACACGTGGTCTCCTTCCTGGTGATGCTCGGCGAGAAATGAGGAGGGACGAAGACGCGGTCTTTCTAGAGTTCAGTTGATTTGGTAACGGTCAGAATCTGCCCTACGAGGAGGGTGCTCGAGCTGGGCTCGAGCTGGAGTTCTCGTGGTCGAGGACACCATGTTCGCGGGCAACGGCGGGCCCGGCTACAGTCTGTGGTCGGGCGCGCTGGTGGGAATCCTCGGGTGCGCGCTCCTCGAGGAGTTGCTTGGATTGGGCCTTCGTTCTTGCTTTTGGGCCAGGGCGGGCCCAATCCAGAATAGGAGCCCCCCAAGTCGTGGCTCCTGGAGCAGGAGTTATGACTTGACCTCAGCTCGCCGTTTGCCGCGGGGTATGATGCCCGGCCCAGGATATTTGCTTCCCCGTGACTGCTCGAGAAATTTCTCATGAGTTGTGTTCGCGGCGTAATCCTTGTTGATGCGTGCTCGAGAGATTCCTCGCGGGCTGTGTTCGTTGGGTACACGAGGCAACCCTTGGGAACCATGATGCCACCCTAGCGAGAGTAGGGCCATCATTGCCTAGGAGAGTAGACGTCGAGAAGGGGAAGTTCGTAGTTCCCCAGGTCGGGGTATTCTGCCATCTGGACTTGGCCCCCTCGCAGCTTCACCCCAATTCGATCACCTTTCTTCGGGCGTTCGAGCTGACATGTCGCTTCCTAAGGATCGGGGATACCATTCCTCTCTTCTTCAGAGTTTTTCACTTGTAACGCCAGTCTCGAGGAGGCAGGCATAATTGGGTTTCCCTGAAACAGTCAAAGAGGATGTTCAGGATGTACATGGATTCGGTCCGGGGTTTCAAGGACAAATGGTATGTCGTGCGGCCGGTCACCCAGACTGCTTTAGATTCTATATACAAAGAGGAGACCGCAGTGGCCGACAAAAACGGGGAGCCTCTTATGGACAACAAGGGTCGCCCGGTGTTGGTGCGTGTATCCAAGTTCCCGTTGCATTGGTGCTCGCGCCATTATGAGCATGGTACCAGGCACTACCATACGCCCGCGGGAGGGATGAGTGCCGAGGATGAGGAAGCCTACGGTACCCTTTGCAAGTATGTCGACAGCTTCTTCCCTGCCCGGTGGGTCACGAGGGAGGGGAAAGACATTCTTGACGAGGAAGGTTACCCGACCTTTGAGGCCCATCCTATAGATACCAAGGCACTTGTCGAGTGCCAGTCCTACGGGCAGGCCATGGACCTACTAGGTTGCTTTTTGTCTTATAGTTTTGTTCTAGTTTCTTTGTTTGTTACTTGCTCGTAACTAACCCGGGTTTCCTTCTTTGCAGGCAATATGTCCGGACGAAGGGAGAGGCTTCTAAAATTAACTCAGGACAAGAAAGTCAATAGAAGGTTGGTGCAATATCCACAGGCGACGAGGATGGGCCCACCAACCAGTTCAGGTGATGCTTCTAGCGGGTCCCAGGGTTCCCCCAACGTCGAGCAGCCCACTGAGCTAATAACGAGGAAGAGAAATCGGGTAGAGAACCAGTCGGAAGTCGGTGACGAGTCTGTCGCGGTGAGGACCTTTGGCTTGCCCCCTGCTTTAAAGAGGAAGGTTTCTTCGAGGGGTTTCCCTTGACAGTGAGTGCCGAGGAGGCTGAGACCATCAGGAGGCTCGACAAGGAGAGTCGGAGAAAACCCCTGGCCGCCAGTATGGTCGGGATGGTCAAGATGGCAAAGATGGTCGTTGTCCTCGCTGAGGAGGGGTCGGACTCCTCTGACCGCATCAGGGAACTGGAGCTGGAAAAATCTGCCCTCACCGCCGGCTCTCGTAAGTTGAAGGCTGCTCTGGAGTGATCTGAGGAGATGTTCCGCGAGCAAGCTGAGCTGCTGGCCATGGAGAAGGAAAACTCGGGGAAGATTGCCGAGGAGAGGGACTGTTTTCGACTGGACCGGGAACGCTTGGAGGCCGACAACGAGCGTTTGGATAAAGAAGTCGAGGATCTGAAGGCCGCCATGCTTCCCGCTGAAGATGAGTCGGAGGAGACAGACCCCTTGCAGAGTCGCTCGGATCTGGTCGCGCGTATCCATCTCCTCGAAACGGGTTGTGTTGGCGCCTTGGCAGATGGTTTTGAGGCCGCGGTTAGCCAACTCACTTTATTGAATCCGGGCCTGAATACTGAGGGGGTGGGTTTCATGTCCCAGATCATCGACGGTCAGGTCGTGCCTCCTCCTGAGTCTCCTATCGTGGATGCTGGTAGCCCTGGGGAATTCTAGCCGTGGAATTCTGGTCGGGCCTGCGCGCCTGTTTATTGATAGTTGTTTTTGGGGCCTGCGTGCCCGTGCCTGTAATTTTTGAACATCGCCGGCCTTCTTGGTCGGTTTATTTTTATTTGTTTTTGCTTACGAGCCTTTGAATGGATGTTTATTTTGACCTTTAATATTTGCTCGTGTCTAAGTTTTTATATTTGTGATGAAATTTGCCTAAGTTATGTCCCCGAGTCTCGCCAGTGCTCGGCTGTTACTTTGTGGCGAAATTTGCCTAAGTTATTTCCTCGGGGCATGCTTGTGCTCGGCTTGTTATTTTGTGGCGAAATTTTCCTAAGTTACGTCCTCGAGTGGAGATTCTTTCGACCCATTTGGTGGTCCGACGTACTTCGAAATGTGTCGGTCGTGCGGAGTAAGGCCGCTTGCTCGGGCGTATGACCCAGATCGGGGTTGCTTGCCCGTGGCGTGAACTGCCCATCGCGAGCTGGGTGTTCTGCCACGTGGGTACTTCGACAGTGGAGCTCGATTGAGGTTTCCGTGTCGGGCACTGTCGTTCGTGCTCGTTTGGCTGAATGATGTTATGTCGTTTGGGCGTAGATTGGGCCCGTACCTTGGCTTATCTACGTGGTCGAGACATTTCTCTCTGTTGACTGGATGTGGGTGTTCGACGACGAGAGTCCTTAGTGTTAAGGGTTTTTTCAACTATAGTACTGCTTTAGTTTAGCAGCGTTCCAGGGTCGCGACAATGGTTCTCCGTCTAGTTGCTCGAGGTAGTATGCCCCAGTACCTATGGTGTCGTGGACGCGGTAAGGCCCTTCCCAGTTCGTGGCAAATTTCCCTTCACGGGAGTCTTTCTGGTTTCTTCGTAATACCAAGCTGCCGATCTCGAACTCGCGTTTAATGACCTTGTCATTGTGACGCAGGGCCACTCGTTGTTTTAGGGTGGCCTCGCGTAGGGCTACCCCCAATTGAATTTCCTCGACTAAATCTAGTTCGTCCCTAAGTGCCTCGTTGTTCATTTCTTCATCGAGGGGAGTTTCTGTCCTCCTGGAGGGTTCCCTGATTTCTACTGGGATGACGGCCTCGGTGCCGTACGTTAGTCGAAAGGGGGTTTTGCCCGTCGTGGAATGGGGTGTGGTGCGATATGCCCATAAGACACTGTGCAGCTCCTCGACCCAACCTCTTTTAGCTTCGCCGAGCCGGCGTTTGAGTCCTTGGAGGATGACTCTGTTAGCTGCCTCGGCTTGCCCGTAGGTTTGAGGGTGTTCGACCGAGGTGAAGTGTTGTTTGGTCCCTAGTTTGGTGACGAAGTTTTGGAATCCGTGGTCGGTGAATTGGGTGCCGTTTTCGGTGACCAGTGCTCTTGGGATCCCGAATCTGGCGAGGATGTTTCTCTTGTAAAAACGAAGGATGTTGTGCGAGGTGATCTTCGCGAGAGCCTCAGCCTCTATCCATTTCGTGAAGTAATCCACGGCCACAATTAGGAACTTGTTTTGGTAAGTTCCTTGCACGAAGGGTCCGAGGATATCCTTTCCCCACCATGCAAACGGCCACGGGGATGACAGTATGCTCAGCTCTTGAGGGGGAAGCGAGGTGCATGTCGGCGTGCCTCTGGCACTCGTCACACTTCTTAACGTGTTCCTTGGCGTCCTACTGCATCGTCGACCAATAGTACCCCGCTCGAAGGGCTTTTCTCGCCAGGGACTTACCGCCCATGTGCTGGGCGTTAATCCCTTCGTGTATCTCCCGTAATACCTCGGGGACTGTGGATTCGTCAATGCATTTCAGGAGGGGAATGGAGAATCCCCTGCGGTATAGTTTGTGCTCGAGCACCACGTAGGAGCATGCTCGTCACTTCGTGATGGTCGCTTCTGTCTGGTCCGAGGAGAGTTCGCCCTTTGTCAGAAAATTGTACACCGGGGTCATCCATGACGAGGCGTCTCCTATGGCGTGTACCTCGACTGGTGTCGAGGACCTTTCGATGCTCGGGCGTGACAGGGATTCTTGTATGACGGATTCGTGTCCGCCCTTCTTTCTCGTGCTCGCGAGTTTGGACAATATGTCTGCCCTTGTGTTTTGCTCGCGCGGGACGTGTGATATTTCTGCTCGCTCAAACTTTGTCATGTGTTTTTTGACTAAGTTTAAGTATTCGACGAGGCTGTCATTTTTAGCTTGGTAACTCCCTTGGACTTGGGAAGCAACGAGTTGTGAGTCCGTGAAGATTCGTATCTCACGGGCCCCCAGGTCCTCGGCTAGCCTTAGTCCGGAGAGCAGGGACTCGTACTCTACTTGGTTGTTCAACGTCGGGAAGGAGAGGGTTAACGAGTGTTCGATCACTACGCCTTCCTCATTTTCCAGGAGGATCCCCACGCCGCTTCTGGACGAGCTAGAGGCTCCATCGACGAAGATGGTCCATTTGTGCTCTTTCCCTGCGGGCGGGTCATGAGCGGTCATTTCCGCGACGAAGTCGGCCAGGGCTTGTGCTTTTAGAGCTTTCCTGATTTCGTATCGAATGTCGAATTCGGAGAGCTCTAAGGACCATTTCAACATTCGGCCCGCCATGTCAGGTCGACCTAAGAATTGTTTAACTGGTTGGTTGGTTCGCACGATGACCCTGTGGGCCAGAAAATAGTGTCTGAGTCTCCTCGCCGTGTTGACGAGGGCTAGAGCTACTTTTTCTATCTGTTGGTACCTGCTCTCGGGTCCTTGTAGGGCTTTGCTCGTGAAATAAATGAGTTTTTGCCCGTCGGTGGTCTCGCGGATGAGAGCCGCACTGATGGCTTCGTTCGAGACGACCAAGTATAGGAATAATGGCTCCCCGTCGACTGGTCGAGATAGCATGGGGGATTGGGATAGAGTTTGTTTTAGATGGCGCAGTGCCCGTTCGCATTCCTCGGTCAATTCGAAGGCTGCTTCTTTGCGAAGGAGTCTGAAGAAGGGGAGGGCGTGCTGAGCGGATCTTGCGACGAAGCGGGACAATGACGTGAGCATGTCGTTCATGACTTGTATTGATTTCTTCGACGTTGGTGTCGGGAGGTCGGAGAATGCTCGACATTTGTCGGGATTGGCTTCGATTCCTCGTTCTGTCAGGTAGAAACCGAGGAATTTCCCCGCCTTGACTCCGAACGTGCATTTTTCGGGGTTGAATCTCATCTTACATTGTCTTGCTTGGGCGAAGACTGCTTTGAGGTGTGCTGCATGATCGGTGTCTGCTCGGGATTTGACGATCATGTCGTCCATATAGACCTTGAGCATGTCTCCGATCTGCTTGTGGAACACCTTGTTCATCATACATTGGTAAGTTGCCCCTGCGTTCTTTAGTCCAAAGGGCATTATGTTATAGTAATAATTGCCCGAGCTGGTCATGAAGGCCGTGCAATGTTTGTCGCCCATGGCCATTGGGATATGGTTATAGCCTGAATAGGCATCCATGAACGACAATGTCTTGTAGCCGGCCGAGTTATCGACCAGCATATCTATGTTTGGTAAAGGGAAAGCATCATTTGGGCATGCCCGGTTGAGATCCGTATAGTCAACACACATCCGCCATTTTCCATTATTCTTTTTAACTAGTACAACGTTTGACAGCCAGGTTGAATATCGGGCTTCAGAAATAAAATTCGCCTCTAGGAGGTCTTTTACAGCTTTTTCAGCAGCCTCTGTTTTCTCCGGAGACTGCCTACGCCTACGTTGTACTATGGTCTTAGCGGCAGGATCTATGGCGAGACGGTGACAGGCGACCTCAGGGTCGAGTCCGGGCATCTCCGCGGCGCTCCAGGAGAACAGGTCAGCATTCTCGCGCAAGCAGGCTATGATTTGCTTCCTTGCCAGGTCGGGGAGGTCGATACCAATCTTCACTCCTTTGCTTGGGTCTGCGCCGAGGGGGACTAGCTCGAATTTTGCTCGCCGTCGGAGGTTCGTCCTGATTGAAATGAGCATCTAGAGCTATGGAGTCGACCTTTGGTGGAGCTATCTGGTCTTCCTCTTTGGTGGGCTCTGGCTTGTCGGGTTCCTGTTGCATCGTCACCGGTCTCTTGGCGGGCCTTGTCCCGGTGTCGACCATGTCGCGTCCTTTAGAAGCAGCGTTGAAACACCTTCGAGCAGCGGCTAGGTCCCCCTGGATGGTAGCTACCCGTGCCCTCTTGGTGTAGAACTTCATCTTCAAATGGACGGTGGAGGGTACCGCGGTCAGTTCTGCCAGTGTTGGTCTCCCCAGGATGCAGTTGTAGAGGGACGGGCAATCGATGACAAGGAAGCGTACTTTAACTTGCCTCGTCGCCGTGCCCTCGCCGAAGGTAACCATGAGCTCGACGTACCCCCAAGGCTTGGAGGTCGAGCAGTTGAAGCCCTGTAAGTCCGACCATACATATGGCGAGAGGTGTGAGTCATCTAGCTGCAGAGTCCGAAATAACTGACTGTACATCACGTCGACGAAACTTCCTTCGTCGACGAGGATGTGGTGCACATCAAAGTTAGCCATCCTCGCTCTTATTAGTAGAGGAATGATTGCGTTGGGGGCTCCTCCGGGGAGCTCTTCGAGGTAAAAGGTGATGGGCTCCGACCTACCTTATACCCTTTCAAAGGTCACTGTTTGCGGAGGCGCCGCGTCGACCAGTTCATCCAGCTTTCTTTTAGCTGAATTGATAGTTAGGTCGTTGAATCCTCCACCATTGATGACCATGGCGGAGGGAAAGTATTCCCACCTGCTGTGTGTCGTGAGCGGCTCCTGCAGGTGTTCGGGGACGTAGAAGTCATCCGGTCTGGTGACGGAGAAGGCGGTCTGGACGGGGACCGACTCGTCAGATGGTCGAGCGTCTTCCTCTGGTTCTCTTGTCTCTCGGGCGTCACGACGAGGAGCGTTGTTTCGCTGGTATTGGGCGAGCCTCCCTCCCTTGATGAGGGTTTCGATGGCGTCCTTGAGGTGGACGCAATCTTCAGTCAGATGACCATGGCTCCTATGGTACTAACAATACTTGCTCTTATCTACTCCGAGCTTGACAGGAGCAGGTCGGGGGTGTTTGACGCCGCCGTCTTTAAAGTCTGTGCTGGCGCACTCCGCCAAAATGCGCTCGCGGGAACCTGTGAGTAGAGTGTACTCGGTAAAATGCCCCGAGGGTCCTATTTGCTCTCGGACTTCTCGGGGTCTGTCCTCTTTTCTTTTCTCCCCGGCTCGTCGAGGAGGGGCAGTTTCCTGGCGCGGGTTGCTGCTGGATCCGCGAGTTCTGGGGTCCCGGGCTCTGTTGGCCGCCTCCCTTTCCTCGTAATCCATATATGCTCGGGCCTTCTCGAGGAGGGAATCGAATGTTCGGGGCGGCTCGATGCCTACTGCCTTTCTGAATTCTGTGCCGGGGAGGAGTCCCCTCTCCAACAAGTACCTCTTCATGTGGTCTGCGCAGGGGACTTGTATGGCTTCGTGATTGAAGCAATTAATAAACTCTCTCAAGGTTTCATCCTATCTCTGGATGATGGCCTCGAGAGCCGCCTCGGTCTTTGGGTGTTGCCGAGACACAGTGAACGAACTTATGAATTGGTTCTTCAGGTTTCGCCACGAGGTGATTGATCCCGGAGCGAGGCCTTTATACCAATCCATTGCTGCCTTTCTGAGGGTCGTGCGGAATAGCCGACACTTGATGGGTCCCCCGATGTTGTGGTAGTGCAGCATAGCCTCGAACCCGTCTATGTGGTCGACCGGGTCCGCGACTCTGTCGTATTCCTTCAGATGTGGAGGCTTCTCCATGCCCGGGGGAATGGGCGCCTCCATGATGGCTTGTGACAGGGGACCGCGGGGGTCGTCCTCGTCACTTCGCTTCGGGGACAGGGATGGGGACCGGTAATATTGTCGAGCCCGACGGTCTTGGTCGTGCTGGGCATCCCTCGAGCGTGGTGCTCATTGGTTGATTCTTCCGTGCCCGTCTCCAGAGTGTCTTCTTTCTTGCCGTATGGGGGCGTGGCCGTGTCCCCCAACTTCAATGACGGGTTGCCTCTCCAAAGGGGGTCGTCTCCCCGAGGGTCGGGGTGACGGGCTTTGGGAGGTGCCTCTATATTGTCTCTGCGGGGGAGACGGGAGATGTACCTCTGTCACTCGAGGAGGTGGAGTCTGGGGCCTCCTGTGTCTCCTCGCAGGTCTTCGATCATCTTCTAGTGCCCTCAATCTTTCCCCCTGGGCGAAGATGAGGTAATTCGTCAGATTGATCGCCGCGAATAGCGCGCGGGTTGTGGCATCTGCCCCGACGGGGACGGGGACTTCCTGAAATTGGGAAGCTCGATGACTTGTGGGAGCTGCGTTGTCTTCTTCGAGCGGCGGAGGGACTGGCGAAGATGAGGTAGTAACTCCGTCCCGGTGGACTGAGGGCCCGGGGTTGGTGCCCCCGGGGAGTGTGTTATGACTGGGGTTACCGGTGTTGTCGGGGAGTCTGTTTTTATCTGCGAGGCCGTTGTTGGTGTCGACGACGCGGATGTTTTGGTCATCACGAACTTGGTCAACCATGACGGTAGGAGGTGATTTTGAGCTTTGGTCTTCGAGGTTTTGCAAGACGGGGAAGCTAGCTTCCCACAGACGACGCCATTGATCTTACCTGATTAGATTTGGACCGTCATGACTGGCTTCGAGCAGAGGTTGAGTGAGGTGGGGGGGGATACCTGCAAGACACTCCGATGCTAAAATGAGTGACGAAATGAGCAGGTAATATGCGTATGTATGGGTAAGAGATGAATACCTGACCCTCTAGGAACAGAGGGTATTTATATCCCCCAGCGCGGGGCCAAGGTCCCCTCATTGGGCTGACTAGAACTGGCCCAATAAAGGAACTTCCAGGTTCTACGTGTGTAGTGGGGACTCGCACGTGGTCTCCTTCCTGGTGATGCTCGGCGAGAAATGAGGAGGGACGAAGACGCGGTCTTTCCGGAGTTCAGGTGATTTGGTAACGGTCAGAATCTGCCCTACGAGGAGGGAGCTCGAGCTGGAGTTCTCGTGGTCGGAAACACCATGTTCGCGGGCAACGGCGGGCCCGACTGCAGTCTGTGGTCGGGCGCGCTGACGGGAATCCTCGGGCGCGCGCTCCTCAAGAAGTTGCTTGGATTGGGCCTTTGTTATTGCTTTTGGGCCAGGGCGGGCCCAGTCAAGAACAAATATGTTTTTGATTCTTATAAATTACTAAATTTTATTTTTAGTCCCTATAAATTTTTTTGGAATGTTTTGATCCTTACAAAATTATTATGCATATGTAATTTTAGTCCTTCATATTAAATCAGTGTGTAGTTTTGAATGATTATTTTAAAGACATGTTTAAAATATTATAAAAACTTCATAAAAAAAACTCAAAATTTGATTTATAAATCGAGGTTTTCGTTATTTTTAATAATATATTTTAAAATTTAAGAAACTCATATTTATTTTTTTTCATTTTAATTTTTTTTTTTGAAATTTGATAATAAAAATTTTAAACATGTATGATTTTTTTTTTAAATTTAAAAATTTAAATGTAAATAAATAATTTACAAATTTTTAGAAAATAACATAGATTAAAATTATATATATAAAAGTTTTATAAGAATTAAAATATATTATTTTTTTATAAAGATTAAAAATAAAATTAGAGATCAAAATCATATTTAACTTTAATATTGATACGGTACTCCTAATATTACATTTTACTTTATATTTATGATGGTGTAAAATTTTCTCAGTTAAAGAAATCAATTTAATACAAATATAAAGCCTTTAACAAATTTTGTGTATTTCTTAATATTAGAACGTGTAAATCTTAATTGATATTTACTATGAAAAAAGCATTATGCTTAGTTTTCATGCTTTTATTGGTCACGGTAAATAAACAATTGCAAAGGTGCGTCTGATCCACGTTACTATGTTAGAAGGATAACACAATCAGAACTAGATAGGTTTAAAACTAGTTTTTCTTTATATTTTTTTATATATATTTTGTTTTTGATGAAATATTAATGTATAATTTAAACTTTTTGGTTGAATTTTACAATAATGCGCACATGAAGCTATTTATGATCTCTAGATACAGCAATCCAAAGATTTAAATTATGATCGCACATGTGTTAACCATATTAGGAGTAAATGTTTTCAAAGCATACAATAATCAAAGAGAAACAACATCATGTTCAAAGCATACAATGATTTTTAGGTCCTCCAATATGGGGTCTTTTGCATCATACTCTTTTTTCTAGTGTTAATTCAGTTATTAATAAGTTATTGGTATAAAGAAAATCATACTCAAGTCTCACTCTCATCTATATATAGAAAAAGAAACTTATGCATCTCTTTCATTTGTTATTGCAGGTCTTTCTCGTTAGAATAATAATGTAAATGTGAGAAATAGTTTCACATTAGATAAAAATATAGTGATTTGAATATTTGTAAGTGAGAGAACTTAATCATCTATTTTCTTAAAGTGTGTTTAGATGAGATAATTGGAAATTTTTAAAGAATTTAAAATTCAAAACAATTTAAATGATTCAATTGAATTCATTTAATTTTAAATTTTTTTCTTTTGATGAAATATTAAAATGATTCATTATTAAATTTTTGATATCATTTTTGTTAGTTCTTTATTTGTATGATTGACATTAATTTTAGTAAAATAAATTAGACAACAACATATTAAATAAGATGTTCTAACTTGCAGAGAGAACATGTTGAAAAAGATGTTATATCTTGATCATCCGACATTGTGACTGTTAGAGCTGGACTTTCAGATTCTGTTAGTATGTTATAAATGTTGAATATTCTGAGAATATTTAGTAATCATACGTATCCAAGACTGAGAAATCAGAGATATATGTTGGTATTCAAATTATTCAAGTTTTCTAAATGATGAGACATTTTAGAAAACTAATGATTGAAGACTTATTTTCATAGAGAAGTTTGTTACAAAATTTGTGTAATCTCTTTGTTGTGTTTCTGAAGTCCAAATTCAGCCAGACATTGCTTATAAAAGGAAGACTCTAATCCTAAGAATGTTATGAGCAATATATATGTAAAAATGTCAACTATTAGGGCTTCTTCTATTCATTGTTTATTATGAGTCACTCTTGTATTGTTTGTTACTTGAGTTGGACTGTTAGTTGAGTTGTAATTGTGAATCACTCATAAGCTTTTAAGCAAGAGTGAATTCTGTTTATCGGAGTCAGAGTGTGTCTCCTTCTTGATTGTGAGTCACTCTTAAGCTTCTAAGTATAGAGAGATTGTGTGTCTTCTAAGTAATTCTTTTAAATTGTGTTCATATCACTGTTTGGGGTTGTAATGGAAGTGATAGGGGTCTCATACCTAGACGAGTCTTAGGTAGAAATATAGCACGGGTAATGATTAAGTGAGAAGTTGTAAATGGGGGAGTTTAGCTTCGAATTGATACTATTTTGTGAATTTCTTTCCTGGTTTGGTAGCCCCCAGATGTAGGTATTGTTGTACACTGAACTGAGTTAACAATTACTGGTGTTATTTTACTTTCATCAATTCATCTTACTTGCAATATTTCCTGCTCAATTATTTGTCAGGTTTGGTCGTGATGCCTTAACATTGTATTTGACAGCTGTTCTGTTCGGTTGTGACTGTATTGCGAAAGTACCTTGTTATTGTGTTGTTGTTCAGAGATCAATGTCTCGACATATCTTAGAACTTCTGAGATCTGAATACCAGAATTTCAATTTTCACAAATTTTTAAACTTTTGGACCATATTTAAAATATGAAAAATAGGGACCAATTTTGCAATTTTTAAAAATTTTTAGGGACTAATTTGTAAAATCTAAAAATTATTTAGGGACTTATTTGCAATTTTTTGAAAATTAGATTTGTAATTTTTATAAAGTATAATGGCCAATCCATAAGAGTTCCCAAATTTCTTCAAACTTTTTTTTGATAGATTAGATTAGAAAACAACACAAGGGCTTTTCTTATGAATGATTGGAGAAGGATTTCTCATCGACTGACGCTGACAAACTAGAAGATTTGTGGTTTATCTCTTCTCCTCTCTCTATGTATTTCTCTTTTGTTGGGTTTTGTATGTATTTTTACTTTGAACTCATGTATATTTGTCGCCCATGATGTTGTATAAAACTTGCTTTACAAATATTTGTCGATTGTTATCCTTGATTTTTGCTCTGTGCTAGAGATCTGAGTTTGCAATAGACATATATTGCTTGGATTTTTATCTAGGATGATTATCTGTTAGTTTCTAGATTATAGAAATAGGTTTAGAGTTGACATTCACTTTGGGTATCTGTGATTAATGCCTCTGTGTTGGTTGTGTCGCTCTGAGAGATCGTCGACGCAATTAGCACGGTTGACTTCTGTGTTGTTGAGGTTGGTTAAGAGATTGCTGCCGAGATGATATAGTGGGTGTTGCAATTGATACATAATGACATTGATGAATATTGTAGGTTGAGTATAACTAGTCGATAGTGTTGTACCCCAAAATTTGCCCTCCAATTTTCTTCAAGACATTCTCCTAGGGTTCTCAAATGCTCAAGACGACTCAAGAATTGATCAGATAAATTATGCTCCTAAATAATGGACTCACAACTAGGATTTTGTATTTCTCAAGGAATATTGAGTTTCTAAGATCTCAATTTGTTTTCATGGTTATTCATATGTCCCTAAGAATGCTCATGTCAAATTTTAAGTCTTGCATCACAAGTTTGCTCAGTTAATGACTCAGATGATTCGGAATCAACTATATTAGGTAAGAAGTCAATTGTGGTCAACATACAGTCAAACCTCAAGATTTTTGGTCAACATCAAGTTTTTGAAGTCATACTCATCATTTGATCAAAGGTTGATCATGATTCCTCAAGAAAAGCCCTCAAATCATCAAAAGTCAAAAGTTGTCAAATTAGGGTTTCCTTAGGAGAAGTCAACTGAACTTTGACCAAGCATAAATTTCACATGCTTAATTAGATTTTCCCCAACTAAAGCTCATTTTTAATGGAATCCAATTATCTACAACTTTGTCTCTCAAAGCTCAAGTCCAAAAAACGCTTCATTTGAGAGATATGGGTCAATACATTATAAGTCATTTCAAAAGTCAACAAAAAGACACTTTTTGTCAAGGAAACTTACATCAATATAAAGTCTTCAAAAGCAAAAATAATCAATATAGAGATTGTATAGGACATCTTGATCTTTCCAAAATGTCCAAGATCACCTTCAAAAAATAAAAATTAAGAGAGTTATGACTAGTGCAAGTTGGGAAATTTTGAGTAAATGCATGATGTTCAAGTGGAGCAAAATTGATAGTTTGGGTATTGGGCTATTATTTCAGGATCCAAGCGTGTTCTATATCTCACGTGCACCTCAAGACTTATTTATACACCTCCCTTTGATTTATTTTATTTATTTTTGATTTTTTATTCATTTAAAAGTCAAAATTAAATGAAATAAGACAAGACCTTCTTACACAAAGACCAAACCCATATTTTTGCCCTAATTTAAAACTATATATTCTCCCATTCATTCTCATACATAACGCGCTGAGGCCAAATCCTAACACCAAAGCGCGCTTGGCCTGGTTGTGATTGTGCTGCTGGAAAGTCCTGAGGGCGTGGATTCAACACCCACCCCTACCATTTGGTTATTTTTTGTAACAATTCTCTATTCTTATTTTCCTTTCCTTTTCTTCCTTTTTCATAAAACCTAACATTTTTCACAAACCTTTGATTTTTATTAACAAACCCTAATTTAGTTTTAGGTTTTTAATTAAAATCAACCCTAATTTAATTTTTTTAAGGTTTTCCTAACTAAATTAAAATCAACTTAAGTTTTAGGGTTTTGTTTAATTTAATTAACTAACATTTTTTTAATTAATTAAAATCAATTAGGTTTTAGGTTAATCGTCAAACTTTTTTTCCATCAAAACGATCACAAAACAATTTTCTCTTTTCTTTTTCTTTTTACTGCTTCATGTACTTTATTACTTTCACGTTCTTTTTCCAATTATGTAACTGCTTACTGTTGTAATAGTTTAATTAAGGTTTACTCTTTTCCCCCGGTTTTATTATTTGTACTCCCACTCCCGAAGCCTTGTTATAGCGTAGAATTTTATTTCCCGTACTTTACTGCTTTTCATTATTGCTATATTATTCTGCTAGTAATTAGGGTTTTATGGAAAGACCTAAAAACAATCTTAGAAAACCTTAATTGCAAGATTAAAATAACTAAACAAGAATCACTTTTCACACTTGTACCTCTAGGGTGACTTCACTTTTTGCCTTTAGAAACACAATCGTGTCCCTCGAACATGGGGATGCTTTAGCAAAGACCCTCGGTTAAAAAGATCGTAGTCCCTCGATAACCCTTAAGATGCTGCCTTCGGTAAACGATTTAGTCCCTTACAATAAAATTGCTAAAGTGCCCCTACGAGTTGCCTTTATGAATGTACGATAACCCTCACCTCTCCTTTCACATCCAACGATAGGGTTTCCTACTAACTAATGGTAGGATAACATCATCTAAAGGAGGAGGAAAATAACACGAAAGACTTTGAGTAGGTAGATAGTTCCTAATCCCTTGCTCGCGAATATTTCAAAACATCTTTTTCACAAATCCTTTCTCTGAAATATTTTCAAAAATAAACACTTTGTACGCATTCTTAACTGATACAAGAATCATTATAAAGTTTCCTCACTTAGGCATTTTTTTCAAAATATTTTCAAACATGAACACAAACCATTTTTTAAAACAAAGTGAGCTAGCGTTTAAGAGCCTGTAGATAACTACGGATGAAAAAGGTGTTAACACCTTCCCTTTTCATAACCTACCCCCCGAACTCAATAATATCGAGGTCTTTCCTTTTATTTTCACCCTTTCCTTATTGGATAAAAGAAAAGTCGGTGGCGACTCTTGCTATCTGCAACATTTGCGATAAAACACAAAACCAAGTTCTTTCTCCCACCGTATTACAGAACTCGCGACTCTGCTGGGGAGAACTAAAAGTGGGGTTAACTTTAGAGTTAGATCATTTTTAAATGTTTTCCTTGTTTTGTCTTATGTGCTTTACATTTTGGGCTTGCTCGGGTTTATCTTCTTGCAAAGATCCTACACCCGGATATGGGGGAATTTTAGGTAAGTAGCAATAGATCATGGAAACTATACGGCGTATACCGATATGGTTAAAGTGATGGATACATTAGTGAGACACATTGGTTTGTACTAGTGTCCCTCGAGTCAATCAGGGAGAATACTAGGCTACCACGTGGTGTCATAAGCACTAACTGACCTTTAGAACCTTAATTGACCCAACTTAGCCATTAGAAGGTAGTGAGATAGCCGGATTTGGTGCAGTCTGAAGTTGGTTGATACTCGATACTACACTCATTGAGATTTGACTCTCGGGGTTTGTTTAGTGGAAAGTCAGTTGTCGTGCTAGACAAAATTTATGGGAAAAATCAGTGATATTGAGATCCCTAGAACCCGGTTACTTCTATAAGACAAATTGTGCCAACTAAACTTCAAGAGAGTACTTACCTAAAACCCCCATGCAAGCATCAAACCTAATGCCTTTGTGTGCTTTGATTGTGTTTGATTATCTGTTTAAACATGACATCATAACATCATAACATCATAACATTATATCATGACTGACCATTTCAAGGATCTAAGGGATTTATCTTTGTTTTGTGTTGCAGGGTCATGGCTTCCAATTGTAGGAATACCATCTGGATCAACTTCGTAAGGATACCTTCCAAGCTTGAGGAATTAGTCTCAAAGGTTCCCGAAAATTCTCAATTCACCCAGAGACATGTTCATCTACTCACTTTGGTTACTATTGGCTTCCAGGAAGACATGATAAGCGTTCTTTTTCAGTTCTTTGATCCAAAGCATCATTATTTTACCTTCCCGGATTATCAATTGGTGCCCACAATGGAAGAATTTCTATAAGTTGATCGAAGTTCCTATTCTTGATCAGATACTCTTCACCAATCTAGAGCAAGTTCCAAAACCTGAAGACGTTGCAGTAGCCCTACATCTGAAACGATCGAACATTGTATCAAATTGGGAAGCAAGGAATGGAGTCAAGGGGTTTTCTCCTAAATTTTTGATAGAGAAGGCTCAGGGGTTTCTTGATGCCACGAATTTTCATGCTTTTGAGAGTATGTTGGCTTTGCTGATATATGGGTTGGTACTATTCCCTAATCCAAACCAATTCATAGATGTGAATGCCATCAAAATATTTCTCACCCATAATTCGGTACCTACTTTGCTTGAAGATGTCCTGCATTCTCTCCACCCTCGTACTATGAAGAGGCGAGGAACTCTTATGTGTTGTATACCCCTATTATCCAGGTGGTTTATTTCACACCTGCCCCAATCAGTGATAAAGAATGAACAAGGTTTAAGGTGGTCTCAAAGGTTGATGTCACTCACTCATGCAGATATCCATTGGTGTTCTCGATCTCAGGCATATATCACTATTATTGATCGTTGGGGGGAATTCCCTAATGTACCACTCCTTGGTATAAGAGGGGAAATCACTTACAACCCTCCTCTAGCTCTATGCCAGTTTGGTTATGCTCGAAGGGATGATCCTCATTATATGCTTATCCAGGGTATTATGTTCGACTATGAGAATGATCCGCAAAATTACCATCAAAGGTTTATATGTGCTTGGGGCACGGTCAACAAGATTGATAGCAATACTTTGGGACACAAGAATTCCATTCCTATAGAGCCTTACCTCAGATGGGTGTAGTCTCATGCTTAAAATCTTAAAATGCCATATCCTTCTATGCTACCAGTGGTCATAGAGCCTATTGTTTAAGGGGGGTGTTTCTCATACCGTTCTTCATCCCGATATGCCTACTGACTTCAAAGAACTACAGAAGTCCTGAATTCAGCTCAAGGAGGAAAGAGATACCTTCGAGGCCCAGTTCTATGCTAGTGATAAGAAGGTACTGGAGCTGACGAAACGAATCCATGAATAACAAAGCCTTAATGCATATGTCAACACAAAGAGGAAGCGTCCATGGGAGACTTGAATTAACATTTTGCTGTTTCGTAATTATTTTTATTAAAAGAAATTATAATTTGAGCTTGTTACTAAAATTTCTTTTGTTTCCTTTTGTTTAAACAAATTTAAATCCAGCAAAGGTTCTTGAAAACATTGCACTTGCATTTGCACATTGTTGTACCCCAAAATTTGCCCTCCCATATTCTTCAAGAAATTGCCAAGTCAAGCTTCAAAATTCCCCAAGGGTTGCATAGTTCAAGGGCCTCCTAAGCAGTCAAAATTAGGGTTTGTATTCTGGTCAAGAAAATGAAGTTTCCAAAGGTCCAATCAAGTCTCACATGCCTACAAATAGGGTCAAGCATCCTCATACAAAGTTTCAAGACTTCCAGCACAAAATTGCACAGTCAAAAACCCTAATTGCACTACAGTCAACTGTAGGGGCAAAATGGTCATTTGACAGTCAAAAGTTCAAATTTTTGGTCAACATCTCATTTTGAAGCCACAAACATCATTTGATCAATGCTTGATCATGATTCTCAAAGCTGGGCTCAAAAATCATCAAGATGCAAAAGTTTCCTTATTTGGACAGCTGAAAAAGTCAACTGTAAATTGACCAGGGCATAACTTTCACATGGATTATCAGAAAAATTCCATCCAAAGCTCATTTTGAAGAGAAAGACATTTCCTACAACTCATCTTCATACTTCAAGTCCAATAAATGCTCTCACAAAAAGTTATCAATTTCAACATTATAGGTCATTTTCAAAAGTCAACAAAAAGGGACTTTAAGTCAAAGGCCATAACTTGAGATTGGTAAATAAAAATGACATGGGACCAAAGGCATTGGTTATAGGACTCAAAGACCTTTCCAAAATGTCCAAGAACATGAGCAAAGCTTAAAAATTGAGCAAGATATGCCTTGTGGAAGTTGGGAAATTTTTGGATATTTTGAAAAGTCAACATTGATTCAAATGACCTAAAATTGCTAATGGGCCCATTTTTATTCCACAATTCATCATCCCAAGCATGTGCACGACCACTTGGCCCAAAGGGAAGTTTTATTCATTTTTTTATTTATTTATTTGAATTTTTATTAATAATAATTCATTTAAATCAATTAAATATATGAAAAATACTTAACCTAACTTATCAAATCTTTTTGTACATGTAATAGGCTCAATGATTCGTGCATGATCAGATTTGGAAGGAATTGGATTGATTGGATCATGATTGGTACAAAATTGCATGAAAAAGATTGGAAAAAATATGATTGAAAATCAAATCTCATAAACCATCAATTCAAAGATTTGGATCAAATTTCTTAACCTAATTCATTCCTACATAAGCATAGAACAAAAACCTAATGCCTGGAACCACGCAGCTGCTCAAAAATCTGAAAAGCCAAAACTTGAAATTTGGCAAAAAACTCATAATTGAAAACATCTTTGCAGGACGATTCAAGGCGAAATTTTCATCCCATTGCACTCCTAAGACCTCAAGCAATCTTCCTGGATCAAAAACATCAAACATAACCCTTTGAATCATTGTACAGAAGTCACATTTTTCCACTTTTTTTTCATAATCGTGTTTTAACATCTACGCATTTTCATGGCATTTTAATTGTTGATTCATACTCCTTATGCAATTCTGAAGCTAACCCATATGTTTAATTGTATTTTTGTGCATTATACGCGATTATGCCATTGTTGTTCATTAGGGTTTACAGGATTTCAAATTAGGGGTTTTAACATGAGGCAAAATTGGGATACCACGTTACCATGGTCATGATCAGCGCATTTGGACGAAGAAGAAGCTACCCTCGCGCTCAATTTATGAGCGTCACAGGGCTATTCGCTATTTTTCCATAGATGACTTATAGCAACGTTTGAAAACCGTTGCTCATTGTTTGTGTATTTCAGGAAAAAGAAAACCAACGAAGGAGACGATGAAGTGGCGAGATGTGATAGGGTCATTTAAATTTCGCGCGCAGGGTCCACTAACGCTTTTGTTTTCTTTTATAATATTTATTCATTATTATATGTTAACAACGCGTGAATTGGTTCAGTGGCAAGGCATATGAGCTGGCAACATCCATGACCTGGGTTCGAGCCCCAGGTCTTCACTATCTCAATGTTATTTTTCAATTTACGTTCACGTGTAGTTTCAGCCTAAGGGACATACCATACACCTTCCTGATCAAGTGTCCACGCGTCCAATGGAATTCAATCAAAGGCCAAGATCCAAGGAGCATGGTAGGTCCTAGTCAACACGCCAGCACGCTGCCTAGAAAAAGTCAAAAGGGCCAGGGTAAATGGGCCAGATTTACTAAGGCCTCACCTCCTATTTGGGGTCTGAACCCCCAGGTTTGCAAACCCTTTCCATTATTTTTTATTTTTCTTTGTTTCTTTATTTTCAATTATTATTTTTTTAATTAATTCTGTTAATTTAATTATTATTTTCATAAAAACATAAAACACAAAAAAAATCAGAAAAGAGAAAAAATATGATGGATATTTTATTTTAGTATTTTCATAAACAAATTGTATTAATTCATTTAGTTATTAATTTAGGGTTTAATTTAATATTCTTTTAATAAAAAATCTAAAAAACATAGAATTAGGGTTTAATTAACTTTTTATTCCTTTTTTCTTTTTCTCCCATAATAATTAAATAATTAAATATTTATTTTTATAATTAAATTTGCATGTACATTAATAATTTAGTTAAATTAGATTTTAAATCTTAATATTTTTCTTGACTAACTTAAAATTGGTAGAATTAGGGTTTTAATTAATTTTTATCCTTTTTCTTTTCTTTTCACTAATAATTAATTATTTATTTTCATAAAATCAAATTGTCATTAATTCATTAATTTAATTTTAGGTTTAAATTTTAATAGGTTTTTCTTAATAAATAAAAACTAGGATTAGGGTTAATATTCTTTTCATTTAACTTTCATTAAATTCTCATAAAAAACCAAAAACTCAAAAAATAATTTCCTTTCACTTTAATTTTAATTAATTTGTTAATAATAATTTTATTTCATTAAAAAGGGTCCAACGCCCTCGCTTTTGATCTTAATTCCAATTCGCGCATTTATTTTCTTTTCGTATAATTTTTATGTACTTCTCCCAAAGCCTTGTAAGCTCGGACATTTAATTTCTCACACTTTCCTTTATTTCTTTATCTTTTTGTCAAATCGGGTCCTGGATTAAATTTGGCGATGTGGACCCGCGCCTTTGTAATAGTTTAGAACTTTTAATTTCCGCATCTTTTTAACTGTTAATAAATGCATGCAAGAATGAATGATAAAAATAAAAACAAACGCATAGATCACCTTGACATGTATAAGACAAAATAACTGAACATGACACACAAATCACACACCACCCCTAGGGTACGCCTCACTGTTGCCTTGCCTCGAAAGGTGATCGTCGAGTAGAGGATGTCTTAGTAAGTCCTCATGATCCGGGAACCTGGCATGAGGGTAGCTTCTAAGGTGTCTTCCTATTGCTCCGGTGATCACCATGTCCCGAACCTCGAATTGACCCGAACACCTCCAACGGTGGTGCTACCTACCTCTCAATGGTGGGATGGCACTACTTTAAAGGACATTTACACAGACGAATTCCTTAGGGTAGGTAGACGACTCTAGATACTTGCTCTAATTTCAAAATAAATCAAAAATACTTTTCACACCGACACCTTTTCAAAAAGCTTTCGAAAGCAACTTTTCAAACACTCTTGAGGACCGATACAAGAGTCGAACTGGAATTTTCAAAGAAACTTTTTAAAACCCACAGTTGAAAAGCAAACAAACCATTTTTTGAAAACACAAATGAGCAAGTATCTAAGAGCCCATGGATAACCATGGATAGAAAGGGTGCTAACACCTTCCCTTTCTATAATCTACCTCCCGAACCGAGAGCAATCTCTTTAAGGAATTTTTCTGTGCTTTTGTCCTTTCCATTTGGAGAAAATAAAAGACGGTGGCGACTCTTGCTTCCGCGACATTTCGCGAACCAGCGTTAAACAGTCAGTTCCAGATCCACCGATCACAGAACTGGCGACTCTGCTGGGGACTTAAACTTAAAGTGAGGTGTACCTTAGGATTAAGATCACTGTGTTTTCAATTGTTTTCCTTGTGTGCTTTAAATTGTGGGTTGCTTGGGAGTTCTATAGATCCTAAACTCGGATCTGGGGGATACCTTCTTAAAAGGTAGCAACAAGACTGTGAGGGAACTGTGCGGGGTATACCGACATGGTTGAAGCAGTCTGCTACATTGATGTGGCACTTTGGTGTGTACCGGTAACCCTTGAGTTCAGTCAAGGAGAGTACGGGGCCTCCGCGTGGTGTCGTGAAGCATCAACAGACCTTAGGAACCTTAATTGAACTATCTTGGCCTCTTTAGGGTAGTGAGACAACTAACTTTGGTACAGTCCGAGGTTGGTTGATACTCGATACTACACTCAATTGAGGGTTGCTTTCCTGGAATATTTCGATCGCCAGTTCAGTGGCTAAATCGAAACGATGAACAATGAAAGCAATCCCGTGATATTGGGACCCTTAGAACCCGGTTACTTCTAATAGGACAGGTTGAGCCCACCAACTTCAAGAGGGTAATACCCAGACCCCATGCTGGCCTAAACTCTAAGGGCTTCTCTTGTGTGACTTGTGTGCCTTCGTACTTGACTATTTGCATGCTTGTTATCTAACACAGGAACTACTTGTAGGGTTTGCTTATAGTCCTTAATTGGGACTCATAGCAGGGTTTGCCAAGTTTTTGCAGGTTTTGTCCATAGCCCTTAATTAGGACTCATGGCAGGTTTACTGAGTTTGCTTGCAGGTTTTGTTTATAGTCCTTAACTAGGACTCATAACAGGGTTTACTGAATTTCCTACAGGTTTTTGTTTTAGTCCTTAACCAGGACTCATAACAAGGTTTACCAAGTCCTTGCAGGGTTTGTTTATAGTCCTTAACTGGGACTCATGACAGGTTTTACTTGAGCTTCTTGCAGGTTTTGGTTTGCAGTCCTTAATAAGGGCTCATAACAGGGTTTATCTATACTACCCCATGCATCATGACATCATACCATTGCATACATCCTAACCCATTTCAAGGATCTCAAAGGCTTGTGATGCAGGTCATGATAAATCAAACATCTAGCAAGGGGCAAAGAGGATTTATTTTCCTCTAGCCAAAGTTGTCAGGGGCTATGACCCACTTGATATGGTGAGCTTTGACACTTGAAGAAAGTTCCTCTAGCCAAAGTTGTCAGGGGCTATGACCCACTTGATATGGTGAGCTTTGACACTTGAAGAAAGTTCCCCGAGCCAAGGTTGTCAGGGGCTATGACCCACTTGATATGGTGAGCCTTTGACCCTTGAAGAAGGACTCTCAACAATATGAAGTGCCTTCAATCAAGCCACCAGTTACCAGATGCTAATAAATTTTCTTGTTTACCCCGCGAGGTCCTTGAAAACATTACATGCATATCATACTCATCATTGCATAACAGGTACCCTTGTTGCAGGTCACTTACCTTTCCCGCTGTTTATTTCAGCAATGGCTCAACAAGACAACCAGGACCTTCTTGCTCAAGAGACTCGGTTCGGGGAAATCCTCCTGAATCTATCCAAGGGGCAGGAGGAGTTAAGGACACTTCTCAGGGAGACTTTGGCCAAGAACAATGCTGAGGATGAAAGGCTGAAACACCTGCAAGCTGAGGTGGATGCATTGAAAGTCCAGATGCTGGGGCAGGCGACTGCCATTCAAAGGTTAGCTCAAAGACAAGACGAACTTGGGATTCTCATCAACCAACTGCTTCGGGGTAACCAGCTGGGGCAAACATCTAGGGTTGAAGAGCCAGTCATCATTCAACCACCCTTGAGACAAGCAGACAAGGGAAAAGCTCCTCAGATGGCTTCAGTATCACCAATTCAGTATCAACCTCACCAGTTTCAGCCAGACAAGCCCAAAAGGCAATTCACCAAGCTCAACGTATCGCTGCCTCAAGCCTTACAACAACTGCTGAGGTTGAATTTGGTAACTTTAAAGGATCCTCCTAAGAATCCCAACAGGACACCTTCAAGGTATAACCCCAACGCTCGCTGCGCTTATCATTCTGACAGCCCGGGGCATGCTACAGAGGATTGTTGGACTTTGAAGAATAAGATCCAGGACCTGATTGAGGGAGGAGCTGTGGAATTCACCCAAGATAGCCAAGCTGAGTGCTTCTACCATCCCTACAGGAGGCACCATTTGAAGTAACAAGCCCTGAGACGAGAAGAATTTTTGTTCATTCGAATGTTCAAGTTGCAATTTTCTTTTGTTCAAACATTTACTCATGTTAAACATTGTTATTTCATTAATGCATCGCATATGTCTGTTTTGAAGCAATATATTCGTATTCACTATACGCCAATTATTTTCATATTTTTTCTGCTGTCAACTCTCAATTAATAATTCTAAGCCTCTTGAGGGAGGATGACGAAAACGATACCATAATATACAGTATGCTTTTGAACAGACCCTGCTGATGAGGTACAGGCATTGTTTCAATCCCTAAACACTGGAGTTATAAGGAAGATAATCCCTCGTCAACCCCTCTGAGCCAAAGAAGTAGGAGTTTTTCTTTTCGAAAATTAAAACCCTTTATCATAACCTGGGTTAGGGTAGTTCTCTCAGTTGATCCAAGTGCATAACAAATGGCACCGAAGAGGTCCTTACAAAAAAAAAAAGAAGACAGTGATGATTCCGAATAATCAATAAAGAAAGGCAGTCATTATCTCAAAAAATAAAAAACCATTAAGTCAAAACCTATGAAGGAGACTTATAAAACTGGGGCATCCCGCTGACTGTAATTCCAAAAAAGGAAACAGTTCAGGCAAAAAAGAAAGGGATAACAAAAATCAAGGAAAAAAGAGGTCTTACAAACCCTCAACAAAAAGGAATAACTGCCTATTCAAAATAAATTATCAACATCCGAATCATCATCGGAACGTTAAAGCAAAGACTCAAACAAGGTCTAACGTATGATCAATTGAGTTTAGGTTTGGAGAACATCACGAAGAGTGGGTGGGTACAAATAATTTGAGCCTTTATCCTTTGTTTCTTAAACCGTGAACCAGGCTACGTTATAACCCTTAAAAGTCCTAGCTGAAGCATGGGTTAGTTCGAAAGCATACTGTTACGAAAGGTATCCTGACTCCTTAAGGCTCACGGTAAAATACGGAGTTGACATCACGTTTTACAAACATTCACTTGTTTTATGAAAAAGAATGCATTTTCAAAATCTTCAAGACAGACATGAGCTTTGCATTTTTAACATGACTTTGTTTGCATATGACTTTTTGTTTGAACAGCATAGAAATTCGCACGACGAATGCCTAATGAACAGAAGTACTTCCGATCAAGGGGCATGGCATGACTATTGTCTATTATCTGGGGCAATTCAGTCAAGATTCGGAGAATCTTTCAAAATGCCAAGATAACCAGGGGCAAATCTCCGCCTGAGTCACCTAGGGGCATCCTAGCAACGAATCTGGCCTGGTCAAACACCTTATGGCGGCATGACAAAACACTTCTAAACAGGGGCAACTCCCTACATTCTGAGAACACGGACATAGTCGAAAAGATACTACGCATAATCAAAGACCCGCTAGGTTGACACACCTAGGCCAAAATAAGGGCTTCCCGGCGAACCAAAAGGGTTCGGGAAAAATGAAGGGATGAAATAAAAAAATCTGTACACCCGGCAAGTCGAAAACCTGAAAAGGCGGCTTGGGCAAAAATGGGTATCCCGGTGGACTGAAAACCCGAAAGGGCGGTCCAGGCAAAAGTTAGGGATCAAAGCGCACGACTATGTCCTGTCATCTTGTCACCTACCAGAAGGAAAGTTTGTCCATCAACAACTATCAGCACCTCACAGGTGCCTCCCATATCAAAAACAGGGGCAATAAAGAGTTGTTTAAGCAATCTGATTGTTTTCGTCCTCTAAGGTACCAAGGTAGGCTCAGCTAAAGAACATAACCAAATATCTTAATTCCCCAGAGAGTGAGCCAGCAAGCAGTATACTCTTCTCCAGCGAAGCTACTATCAAACTTAAGGAAGTTGGGTATCCCCCCTCAGATCTCAACATTCCCCAGCAGCATATATACATTCTTAACAAGCATCCCCGACAGTCTTGGTCTAAAGATTATTCCCCGGCGGCATACCAACATCCAGAGGAATCACTCCCCCGCATAACAAAACTTCCCCAAGAGAGTCCAATCCAATTCCCCCAGGAAAGTTGGACTTTATCTCCCCCAAGCAGTAAGCTTATCCCCAGTAGATTCTGGAAGCTTAACCTCTCAGAGCATGAACGCGTCGCCCGGCTTTATTTAAAGAGTTATTTCCTTAACAGGATATAACTGGGTTATCCTCAGCCAAAAGCCACGGAAAGATCGTCGTCGACACAGTTCTTTCTTATCCCCAGCGAAGTCTATTAACACTTCCGATACAACAAGGATATCCCCAGCAAGCTATTTTCAACTCAGCAAAATATCTCTCTCCCCGCAGAATGTCCCATTCGCCAAGTTTATTCCTCAACGGAGTCATCTTCTCCTACCGGTATTCTTGCAACTATCATCCCCAGCGGAAGTAAAAGCTTATTCTCCAACATCAGCCCAGGAGTGACTTCCCGGCACCTGTCAAGGATTTACTTTCCTAGACAAAAACATACATTCCTAAACATCACATACATCATTATAGCATGCATATCACACAGATCTCATTTATGTTGAGAACATCATTGCTTGATCCATATCATGCATTGCATATGACTGACCTCTACCTTTCAGGAAAGATGCAGTTAAATTCTCAATCATATTTCAAGACCTAGACCGGTTCAGTTAATCAACTCCAAAGATTTCTTATCCAGTCCAAGGCCTTCTCTAGTCCAGCTAAATCGACTCCCAACATATTTTTCTGATAAAGACTCAGTAGAAGTTATCAAAGGTTTTTCTCAGACGCCCGCTTTTGAGATTATAATTTCCTATGGTTCCCTCCCCGACGGTGCGTGAGGTGTTAATTCCATTTCAGATTATAATTTCCTATGGTTCCCTCCCCGACGGTGCGTGAGATGATAATTCCATTTCATATTATAATTTCCTATGGTTCTCTCCCCGACGGTGCGTGAGATGATAATTCCATTTCAGATTATAATTTCCTATGGTTCTCTCCCCGACGGTGCGTGAGATGATAATTCCATTTCAGATTATAATTTCTTATGGTTCTCTCCCCGACGGTGCGTGAGATGATAATTCCATTTCAGATTATAATTTCCTATGGTTCTCTCCCCGACGGTGCGTGAGATGATAATTCCATTTCAGATTATAATTTCCTATGGTTCTCTCCCCGACGGTGCGTGAGATGATAATTCCATTTCAGATTATAATTTCCTATGGTTCTCTCCCCGACGGTGCGTGAGGTGTTAATTCCATTTCAGATTATAATTTCCCATGGTTCTCTCCCCGACGGTGCGTGAGATGTAATTCCCTCTCAGATTATAATTTCCTATGGTTCTCTCCCCGACGGTGCGTGAGATGTAATTCCCTTTCAGGTTATAATTTCCTATGGTTCTCTCCCCGACGGTGCGTGAGATGTAATTCCCTTTCAGGTTATAATTTCCTATGGTTCTCTCCCCGACGGTGCGTGAGATGTAATTCCCTTTCAGGTTATAATTTCCTATGGTTCTCTCCCCGACGGTGCGTGAGATGTAATTCCCTTTCAGGTTATAATTTCCTATGGTTCTCTCCCCGACGGTGCGTGAGATGTAATTCCCTTTCAGGTTATAATTTCCTATGGTTCTCTCCCCGACGGTGCGTGAGATGTAATTCCCTTTCAGATTATAATTTACTATGGTTCTCTCCCCGACGGTGCGTGAGATGATAATTCCATTTCAGATTATAATTTCCTATGGTTCTCTCCCCGACGGTGCGTGAGATGATAATTCCATTCCAGGTTCTTCTCAAACGTCCGCTTTTGAGATTATAATTGCCTATTGGTTCTCTTCCCGATACTGCGAAGACGGTAATTCCCACCAAGATTTTCTCAACGAGCATTGTTGAGGTTAAAGTCACCCAAGGTTCTCTCACCGTTCATGCTGAGGTAGTAACCACCCCTGGTTCATTCATCACCGTTTGAAGCTCCAGATCCAGCTCCTGTAACCAGTCAGGACACATCTATACCAAGCATCTGAAAACCAGCTCCTGCAACGTGTCAGGTACCCCTTTTCCTTTTGCAGGTATGCAGGTTCTCGCTAAGGAATCTCTTATGCGATCAACATCCAGATGGCATCTATAAGCCCATCATCCTATCCATCAATCTCCAAATGGCATCTATAAGCCCATTTCCACTATGTGAGCACAAATTTCTGGGCACTCTAGTGTTCAATCATCTTCTACCCTCGGATTTCGAAAGGCACGTCAGCCAATCTGCATCCTCAGGTCTAAGAAGATTGAACAGGGGCAACTGTTGTACCCCAAAATTTGCCCTCCCATATTCTTCAAGAAATTGCCAAGTCAAGCTTCAAAATTCCCCAAGGGTTGCATAGTTCAAGGGCCTCCTAAGCAGTCAAAATTAGGGTTTGTATTCTGGTCAAGAAAATGAAGTTTCCAAAGGTCCAATCAAGTCTCACATGCCTACAAATAGGGTCAAGCATCCTCATACAAAGTTTCAAGACTTCCAGCACAAAATTGCACAGTTAAAAACCCTAATTGCACTACAGTCAACTGTAGGGGCAAAATGGTCATTTGACAGTCAAAAGTTCAAATTTTTGGTCAACATCTCATTTTGAAGCCACAAACATCATTTGATCAATTCTTGATCATGATTCTCAAAGCTGGGCTCAAAAATCATCAAGATGCAAAAGTTTCCTTATTTGGACAGCTGAAAAAGTCAACTGTAAATTGACCAGGGCATAACTTTCACATGGATTATCAGAAAAATTCCATCCAAAGCTCATTTTGAAGAGAAAGACATTTCCTACAACTCATCTTCATACTTCAAGTCCAAGAAATGCTCTCACAAAAAGTTATCAATTTCAACATTATAGGTCATTTTCAAAAGTCAACAAAAAGGGACTTTAAGTCAAAGGCCATAACTTGAGATTGGGAAATCAAAATGACATTGGACCAAAGGCATTGGTTAGAGGACTCAAAGACCTTTCCAAAATGTCCAAGAACATGAGCAAAGCTTAAAAATTGAGCAAGATATGCCTTGTGGAAGTTGGGAAATTTTTGGATATTTTGAAAAGTCAACATTGATTCAAATGACCTAAAATTGCTAATGGGCCCATTTTTCTTCCACAATTCATCATCCCAAGCATGTGCACGACCACTTGGCCCAAAGGGAAGTTTTATTCATTTTTTTATTTATTTATTTGAATTTTTATTAATAATAATTCATTTAAATCAATTAAATATATGAAAAATACTTAACCTAACTTATCAAATCTTTTTGTACATGTAATAGGCTCAATGATTCGTGCATGATCAGATTTGGAAGGAATTGGATTGATTGGATCATGATTGGTACAAAATTGCATGAAAAAGATTGGAAAAAATATGATTGAAAATCAAATCTCATAAACCATCAATTCAAAGATTTGGATCAAATTTCTTAACCTAATTCATTCCTACATAAGCATAGAACAAAAACCTAATGCCTGGAACCACGCAGCTGCTCAAAAATCTGAAAAGCCAAAACTTGAAATTTGGCAAAAAACTCATAATTGAAAACATCTTTGCAGGACGATTCAAGGCGAAATTTTCATCCCATTGCACTCCTAAGACCTCAAGCAATCTTCCTGGATCAAAAACATCAAACATAACCCTTTGAATCATTGTACAGAAGTCACATTTTTCCACTTTTTTTTCATAATCGTGTTTTAACATCTACGCATTTTCATGGCATTTTAATTGTTGATTCATACTCCTTATGCAATTCTGAAGCTAACCCATATGTTTAATTGTATTTTTGTGCATTATACGCGATTATGCCATTGTTGTTCATTAGGGTTTACAGGATTTCAAATTAGGGGTTTTAACATGAGGCAAAATTGGTATACCACGTTACCATGGTCATGATCAGCGCATTTGGACGAAGAAGAAGCTACCCTCGCGCTCAATTTATGAGCGTCACAGGGCTATTCGCTATTTTTCCATAGATGACCTATAGCAACGTTTGAAAACCGTTGCTCATTGTTTGTGTATTTCAGGAAAAAGAAAACCAACGAAGGAGACGATGAAGTGGCGAGATGTGATAGGGTCATTTAAATTTCGCGCGCAGGGTCCACTAACGCTTTTGTTTTCTTTTATAATATTTATTCATTATTATATGTTAACAACGCGTGAATTGGTTCAGTGGCAAGGCATATGAGCTGGCAACATCCATGACCTGGGTTCGAGCCCCAGGTCTTCACTATCTCAATGTTATTTTTCAATTTACGTTTACGTGTAGTTTCAGCCTAAGGGACATACCATACACCTTCCTGATCAAGTGTCCACGCGTCCAATGGAATTCAATCAAAGGCCAAGATCCAAGGAGCATGGTAGGTCCTAGTCAACACGCCAGCACGCTGCCTGGAAAAAGTCAAAAGGGCCAGGGTAAATGGGCCAGATTTACTAAGGCCTCACCTCCTATTTGGGGTCTGAACCCCCAGGTTTGCAAACCCTTTCCATTATTTTTTATTTTTCTTTGTTTCTTTATTTTCAATTATTATTTTTTTAATTAATTCTGTTAATTTAATTATTATTTTCATAAAAACATAAAACTCAAAAAAAATCAGAAAAGAGAAAAAATATGATGGATATTTTATTTTAGTATTTTCATAAACAAATTGTATTAATTCATTTAGTTATTAATTTAGGGTTTAATTTAATACTCTTTTAATAAAAAATCTAAAAAACATAGAATTAGGGTTTAATTAACTTTTTATTCCTTTTTTCTTTTTCTCCCATAATAATTAAATAATTAAATATTTATTTTTATAATTAAATTTGCATGTACATTAATAATTTAGTTAAATTAGATTTTAAATCTTAATATTTTTCTTAACTAACTTAAAATTGGTAGAATTAGGGTTTTAATTAATTTTTATCCTTTTTCTTTTCTTTTCACTAATAATTAATTATTTATTTTCATAAAATCAAATTGTCATTAATTCATTAATTTAATTTTAGGTTTAAATTTTAATAGGTTTTTCTTAATAAATAAAAACTAGGATTAGGGTTAATATTCTTTTCATTTAATTTTCATTAAATTCTCATAAAAAACCAAAAACTCAAAAAATAATTTCCTTTCACTTTAATTTTAATTAATTTGTTAATAATAATTTTATTTCATTAAAAAGGGTCCAACGCCCTCGCTTTTGATCTTAATTCCAATTCGCGCATTTATTTTCTTTTCGTATAATTTTTATGTACTTCTCCCAAAGCCTTGTAAGCTCGGACATTTAATTTCTCGCACTTTCCTTTATTTCTTTATCTTTTTGTCAAATCGGGTCCTGGATTAAATTTGGCGATGTGGACCCGCGCCTTTGTAATAGTTTAGAAATTTTAATTTCCGCATCTTTTTAACTGTTAATAAATGCATGCAAGAATGAATGATAAAAATAAAAACAAACGCATAGATCACCTTGACATGTATAAGACAAAATAACTAAACATGACACACAAATCACACACCACCCCTAGGGTACGCCTCACTGTTGCCTTGCCTCGAAAGGTGATCGTCGAGTAGAGGATGTCTTAGTAAGTCCTCATGATCCGGGAACCTGGCATGAGGGTAGCTTCTAAGGTGTCTTCCTATTGCTCCGGTGATCACCATGTCCCGAACCTCGAATTGACCCGAACACCTCCAACGGTGGTGCTACCTACCTCTCAATGGTGGGATGGCACTACTTTAAAGGACATTTACACAGACGAATTCCTTAGGGTAGGTAGACGACTCTAGATACTTGCTCTAATTTCAAAATAAATCAAAAATACTTTTCACACCGACACCTTTTCAAAAAGCTTTCGAAAGCAACTTTTCAAACACTCTTGAGGACCGATACAAGAGTCGAACTGGAATTTTCAAAGAAACTTTTTAAAACCCACAGTTGAAAAGCAAACAAACCATTTTTTGAAAACACAAATGAGCAAGTATCTAAGAGCCCATGGATAACCATGGATAGAAAGGGTGCTAACACCTTCCCTTTCTATAATCTACCTCCCGAACCGAGAGCAATCTCTTTAAGGAATTTTTCTGTGCTTTTGTAATTTCCATTTGGAGAAAATAAAAGACGGTGGCGACTCTTGCTTCCGCGACATTTCGCGAACCAGCGTTAAACAGTCAGTTCCAGATCCACCGATCACACACATCATGCATGTTATCACATAGCAGGTACTCTATAAGCAGGTTTTATCATCTTCTTGTTGTTTATTTCAGTTAAAGAGGGCTCTAGAACAGACTGTCAAGGAACTCTAAGCACAAAATTCCCAATTCTAGGAAACACTCTTGAACTTAGCCCAGGGGCAGAAAGATATGATGGCACTCATCGCTAAAAAGAAGAAGAATCGGAAACCAATCATCCTCAACATGGGAGAATTTTCAAAAACCTCCCCAAGAAGTCTCAGAATTGTGTTATTTCCTTTGTTGAAGATGACAATCAGGAGGAAGACGGTAGAAGTTTAAAGCTGAAGGCAGAAGCAATTCTGGTTCTGGTAAAATTCCTGAGGATGAAGACAATTCTGATGAGCAGTATCCTCCTACTGATGACAGATTCAAGCACCTGGAAGATCGACTTAATGCCATGGAGATACAAAAAGTTCTTGGGCTGGACTTTGAAGAGTTGGGTCTTATCTCGGGGGTTGTTATCCCTCATAAGTTCAAGGTTCCTACTTTTGTCAAATATGATGGTGTGTCTTGTCCAAAGCTCCATATGCGGTCTTATGTTTGGAAGATCCAACCCCATACTACTGACAAAAAGTTATGGGTTCACTTTTTTCAGGAAAGTTTGTCTGGTACACAACTTGAATGGTTCTATCAGCTAGAAGGAACCAACATCCATACTTGGGAAGACCCGACTGCTGCTTTTTACAAGCAGTATCAATACAATGCTGACCTTGCACCAACTCGTGTGCAATTACAAAATATGTCAATGGGTTTGAATGAAGGGTTCAAAGAATATGCCAAAAAGTGGAGAGATCTGGTTGGACGAGTTCAACCTTCACTGTCTGATAGGGAGCTGGTGGATATGTTCATGGGCACTTTGACAGACCCATTCTTTAACCATCTGATTGGAAGCTCCTCATCTGGTTTCATTGAGATGATTCTAACTGGAGAATGTGTCGAAAGTGGTATCAAGAGCAGAAAAATTCCAGTGGATACGTCTTTAAGTGTTGTGAAGAAGACATTCAGTGGTAAGAAGGAGACCAATGTTGTTTATGGCCAGAAGGGCCGTGTTAAAAGTGGTCGCAATTAGTCTGTAGGAGTAGTGCTAATTTCTAATCCCGCGCCTGCTCAACAACAACAATAGGGAAATTAGTGTAGGTCAGATGCTCCAAGAAGACAGTTTACAAAGATCAGTATGCCATTATCTTAGGCATTGTAACATTTACTGAAAGCAGAGCTGATAACTTTAAGGGAACCTCCTCAAAACTCCAATACCTCCTCTCCTCGCTACAATCCTAATGTGAAGTGTGACTACCATTCCAACAGTCTTGGGAACGACACCAATAACTAATGGCCCCTAAAAAACAAGATTCAGGATATGATTGACAACAAAGAGATTGAGTTTGATCCTCCAGAGACCCTGAATGTAATTACTGCATCTATGTCGAAGCATGATAAATGCATAAGTGATATTGACGATGTTCTTTATGTTGCTATTGTAAGTGAATTGGTTACTACCCTACCAATTATAAAGAAGAATATGTTGCATGCCAGTTTATTTCCGGGTTGTATCGAAAGATGCTATTGCTGCACAGCCTAACCCGATGGTTGCAAGTTACTAAAGGAAGGCATTCAACGCCTAATAGACAATCATTTAATTCTGGTTGAGAAGGTTCCATCTACTGAGAACCTATTTCAAGACTTATCCATAATATCCAACACTCTTGTCAGGATTACCTACAAAGGTCCTGTAAGAATTAATGCCAATCCAAAAGCTACTCCTCTAATCATCACTACACCTGGACCTATCTCATATTCTTCAGATAAAGCTATTCCTTGGAACTATGGATCTGACGTCTACTACCATGGCGTCAAGCAAGAACTACCGACTTTGAAGATGAAGTTATTGAAGTTGATGATCCCAACATTGACAATATTGCTAGGACTAGTAAGGTTACTAGAAGCAGAAGGGTTTTCTCCCCGAAAATATCTCCGAAGACTGTCACTACACCTGTTAAAGTTACCGCTACCGAGTCAACTGCTGAAGCTCGGGGGCAAAGAATAAATAACGAAGCCTCCCCAGACGGAGGCGCCTAAAGAAGTTGTAGTTGAAGACACCTCTAGGCAAGAGTTGGAAGAGGTGTTGAAGATTATCCTAAGAGAGACTAAAATATTGTTGAACAACTAGGGAATACCCCATCGAAGATCTCCATGTTATCCCTGTTACTGTGTTCTAAACTCATGCACAGGTTTTAGTAAAATCCTTGAAGACTTCTCACGTGCCACACGAGATTTCTGCCGATCAATTTGGAAGTTATGTTGCTAGCTTAATGAATGATAATGGATTAGGTTTCTCTGATGCTGATCTGACTCCAAAAGGAAGAAATCACAATAAGGCCATGTATGTCTCCATTGAATGCAGGGGAACTACTTTGGCTCATGTATTGGTTAATACTGGTTCCTTGTTAAATGTTCTATCGAAAGGCGCTATGGACAGACTTAATTGTGAAGGGGTTGTACTGAAACCTAATGATATTATAGTTTGAGCATTTGAAGGTTCAAGGAGGATGGTACATGGAGAAGTGGATCTTCCGATTAAAGTGGGTTCGCATGTCTTCGAATCTACCTTCTATGTAATGGATATTCGACCAACTTATTCTTGTCTACTGGGGAGCCCCTGGATCCATGGGGTAGGTGTTGTTACCTCTACCATGCACCAGAGGTTAAATTATCTCGTGAACGGAAAGGTTGTTACTGTCTGCGGTGAAGAGGAGTATATGGTTAGCCACTTGAACTCATTCCAGTATGTAGAGATGGACGGAGAATTCATGGAGATTCCCTTTCAAACTTTTGAAGTTATCCCTCCATCCGCTATTGAAGATGTTTCTGCCATTCCCAAGGTTACCAGGGTTCCGCCCAGGATGGCTTCGTTGAAAGATACTAGAGCTGCTGTAGAAGAAGGTGGTTGTACTACTTGGGGTCAGCTTTTTGAAATCATGTATAAATCTTACAAATTTGGTTTGGGTTTCACTACAGAGGGTCAAAGAGTTATTCATCACGCTCATGCTGGAAGAACACCATTCTGTGTCAGCAGCAATGGAGTCAACACTATAGAAGATACCGATAGTGATTATGACCTTGACAGCTGGATCTTTCCCGCCATTGGCAACGAAACCAACAATTGAAGGACATAAGACATTATCTCTATCTCATTTAGTCAGGAGTAATAGCCATATTTCTGTTTTTATTTCTTTCAAAGTTTGGTTATGTAATATTTAAATAATGACTTTAAACCTTGTGCCTTACCCGGGGCACAACTGTTCATTTGTTAAGGGTTGTCATTTCATAAACATATTTTCATTTAATAAAGCATTGGACGTTTTGCATTCTGTGATACGGTGGCCAGAACCAGGACGTGGTTTCCCTATTTCGTTAAGGAAATTTTGCTGGTTTGCGTTTTGCGTTTGTGTTTGCAAAATGTCGCGGTAAGCAAGAGTCGCCACCGTCTTTATTTTATCCAACAAGGAAAGGAAAAAAGCACAGAAAAATTCCTTTTTCGAGATATTTCTGAGTACGGGGGTAGATTATAGAAAGGGAAGGTATTAGCACCCTTTCTATTCGTAGTTATCTACGGGCTCTTAGGTACTTGCTCATCATTTTCAAAATTGTTTTCTTTGTGTTTGTGAGCTTTGAAAAGTCTTTGTTTTAACTTTGATTTAACTCTTGCTTCTGTCTTCAAGAGTGTAATGAAGTGTTTTTGAAAACTTGTTTGTAAAAGAGTGTAAGTGTGAAAATTTTTGTTTGGATTGAGCAAGTATCTAAGAACTAATCTACCTACTCAAAAAAGAATCATTCTATGCTTGTTTCCTTTAGACAACGCTATCCTACTATTAGTGAGTAGGTAGCACCGTCGTTGGAGTTTTGAGGGTCAATTCGAAAGGGACGTATGGTCACTAAAGCAATGTTAGGACGTTTTAGTAGTAACCCTAATGTCTTAGATCATTTATCCGAGGAAACAATATCCGAGGCAACTTTGATCTTTTAGACAAGAGGACGACCTCTAAAACAACCTATACTCAATGACCGTTTTAACAAAGGAAACCAAGTGGGAGTGTACCCTAAGAGTGCGCATGTGCGAATGTGTCAATTTCAGATTATTTTATCTTTGCACATTTAGGGTGATCTAACTGTTTTAAATTTAGACATTCATTCTTGTCATGTAAACCCTATTATCAAACATCTAACAGTTAAATATTTGCAGAAATTAAAGTGCGGAATTTAAACTAAGCTATTACAAGGCTTCAGGTATTTACATAGCCAAAAACAAACTCTTTGAAATTAAAAGCGGTAAAAGTAAATAAATGTCCTAATTTAAATTATTACAAACCAGAAGCAGATGCAATAATTGGATAAAAAAATAAAATAACGCGCACGAAAATTAGATCGAATGCGAAGCTAGGGTTTTGACCCTTCTATCTTAATTAAAAGAGAAAATTGTTTTTTTGTTGTTTTTAATAAAAGAAATAAGTTTTCTAAATTAAATATGCAAAATTAATTGGTTATTAAATTAATTAATGAAAAATAATTAAATGACATATTTTTGGTTTTTGGTTATTTTAGGAAAGAAATAAAATAATTAAGTTAGTGATAAAACCTAGTTATTCTAATTAATTTTAATTATTTGAAAAATAAATTAAAGTTACCTAATTTAATCAAACCTAATTAAATTAATTGCATTTATTGAAGAAAAATAATATTCTAATTTTGATTGGACATAAAAATATTTTTTGTAATTTTTGATAAAAAAAGAAAATAATTTTTGGTTAATAAAATAAATAGCAAATCAATTAAATAGAATAAATAAAAAAAAGGATGAGAGATGGGCCTGAAATTAGGGAGTCCCAATAGCAGGAATTTGGGCCCAAAATGATGAAGATTCATGCTGACTTTTGATTCCAGTGCATATGCGTTGACTTGGTCTATGATGTGCTTTCAATGGTGGCCACCAGATTTGGCCATCTGGCCATCTGGCGCGTTGGATGATGAGGGAGTAGGATGGACATCAGGCTCAAGCGCGCATTGGATTGCCTGCAAGAAAATGTGAAAATAGCAAATGCTGGAGGCAGGGATCGAACCCCTGACCTCCAGCCTTCAACGCCTTAAGTACTCATGTGGAAACCACTGGGCTATTTGCTTTTGATTGTTATCATGTTACAAAATAATAAACAAATAATAAACAAATGCAGTAATGGGATTTTTTGCGCGAAATTCAAACGAACGAATAGAGGTTGGCCACGTATTCGTCTTCTTCCTTGTACCGTGGCTAAAAGCTGGAACACCTATACCTACGGACAAAGTCCGTTGCTACAAGTCTGTACGTTTCCAAAATCTTCCATGGGACACGTAAATAACATCTAACACCATGGTTAGACTCGTCTTGTCCTCCTGATCTCAATGGTATCACTCATGAAGGCCAATTGTTCCTGAAAACAAAAACCCTAAAACCAAGCTCGAAAACCTAACAATGGTGATTAACGCTACAGGCCACATAAATGAAATTGAATAATGCAGAAAGTTTGTAAATGTTATTGTGATCAAGAATGTACAATTATTTCAACCTAACAATGCATAAATTGTGAGTTTCGAATTCAAGAATAGGGGTGTAACGTGAACGACTTACAGAGCGATTTGGGGCTTGAACGACTTAGTTCTTGATTGCTTTAGGTTTCTGAGAGTGCCAGGAAGCGATTGGGATTGATATCAAGCCTTGAGGATGCCTCTAACTATCAATTCGATCTCACACTTTTTGCTTGTTTTTTCAAATCTGGTTCTCCTTCTCTTGCCTGTTTCTCACCTGCCTTTAGGTCTGCACGCCTTCTTTATGTATTAGTGAAGGAATTAGGGTTGCAAAACTGGTTCAAATCTTTTTCTTTCAATGCCTTTGATATTTGATTTGATTCACTTTAAAAACATTACAAATTTGGCTTATTTCCAATCTTTTTGTGCACACAAGCCTTGATGCGAATTTGAATGATGCTAGCTGTTCAATGAAGCCTGAAACAAACACAAAATCCCTTGTTATCAATGTTTTGGATTTTTATTTAATTTAATTTGTTTTAAATTGAATTAATTCAAATAAAAACCAAATTAAATAATAAAAATATGATATGGACAAGTGGCAAAGGCTAGAGCACGTGGGCTATGTTGCCAACTTAAAACAAGTGAAAAAGATTGGGCCCATTTGGCAAAATTTGAAGTTTTGGGCATAGTTGACTTTTGGTAATTTTGCAAAAAATGTCAACTTCACCAATGCATAACTTCCTCAATTTTGACTCTTTGGAGGTGTTCTTGGACTTTTTAGAAAGCTTGAGATGTTCTCTAAGCAACACTTTTGGTCTCATTTCAATTTGATATTCCATGCTCATGTATGCAGCTTTGACAAAAAAGGTGTTTTTGTTGACTTTTCAAAATGACCTATAATGTCCAAATTCATAACTTCTTGTGAGTGCATATTTTAAACTTGGGATATGAATATGGATTGTAGGGAATTTCATCCTCTTCAAAATGAGCCTCGGATGGGTCATTTCTCATAAAGTATGAGAAAGTTATGCTTGGTCAAAGTTGGGTTGACTTTTCCTGCAAAACCCTAATATAGCAACTTTTGAATCTTGATGAGTTATGAGAAATCCTTGATGAATCATGATCAAACCTTGATCAAATGATGAAATATACTTAAAAATGAGGATGTTGACCAAAAATCTTGAAGTTTGACTGTATGTGGGTCATAGTTGACTTTTGGCCTAGCACAATCGATTTTTGGACCTTTGAGTAATTGACTGAGCAAAATTCCTCTGCAAGGCTTGAAACTTGACATGGATGATCTTGAGAACATATTAGGACATTGGTGAGCACTTGGGATCACTTGGAATCAAGGATCTTGATGCAACATGAAACCCTAATTTGAGGTAGACTGCCTTAGGAGGGATCTTGTCTGGCCAATCCCTTGGACTACCTTGAGCAACTTGAGGATCTTTCTTGACATATTTTGAGAAATATGGGGGGGAAATTTTGGGGTACAACAGCTGCCTCTGTTTAATTTTCTTAAACATGAGGATGTAGATTGGCTTTCGTGCCTTTCGTGATCCGAAGGTGGAAGAGGATTAAACACTAGAGTGCCCAGAAATTTGCACTCGCATGAAGTGATAATTGTATTATGATGTCGGGAATGGGCTTACAGATGCCATTTGGAAATTTATGATGAGGGGAGATGGGCTTAAAGATGCCATCTGAAAGAGTGTCGATCACATAAGAGATTCCTTAGCGAGAGCTTGTATATCTGTCGTTGAGGAAGATTCCGCTGGTGAAGTCTGATCTTTGTTGGGAGAAGTAGAATTTTAGGAGCTTTGGTTGTCCATTATTCTGCTGGTGAGTCGTCTCTATTGATATTTTGGAACTTTGGTCGTTCGTACTCAACTGAGGAAACATCTCTGTTGAGATTTAGAAACTTGTCCGTAATTCAACTGAAGAAACATCTCTGCTGAGATTTAGGAACTCATCCGTAATTCAACTGAGGAAATATTTTTGCTGAGATTTAGGAACTTGTCCGTAATTCAACTGAGGAAACATCTCTGCTGAGATTTAGGAACTCGTCCATAATTCAACTGAGGAAATAGTTTTGCTGAGATTTAGGAACTCGTCCGTAATTCAACTAAGGAAATATTTTTGCTGAGATTTAGGAACTCGTCCGTAATTCAATTGAGGAAACATCTCTGTTGAGATTTAGTAACTCGTCCGTAGTTCAACTGAGGAAATATTTTTGTTGATATTTAGGAACTCGTTCGTAATTCAACTGAGGAAATATTTTTGCTGAGATTTAGGAACTCGTCCGTAGTTCAACTGAGGAAATATTTTTGCTGAGATTTAGGAACTCGTCTATAGTTCAACTGAGGAAATATTTTTGCTGAGATTTAGGTACTCGTCCGTAATTCAACTGAGGAAACATCTCTGCTGAGATTTAGGAACTCGTTCGTAGTTCAACTGAGGAAATATTTTTGCTGAGATTTAGGAACTCGTCCGTAGTTCAACTGAGGAAATATTTTTGCTGAGATTTAGGAACTCGTCCGTAATTCAACTGAGGAAACATCTCTGCTGATATTTAGGAACTCGTTCGTGGTTCAACTGAGGAAATATTTTTGCTGAGATTTAGGAACTCGTCTGTAGTTCAACTGAGGAAATATTTTTACTGAGATTTAGGAACTCGTTCGTAATTCAATTGAGGAAACATCTCTGCTGAGATTTAGGAACTCGTCCGTAGTTCAACTAAGGAAATATTTTTGTTGAGATTTAGGAACTCGTCCGTAATTCAACTGAGGAAATATTTTTACTGAGATTTAGGAACTCGTCCGTAGTTCAACTGAGGAAATATTTTTGCTGAGATTTAGGAACTCGTCCGTAATTGAACTGAGGAAATATTTTTGCTGAGATCTAGGAACTCGTCCGTAATTCAACTGAGGAAACATCTCTGTTGAGATTTAGGAACTCGTCCGTAATTGAACTGAGGAAACATCTCTGCTGAGATTTAGGAACTCGTCCGTAATTCAACTAAGGAAACATCTCTGCTGAGATTTAGGAACTTGTCCATAATTCAACTGAGGAAACATCTTTGCTGAGATTTAGGAACTCGTCCGTAATTCAACTGAGTTAAAATCTTTGTTGAGATTTAGGAACTCGTCCGTAATTCAACTGAAGAAACATCTCTGCTGAGATTTAGGAACTCGTCCGTAATTCAACTGAGGTAAAAGCTTCATAGATTGAATTTTGTGAGAATTTGATTGTATCTTTCCTCAAAGGTAAAGGTTGGATGTATGTAATGCATGATATGTATCAAGCAATGATGTTCTCAAAATAAATGAGATTGTGTTGTATGATGCGTATATGCATGTGCCATGATGTATGTAAATGTAGTGTTTTGAGCTGGGGAAAATAAATCCCGGATTGCTGCTGGAGAAAAGAAATGAATTCTTCATTTTCGCTGGGGATAGTGAATGAAGATGTTCGTGAGAATAAACCCGCAGGAGAGGATAACTCCGTTGGGGGAATAAATTAATGAGGAGATTACTCTGTGGGGAGGACATGCTCTGCTGAGGATTCCGTTGATAAATTCAGCTGGGGATGAATTACCATTGCTGGTGATGATAAAACCTGTTGGGGATTCAATTTTCGTTTGTGAAAGGAATGAACTCCGCTAGGATGATTTTCCAGCTGCGACTTCACGAGGAATAACTTTTTAGACTCTACTGTGGACAATCTTCCAGAGTCTACTGGGGATGATTCTTCGAACTCCACTGGGGATATTAATTTTTTTTAGTGCTGATGGTAGATAAACTCTGCTTGGGGAGAATATTACTGATTCATTCACAGTTGCGAGTCTCAGCTGGGGAGAGCTTTAACACCACTATTTTTATCTTACTTTGCAGGGAGTGAATGTTATTGGGACGCATGCTGAGGATATGACGATGACTTTGCATCGAGACTTTTCTGTCCCTGTTTCTGCGGGAGAAGGTGCCTGTGGAGGCCTTGTGGATCGAGTATTATCCCAACCTATGAGGTGCTTGGTAACTACCGATTGAAATGACAAATCTTCTGCTGGTAGGCAAGTGATGAGATGACGGGACATAGTCGTACGCTTTAATCCATAACTTTTTCCTGAACTGTCTTTTCAGATTTTCAGCCCACCGGGATACCCTTTTTTTCCCAAGCCTCCTTTTCAGGTTTTCGGCTTGCCAGGTGTACCTATCTTTTTGTTTTTATCCCTAATTTTGCCCGAACCTTTTTTGTTCGCCGGGATGCCCTTATTTTTGCCTAGGTGTGTCAACCTAGCGGGTCTTTATTCATGCGCAGTATTTTTTGACCATGTCCACGCTCTTAGAGCGTAGGGAGTTGTCACTGTCGGTAGTGTCGTGTTGCCATACTACCAGAAGATGTTCATTTGATCATGCAAGATTTGTTGCGGGAATCCATGTCTAATGCCCCAAGTGACTCAGATGGAGATTTGCCCCTGGCTATTTGGCATCTTTGAGAGATTCGCTGAATCTTGACTTGACTTCCCCAGATGATGGACAATGATCATGCCGTGCCCCTGGGTTGAAAGTGTTTTTCCACTTGAGGTGATCTTTTTTTATTGAGAAGTTTTTTTGTTCACTAGATATTCATCGTGCGAATTTATCTGTTGTTTGAACAAATAGTCATATGCAAACAATGTTATTTTAAGAATTCAAAGCTTATGTCTGTCTTGAAGTTTTTGAAAATGCATTTTTTCAGTAAGATAGGAAAATTTTGTAAAATGTGACGTCAACTCAGGATTTACAGCAAGCCCTACAGGAGTCAGGATACCTTTTGTAACAGTATGCTTTCGAACTAACCCATGCTTCAGCTAGGACTTTTAAGGGTTATAACGTGGCCTGGTTCACGGTTTAAGAAACAAAGGATAAAGGCTCAAATTTTATTTGTACCCACCCGTTCTTCGTGATGTTTTTCGATCCTAAACTCAGCTAATTGTGCATTTAGATCCCGTTTGAGTCTTTGCTCTGATATTCCAGTGATGATTCAGATACTGACATTTTATTTTGAACAAGCAGTCATTTTTGTTGAGAGTTTGTAAAATCTCTTTCTTTTTGATTTTATTATCCCTGTCTTTTGCCTGAACTGTTTCTTTTGTGATTACAGTCAGCGGGATGCCCCAGTTTTGTAAGTCTCCTTTATAGGTTTTGACTTAATGGGCTTTTATTTCTGAGAGATAATGACTGCCTGTCCTGACGATTATAAGGAACCATCACCATCTTTTATTTTGGAAGGACCTCTTTGATGCCTTCAACGCCTTAAGTACTCATGTGGCAACCACTGGGCTATTTGCTTTTGATTGTTATCATGTTACAAAATAATAAACAAATAATAAACAAATGCAGTAATGGGATTTTTTGCGCGAAATTCAAACGAACGAATAGAGGCTGGCCACGTATTCGTCTTCTTCCCTGTACCATGGCTAAAAGCTGGAACACCTATACCTACGAACAAAGTACGTTGCTACAGGTCTGTACGTTTCCAAAATCTTCCATGGGCCATGTAAATAACATCTAACACCATGGTTAGACTCGTCTTGTCCTCCTGATCTCAATGGTATCACTCATGAAGGCCAATTGTTCCTGAAAATAAAAACACTAAAACCAAGCTCGAAAACCTAGCAATGGTGATTAACGCTACAGGCCACATAAATGAAATTGAATAATGCAGAAAGTTTGTAAATGTTACGGTGATCAAGAATGTACAATTATTTCAACCTAACAACGCATAAATCGTGAGTTTTGAATTCAAGAACATGGGTGTAACGTGAACAAATTACAGAGCGATTTGGGGCTTGAACGACTTAGTTCTTGATTGCTTTAGGTTGCTGAGAGTGCCAGGAAGCGATTGGGATTGATATCAAGCCTTGAGGATGCGTCTAACTATCAATTCAATCTCACACTTTTTACTTGTTTTTTCAAATCTGGTTCTCCTTCTCTTGCCTGTTTCTCACCTGCCTTTAGGTCTGCACGCCTTCTTTATGTATTAGTGAAGGAATTAGGGTTGTAAAACTGGTTCAAATCTTTTTCTTTAAATGCCTTTGATATTTGATTTGATTTACTTTAAAAACCTTCCAAATTTGGCTTATTTCCAATCTTTTTGTGCACACAAGCCTTGATGCGAATTTGAATGATGCTAGCTGTTCAATGAAGCCTGAAACAAACACAAAATCCCTTGTTATCAATGTTTTGGATTTTTATTTGGTTTAATTTGATTCAAATTGAATTAATTCAAATAAAAACCAAATTAAATAATAAAAATATGATATGGACAAGTGGAAAAGGCTAGAGAACGTGGGCTATGTTTCCAACTTAAAACAAGTGAAAAAGATTGGGCCCATTTGGCAAAATTTGAAGTTTTGGGCATAGTTGACTTTTGGCAATTTTGCAAAAAAGGTCAACTTCACCAATGCATAACTTCCTCAATTTTGACTCTTTGGAGGTGTTCTTGGACTTTTTAGAAAGCTTGAGATGTTATCTAAGCAACAATTTTAGTCTCATTTCAATTTGATATTCCATGCTCATGTATGCAGCTTTGACAAAAAAGGTATTTTTGTTGACTTTTCAAAATGACCTATAATGTCCAAATTCATAACTTCTTGTGAGTGCATATTTTGAACTTGGGAGATGAAGATGGAATGTAGGTAATTGCATCCTATTCAAAATGAGCCTTGGATGTGTCATTTCTTATAAAGTATGAGAAAGTTATGCTTGGTCAAAGTTAGGTTGACTTTTCCTATAAAACCCTAATTTAGCAACTTTTGAATCTTGATGAATTATGAGCAATCCTTGATGAATCATGATCAAACCTTGATAAAATGATGAAATATACTTCAAAATGAGGATTTTGACCAAAAATCTTGAAGTTTTACTGTATGTGGGTCACAGTTAACTTTTGCCCTAGCATAGTCGATTTTTGGACCTTTGAGCAATTGACTGAGCAAAATTCCTCTGCAAGGCTTGAAACTTGACATGGATGATCTTGAGAACATATTAGGACATTGGTGAGAACTTGGGATCACTTGGACTCAAGGATATTGATGCAACATGAAACCCTAATTTGAGGTAGACTGCCTTAGGAGGGAGCTTGTCTGGCCAATCCCTTGGACTACCTTGAGCAACTTGAGGATCTTTCTTGACATATTTTGAGAAATATGGGGGGGGGGGGAATTTTGGGGTACAACAGCTGCCCCTGTTCAATTTTCTTAAACCTGAGGATGTAGATTGGCTTTCGTGCCTTTCGTGATCCGAAGGTGGAAGAGGATTGAACACTAGAGTGCCCAGAAATTTGCACTCGCATGAAGTGATAATTGTCTTGTGATGTTAGGAATGGGCTTACAGATGCCATTTGGAAATTGCTGATGAGGGGAGATGGGCTTAAAGATGCCATCTGAAAGAGTGTCGATCACATAAGAGATTCCTTAGTGAGAGCTTGTATATCTGTTGTTGAGGAAGATTCCGCTGGGGAAGTCTGATCTTTGTTGGGAGAAGTAGAATTTTAGGAGCTTCAGTTGTCCGTTATTCTGCTGGTGAGTCGTCTCTGTTGATATTTTGGAACTTTGGTCGTCCGTACTCAACTGAGGAAACATCTCTACTGAGATTTAGGAACTTGTCCGCAATTCAACTGAAGAAACATCTCTTCTGAGATTTAGGAACTCGTCCGTAATTCAACTGAGGAAATATTTTTTCTGAGATTTAGGAACTCGTCCATAATTCAACTGAGGAAACATCTCTACTGAGATTTAGGAACTCGTCCATAATTCAACTGAGGAAATATTTTTGCTGAGATTTAGGAACTCGTCCGTAATTCAAATGAGGAAACCTACGTTCATCACACAGTGGGGAAATTTTTGCTAGAAAGTTATTCCTTTTGGGTTGAAGAACACCGGCGCAACATACCAGCATGCTATGGTAGCTTTGTTCCATGACATGATCCATAACGGGATAGAGGTTTATGTTGATGACATGATAGCCAAATCTCAGACTGAAGAAGAGCACCTCGACCACCTACACAAGTTGTTTGAGAGACTGAAGAAGTACAAGTTGAGGTTAAATCCGAACAAATGCACCTTTGGAGTGAGATCCGGTAAACTTCCGGGTTTCGTCGTCAGCAGTGAAGGTATTGAGGTTGATCTCGATAAAGTCAAAGCTATTCAAGAAATTCTCACTCTCCGTACTGAGAAGGAAGTTAGAGGTTTCTTGGGACGACTAAATTATATTTCCCGATTCATTTCTCATTTGAATGCTACTTGTGAGCCGATCTTCAAGTTGCTGAAGAAAGATCAGGCAGTAAAATGGAACGACGACTGCCCAATAGCTTTTAAAAAAATCAAGGAGTGCCTATAAGAACCTTCAATTATGATGCCACCAATTGAAGGAAGACATCTAATCATATACCTAATAGTGCTAGAGAATTCAATGGGGTATGTATTGGGCCAACATGGCGAGTCTAGTCGAAAAGAGTATGCAATATACTACCTTAGAAAAAAGTTTACCGACTATGAAACAAGATACTCACTACTCGAGAAAACTTGTTATGCTTTGGCATGGGCTTCTCCCTGACAGAGACAGTATATGTTGACACATACTACTTTATTAATCTCTAAAATGGATCCCATCAAATCCATATTCAAGAAGCCCGCACTCTCCAGAAGAATAGCCCGATGGCAAATGGTCTTGACAAAATACGACATTTAGTACACCACTCAAAAAGAAATCAAAGGGAGTGTACTGGAAGATCATTTGGTTCACCAAGCCATAGATGACTACCAATCTATGAACTTCGATTTTCTAGACGAAACATTATACTAGTTACAGATTATGAAGAACCTGGTTTGTATGAAGGACCTGATTCAGGATCCCAATGGACTATGGTTTTTGACGGAGCTTCTAACGCACTTGGCAACAGAATCAGTGTTGTAACTATCTCTCCTCAGGGTTTCCATACACCCTTTACTGCCATGCTTTGATTTGACTATACCAATAACATGGCCGAATACAAAGAATGTATCATGGGCATCATAGCTGCTATTGACTTAAGGATTAAGTTCTTGAATGTATATGGGGACTCAACCTTGGTAATCAATCAAATTAAGGGATAATGGGATACTAATCACCCGAATATCATTCCTTATAGAGAAAATGTGCTTACCTTAATTCCATACTTCGAGGAGATTACCTTTGAGCATATTCCACAAGAAGAGAATCAGTTGGCAGACGCATTAGCAACCGTGTCTTCTATGTTTAAAGTTAGATGAGACAACAAGGCTCCTAGAATTACCATTGAAATATTAAACGAACCGACACACTGTTACGAAGTTGACACTGACGGAGTATGAGAGAAGCCTTGGATTCATGAAGTGAAAAGATACCTTGAGGCTCAATAGTACCCTGAAGGAGCATCTATCAGCGACGAGAAATTCCTATGGAGGTTCTCTTCCAAGTTCTTCCTGGGCAACGTAATTCTTTACAAGCGCAATCACGATTCAACTCTGCTTCGTTATGTAGACAAGAAGGAAGTGGAAAAGATTATGGAAGATATGTACGAAGTTATCTTGGGTACTTATTCCAGTGGGTATACTATGGCCGAAAATTTTGAGAGCAGGTTATTATTAGTCGACTATGGAAACTGATTGCCATCACCATTCATGAACTTGTCATAAATGCCAGATTTATGCTATTAAAGTACATGTGCCTTCGGTTCTTCTAAATTTATTGACTGCTCCTTGGCCATTTGCAATATGGGGCATTGGTATGATTGGAGAAATAAAGCCTACTTCTTCCAACAGACATCTTTTCATCCTCGTTGCCATTGATTACTTCACAGAGTGGGTTGAAGCAGCCTCATTCACCTCTATTACTAAGAATGTTATCGCCGGATTCATTAAGTATAACCTCATCTTCCGGTATGGCATTCCCGAGAGGATTATCACAAACAATGGTACCAATCTCAACAACACTATGATCACAGAACTCTGTATGCATTTCAAGATCAAGCAGCACAATTCTTCTCTGTATCGACCAGAGATGAATGGCGCAGTGGAGGCCGCCAATAAGAATATTAAGAATATTATATCGAAAATGAAGGTGAAGTATAAATATTGGCACAAGATGTTGCCATTTGCTCTTTATGGCTACCGCACTTCAGCATGAACATCAACTGGGGCAACCCCATTCTCTCTGGTATATGGTATGGAGGCTGTCCTACCTGTCGAAGTTCAGGTTCTTTCTCTGAGAATTATGAAGGAGGCAGATTTAGATGAAGATGAATGGATTCAAACTAGGTTGGACCAGTTGAATCTAATTGACGAGAAAAGGCTTGCGGCTGCCTGTCACGGTCAGATGTACCAGAAACGTATGATCAAAGCTTTCAACAAGAAAGTCAGGCGTCAAGTATATTAGGCTGGGGATTTGGTAATAAATCGCATCATCCTACCGCAAGGTGATCCCAGGGGAAAATGGACTCCCACCTACGAAGGGACATTTCTAATCAAGAAGATATTTTTGGGCGGCGCTATGATACTTACCACCACGGACGGTGAATATTTTCCACACCCTGTGAACACTGACACAGTCAAAAGATACTACGCATGAAAGCAACCCGCTAGGTTGACTGGCCTAGGAAAAAATAAGGGTATTCTGGGGATCCAAAAGGGTTGGATCAAAAATCAGGGATATATATATATATATATATATATATATATATATATATATATATATATATATATATATATATATATATATATATATATATATATATATATATATATATATATATTATACACCCGGCAAGTCGAAAACCTGAAAAGGCGGCTTGGGCAAAAAAGGGTATCCCGGTGGACTGAAAACCCAAAAGGGTTGTCCAGGAAAAAGTTAGGGATTAAAGCGCACGACTATGTCCTGTTGGATCACTTACAACCAGCTTTATTACCAACGTCAAGTTCGAATAATGCCGATCAACTCAATCAACTTCTTCTGACAGCAAGGGATGAGATGCTCGAAGACATAGAGGCAATAGCAAAGTTGAAACCTGAAGAGATCATTTACACATAGTTATATGTTTTGTTTTACTTTTTACTCCTTTCATTTCATGACGATTTCCTCTTACTAGGATTTTTATCTCTTTGTACAACAACCGCCTATAGTCAAACTATCAATATAAACACAATTTCAAAATTCAAACTTTGTTTTACTTTTTCTACCTTGTTCGCAAAAACGTCCAATAACTAAGTTGAATGAATATATGCATATGAATGTGATTACTGTTAACAAATATATGCATAAAAGTAGGAATAAGTATTTACTCAAGACTCTAGGAGACGGGATAATGTTCAAGTCGTCCATAAATCCCCATAGAACAACCTTCATGGAATAGTCCTCACAGAGTCATCTTCACAAACTCGACACATTCCCCGCAATTCTGAACTACCCTAATCATACTCACCAGCAGATCCCCCTAGAGGACAAAGGAGTATGATCTTTTCCCCGACAATGTTGCCAATCTACCGAGTCCCAATATTTGTTAGATATTATGACATCACCACAACTCACAGGAATTCTCTTCCCCAGTTGAGTTTATTTCTCCAACACTATAAAATCCCCTACAAAATATTCCTCAACAGAGCATTTCCTCAGCAAAGTATTTCTCCAGTAGGGTTTATTTCCCTAGCAAGTTTTATTTCCCTAACAAATCCAATCTCCCTAGCTTGAGTCTATTCCTTTGACTACTGCAAATCACCAACAAAATTCCCTTCTCCAACAAAGGGAAGTCCAGGCTGCCATCCCTAGAAAGTTGCTATTGAATCTGAAATCGGACCAAATATTAGTTAGTCTTATCCTCCCAGGACGAGTCGGCATCCATATCAAAAACTCGGTCAAACAACGCCTCATAAGGTTATCCATCTCTTTTATCCCAAATTAGGGTATATAAGAATTAAATTCCCCAGTAGAGCGATGAACGACCAATGTTCCTGAAATCTTATATCCCCAAGCAGAAGTCAAACATTCCCCAATAGAGTTTCCTCAAATAGAAAGCACGAATCCCCGACGGAAACATTCTAGACAAGATCGAAGATTATACATATTCTTCATCCCCAACAGCAGTCAGTGATTTATTTTCCCAATCAAAGATGTTATACGAAGCTACCAATATGCTTCAACAATGTTTCACAATCATACACCATTTACAAATAACATAGCATATGCATACAAAACACATATAACACTTTCATTTACTTCGAGAACATCATTACACAATGCATTTCATACATCATGACATTGCATACATCTAACTCTTTATCTTTTCAGATAAAGTCTACAAACAGACGAATATCATTAACAATTTTTAAACAGGTCACAGATTATTTCCTGAAACAAGATAGGGCAACTGTCTATATGACCAGACACATTAATTTCTGAAACAAGACAAGGCAACTATCTGTGAAAACAAATTATAGATCAATCCTTGAAACAGGATGGGGCGACTATCTACAAAAAAAGGTTAAATATTAACTCCCTAAACAGGACTGGAAAACTATCTATACAATCGAGCAAAGATTAACTCCCGAAACAGGACGGGGAAACTATCTTTCTATCTTTATGGCCAGGTGAAAATCAATTCCCAAAACAGGACAGGGCGACTATCTTTATCACCAAGTGGTATGAACTCCCGAAACAGGAAGGGTTTACCAACAAAAATAGATTGTATATCAATTCCCGAAACAGGACGGGGCGACTATCTATATTTCAAACACTTCCCTTCAGAGACTAAATTCTGAAAAGCATTTTCCTTCATAGATTTATTCTGAAAAATCATTTCCCTCAGATCATCATTCTGAAAGGCATTTCCTTCAGAGATTCATTCTAAAAAGTATTTCCCTCAGATAGGATCATATAGATTCGTTCTGAAAAACATTCCTCAGATACAGTCAAGTGTAGACTCATTCTGATACTTCTATCAACATTTACTTTGGATGGCATCTATAATCCATCTCTGACGACTCTCTGTCATCTCTCTGAATGACATCTTTAAGCCCATTCAAGTAATATTATCAACCAATAGTGTTACTGTCTGCACATGCGAGATGATATAATGCGTGTTACGGTTGATACATGATGACATTGATGAGTAGGTTGAGTATAACTGGTCTATAGTGTTGTACCCCAAAATTTTCCCTCCCATTTTCTTCAAGTCATTCTCTTAGGGTTCTCAAATGCTCAAGGTTGCTCAAGAATTGATCAAATAAATTCTCCTCCTAAGCAACAGACTCACAACTAGGGTTTTGTATTTCTCAAGAAAGATTGGGTTTCCAAGGTCTCAAGTGGTTTTCACAGTTCTTCATATGCCCCTAAGAATGCTCATGTCAAATTTCAAGTCTTGCATTACATGTTTGCTCAATCAATGGCTCAGACGACTGAGAATCAACTATATTAGGTAAGAAGCCAATTGTGGTCAACATACAGTCAAACTTCAAGATTTTTGGTCAACATCAAGGTTTTGATGTCATATTCATCATTTAATCAAAGGTTGATCATGATTCCTCAAGAAAAGCCCTTAAATCATCAAAAGTCAAAAGTTGCCAAATTATGACTTCCTTATGAGAAGTCAACTGAACTTTGACCAAGCATAACTTTCACACGCTTCATCAGATTTTCCCCAACTAAATCTCATTTTGAAGGGAATCCGATTCTCTAAAACTTTGTCTCTCTAAGCTCAAGTCCATAAAATGCTTCATTTGAGAGATATGGGTCAATAGGTCATTTCAAAAGTCAACAAAAAGACACTTTTGTTCAAGGAAACTTACATCAATATAAATTCTTCAAAAGCAAAAATGACCAAAATAGAGATTGTAAAGGACATCTTGAGCTTTCCAAAAAGTCTAATATCACCTTCAAAAGATGAAAATTGAGAGAGTTATGACAAGGGAAAGTTGAGAAAGTTTGAGCAAATTCATGAAGTTCAAGTGGAGAAAAATTGATAGTTTGGGCTATTAGGCTATTATTTCAGGGTCCAAGCATGTTCTATATCTCATGTGCACCTCAAGAATTATTTATACACCTCCCTTTGATTTATTTTATTTATTTTTGATTTTTTATTCATTTAAAAGTCAAAATTAAATGAAATAAGACAAAGCCTTGTTACACAAAGACCAAGCCCATATCTTTTCCCTAATTTAAACCTGTATATTCTCCCATTCATTCTCATACAAGGACACGAAAACCTTGCCCTACAAACTTATCAAAAAAGGTCAAAATTTTCAAGAACCCTAAAATCTTAAAATCCTTGTTACAAACCCTTTCACTACAAAACAACCCTCCCACTCACTCCTAACAATCATACAGGGCAAGGTTGGATCAGTTTTTATGTTCCAAAACACATGAAACACAATTCATTCATCTCCAATCCCATAATTTGCATAAATTTCATATCTTGATTTTCACTTTGTTTTAAGCCATGCTAATGTCGTTATCATGTTTCTGAGATATCTTTGCACATGTCTGGATTATTGTGGAGGTCCCATGCAATCGGAATCTTGAATCACCATAGCTACATCGATTCATGCGTTTTTATTCATAACTCAAAAAACATGGATTTTTAGACCAAAATAATCCTTCCATTGAACTCGCAGCCCTCGATTTAGGGGGGTAAGATGTTTTTGGATTACTAACCTTGGTTATTTTGCAGGTTGTGCAAAAGAAGGTCAGCGAAGAAGACGACCAGAGATAGGGCTCCAGCGCTTCTCTGGTTCAAGAACTTTTTTATAGTATATATTTATGGTTTGATATAAATTAATGGATGTACAGCCTCCCCAGCCGTAGAAGCATGCACGATAAGTCATTTGTGTCAAAGGGCTTGGGTTCAGTTCAGCCTTTTACCACTTATTTTTCCTAATATTTTCAAGTTTTGCAGGTTTATTACATAACGCACTGAGGCCAGATCCTAACACCAAGCCGCACTTGGCCTGGTTGTGATTGTGCTACTGGAAAGTCCAGAGGGCGTGGGTTTAACACCCACCCCTACCATTTGGTTATTTTTTGTAACAATTCTCTATTCTTCTTGTCCTTTCCTTTCCTTTTCTTCCTTTTTCATAAAACTTAACATTTTTCATAAACCTTTCATTTTTCTTAACAACCCCTAGTTTAGTTTTAGGTTTTTAATTAAAATCAACCCTAATTTAATTTTTTTTAGGTTTTCCTAACTAAATTAAAATCAACTTAGATTTTAGGGTTTTGTTTAATTTAATTAACTAACCTTTTTTAATTAATTAAAATCAATTAGGTTTTAGGTTAACCGTCAAACTTTTTTTTCAACAAAACGATCACAAAACAATTTTCTGTTTTCTTTTTCTTTTTACCACTTTGCGTACTTTAATACTTTCGCGTTCTTTTTCCAATTATGTAACTGCTTACGATTGTAATAGTTTAATTTGGGTTTACTCTTTCCCGCTGATTTTATTATTTGTACCCCCACTCCCGAAGCCTTGTAATAACATAGAATTTTATTTCCCGCACTTTACTATTTTTCATTTTTGCTATACTATTTTGCTAGTAATTAGGGTTTGTATGGCAAGACATATAAACAATCGTAGAAAACCTTAATTGCAAGATTAAAATAACTGAACATGAATCACTTTTCACACTTACACCTCTAGGGTGACCTCACTTGTTGCCTTCGGAAACATAGTCATGTCCCTCGAACATGGGGACGCTTTAGCAAAAACCCTCGGTTAAAAAGACCGTAGTCCCTCGATGACCCTTATGATGCTGACTTTGGTAAACGATCTAGTCCCTTACGATAAAATTGCTAAAGCGCCCCTATGAGTTTCCTTTATGACTGTACGATGACCCGCGCTTGTCCCTTCACATCCAACGATAAGGCTTTCTACTAACTAATGGTAGGATAGTACTATCTAAAGGAGGAGGAAAATAACACAAAAGACTTTGAGTAGGTAGGTAGTTCTTAATCGCTTGCTCGCGAACATTTCAAAACATCTTTTTAACAAACCCTTTCTATGAAATATTTTCAAAAATAAATACTTTGTACATACTCTTAACTGATACAAGAACCATTACAAATTTGCCGTACTTAGGCATTTTTTTCAAAATATTTTCAAACACGAACACAAAGCATGTTTTAAAACAAAGTGAGCTAGCGATTAAGAGCCCATAGATAACTACGGATGAAAAGGGTGTTAACACCTTCCATTTTTATAACCTACCCCTAAACTCAATAATCTCGAGGTATTTCCTGTTCTTTTAACCCTTTCCTTTTGGATAAAAGAAAAGTTGGTGGCGACTCTTTCTATTCACAATATTTGCGATAAAACGCAAAACCAAGTCAGTTCTCCCACTGTATTATAGATAGGTTTAAGTTTGTAACGAGTAGAGTACATTCGAGGCAGGTAAGTTTGTCTTTCCTTTTTATACATTTATTTTCTGTTGATAACCTTTTCCTTACAACCCATTTAAACCCCAAACTCATTAATGAGAAATTTGTCGAATGCCATTTCAATACACCAATCTCTATGGACATGATACGATATAACCTAAATATCACCCGATAAAATAATACTTTACTTTTTGCTTGCCGTTTTACCGCTTCAGCAAAATGGCGTCATTGTTGGGGATTCGTGTTTATTGTTTCACATTGTGATAATTTCTTTGTTTTGAGGTTTATAAATATCATATATATTGTCTATTTTTACTTGTTTATATTGATACTTGTATATATTTACTATACTTGTGAATTTGTATGTGTTTCCTTTACTTGAGAATATCGTATACTTGTTTGGTTCCTTTCACGTTTTCTTGTGTGTTTTGGTTAGGAATAGCCGAGCGGAAGCAACATGGAGAAATGTTAATAAATAACAGACGTCGAGCTTCCGATGTAAAACAAACATGTTTTTATTTTTATTTTTCTTTATGTTAGTTTAGATAGTGTGTTGATTTTTGTTTAAACAAGTTGAAATTATACCTATTTTAACTTTCAAATCTTCACTTTTCAACTTGTTTAGTTCAAATTTCACTGTGTTGTTTAGTATGTTTATAGTAGTTTGTGTTAATGTGTTAAGTTTTGTTTTCTGCAAACTTGTTGTGTTTAGCTTGAGGAAGTTTGTAGGTGGTGAATATTGTATGTTTGAGGTTGTGTAGGTGTGGTGAAGTAGCTTGAAAATGCAACAACTGTTTCTGTTTTTCTGCATTTTTCTTCTACTGCTAAGTGCGATCTGTCCCACTTAACACGTGTTTCTGGTGTAGCCCCATAAGCGTGCTTTATCCCTCTCAAAGTGCTCTGCAGTGTTGAGCTAGTGAATTCTTTTATTTTCACTTGCCTTCTTTTTTCCCACTTTCACCAAGGCTTTGTCGTAGTAAACAACATTATTATTATTATTATTTTTCTAATAATTTTAATTTTTTGTTTGTCATCCAATTTTGGTCTGGTAGCTTGAAGAATTTTGAGGTGATTTTTCGATTTTGATTGATTCAACTTGCAAATGTATGGTAATGATTGGTTTTGAAGTTGGTACACGCTAGGTACTTGTTTATCACTTGCTATATCATAACATGTTTAGGAAACTTCTCATTTGTATAATTACCATACCATTAATTCTTTTTGTATTACTTTCTCATGACTTGAATCACTTTAATCCCCCCCCCCCCCCCCCCCCCCAAATGTGAGGAAACTTTCCATTATTCATATATGTTGGAGGCCACAATTCTTGTTTTAACTAGATTTTATTATGTTTAATCTTTTGTTTGTGTTGATTGTATGAAAGCATGAAAATGATCAAGGAATTTTGTTTCATTTATAGCACAACTACCTGACCAAATAGTCAATTCACCTTATTAGTGTGTGATCATTAGTATCCCCTTTGAGACTTTTTGTCGGTGTCCATGTTGCTTTTTTCTAGATGCTTATCTATGAGTGTTTAGTTTATCTTTTTGTATGGATGTTGATTCTTTGTTTTCTTGAACCCTCAACTATGATTTATAATTTGAATTTTTGCCTTGCCTTAGAAAGTAGGAAGTGTTCACATTATGATGATGGTTAAATTCAAGTTGGGGAGATGAATGTTTATGTGCTTATGTTGTATTTGCCATGAGATTGTAAAAGAAAAGAAAAACAAAAAAAAGAGATAAATAAAACAAAAAGAAAGAAAAAAAGTGAAAAAGAAAGAAAATAAAAAGAAAGAAAAATTGAAAAAGCTTTGAAAAAGAAAAACAAAAAGAGTATGGAATAATGTTGTGATAATAAGTGATGTGTGTTGGTTTGAAATTTGGAATGAAGAAGAAGTTTGATTGAAATTCTGTGTTTGAGATTTTCTGAGTTGATCACTTCCTTAGGGTTAGACAAATTTTTGTTTCGATTAGCTTTAGGACTTATCCCTTGTTTGTTAACCAAGCCACATTACAACCTTGAAAAGCCCTTCTTATCCTTGCCTTTGAATTTTCAATATGAGTTTTTGGATGAATGTATACTTTAGTCTATTGTTTGCAAGATAATGGATGAGTGATTTTTAATCCTCACCTTTATGTGTTCTTCATCTACCGATGAATTTTTACTAGGTGTAATTCATGATTGAGCTTGTTTTGTTTTAGAATGTTTAGTATGATTTTTGTAATTAGGATTTTTTTCGTTTACACGTTGTCGTTGTAGGATTATGGTAAGTATTTACCTTGCATGTGCATTTTGTTTGAACCATATATTTGTTTTTCGTTTTCAAAACTTGTTGATTCATGATTCTTTGGTTGATTAATTTTAGTTCTTTGAGTTATTTGGCCTTGTTTGAGGATAAACAAGTTCAATTTGGGGAGAGTTTGATAAGTGCAAATTGTAGTTATTTCTGTATATATTTTTCATTGCACTTATCAACTCTTTGTTGTTAATAATCATTGAATAAACTCAAATTTTGTGTAAATACATTTAATTTGCGAATAATTATGTTTTTATGTACATAGTGTAACATTTTATAGTTTTAATGTCTTTTGTAGGTATTTGTTACAAATTCGGAGCATTAGGAATAAGGTGTCGAAGGCACAGCTCTGGATGCGCGTTTACGAAATAAAAGTCCATTTTTGACAAGTTTTGTCTAGGCGAGCGCGCTAAGGGCGCTGGTGCCGCTTAGTGCAGTTTAGGAGGTTTTGTGTGTAATATCGCACAACCCACTTAGCGCGGTGAGCCCGCTAAGTGCAGTCTGCTGAGATTTGTTTTAAACTTCATTTTAGTTCATTTTTTAGTTATGGTTTTTGGGGTGTTTTTGTTCCCAAATACCATCAACCTTATTTTTGATAGATTAGATTAGAAAACAACACTAGGGCTTTGCTTATGGATTATAGAAGGTGTATTTCTCATCGACTAACGCTGACAAACCAGAAGATTTGTGGTTTATCTCTTCTCCTCTCTATGTATTTCTCTTTTATTGGGTTTTGTATGTATTTTTACTTTGAACTCATGCATATTTGTCGCCCATGGAATTGTATAAAACTTGCTTTATAAATCTTTGTCGATTATTATCCTTGATCTTTGCTCTGTGCTAGGGATTTTAGTTTGCAATAGACATATTTTTCTAGGATTTTTATCTAGGATGATTATCTGTTAGTTTCTAGATTCTAGAGATAGATTTAAATATGACATTCACTTTGGGTATCTGTGATTAATGCCTCTGTGTTGGTTGTGTCGCTCTGAGAGATCGTCAACGCGATTAGCACAGTTGACTTCTCTGTTGTTGAGGTTGGTTGAGAGATTGCCGTCGAGATGATATAATGGGTGTTGTAGTTGATACATGATGACATTGGTGAGTATTGTAGGTTGAGTATAATTTCTCGATAGGTTTAAGTTTGTGACGAGTATATTACATTCGAGCTGGATAAGTTTATCTTTCTGTTTTATACATTTATTTTCTATTGATAACCTTTTCCTTACAACGCATTCAAACCCCAAACTCATTAACGAGAGGTTTGTCGAACGACATTTCAATAAAAGGATAAACTACCTAAGTACGTCACAGAATCCTCGTTCTTGAGGAGCTCCTTAACATTTATAAGACCAAGTTCGAAAATCAAATTTCCATCCTCATCAGCTAAGAGCCTTCCCCCTTTGCCCATACCCTGGACTGGGGGGATCCCCACAACAAAGGCCGACAAACAATCATGGCTAGCCTGGTCCTCGACACCCAACTGGCTAATCCAGAACACGAGTCCCCAAAGTCGTTGCTTCTGGTTAGATGAGTAATGAGTTAAGGCGTGCTCGAAAGAGGGGGACGTTCCATTGGCATCTATGCGCGAGGAGTTCGAGCGATGCTTGGCGTATCTGTATTGCAAGGAGAAGAATAATTGATTGGATCTAAAATAGATAGTGTGATGCATTTGCATCTAGCCACATGCTCTCATATAGGTGTAATGATGGCAAGAATAGGGACTACGGTGTAATGATAATGACCCTTAGGTTCCCCTAGACGCATGCCCGCTTACGTGCTAGTGAAGTCTGTCTATAAAAGGGAGAGAGGGAGCTTAGTTTGTATTTTTTGCTTGCTCTCCTTCTGCTCATTGTTGTTTAGTTATTCCTAACATTGTTGTTCTTTGAATCTCTCGCTTGTTTTGCCGTTCTCCGCTGATAATCGTCAATAATCTGGCAAGTCTCTCGATTTTTCCTTATTTTAATGGATTTTGCCTCTGTTCTAGGATAGACTTTCTGCTTCTTTTCCTAGAAATTCATATGGTTAGGGTTTAGAGTAGCTTAGTGTGATAATTTTGGGCGTTCGGCCGTTGTTTGACGATGGTTTCGTCACCTGAGGATGATGGCTCTTCCATGACTTTATTGGAGATGTTTTAGACATAAGGTTAGAGACGGTAGTTCGCGATGAACTTTCTGGTGGCGTTGAGGAAATTCCTGGGTTTCTGCTATGATTTTTACAAGGAATGATTAATCATTACAATAAAGAGCCATAAGTGTTAGGGAGATAGCTGCCCGCGTGGTTTATGCTCTAGCTCGGCGCGAATGCGTCTGATGAGAAAGTTTGTCTATTGTTGTTTTAGTGAGGGCTCTGGTCGGGGACGTAGTCCTCGTTCCTTTTCTCACTTTCACTTGACTAGTGGTGGAAGAGTGAATTTGATTTTGATGTTGAATTCACTTTTATCCTCTACTTTTCAGGTATACTGGCCAGCAGTATTGATGACGAGTCCATGGGCGAACCCAGTGATTCCTCGCTAAGCTTATCTTAGTACTCATCTACAGAGGGGAGAACCTCAGAAATGCCTGATCCTGAATTGGTCGTGCCAGAACTGGGCGAGGCCAAGCAGGATGCGTCCGCAGCTCAGGATGTGCATGTGGTTCCAATGGATCCTTTAGATTGGGTTGCACCAGGGCCCTTGGAACATGTCTCCTACTTTTGTGAGCATCTGGATGAAGTGTTCACTTTGGTGGCTATGGGGATGGAGTTGGAAGGCATCAAGGAGGAATGGTCGATATATATCCCCGGAAAGAGCCACCGGATCTAATCGAAGTTTGAAGCGAACGATATTCCTAAGTACGATATCCCCTTTCGAGAGATGGGTTTCTGACTTCCTTTTACCGATATTCAAGTAGCCATTTTTCGACACCTTCGTCTTTCTCTATTGTAGCTATATCCCAACTTGATTGCCTTCCTACGAGCTTTCGAGATTGTGTGCGACTATCTGTTGATAGGTGTCACCGTTTCTATGTTCTTCTACTGCTTCCATCTTTAGCAGGGCACTTATGGCACTCGGTTCAAATGGGTCTCTCTCAAGCAGGTGAACGGGAACCTGTTCAAAGTCTACCTTAAGTCAGTCTGAGATTTTAAGGGGAGGTATATGCTAATCCAGCTCGTGTCAGAGAAGGCGTTGTTGAACATTTTCAGGAGCGACCTATTGGTCGATGAGGCCAGGGGACCTGTGTTGAAAAAGGTAGGGGACTCGATGGTGAAGCTGGTGCCAAAGTTTCATTTTCATTAGTCGAGGAAACATTATACCCATGAGACCGACCATTATATTTAGGAGAAGGGCCAGTTGGGTGTCGAGGACCAGGCTAGCCATGATCGTTTGTCGGCCTTTATTGCGCAGATCTCCCCAGTCCAGCGTATGAGTAAATGGGGAAGGTCGTTAGCTGATGAGGATGGAAATTTGATTTTTGAACATGTTCTTATAAATGTTAAGTAGCTCCTCGAGAGCGATGATCATGTGGCATACATAGGTAGTTTATCCTTTATTTCGCTTGATTTGTACGCGAGATTCTTTATTTTTGTTTGCTGACCCCAAAATTTTTTGTGTAGGAAGAATAAATCCTGCTCAGGAGCGTATGACCAGATCGTTACTTTAGAAGGCGAAGAAGGGGTAGAAGTATTTTAAGGGTTCTCAAGTTTATGCGGGGACGGCTCCCTAGTCGGGATCTGGAACATCGTCGACTAGCCAGGCTATTGGGCATCTCTCTCCTTAGTAGGTGTTTTCGAGGTTCAAGAGGCCGCGTACCGAGGGTACCATTGATTTGACTGGTGAACAGGATAAGGGGAAGTTTGAGTTGCCTCCTTGCTTTCATGATAAGGCTTTCTTTGAAGGTTCCGCCTTGCAACTTCATCGGGCTGAGTTCCTTATCACTATGCCAAACAAGCACATAGACAACGCTTTTTTTTGCCATAGATAACGCTTAAAAGTACTGCCTATTCCTGCGCTGTTGTAACCTTAGGCAGCGCTTTTAGTCTATGTGAAAGGGCTGTTTAATGTAGACCTTAGACAATTCTTTATTGAATAAGCTCTTTCTAAAGTCCCTTATAGGCAGCGCTTTTAACAATGTAAGCACTTTCTATTGTTTGCCTATAGCAGCTCTTTCACTTGAGACAACGCTTCCTCAAGCGCTGTCTAAAGTGAAAGCGCTGCTATAGGCACACTATAGAAAAAGCACTGTCTATTGTATTATTTTTTTATTTTTTTATTTTAGTTAAGCGCTGTCTAAAGTCCCCTTTTAGGCAACACTTGTTATTGCATAGGCAGCGCTTTTTGGTTTAAAGTGTTGTCTAATGTTAACGGATTTTTTAATATATTCAGCTTATATTTTAAGCGTCCTGTACACATAATCACTTAAAATTTAAGCGTTGTCTTTCAAATTTGCACCAGAATTTATAAATTTGAAGCTTCAATCCAATAAATATGCACCAAATTTACATATTTATATATACAACTTTAATCTAACAATTTATATATACATAAATACAACTTAAAGTGTTCAATATTGTTATCTTCTAGAGCTGCTATATTCTACTATCTTCTCTACAAACAACAACAATGAAGAATCCTAAATGAATCTATATATCTTCTACACATATGCACCTACCTGAAACAAAACAAACAAAGGCATATATATCAGAATTAAGCTATACAATAACACTTAAAAATCAATGTGACAAAAATAAATCAAGATTCATACAAACAAAATTCCCCGATTCATACCATGCATACAAACAAAATTCCCCGATTTCGTCCATACAAACAAACAAAATTCTGTTATAATCCATCATTAAAAATTTCCCGATTCATACATACAAACAAAATTCCCCGATTCTATTATAACCCACCATTAAAAATTCCCCGATACACTTTCAAATGCAAACAAAATTTTCATCTCAATAACAACAACCACATTGCAACAATTTACTACACTATGACGACATAGTATCTCATTAGCTCAAACTTATATATACTTAAAATTATGATCAATGAAAGTATCACAATACCTTATAAAATTCTCATCTTAATAATGAATTGACACCAATCCTCCTTAATTTTATCCAAATGATCTTTTGAATAAGTAGAACACTTGTATTCATCAAAGTACTACATAATATAACATAATATGATTTAGTTAAAACTAATTAATTAGATGAAATGTGTTAAATATATTAGAATAAATCATAAGTTAGAAACTCATACCATGGATGGAATCTCTATTTGATTCAAAAGAATAATTTCTTTCATAAACCTCAACATGAAATAATCGCAATCTATACCATTACGCTGACAAGGACACTACACATGGAAAAACATACAAATATATATCATCTCATATAATTTAACTTGTCTTATCAAGTAGGATCACTAATATAATTAAAATTATGAAAATATACATGCACTCTAATCCATGTAATGTTGTCTGCCTTACTCTTGGGTACTTGAATATTTCTTTGTGATCTAAAAATTTGTATAACCCTAACAAAATATAAACGAAGATTTAGAACAATCTCATATAAAAAAAAATAAGAATACAAATGAAGTTTTAGAAAAATCTAACTTGCGTATCAACCATCTCCTTCATGTATGAGTATTTTGTCCAATCGGCTTCTAACGAATCCAAATAATATACAAATTCTCTTATTGGATTGATCGCAACCAATAACCAGTGTCCACTGTAAGATTAACAAAGTTTAGATTGAAACTTTCTATGAAATGTCAAAATACGAAAAATTATAATAGATGAAGTTTGAATAAAAATCTTACCCATTTCCAGTATTAAATAGAAAAAAGACAATTTTTTCGTATCTTTGTTGGCCATAAATGTACAGACAAAATACTCTTTTACGTTATCTGGTCGTTGTTGGATTAATAGTGCGTTGATATTGCTTGGATATAAGAATGAGAATCTTTGGTCCAATTGACACGGGCACATCAAGTTGGCATACATGAAACTTAAATAAATACATCATGAACATTAAGACCATTAATTGAAATTAGTAGATAAATTGTTCAATAAAAATGAAATAAAGTTGATCGGATAATACCTGATGTATGTATTGACAACACCGATGCCTAATTCTTCATGTTTAAGAATTTGATCCACATCCTCTCTACTTATTGTTTCATAATAGGAAAAACCAAAAATACCTTCCTCTATAGGTATATTACGAGCACATCCGTCAGCCAAATCTGAAATTCCCATTAATGTCTGAAGGCACGACCTATACCGAGAAGTAGGGTTTTTTCTAGTCGCAGACTTTGCCACATCCTTTTTTTGTGTGGGCATGTTACTCATAGGGACTTGTTGCATGTATTTAACATTAATTTAAAGATCAAATGGATATACTAAGTTAGGTGAAGTATAAGATCATGAATTAACCTTTTCTATGCAAAATATATATTAATTTACCTCCTTTTGGATGCAACTGACTCGGTCTGCGGCTTAATCCCCTTATCTTTTGATTTGCATTTCATGGGAGTCTAACATTACCATGAAAAAAATGTACGTTAAATGATCATAATAATTTTCATAATAGTTTTCAACGCTGCAAATGTTAATATACCTCATAATCTGTGCAAATAAGGCTTCACAGCCATGTAACATAAGATCCTATTGCCTCTCCGACCAATGTTGCATCTGTAATATCGTCAGGCAACGGTAATGGCGCATCCCTCTCTATAGCAATTTCAATTGATACATTCAAAAATCCAGCAGGGAGCGGTTTATGGTGAAGTACTTCTCCCAAGGTGTTATGCACTTTTCCCTTGCCAACCATGGGATAAGTCGGTGACGATAAATATAGATGACAAGGTGAAATGCCCTAAACCAATAATAAATATGAAATTGTTAATGTTTATATATGTCAATTAAAAAAATTGTGCTAATTCATAATAATATATGTTACCTCGGGAGTTTTCTGTTGGAAATCATAATTGATACTATCTTTGTCACTAGTATCCTTGAACCCTGACCCTTGCCTTTCTGACATGTATTTTTATTTGTCCTTTTCCAACTCACAAACTTTAGGCAGCGCTTCTCCAAAGCACTACAGTACCTACCCACTTTCGCAGCGCTTTATAAATTCACATTAAGCTCACCCTTTAGGCAGTGCTTTCACAAAGCGCTACTTAAGCCCACCCTTTAGGCAGTGCTTCTAAAAAGCGCTTTGTAAGCCCACCCTTTAGGAAGCGCTTAGGACCTACCCCCTTTAGAAGCGCTTTATCAAACAATATTCACCCCTTAGGCAACGCTTTTTTAGAAAGCATTGTCTAAGGTATACGATAAAATTTCTGTGTTTTTAAAATGCACTTTTAGCAGCGCTTTTGATAAGAAGCGCTGCCTTAGGTGTGATGTCTAATCTTATTTTTTGGAGATGTTGATTGGGGATGTCGGTGCTATTATGAGGATACTGAGAATGGTTGTGGCGTACACCAAGGAAGGAACCTCTCTAAAGGTTTAATTGAAAAAATATCAGGTAACAACTCTCAAGGAGAAGCTTACTAATGTGGATGTTGCGAATAAGACGTCTGTAGAGAAACTGGCCAAGCTAATCGAGGAGCATAAGAAACTTCTGTAGAAGAAGTCTCTCAAGGATACAGTTACATCCTTGAGGACTGAGGTAGCTCCTAGTGAGGATGAGTCGGAGAAGGCTAGGGGTTTGAAAACTCATGCATAAATTATTGCTCACCTTCAGTTAGCCATCGAAGATGGTGCAACCAATGATGATAGATCTTTCAAAAATATTGTGGAGCAGCTCAAAGTATTGAATCCTGGTGTGGAGTTGAACACGACTGTGATGGGATTCCTCTACTATGTGGCTGACAGTAAGATCGTGGTCCCTGAGTTTCTCAAAGGTGCTGAGGAAGCGTTAGTCGAGGATCCTTCCTAAAGAGAGCTTGTTCCTGAGGAGGTCCCTCAACTCAATGTTTGACTGCTTCGTCGTCCTTTTTTGTTTTGGCCTGCGTGTCATGTTTGATGTAATTTGTTTTGGGGGCTTTTGCGTGTTTATGTAATTTTTAAACAATCGTGGTTCTTGTGGCCACAAGTTCGTTTTTTTGGATGGGGAAATGGCGCCTCCTTTATGTAATATTCTTACAATTACGGCCCTTGTTATCGTCTTTTTATTTAGAATTTCCGACCGTAGTGGTCGTCTGTTTCAATCTGCATCGCGCAAGTGTTTTTAACTTTGCTTCTTGCATGATTTATTGATTATTTATTTCAAAATGTTTGCATGTTTTTTATGATCATCCTCTTGAGACGTTTTATTTAAGAGTTTTGGGGGTTTTCTCATGAGTTTTTGAGTTCTCCAGTATGGGGAACTGGCCAAGCGGCCAGGGTAATTTCCTGGCGTGGGCCGGAACTCAGACCTCATTTTGAAGACCTGAGCTCGACGGCGTGAACTTCCAATCGCGAGCTGGGTGTTCTACCATTGTGGTACAGCGACGCTCGAGCTCGTTTGAGTTCTCCACATCAGGCTGAGAATCTACTTGTCAAGGGAGTGGATACTCGCCTCTTTGTTTAATTCGAAGTTCCATGTTTGTATCTGGGCATGCACGGGTGATCGGGCAAGGTGTGTTTGTTGTTTAGATGAAGCATGCCTATTGTATCAGTGTTTCAACTGTAGTATTGCCTTAGTTTTTCAGTGTTCTAAGGTCGAGCAAGCTGTTCCCCATATAAGTTTTCCAGGTAGTAGGCCCCGTTCCCTATTTTGCATGAACGTAATAGGGGCCTTCCCAGTTTGCAGTGAGCTTGCCTTCACGAGACTCTTTGTGATTTCTCTTTAGGACTAGGCTCCCAACTTCGAATTCTCGTCGTATGACTTTGGTGTCATATCTTATGGAGATTTTTGGTTTGAGGGAGGGTTCTCGCAAGGCCACTCCCGTTCGTATTTCCCCGACAAGGTCGAGCTCCTCTCTTAATGCTACATTGTTCATCTCTTTGTCGAGGGGAGCCTCTGTCCATCTAGAGGGCTCCTTGATCTCGACCGAGATGACAACCTCAGTTCTGTAAGCTAGACGAAAGGGGGTCTCCCTGGTGGATGAGTGAGTTATTGTTCGATAGGCCCATAGTACATTATGTAGCTCCTCGACCCATCTCTTTTTTGTTTCGTCTAACCTTCGCCCGAGTCCTCGTAGGATAACCCTGTTTGCAGATTCGACTTGTTAATTTATTTGCGGGTGCTCGACAGATGCAAAGTGTTAGATGGTGCCCAACTTGGTGACAAATTCCCGAAAGTTTTTATATGTGAATTACATCCTGTTGTTGGTGACAATCTCCAGGGGGATGTCGAACCGAGCAAGATTATTTCTTTTGTAGAAGCGGAGAATGTTTTATGCAGTTATTCTAGCTAGTGCTTCTGCTGCTATCCATTTGGTTAAGTATTCCATAACTATTATCAGGTATTTGTTTTGGTTTGATCCTACTACAAATGGTATGGGGATATCCAGGCCCCACCACACGAAGGACCAGGGGGATGATAGAGACTTGAGCTCGCTTGGAGGTGCCAAGTTCACGTCCCCGTAGCGTTGACATTTGTCACACTTTTTTACGTGTTCTTTGGCGTCGTGCTGCATGAAAGGCCAGTAGTACCCTGCCCGCAATGCTTTTCTGGCCAGGGATTTTCCGCCCAGGTGCTGGCCGTTGATTCCTTCATGGATTTTTCACAGGATATGGGCTATTTTGTTTTATTCGACACATTTGAGGAGGGGATGGAGAATCCTCTCCAATATAGTTTGCCTTCGACCAGGACGTAGGAACATGCTCTTCGTATGACCACACTAGCTTCCTTCTAGTCAGATGTTAGTTCTCCCTTTACGGGGTAGTTCTATACCGGGGTCATCCAACATCTACTGTCACCGATGACATACACTTCTAGAGCCGAGGAGGGTTTTTGGATGCTTGGTCGGGGGAGTATTTCCTGTATTACAGATTTGTTCCCTCATTTCTTCTTCGTGCTAGCCAATTTTGACAGGATATTCGCTCGACAATTATGCTTGTGGGAAACATACTGCACGTCCACAAAGTTAAATTTCTTCATTCTTTCTTCCAGAGTCCAGTATTCTGAGAGTTGAACATTTTTGACCTGGTATTCCCCTCGTACCTGGGAGGCGACGAGCTGGGAGTCCGTGAAGACCTTTACTTCCTCGGCTCCCAAGTCCCCGGCTAGGCGTAGTCCGGCGAGGAGAGCCTCACACTCTGCTTGGTTGTTCGAGGCCGGGAAGGACAACACGAGGGAGACTTCAATTAGTATTCCTCCCTCGTTTTCCAGTATGATGCCTGCTCTGCTTCTCGTCGAGCTGGAAGTTCTGTCCACAAAGATGATCCACTTGTGTTCCCCATTTGTGGTGCTAAGGAAGGTCATTTCCGCCACGAAATCAGCCAACACTTGCGCTTTGAGGGCTTTCTTGCTCTCGTATCTGATGTCAAATTCGGAGAGCTCTAACGACCATTTGAGCATTCTTCCTGCCATATCAGGTCGACTGAGTAACTATTTTATTGGTTGCTCTATATAAATTATAATGGTATGGACTACAAAATAATGCCTTAGCATCCTCGCTGCATTGCTGAGCGCCAAGGCTACTTTCTCAATCTGTTGATATCTTACTTCGGGGCCCTGCGAGGCTTTTCTCGTGAAGTAGATATGTCTCTGCCCTTCGGGGTTTTCTCGGATGAGGGTAGTGTTGATTGCCTCAGAAGCTACAACCAGATAGAGGTAGAAAGTTTCTTCCTTGTCCAGTCTTGAAAGGACCGGTGGTTGAGATAATTCTTGTTTGAGGTAGAGAAGGGCACACTCACACTCTCTGGTCCATTTGGACGCAGATTCTTTGCGGAGAAGTTTGAAAAAGGGGAGCGTGTGTTGGGCAGATTTTGCCACGATCCGGGACAATGATGTAAGCATTCTGTTTAGAGTTTGGATTGATTTTTTCAAGCTCAGGGTTGGAAACTCAGAGAACGCCCAACATTTGTTAGACTTTGCTTCTATTCCTCATTCTCTTAAGTAGAAGCCGATGAACTTGCCCGCTCGCATGCCGAAGGTGCATTTTTCCAGGTTGAAATGCATTTTGACTCTTCTTGCTTGTTCGAAACCTTTCTGTGGTAGAGCACATGATCAGTTTCCTCTTGGGATTTCACGATCATGTCGTCCAAGTAGACTTCAAGCATGTCTCCGATTTCTCCTTGGAAGACCTTGTTCATCATGCACTGATAGGTAGTGCCCGTGTTTTTCAGACCAAAGGGCATTGCGTTATAGTAAAAGTTCCCCGATTCGGTCATGAAGGCTGTGTATTTTTTTCCATTTTAGCCACGGGGATATAGGTGTACCCAGAATATGCATCCATGAACGGAAGCAATTTAAAACCTGCAGAATTGTCGACCAATTTATTTATATTGAGGAGGGGGTAAGCGTCTTTAGGGAAAGCTCTATTGAGATCGGTATAATCAATGCACATGCACCATTTCCATTACTTTTTTTACAAGAACTACATTAGAGAGCCAGGTTGTGTATTGGGCTTTAGAAATAAATTTGGCCTCTAGGAGGTCTTTGACGGCCTGCTTGGAAGCCTCAGTTTTCTCTAGGGATTGTTGGCGCCTACGCTGAGCAACTGCCTTGAGAGTAGGATCTATTTTCAAGTGGTGACAAGCTATCTCCAGGTCTAGGACAAGCATCTCTTTTGAGCTCTAGGAGAACAAGTCTTCGTTCTCCTTTAAGCACACCTTCAGATGTCTCTTCGCTAAGTCGGGGAGGTCGGCGCTGATCTTGACTCCCTTAGAGGGGTCGCTGCCCAGAGGAAAGATCTTGAATTCTCTATTTGAGATTGGACGCATAAGATTTATAGATTTGTCCATGCTCGTTGATGGGCCTTCTTCGCCGGACATGTGTTGTTTCCCCTTCTTCTTTTGGTCTCTGAAGTCCTCCTTTGTAAATCTGTTGTCTAGGTCAATCATGTCAACATGGGGAAGTGGCTTTAGCTCTTCAGAGCTGTCAGGGAGAGTGGGTCTGTTTGCCAACCTGGGTTGAGTGTTGATGGAGCTCAAGCCCTTAGCAGCTACTTCGAAACATCTCCTGGCCGCCTGGATGTCTCCATGCAGAGTAGCGACGATGCCGTTGGTGGTGTAGTACTTCATTTTGAGGTGTACCGTGGAGGGAACTGCCACTAGTTTGGCCAAAGTGGGCCTTCCAAAGATGCACTGGTATAATGACGGGAAATCAATGATGGGGAATTGGGTCTTGATGGGCCTGGCCGTCTCCCCTTCCCCAAAAGTAACGATCAGTTCGACAAATCCCCAAGGTTTGCGGATGAAACCATTGAATCCTTGGAGATCAGAGCCCACATACGGGGTTAGATGTGCCTCATTCATCTTCAAGGTGGTGAGCAGATGGGAATACATTATATCGATTGAGCTGCGTTTGTCAACCAGGATGCATCTGACATCGAAGTTTTCCATGCGAGCTCGTATGAGCAACGCGATACTGGAATTGGGGGATCCTCTGGGAAACTCTTCCCGATAGAATGTGAGGGGATGAGAGCCTCCCCTGGACTTATCTAGGGTGGCACTCATGTTAGAGTTAGCTTCCATTAGCTGCTCAAATCTTCTCTTCACCGAGTCTACGGTGCACTTGTTAAAGCCAGCGCCTGAAATGACCATTGCTGCTGTGAACGACTCTCAGGACTGTGCGATGAAAAGTATAGGGGAGCTTCCTCCATATCGGAGAAATAAAAATCTTTTGACCTCGTGATTCTCATGGCAACGGGCATGTGAGTTTTATCTAGGGAGGCCCTTATTTCTTTAACCTGTTTGGATTCAAAAACATCTTCCTGGGGAGATTCCTTCTTTCTGTATTGTTTGAGATGCCCGTCCCGGATGAGGATCTAAATGGCATCCTTGAGGTGGATGCAGTCTTTCATCATATTCCCGTGACTTTTATGAAACCGACAATACTTGCTTTTGTCCATCCCTGGCTTGGAAGGTGTTTGTCGGGGGAAGCGGAACCCAACTTGTTTGAATTATGCGTTTGCACAGTCGGTCAGAATCTTCTTGCGTGAGGCATTGAGAGGAGTATAGTCATGGAAACGACCGTGTGGCCCCTTGTAGTCTCGGGACTCCCGGGGATTGTCCTCCCTTTTCTTTTTTCCTCCCTGATGGGATGTCGAGGGTTCTTAATTCTTTGCAGCCTTTGCGCTCTCTCTGTGTCGCGAGTCCCACACATTGTTTGCTGCCTCTTTTTCCTCGTACTGGATGTATGCATGCGCTTTGAGCAAGAGAGCATCCAGAGTGGCTTATGATTCAACGTCAACTGCCTTAGCAAATTCATTGCAGGGATGGAGCCCATGTTCGAGAAGATACTTCTTCATGCTGTCAGTCATGGAGACTTGTACGAATTCCTGGTTGAAACGTTCAATATGAGTCCGAAGGGACTCATCCCTCCCTTGGATGATTTCCTCCAGAGACACTTCTGACTTTTGATGTCGGTGAGACGCCATAAAGTGCCTGGAAAATTGTCTCCCCAGGTTCTTCCACGATATGATGGATTCGTCGGGAAGGCTCTTGTACCACGCCATGGCCCATTACCTAAGAGTTATGGGAAAGATTCAGATTTTGATTGCTCCACAGACTCCTCTGTAGTAGAGCAGCGCGTTGATGTTTTCGATGTGCTTGTCAGGGTCGATCGTTCCATCATAGATCCCGAGGTGGGGAGGTTTCTCTAGACCGACAGGGAGTGTGGTCTCCATGATTTCTCTAGATAACGGGTCGCAAGGTTCGTCGTTGTCGCTTCTATCAGAAGATGGTGATGGGGAATGATGATCCCTTCCTCGTCAGAGGTCATTGTCCTGTCGGGGAGAGGCGCTTCTTCTTGACTTGGGTAAATGTGAGTGCTCGCGGTCAAGCCAGTTGTTCTTTATCTTCTTGGAGATCGGGGAGAGCCGATCTTTACAGGAAGACGTGCGACCTCGTTTTGATGAAAGAAACCTATTGTTTCTCCCGTGTGGGGGACGACCACGCCTTGGTGGAGATGGACTGCGGGAGTCATAACGCTGGTGTCTCCGAGAGGAGACTTTGACTGCTTCTTCTCCCAGGCCCCAATCCTCTTGCTCTGCTGTAGGATTAGGGCGTTGGTTTAATTGAGGGCAGCGAGCAGTGCTTCCATGGATGGGTCAACATTCAATGGAATAGGAAATGGCTGGAGGACTTCTGGCAGCTCCTCGTTGGGGTTCTTGGACCTCTGATCGTCCAAGAGTTGGAGGTTGTCGCGTTCAGCATCGATTGAGTCTAGGGACGCTGTCTGATCGTCTTTGATATTGGGGATATCCTCAAGGTGAGGAAGTTCTTGGCTCCCGTCTGTCTTGCAGACAAGAGAAAGTATATTTTTCCAGACATATGGTGGTCATCGTTATCGGCCATGATTTAAAGGTATGAAGGTATCTTTGGTCTTCGGTTTCAAGGAAGAAGGAAGACGGGGAAGATAGTTTCCCACAGACGACACCACTGATCTTACCGGTGATTAGAATCTGAAAGTGGACTTTGATTATGACGTCTGCTTGGCTGGAAATATGAGGAGAGGAGGGAGTGTACCTGCAAGACACTTCGACGATCAAATAAGAATGCGTGCAAAGAGATATAAGAAAGAGATTAGTTGTTTCGTCGAGCAAGGATGAGATGACGGACAAAAACATTTATGAGCGTTTCCTAGACGTTTACTCTTCGTGTGTCGAACAGACTGGGAGGTAGTTGCCCATACGGGCAGGTGTGCGTTTCGAGCATTATTGGTCGTGTCGTTTGAGAGCGTGGTCGACCAAGAATGCTGAGCCGATCGTACCAAAGACGGAGACATATATATATATATATATATATATATATATATATATATATATATATATATATATATATATATATATATATATATATATATATATATATATATAATTAAAATATTTAATTAATTAATCAATAGTTAGATATATCTTAATCATTTAATATTTAAGATATACCTTAACAGAGACGATAACATTATTTAAACCTAAATTATATATTTATTTTGAATATTATAATAAGAATGACTATACAAAAAATTATGTTATTTTTTATATGTATATATAATTTAATAAAAATGTTATATGAATAATCAAACCAATTCAAATCACATTAATTTATTTGATTTTATTTTTAGAAGTCAATTAAACTAAATCAAATATATATATTTTTCTTTTATGATTCATATGATTTTTAACATTAAAATCGTTTAAATTACCCGGTAAACACCTCCAAAAATTAGAACTATCTAAACAATTTGAAATCAAGGATAATGCATTCTAAGTTATTTCTATAGGTCTCTAATAAGTCTCTAATGTAACATGCTCCACCCCTTTCCTATAGTTTTATCGACAAAATTTTCTCAAAATTTATATATATATATATATATATATATATATATATATATATATATATATATATATATATATATATATATATATATATATATATATAAAGCTATTTTTACTGGACATAGCTAATAAGGTTGGAGAGTACTACACCATTTGCTAGGTGGTGGAGTGTATACCTTGCATAGTACAAGTTACCTGGAATCTCTGTAAATAGTTGTTTACAAATCACAAGTGAAATAAAAAAAGCTCACTCAATGACTCTGATATAGTACATTCATTCCTTTTATAGTTCAATTTCCATATATTCATTCTTCTTCTATTGGCCAGCTAGTTTTTTAATTACATAATTCCTGAATCCAATAGAAACAAAGGTGTACCTAAAATTTCACTGACCGATAAGATATTCGGAAAAAATAATTTAGTTGATTTAATACCGCTGGATTTATAAGAAAAAATACACCACTCGCGCATCGAGTCAAGTGCTCGTTAAACCTAAAAAAAAAAAAACTCTTCTATTTTTAATTATCATTATTTTTTTTATGTTATTAATTTATAAATATTAACAATTATTTAATTTATTATATTTTGAAAAATACAAAGGAATGTTATTATTAGGAATTAATCAATGAACTTACAACTTACATTTATTTGGTTTAATTAGCACATGCCAGCTGAATTAATTAATCCAACATCTACCTTTAATTCTAACTATCATTAATTTGTAAATATCAGGGATCCTATTTTTTAGAGAGAAAAATGGAGAAAGTAGTATAGTAGATGAAATATATGCTTCTAATGCGATAGGAAAAAAAAAATGTTAAATAAATGTTCAAAAAGGTGAAGTGTATAAATATAAGTGCTCTAAATAATATTTAGTCTAAACAATATAGTCTAATACGTTAAATTATGCCTTAAAACTATAAATGATGAAAAGAAATAAAATATATTTTAAAATTGTAGAAATAAAAAATCAATTTGAAAGTAGGCAAAGACAACATATATGCGAAGGATGCGAGCGGAAGAGCTAGCATAGTGGTGCTGAGTGAGGTTGGTGGAGGAGTTGATGTATCAGCACATAGTGAGGTTCACTACCAAGCTGGCGTGGTGTGAGGCTGGTGACAGAGCTGACACGACATTATAGAGTGAAGCTAGCAGTAGAGCAAAGTCAGAGGGGGGGTTGGTGGTGTAGTCGACACGACAAGAGATTGGCATCAGAACTAATGGCTGCATGGCGATAATCGGTCCGTGTTTGATAGGAAGTTTGGTCTGTTGGAGTTTTGGTTTGATTTTCTCAATTTGTGTGTTTTTTTACTTTTATGTTTCGATTCTTAAATCTATTCATTAATCGGTTATATTTTGACATTGTAATTGATATGTATGTTGAATTTATATAATTATAAATACGTATTTCTTGCATTCTTGTTATCACAATCTTTAAATCTTTAGAATTGAAGATAGAAAAACAAGTTGGATATTGAGCAATCCCTCATACTCTTTTTGAATTGAATAATGAAAAAAAATTTCTTTTTGAAAAATTATAATCCTTAACTATTTTTTCCTGGCTTTTGTGAGTGTGGACTTTAATATAATTTTTTGAAAATTTAAATTTAAAAGGTGTAGTGTCTACGGGTCTATCATGCCTCACATTCCTTTTTCTTTGTGAAGTGGACTAAGATTTTAAATCCGCACCCTTAATTATGTTTACTCTGTTTTTTTGCAGGCTTTTACAGGCGGACCTAGACATGACGGGCATGTCCGTTTGCCATCCCTATCCAAAGCCATCAGAAGCTGAAACAAAATTACCATTCACATTCATTATATGCATGAATTATAAATTGTGGAGTAGTTCTCTCCATCAGATCAATATAATTACAATTGTTTTCTGAGTTAACTAAATTTTTGTAGAAGTTAATAACATGATTATCTAACTCAATGTCCTCCTCTAAAATTTTTTCCATTCCTCACTCTATATCTCAATTTAACTGTTTTATGAAAAAACTTTGTATTCCTATCTCCATCCTTAAACCACTTATTCCTTTCCTTGTTCCTCTAAAATTAGTTATGCATATGCAGTGCCTTATCTAACAGAAGTTGAGCATTTTCCGTTCAATCCTAGATCATCATTGTAATCTTCACCATTAATCAAACTTTGTATCATGCAAACTTTATCAGTAGTTAGAGTGACTTAAGATGAATATTTCTAAATACCACTTTGTTCCATTTCATAAAAATATGTTTAAGAGATATCAACTTAGTAGATAAAACAAATATAGAAAAATCAACCACACCAGTATTCCAATTATTAGCAGATAGTTGTATGCATCTATCATCTAGAGTCAAAACCTTCATAAATTTGAATTGTCTAGCCGAATCAAACCTACCTTTGTCATAATGGAGAAGAATAGGGTAATTATCTGAATGGTTCTTGTTTAAAGTGGAAGAATTGATTGTGTTCTAACTTTATAGCCAATTCCAATCACAAACAGCTATATAAACACTAACATAAGAGCAAGCACCATTTTATTCCCATTGGTGAAGTGTAATAGCTACCACTAATGTCAAGAAACATAAACTCATTTTGATTTGTCCAACTAAGAAACTCATCAGTGGAAGTTCTGTTTCAAGGAAATCTACCAAATTTTCCATGAGAGTCAATAACTGCATTGAAATCACCTAGCATATACTAGGGCCAGGATTGTCCTGTTGAAGATTGATATGTTTATCCTATAATTGTTTACGAATTACATGAGATCACTTACTTTCATATATAGATGCAATAAAGAATTTAGTTTGATCCACTAGTAAAGAAATTGTTTTATGTTGTTCAGATGAACTTAACACATTGAAATTTGTATCTATTGCACAAAATGTCACATGTTTAAATTGTTAGAAGTAATTCATACTCAAAAGTTATTATTAGAGTCAGAAGCTTCTGAGGGTGTTAGCTAGAAGCTGCAAGCTTTTGAGACTATTCAACCAGAAGCAGTAGTTAGATATTTTCTAGAAGCTACTCTTAATTGTTAGCTTAGCTATTAAGCATATTTTTGTTTGTGCCTACGTGGCAGTTTATTTTGTGTATTTAAACATGTTTGTAGCTAGGTTTTTTAAGATTTTTATGATAGAGTTTCTTTCTTAACAAGTTTGTGGTAATCATTTTATCTCTCTTCTATTTATCTCTCTTCTTCTATCTTCATTTTTATCTTTAACCCTGTGTACAAAAAATTGGCATCTAGAGCGCTGGGTTGATTCACAGGGAAACAAAGTGTATTTGAGGTGTGTGTAATTGATTTTGTTTTCTTGAATTCGCATTGAATTTATGATTGAAATCGTAATAGAATTACATTTCTTGATTTTGCTGAATCAGGAAACACGAGTGTTTGGTGAGATCTGAGATATGAGTTTGAGTTTGAGTGTACAAGAACAAAGATGAACGACATAAACAATTTAAATATAAAGCTTCTGATGTTTGATGGAAAGAATTGGAATCAATGGATGATTCGAATGTGTGTGTTGTTCGGTGCTCAAGACGTTCTTGATCTTTGAAATTCTGGTAGTCAGATCTCAGATGTCCTAAGAGAATTCGAGACACTGGTCTCTGAACAACAACACAGTGAACAAAGTAAAACAATAATCAATACAGAAAGTAAACAACACAGAAAATTGTTAACCCAATTCGGTGTACAACAACACATACTCTGGGGGCTACCAAGCCAGGGACGAAGTCAACTAGACAGTATCAATTTGTAGACCCACAACAAACTCTCACCTAATTTACAATCTACTCACTTAATCACTACACGTGCTTAACTTCTACCTAAGGCTCACCTAGGTATGAGACCCTTCTCAAATCCCTTCTAGTCACAGATAGTGACAAGAACACAATTCAAAAGATTTGACAAACTTCAAAAGTACAAAACCATTCAATTCTTAAAAGTTTATGAATGACTTACAAAACTTACAACTAAAAAATATTCCTACTCTTGTATCAAGATGACATTCGAGAGACTCACAAATAACACAAACAAACCCTAACAAAAACACACGTAAGTTCCACACTAAAACTAGGTTTGTGAAAGTCTATTTAAATCCATCTTCTGGACTGGATTGGGCTTCAAAAGCGCAACAAATCAGCTACTAAAAATCTGCAGAAACCTCTGCATAAAAATAGGACTTCAATCATTAGTTTCCTAAATTATCTCTATAATTAGAAACTAAGAATACCTTGAATTCAGATTAAATCTCTTAATCCTTAAACTGAGCACCACATAGGATAACATAATATTCCCATAAAATTCTACATCTAAAATAAACTAAAACATCCAACTGTCCGACTGTACACATGCGCGGTGTCGAATGATCCTACATAAGACATCTTGTTCAATATGTTGCTTTAGTTGATATAACATCTTATTTCAACATGTTTCTGCTAAGTTAGTTTTACCAAACATAATTCCAATCACAAAAATAGAGAATTAACAGTCTTGTCGCCGAAGGTTACGTTCCGATTGCAGTAGATTCGACGAAGGAACATAGAAACGCACAAAGAGATATGAGGAAGAAAGATCAAAAAGTGTTATTCTACATTCAACAGTGTGTGCATACGAACATGTTTGAGAAAATCACTAATTCGACGATGACGAATGATGCATGGAATATACTAACACAGTGCTACGATGGTGACATGTCAGTGAAGAAGGTGAAACTTTAATATCTACGTAAGAAGTATGAGAAGGTACCAAATTACATATCTAGAGAGATTATGATCACAAATGAGATGAAATCTTATAGAGAAACTCTTTCTGACCAAGTAATCATTAAGATATTGATACCTCTTACTCCTCAATTTGATTACATTATTGTAGTAATTGAACATTCTAAAGATTTGAACACCATGAAAATTGAATAGGAGGCTCTGAAGGTGTATTCTGGTAAGAAGTATCAGAAGAAGTCTTAGTCATAGGTTAAGAAGAGACATGGTGGTTCTAGGAAGTCATAAGCCTCCAATTCTAATGATAAGAAACATTAGAAGGAAAGGACAAGTTAGACACGAAGAAGGTTCAATTCTACTTGTTGTACCCCAATTTTTGCCCCTAAGATCCCCTTACGATACCATATTGATTCAATCACAACAAGATCACATTAGGGCTTTTGGTTCTCCTTTCTATCTTTAGCTTTGCTCTTTGAGGAATCACCAAGCACCTTGACTTATTTTTCTTGTGTAATCATTCATGTTTTTATGTTTACTTTCCTTTTAATTAATAAAATGCAATGTTGGTTTGTCTTACTTGTCAACAATGCAGGTAAAGGCAATGGGGCTTAGCAAGTTGACCCATGGGTTCATGAGTTTATTTCCATGACCTAGTCAATGAAGCTTGAGAATTTCAAACCTCACCATGGAAGTTGTTTTGGAATGGATGGCATGGCAAGGTTATTTTGGTTCACTACATTTCCAAATTATCAAGATTTATTCAAAAGTACAAGGGGTTGATTGAAGGAGTTGTCATGCTTGGACAAGGCCTTGTTCCCCATTGATCAGAAGTGCATATTTCTCTCAATTATCAAGATATATAAGTGGTTGTGGTTGCTATTAGTTCTCATTATCATCCTCAACAACTTATATTTATAAAGCATTTTTTTGGTACAAGAAGTTTGTTCAAAATTGTCAAAGTTCCTCAAAGCATGTTCCTTAATCTAGGAGCTAGGGTTTTGAACTTCAAAGGAGTATATCTTTCTCATATTTGAGTATTTTTGAGTTATTCCAAAAACATCCTTATATTCAAAGGGTTATCAACAAATAACTTCAAAAGTTCCAAGGAGTTTTCATGTGGAAGAAACTTGATGAAGAAGAAAGATTACAAGTCCTCCAGATGAATCCCCATTTTTCCATGTGTGACTTCAAATGAGCATAACTTGGTCAATTTTTATCACCTTGAGCCCATTATTTTTCCATAATGATCTTGAATATGTGAACTTTATTCCTTCTTTTATGTGTAAAGTGAGAAAATGAATGGAAATTGCCTTAAGGATACAAAAGATTATAGGTCATTTCATGATTATTTGCCCACTTCAACAATTCATAACTCTCTCAATTTTTGGATATTTTGAATGGTTCAAGTTCAAAAATGTATTCAAGAGATCTACTTTATGCCATCTTTTTTGGTCAAGAGCAAATTCCAAGTAGAAGGCTATGTTTGGATGCAAGACATTATAGATCACTTTTGAAGAAGAATTTGAAATATTTCTAAGTATGGAAAGTCAACATTTTTTCTCCAACTTTCATCTCAAGCATCCATTTGATTCCATTATTTTTCCATTGCAAAGCTTGTAACCTCATCTTTCTGAAGCATCAAGAATCATGCCCTAAGACCCCTTGAGCTGAAAATGCCATTGGTTAGAAGTTGGCACTTTGAAACTAAATTTTTCACCAAGTCAGAAGTTTGAAATCTTTGTTTTGGCTTCTAATCACAAGATTTACACGTGTTTTTGATTTAAACTTGATTAACAAACTTTCCAGAAGTGTTTAGCACCTCAAAACGCAAGGATTGGATGAGTTTTGGTGAAAATTAGATCACACTTCACTCGTGCATTAGGTTTGCACGAATTCCATCCAAAATGCATCATTCACTCTTCATTTTAATCCCATTTGTTTCTCCTATAAATACATGAACTATCCCATTCATTTTCTCAAGCTTGGATAGCCAGAATCACCCTGCCAAACTTGTTCCATAACTCAGAATTCAGCAACTTCGTAATCCTTATTCAAGCCTTTTTCAATCTATTTTTTTCATCAATTCACCTTCCTTGATCTTCCCTGAAGCTAACCATATAATTAAATTCAAGAATCGTGCCCTATATTGCTCCATAGAAGTCCAGTTTCAGAGCTCTGCATCTCAACTTCAATAGGTAGATTCCTTTACCAATTCTTCAAAACTTTGATATTATTGTGATGTTCTCATTGCCCTGGTTCTAGTCGCAACACTTGCTTTTTACTGGAAACACGTTTTGACCATGAAATTTCAAATCCCTTTTCAAAACTTTCTTTCCAAATTGCTTGAGCTACAGTTTATATAAATTTGGCGCGAGGGTGTGGTTGTCTTCGTCTTGAAGAGACGAAGCGAATGGCATAGGTCTGAGCTTCTGATTTTACAGTTTGAGAGACCTGCAATTCACGTTGGCTGGAGGTTGAAGATGACCAACATGTCATCTTTCAACCAATGATGGCACGCCACTTGTTATTTTTGAATTCTGATTTAATAATTGATTCAGTGCTTTATTCACTAATGACCATGATATGCACAACGCGCCAGATCCCTTGGATTTGATTACTAACGCGTTTTGACTCTCATCCAATGGCCCACATATTTTTTACTTTTATTTTCTTTTTTGATTTTTTATATTTAATTGTTTTAAACTTCAAAAAATCATAGAAAATTCATTTTAAGTCCAAAAATCTGAAAAAATCATGAAAAATATTTTTGATTATTCTCTTTCTGATTTTTATTTTTTCACAATTAAATTTTGTGTTTTGGTATTTTTTAAAATAAATTTACACTTTATTTAATTTGTTTTAAATGTTTAAAAATACTTTTATGCATTTTTAAATTCTGAAAAACTTATAGAATGATCCAATGATATTGTGACAAATATTAGTGACCTTATTTTATTTTTGTTTCTGACTTTGCTATTTTTTTTTATCATTTTTGGTTTATTTTACCCCATTCTTTTAATTTTAAAAATAGTTTCTGACTTTAAAAAATTTCCAAAAAATTTATAAAGTTATTTTAGTTCATCTCTGATTTTTCTATGGTCTTACTTTTTATTTCTTGATTAATTTGAATATAGTTGATATTTTTCTCTTTTATTTATATTTTTAATCATTATTTTTAAACCTTTTTGTATATATTAAAATGTAATATTATTTTGTGATTATTTTCTGGCTGATCTTGGATTAAATTTTTTATCATGAACTTTATTAACATCATTGGATCCATGGTGTTGAGTCTAACTCCACAAAAATAGATGAATGATTTTAATAATAGTTTGATTAAATTTAATTCAAAAGTGGTTTGTATATGCTCTCCCATCCCTCTTCATCTCATCCCCTTCTTATTGCACTAAATGTTGTTGGAGCATGATCTCTATATCATGTCTCAAAACAAATGGTGCATAGATTGCTATTCACCGACCTCAAAATAGGTGCGACTTCTATATAAGTCCACTTACGATTGCTTAACATAACGCTAAATTTTGTCCCGATTCAAATAAATGATCATTCGTGGCCCAAACTTATGTTTGTAAGCCCAAGTATGTTAATTTGATCTCTTTGATCCAATAACCTTGAGATTCATTGTGTGGAGGCTTTGGTTCTACCAATCCTCTAATAGATCTACAACACCTTTGGTCAACGTGGATCACTTAAACATCGTTGATCATTAAATGATATTCATAAGGATTCCAAATGGATGATATACTTGACAAAAAGCAAATGCAACTTCTTGTGTGGAGGATTTGGTTCTACCAATCCTCTAATGAGTTCCAAATGCAATTTTCAAGATGATCATCCAACTAACCACTAATCACTAATAATTGACTTTATCCTTTATTCTTTTATATGCCCCTTTTATTTTTATGCACTATTTATTTTTTAGCATTTATATTTCATGCCATTTTTTATTTTTGCTCATTTGAGCATTTACTTTCTTGTTTTTCTATTTTTGCTCACTTGGGCTTTACTTTTCTTTTTTTTTCTTTTCAAAACATCTAATAATCAACATAAACCCTAAAAATCTTTAATGATACTTGGACTATTTGGTTACTATCCTTGGCATTATGGAGCATTGGACTTTTTGGACTTAGGATTAGAAACCTTGGCCTTTGAGTGGAGACCTTGTGATCTTATCTGATTATTTTGTCTGGAGCTCTTGAGGTTTACCTCAAGTCATTGGGTTGTTTGTTTGTTTTGTGTGCAGGTTATTGTGATTACACCCTTGGTTTGTAATCTGGAATTCACCCGTATACAACTGTTACTCTGCCCAATTTTTGTGAAGACTTAATACACTTGAAGTTTGGTTTTCCCAAGAGGTCTAGTATCATTTGCTTGTTTGGTTTCAATCCAAAGAATGGGAATTCTATTTTGGCTCATAGTGTCAAGTATTGGCTTCTTGTTGGTTAGATGGTTCTTCTCCCTAGCTTTTACCTTATGCTTTAGGATAGCCTCTTCTTCTCCTCCCATCTTCTTTAATTTCAAAAATCTTCTCCCCCATTTTTAAAACTCTTCTTGTTTTAAACTTGAATTACTTTTATAATAAAATTGGACTTTGGTCCATGCATTTTCAAACATTTTCATAAATAAAATCCAATAAACTTAATAATACTTTGAAATTTTTGTGAGAAGACTAAAAGTAAATAAATCTCATTTCAAACCATCTTGTCACTTTGGCTTTTATCTTTAAACTTTTCTAAAAAGATTGAACTCTTGTCAATCCTTGTAGTGATGCAAACAACTATAATTCTATAATATATAGTAAATAGAGATGTTTTCCACTTGGGTGTTGAGTGAGGCATTGTTGATTTTAAAACCCAAGCCATATCCTCCACTTTGAGATGATGCAAATTCTCCTTTCTCGTGATTGTGGGTAGTAGGTATGTTTTCCACACGGACAATGACGATGATGTTCTATCTCATAAAATTGACCAACACATTTGTGTATTTAAAATTTTTAAAAGAGGAACCCCCTTACCTAGAATCTTTCCCCTTATTTTTGGGTTATTCGCTCTTTTCCCATTCCTTTGGAAACAATAAAGTGTGGTGACGATTTTGATTTTGATTTGTATAAGTCTAGTCAATCCAATGACTTAATCTTAAGCATTTCTACCGCTAAAGAAAAAATAGCGACTTCACTGGGGAAAGATTGACCTTTTGCTGGTCCATACTTAAGTGGGTTGAGCCTATCTTTTTTTATATATATGTATATGTGTTATTATTGTTTTTGTGTTATATGTTGTATATATGTTTGTCTGGATTTTCCTGGTTTTCAGGGTGCTTGGTAATTACTCATAAGTCTTATACCCGGACTTGGGAAAACTTTAAGATAGGACGGCGGTATAGTCATGTTAATATTGAGGGAGTAATCCCAAAAAAGGAGGCATGAGATCCCCCACTCAGTGAAGGCCCATTTGACTGTAGTGTCGTTTACTGAGTAATCGGGAAGACGTGTTGCTTTTGACCTGGGAGCCTGCTGAAGCTGAGGACCGTAGAATACCAAACCCATCTTGGCCTTTTAGGTGTAGTGCGGAAGCTATGACGGAGTAATCCGGAAATAGTTGTCACGCGATACTACGCTCGGACGAATTTTTCTTGAGAATATTACTAATTACCGAGTTAATCAGGAAGTTGGTAATATCCGAAGGAAGGATGTAGACTCTGGGAACCCCTAGAACCTTGTTCGACAAGTGATAACTTTTAGACCAATACCTTATGGGTAGTACCCTCGACCTCATGCTTGTGACGTTGAACCTATGAACCCTATATGTGTGATCTTGTGTGTGATTGCTACATCATGCATCCATGCACTCATAAGCATCTTTTGGAGAAATCTTATTTCAAGGGATTTAAAAGTTGACCATTTGTGAATATCTCAAGTACTTTTTAACCATGGATTCTGGAAAGAGAAAGACCGAGAAGTACAATTTCAAGGATCCCAAGATAGATAAGTTGATCAGTCTAATTCTCGAGATCGAGTGTTCTGCAGACTTTCAGAAGAAGTATGGATCCATTATTCCTCTCATGAAGTTGAAGATGAAGCAGGGTATTCTCTCGACCTTGGTCCAGTTCTATGATCCGATGTATCATTGATTTACTTTTCCCGACTATCAATTGATGCCCACACTGGAGGAGTATTCTTATTTATTGGATTTACCTGTTACCGATCGTGTTCCTTTTACTGGTTTGGAGGGTGAGCCAAAACCACATGAGATTGCTGCTTTGATTCATCTAGGGAAGTCTGAGGTGGAATCCCATATGACTACTAAAGGAGGGATTAGAGGATTACCAGCTCAGTTCTTATTGGAGAAAGCTCGTTACTTTTCCAGGATGAAGAGTACAGTCGCTTTTGAGGCTATCTTTGCTCTACTTGCTTACGGGTTGTTCTTATTTCCTAATGTGGACAAGTTTGTTGACATTAATGCTATCAAGATCTTCATGATTGGAAACCTAGTTCCTACCTTGTTGGGTAATGCTTATTACTCTATTCATCTTCAAAATTCTTATCATGGGGGGATGATTATCTGTTACATGCCTCTGTTGTACCAGTGGTTTATCTCTCATATGCCTCAATCAGATGCTTTTTGGGATGTCAAGAAAGAACCCCGTTGAGCTCCTAAGATAATGGCACTTACCCACTCGGATATTGATTGGTATCATCGATCTTACCAGGATATATGGATTATTGATAGTTGTGGTAGTTTCCCCAATGTACCTCTTCTTGGTACAAATGGAGGAATTAACTATAACCCTGTTCTTGCACGGCGACAACTTGGTTATCCGATGAGAGATAAACCAAATAATATTCATTTGAGTAGTTTCTTTCTGAAGGAAGGAGAACACCATAGGGAAGCTAGGGAGCATATTGCGAAGGTCTGGCGTCACATTCATAAGAAGAGTAGGAAGGATTTGGGACCTAGGGGTGCTGTTTCTTTGGAGCCATATCTTCAGTGGGTCCAAACGAGAGCTATTCAGTTGAAGATGTCGTATCCCCGGGAAACACCTATGCCTGATCTATTTGTGAAGACCACTCCTCCCTTATTAGATGATTTAGAAGAGCTGCAACTTGCTTTGGTTAGGATGCAACAGGAAAAGACGCTTGGAAGAACAAGTTCCAAACTTTTGAGATTTCCTATAGAGCAGACTTGAAGGAGAAAGACGACTTGATTGAGATCCTTGAGAGTCGAGCGGTAGGGACTATGGAGAGGAAAGGGGATTTATTTTCTCCTAAGCCTCAATCAGATGCTGATCACTCACTTCCTGATTCAGGTGATTGGAAGGAGGTTGCCATTAGACATGTGGAAGAAAACCAGAGGTTGAAGGCTCAGATTGCCATGCTCACTGGGAAGCGCCATCGTAAAGAGTGATCTCCATCAGTTTTACTTCTCAGGGTTTTAGATTTTTATTTCATCTTGTACTTGGGATCATTGAAACTTGTAATCCATTTTGGAATTGTTATAATAAATTTTTTCAGTATTTCAAATGCGTTATTACTTTAATATTTGCAATATGTCCACAAATTTTAAATCCCTTGAAATATTAAATAAACTCATGTGCATTGCATATCATGCATATTTCTTGCATTTTTTATGCATATCCAGGTGTCTTACCAAGCTTTTTTACTTTGTTCAACAAGCTGACTCACCACTACAACACTCGGGCTAATTTCAGAAAGAAGATGGATAACCTAGAACAAGATAATCGCGAGTTGCGCGAGGAGGTTTCTGCTTTGAAGCCCGGCATGGATAATCTGACTACTCTAATGGAAGCTCTGGTGGCTGCTCAGAATCAGCCACCGAGTGTTCAACCTCAACCAACAATGGAAATTACTGAAGCTCTGACTGTTCCCATATCTGCTACTCCAACTACTGTTCAGAATCGCATGCCTCAAGGTTATTCATGGGGAATGCCAGAGAATTTTTCACCTGAAGGTTTTAATCTTGGTCCTCAAGATACTCCGATTGTTCAGACTATTGTTACTCCGGCACCTCCTGTGGTGCATGCTACTCCTGCTGCGCCTCCGTCGGTGAATATGGTTCTGTTTGTTAATGATGGTGTGTGTCGTCCTTTCCCTCCACCGAGTGAAGACTTGGGTCTTTATGACAGAATGAATGATTTTCAAGATCAGTTTGACAAGATGCAAAGAGATATGAAGGCCCTCAAGGGAAAAGAGCTATTTGGGCAGAATGTGAATGAGCTATGCTTGGTCCCGAATGTTAAGATACCTGCTAAGTTTAAGGTCCCGGAGTTTGAGAAGTACAAGGGCAACACTTTACCTTATGATCATCTGGTGATGTACGTGAGGAGAATGTCTACCCATACTGATGATCAGCGTCTGCTGATTCACTTTTTTCAGGATAGTTTAAACGGTGTTGTGCTGAACTGGTATATGAGTTTGTACAGCGCCAATATCCATACTTTCAATGATTTGGGAGAAGCATTCAACAAACAATACAAGTACAACATGGACATGGCGCCTGACCGTGATCAACTCAGGGCCATGGTTTAGAAAGACAGGGAATCATTCAAAGAATATGTACAGAGATGGCGTGAGGTAGCCGCCCAAGTGATTCCTCCCATGGAAGAGAAGGAGATGACTAAGATTTTCTTGAAAATGTTGGGTGCTTTCTACTACAAAAGGATGGTGGCAAGTGCGCCAAGTGACTTTACTGAAATGGTAAGAATGGGTATCCGCTTAGAAGAGGCTGTAAGAGAGGGCCTCTTAACAAAGAGTGAAAGTTCTGAAGGTGTGAAGATACCATCTTATGGGTTTACCAAGAAGAAGAAAGGGGATGCAAATTTTGTTATACAAGAGAGTAGGGTTAATACTCCTAGAAGGAATTATCAACGTCATCAGTAGGTCGCCTCAGTTACTTTAGTTGTGGATGCAACTCCAACTACTGTTGCTTATCAAAGACCATCCCAACATGGGAATCAAGGGTATAATCAGAGAAGGGAGAGTTATGACCCTATTCCTATGAGCTATACAGAGTTACTACCGGCATTGATTCAGAAGAAGATGGTTCAAACCCGACCACCTCCCGCCGTACCATCACCATTGCCTTGGTACTACAAAGCAGATCAAACATGTGCTTTTCATCAGGGAGCACCAGGGCATAATGTTGAGAATTGTTATCCTTTGAAGACTGAGGTGCAGAAGTTGGTGAAGTCTGGTGTTCTATCTTTCAAGGATGTGGGACCTAGTGTGAAATAAAATCCTATACCCAAGCATGGGGGAGTAAATGCTGTGAATATGGTGGCCGGTTGTCCAGGAAACTTCGGATTTTTGATATTAATCTGGTTAGAGGAGATTTGGTGAGGATTGTAACGCCCGGAAATTCATTAAATTATTTAAATGAATTATTGAGGATTTAAATTGTTGGAATTTAGTCGAAGAAGGAATTATCGGAATAATTATAAGGAGCATTATTGGATTAAATATATATTGTTAGAATTGATAATCGAATAATTAGTCAATTTAGTCAAGAGAAATTAATATTGGATTTAATGTTGATTTTAGTAGAATGTTATTTTATTAGTTGGGTCAAGTGGGGTGTGTGAAATAGAAAGATTATGAATAGAATTAATAGGTCCATTAAAGTTACTATTATTATATTAGGTTATAATATATAGAGGGTAGAAACCAAAAGCAAAACAATTATCACGTAGCAGTAGAAGAAGCAAGGGTTTGAAGGCACCAAGTGGGGGGCAAGCAAATTTAGAGAACTCACCGTCAAACCAGTTGCAGTTTCAACTGGAGAATTCGACCGACCGAAGAACCAAAAGGTAAGGGTGGGGTTCGGATTTCATAACCGGGAATATGATGGTTAGTATGTAGGATTGGGGTTGTGTAATTATCTGTTATCTGTGTTGAATTTTTGTATGGAATAAATTATGTTGTTTGATCAATGGAGTAATAGAGTATAATGATTAGGTTATGAATTACCATGATCATAATGAGGTTTGTAGGACTGTAATTAGATTCCTGTAGTGAAATTACAGAAGAAACGCATAAAATTATGCAGAAAATCACAGGATGCGTCGGTCTCAAATTGGATGAGTCGATGCAAGGAGGCTGTTAGACTCAGGATGAGTCGACGCGGAGAGAGGATGTGTCAACACATGAGTGTGTGAGACTCAGGATGAGTCGACCGGTGCGATGCATGTGTCGATACATGTTGCATTTTAAATTCAGGATGAGTCGATCCATAAGGGGGGATGTGTCGACTCATAGTATGCAGGAGAAGAAGGACGCGTCGACCCATAGTTTTTTGTGTCGATACATAATGCTGGATTTTTGACAGAATTGACTTTTAATTGCTTTAACTTGAGTTTTAGGATGCTGTTTGAGATGTCGTTCAAAGCGTTGATTAGCTAACGCGATGAATATTATTCTATATGATTTAAATGATGGATAGAAGTGTAATCCCAGTAACCAATTTAGGATTTAGAAATTGATTCCGTTGTTGGTCGTTGTGCTGATTTTTGGATAGAATGATGAATAGTAGATGTTTAGAGGCTGCTGTTAGAATTATGACAGTAGGATTAGTGACAGTAACGATATAAATTAGCAGAATAATAGATGGGTTACTGCACTATTATTATACAGTTGAGTATTAGTGAGATTTTATTGATGAAGTTGTGTTCGATGATTTTTGTGATAATAAATGATGTTTAATAAATTATTTTGATGTTATGAGATGTTGTTGTTTTGAGATAATTGAGATGGGATTGAATATGTGAAGTATTAGGCTTATTTCTAGTGATGCAAGGATGTAGGCGAATGCCTCGTAATGAAGTTTGTGGTGAATGATATATCTGTGACGTTGTATGTTACATGAGTCTCATACATTTGCATTTTGTGAAGGCCTGTATTGGCGGATTTGTGAAGTAGGCTTATGCCTTGTGCCTCTATTAATTGGAAATTAGTGAAGAGGGTTGAAGCCCTATTGGTACCACATGCATATGCACAGTTGTGTCGCATTCGAATTGCATTATTAATCGCTAATGATAATTGTGAATGCTTATTGATTGTTGTGTGTTGTTGAGAAGCGGTGAAGTTTATAATGCTCTTGTCTAATATATTAATTATCATAATCTTATTTATATTATTCGATGTCTCACCCCTTTATTTATTTCGCCGTTGCCTTTATACTGGTAACGTGCAGGTAACAAGGAGTAGAGACTTAGTAGCTTGTTGGTGTCGTCGCTCTGATACGTAACACTCGAGGGGGGGGGGGGGATGAACGCTTATTTTATTTTATGATGTTTTAAGTTTAATTCAAGTTGTTGTTTTAAGAAGTTGTTTTCAGTGAATTAAGTTGTTTAAAAGATGCTATATTTCCTTTGAAGTTTTAAAGTTATGAATCCGTTGCATATTTATGGAATCAAGTTGAAATACTTTTGAAGACTAATAAATTGTTATAAGTTCTTTGGATCAATATGTTCTATGTATCTATTATGATAGGTTTTTATGTTGTTGGTTTTTGGAATGAGAATGTAATGCCCCATGTTTGCGGAAATTTTGGCACTCTGATTTTAATATAACTGTGGGGTAGATTTTGGGTGTTACATTAGTGGTATCAGAGCAGGTCGGTCCGTCCGGCCAAAGTTGTTGAGTCTTTATAATCGAGTATTATTATTATTATTATTTTACCATTGTTTGTGTTTGTGTTGGTGGAAACTCCAACGGGCAACGAGGACAGAGGTACCAGAGGTACGTGTTTCGTCGATAGAACTTCGTTAGTTATTATTATTGTTGTTGGATGAGTTGAAATAGAATTGCACGTGTGCGTAGATTTTAATTATAGTAAGTTGTGATTATATCGAAAGGCTAGAGGTGGAGCCGAAGTTAAGGGAAGTTGTGTCGGATGAATTTTTGAGGACGGAAATATTCTAAGTGGGGGAGAGTTGTAACGCCCGGAAATTCATTAAATTATTTAAATGAATTATTTAGGATTTAAATTGTTGGAATTTATTCGAAGAAGGAATTATCGAAATAGTTATAAGGAGAATTATTGGATTAAATATATATTGTTAGAATTGATAATCGAATAATTAGTCAATTTAGTCAAGAGAAATTAATATTGGATTTAATGTTGATTTTAGTAGAATGTTATTTTATTAGTTGGATCAAGTGGGGTGTGTGAAATAGCAAGATTATGAATAGAATTAATAGGCCCATTAAAGTTACTAGTAGACCTATTATTATATTAGGTTATAATATATAGAGGTTAGCAACCAAAAGCAAAATAATTATCACGTAGCAGTATAAGAAGCAAGGGTTTGAAGGCACCAAGTGGGGGGCAAGCAAATTTAGAGAACTCACCGTCAAACCAGTTGCAGTTTCAACCGGAGAATTCGACCGACCGAAGAACCAAAAGGTAAGGGTGGGGTTCAGATTTCATAACCAGGAATATGATGGTTAGTATGTAGGATTGAGGTTGTGTAATTATCTGTTATCTGTGTTGAATTTTCGTATGGAATAAATTATGTTGTTTGATCAATGGAGTAATAGAGTATAATGATTAGGTGATGAATTACCATGATCATAATGAGATTTGTAGGACTGTAATTAGATTCCTGTAGTGAAATTACAGAAGAAACGCAGGAAATTATGCAGAAAATCACAGGATGCGTCGACCTCAAAATGGATGAGTCGATGCAAGAAGGCTGTTAGACTCAGGATGAGTCGACGCGGAGAGAGGATGTGTCAACACATGAGTGTGTGAGACTCAGGATGAGTCAACCGGTGTGATGCATATGTCATTACATGCTGCATTTTGAAGTCAGGATGAGTCGATCCATAAGGGGGGATGTGTCGACTCATAGTATGCAGGAGAAGAAGGACATGTCGACCCATAGTGTTTTGTGTCGATACATAATGTTAGATTTTTGACAGAATTGACTTTTAATTGATGTAACTTGAGTTTTAGGATATCGTTTGAGATGTCGTTTGAAGCGTTGATTAGCTAACGCGATGAATATTATTCTAGATGATTTAAATGATGGATAAGAAGTGTAATCCCAGTAACCAATTTAGGATTTAGAAATTAATTCCGTTGTTGGTTGTTGTACTGATTTTTGGACAAAATGATGAATATCAGATGTTTAGAGGCTGCTGTTAGAATTATGGCAGTAGGATTAGTGACAGTAACGATATAAATTAGCAGAATAATAGGATGGGTTACTGCACTATTATTATACAGTTGGGTATTAGTGAGATTTTACTGATGAAGTTGTGTTCGATGATTTTTGTGATAATAAATGATGTTTAATAAATTATTTTGATGTTATGAGATGTTGTTGTTTTGAGATAATTGAGATGTGATTGAATATGTGAAGTGTTAGGCTTATTTCTAGTGATGCAGGGATGTAGGCGAATGCCTCGTAATGAAGTTTGTGGTGAATGATATATCTATGACGTTGTATGTTACATGAGTCTCATACATTTGCATTTTGTGAAGGCCTGTATTGGCGGATTTGTGATGTAGGCTTATGCTTTGTGCCTCTATTAATTGGAAATTAGTGAAGAGGGCTGAAGTTCTGTTGGTACCACATGCATATGCACAGTTGTGTCGCATTTGAATTGCATTTTGAATCGCTAATGATAATTGTGAATGTTTATTGATTATTGTGTGTTGTTGAGAAGCGGTGAAGTTTATAATGCTCTTGTCTAATATATTAATTATCATAATCTTATTTATATTATTCGATGTCTCACCCCTTTATTTGTTTTGCCGTTTCCTTTATACTGGTAACATGCAGGTAATGAGGAGTAGAGACTTAGTAGCTTGTTGGTGTCGTCGCTCTGATACGTAGCACTCGGGGGGATGAACGCTTATTTGATTTTATGATGTTTTAAGTTTAACTCAAGTTGTTATTTTAAGAAGTTGTTTTCTGTGAATTAAGTTGTTTAAAAGATGCTATGTTTCCTTTGAAGTTTTAAAGTTATGAATCCGCTGCATATTTATGGAATCAAGTTGAAATACTTTTGAAGACTAATAAATTGTTATAAGTTCTTTGGATCAATATGTGCTATGTATCTATTATGATAGGTTTTTATGTTGTTGGTTTTTGGAATGAGAATGTAATGCCCAATGTTTGCGGAAATTTTGGCACTCTGATTTTAATATAACTGTGGGGTAGATTTGGGGTGTTACAAGGATGCATGCAGACCTTTGTGAAATTAGCTACTATACGCATGACCATGATGGTTGTGCTATTTGCAGTAAGAACATATAGGGTTGCGATAAGATAAAGGATGATTTACAAGAGATGATGGATGAAGGCCTAATCCACATAATCAGGTCTAGGGCAGAGTATGAAGAGGAGGCGAATATGGTTTCTGGATGTCCTGGAGAATTCAGGATTTTTGATGTAGAGTATATGAATGAGGACCTTGTGCAATTGCATGCTACCTTCTTCCATATGGCTGGTCAGGTGGAACACCAATATGGATCTTGCCGAGTTTGCTGCCAAGATTTCCAAGGATGTTCAATTGTAAAGAAGGGTGTTCAGTCGTTGTTAGATAACGAAATTATCAAGGTTATAAGTCAAAGGAATGATTACCATGAAGTTGATATGGTTGAGGTTTGTTTGATGGCAGAAGAGTCGGATGAAGAGTATGTCTCCGCATATGAGTATTTCTCCTCATATGCGGATTTGTTTTCCAGAAATGACTCAATAATGACTGATTGTGTTAAAGAAGGGGGTAAACGTCATTGTACCTTGTTTTGGGGAACCCGCCTATCTTGAAGTTGAGTATTATAGAAATCCAGTTGTTACCCCATTGGTGATTAGTTTACCGGGTTCTATCCTCTACAAGCCAGATAAGGCTGTGCCTTACAAATACAACGCTACAATCTTAGAGGATGGAGTGGAAGTTCCTATCCAGCCAATGTCTGATGTTGGGAATATTGCTGAAAATAGCAGGGTGACCCGCAGCAGTCGCGTGTTTGCACCAGTTAATCGAAGAGGTGTAAGTGCTGGAAAGAAAATTGGTGAGAATTTTGAACCCAAGAAGGCTACGGGTGAGACTAGTGGGGTTGCGTTAGAGAAAGAAGTGGATGATATTTTGAAGATAATCAAGATGAGAGACTATAGAATTGTAGATCAGATACTGCAGAATCCTTCAAAAATATCTATCTTGGCTCTATTGATGAACTCCTCTGCTCGCAGAGAATCCTTGGTGAGGGTACTGTACCAAGCTTTTGTGGAGAGTGATATGCCAATAGACCAATTCAGCAGTGTAATAGGGAACATTACATCATGTAATAACTTGAGCTTCTGTGACGATGAATTACCAGATGAAGGAAGGAATCACAACTTGGCCCTCCACATCTCTATGAACTGCAAGAATGATTCACTATCCAATGTGCTGATTGATAATGGATCTGCTTTGAATGTTATACCGAGGAGTACGCTTATGAAGTTGAAATATCAAGGAACACATATGCGCCCGAGTGGCATCATTGTGAAAGTGTTTGATGGATCAAGGAAATATGTTATTGGTGAGGTGGACTTGCCTATTCATATAGGACCACATTTGTTTTAGATTACTTTCCAGGTAATGGATATTGTACCCGCTTATAGTTGTTTTCTAGGAAGACCATGGATACATGAGGCAGGGGCTGTCACTTCAACTTTACACCAGAAACTGAAGTTTGTACGTGAAAGGAAAGTAGTGATCGTAAATGGGGAACATGCATTATTGATATCTCATTTGTCCTCTTTCAGCATTATGGAGGAGGATGAAGCCGCTGTTGGAACCCAGTTCCAAGCCTTATCTCTTGACAATATAAGAGGAAATGAGAATTCCATGGTTTCGCTTAAGGATGTGCAGCAGGTTATGCGTAAGGGTCATAGTGAAGTGTGGGGGAAGATTGTGGATCCACCTGTGAACAAGAACATAGCTGGCTTGGGGTTCTCTTTGAAGAATGACAAAGGTAAGGGCATGAAGCTGAAGTCTGGTGCAAGCAAATATCAAGACATCTTCTGTAGAGGGGGTTATCTTCATTCAACTGTTTCCAGGATCAATGCCATTGTGGAAGTTGAAACAGAGCAGGAAAGGCCGAATTATGTGACGCACGGATTTAGGGTCTAGAACTGGATCACCATTGATGTTCCTTCTTGCATACATGTTTCAAAGTAATTTGTTTTGTTAATATTTTTGAAAAGCTTTCACTCTGCCCAAGGTGGAAGTATTAATGTTTTAGGGCTTGTCTGTTTCTGTGACTTTTAAAATCAATAATAAAAGTTGTCTTTGTTTCCCAAATTGTGTCTTTATTTTCTGTTTTTTCTAGGAAAATGGTAATGAAAAAAACCCTTCAAAATAAATAATAACTGAAATTCAATCTGCATGATCACTTGTTATATGTGTCAGTTTCTAAAAGAAATCATAAATCATATGTGCAGATTAATTAAAAAACCCGTTGAATTCAATGACCCTGCACCATCTTCCAACTTTGAATGTCCTGTGTATGGGGATGAAGAAGAAGATTATGATGAGATTCCAGAAGAGGTCTCACGGTTGCTTGAGCACGAGGAAAATACCATTCAGCCATATAAAGAGCCATTGGAAGTGATCAATTTGGGTTCAGAAGAAGATCCTAAGGAAGTCAAGATTGGAGCATTGTTGCATCCTGATGTGAAGAGCAGGTTGATTGAGCTGTTGAAAGAGTATGTGGATATTTTTGCTTGGTCTTATCAAGATATTTCTGGTCTAGATACATGTATTGTGGAGTACTGTTTACCATTAAAGCCAGAGTGTCTGCCAATCAAACAGAAGTTGAGAAGAACTCACCTAGATATGGCAGTGAAAATCAAAGAGGAGGTTCTAAAGCAGATTAATGCTGGTTTTCTTGTGACGTCAGTGTATCCTCAATGGATTTCCAATATTGTCCCAGTATCGAAAAAATACAGAAAAATTCACATGCGCGTAGATTGCAAAGATCTAAATAAAGCTAGTCCAAAAGATGATTTTCCATTGCCACACATTGATATGTTAGTGGATAGCACAACAAAATTCAAAGTATTCTCGTTCATGGACGGATTTTCTGGGTATAATCAAATAAGAATGGAGCCTGAGGACATGGAAAAAACAATGTTTATCACATCCTGGGGAACATTTTGTTATAGAGTGATGCCCTTCGGGTTGAAGAACGCTGGTGCAACGTACCAGAGGGCTATGATAACCCTATTCCATGATCGGATGCACAAGGAAATTGAAGTATATGTTGATGATATGATTGCCAAATCCCAGACTGAAGAAGGGCATGTAGAAGATTTGTTGAAGCTGTTTCAGCGTTTGAGGAAGTATCGTCTCTGCTTGAATCCAAATAAATGCACCTTCGGTGTTCGATCAAGGAAATGGTTGGGTTTCATTGTTAGCCAGAAAGGAATTGAAGTTGACCCTGATAAAGTCAAAGCAATTCAAGAGATTCCAGCGCCAAAGACTGAAAAGCAATTCAGAGGTTTCCTCGGGCGTTTGAATTATATTTCCAGATTCATTTCCCACATGACTACAACATGTGAACCAATCTTTAAGTTGTTAAAGAAAGATCAAGGTTATGTGTAGACAGATGACTACCAAAGGGCATTTGAAAGTATTAAATAATATCTGCTTGAACCTCCTATCTTGCTCCCTCCTGTCGAAGGAAGACCGTTGATTAGGTATCTGACTGTGTTAGATAATTCCATGGGTTGTATTCTGGGACAACAGGATGAAACAGGGAAGGAAGAGTTCGCCATTTATTACCTTAGTAAAAAGTTCACTGATTATGAGTCGCGGTATTCCATGCTGGAAAAGACATGTTGTGCTTTGGCCTGGGCAGCAAAGCTTTTGTGGTAGTATATGTTAAATCACACTACTTGGTTGATCTCAAAAATGGATCCAATCAAGTACATTTTTGAAAAGCCTGCTCTTACTGGGAGAATTGCCCGCTGGTAGATGTTTCTATCTGAATATGATATCGAATACCACACTCTAAAAGCTATTAAAAGCAGTATGTTGGCAGATTATCTTGCTCACCAACTAGTGGAGGATCATCAGTCTGTAGAGTATGAATTCCCCGATGAGGATGTGATGTTCCTGAAAGTGAAAGATTGTGATGAACCATTGCCTGAGGAAGGTCCTGACTCTGAATCTCGTTGGAGTATGCTATTTGATGGAGTTGTGAATGCTTATGGTAAAGGAATTGGTGATGTGATTGTCACTCCACATGGATCGTACATTCCTTTTACCGCAAGGTTAATGTTTGGTTGTACTAATAATATGGCGGAATACAAGGCTTGCATCATAGGTCTCGAAGAAGCTATTGATCTCAGAATTAAAAATCTAGATTTGTATGGTGATTCAGCTTTGGTAATAAATCAGATTAAAGGAGAATGGGATACTCGTCACCCCGGCTTGATCCCTTACAAAGATTATGCTAGAAGATTGTTACCCTTCTTTAACAAAGTTGAATTCCATCACATTCCTAGAGATGAAAATCAAATGGCTGATGCTCTGGTAACTCTGGCTTCTATGTACCAAGTAAATACTTGGAATGATATACCTCGAATTACGGTTCAACGACTGGATATGCCTGCTCATGTGTTTACAACAGAGGAGGTAACAGATGAAAAACCTTAGTATCATGACATCAAGCATTTTATTCAGACTCGGGAATACCCGATTGGTGCTTCGAAGAAAGATAGAAAGACACTGAGAAGATTAGCTGGCAGTTTCTTCCTCAGTGAAAATGTGTTGTATAAAAGAAATTATGACATGGTCTTGCTTAGATGCGTGGATAGACACGCATCAGACATGTTGATGCATGAGATTCATGAAGGTTAATTTGGCACTAATGCCAATGGACATTCAATGGCTAAAAAGATGCTAAGGGCAGGTTACTATTGGCTGACAATGGAATCTGATTGTTATAAAATTGCAAAGATGTGTCATAAATGTCAGGTTTATGCAGTTAAGGTTCATGTGCCTCTGACACTTCTCAATGTGATCTCTTACTCATGGCCTTTCTCGATGTGGGGTATTGACATGATTGGGATGATAAAACCCAAAGCGTCGAATAGACACCATTTCATCTTGGTAGCAATTGATTACTTCACCAAATGGGCGGAGGCTGCTTCATATGTCAATGTTACTAAGCAGGTGGTTGTGCGTTTCATCAAGAATAATCTTATATGCCGGTATGGTGTGCCGAGCAGAATTATCACCGACAATGGCTCGAATTTAAATAATAAAATGATGACAGAACTGTGCAAAGAATTCATGATTGTTCATCACAATTCATCTCCATACAAGCGAAAGATGAATGGGGCTGTTGAAGCTGCTAATAAGAATATCAAGAAAATTATCCAGAAAATGGTTGTTTCTTATAGGGATTGGCATGAAATGCTCCCTTTTGCTCTACATGGATATCGAACATTTGTCCGCACTTCAATAGGAGCAACCTCGTTCTCCCTGGTGTATGGAATGGAAGTTGTACTACCAATCTAGGTTGAGATTCCCTCTTTGCTTGTGATAATGGAAACCAAGTTGTCAGAGGCTGAATGGGTCCAGAACCGGTTTGACCAATTGAATTTGATCAAAGAGAAGAGAATGACAACTTTGTTTCATGGACATTTATATCAGAAAAGGATGAAGAAGGCTTTTGATAAGAAGGTCAAACCTCGTGAATTTAGAGAAGGCGACCTTGTGCTCAGGAAGATCATGTCTTTCAAAACTGATTCTAGGGGCAAGTGGACTCCCAACTTTGAAGGCCCATATGTTGTCAAGAAAGCCTTCTCTGGCGATGCATTAATTCTTGAAACTATGGATGGTGAGGAGTTCCCACGTCCCATGAATGATGATGCAGTCAAGAAATATTTCACCTAAAGAAATAAAAGAACAGCTCGCTAAGTTGAAAACCCAAAAGGGTGGCTTAGGCAAAAAAAGAGCGTCTCGGTAGGCCGAAAACCTGAAAGGGAGGTCTAGGCAAAAATTAGAGACATAAACAGAATAAGTTTCCCGCTAAGTTGAAAACCTGCAAGGGCAGCTTAGGCAAAAGTTAGGGACTTTCTTGGCAAGTAACTACATCAGACGAGAATTGATCATTGGAGCAACAATCTTCTCGGATTCTCATCACACTTCAACAGAAGTTATTTCTCAGGATTTCAAAAGTTGTTAGAGGGGATAGTGGTCATTGTATCTCAATGTATCTTTTCCATTACATGTTACCATTTTCCGAACTTTGTAATTATCCATGGAGTCTCGCCATTCGCAGACTACCATTCTATTAATGAAATTTGAGCTTTTACCCAATTCTTTGTATTTCTTATTTTATTTAGCTTGCAAAGACTCCATTTATTATTGATAATAACTTTCAAAGCAAAAAGATTAAATAACAAAATCGATTTTTCAAATATAATTTACAATTCGCTTTTACCTTGGAATCTGTGATGAAATAACGGAAACAAAAATGGCGATCCCAGGAATGGACAAACTCCAGTTTATTTTAGGAAGTTTTTGTTCCCCTCGGGAAGGTTTACTCAAGATGATTCTCCGTATTGGGTTTGTGACTCCAGTATCCTCGGTCAAGTTTGGATTCATTGCTCCTCTTTTCTAAATTTTCATGATGTGAAGTTTCAATCCAAGATTTCTCCGGTGAAGTTTTCGTTCGGTCTAATGGAAGTTCTTTTTCCCGAGAAGTTGGTACCATAATCACTATTGAAGAGCGCGGGTCCCTGGTTTAACTAGTGAAGAACGTATATGGTTTTCCGTTTGAAGATGTGGTGTTAATCTCCCCAATGAAGTAGGCCTGAATTCCCCAGTGAATGTTTTGATGGTTTGGTGTCCATCTGCTTTACTTGAGACTGGTTTTGAAATCCCCAATAGAAGTGTTACTTTTGAAAATGTTTGGTTCCCCAGTGAAGCCTGAAGAAGGATGTTCTATCCCTGTATCTGTACTATTTTATCATTTTGATTTGTTTACTTCCAGATTGTGTTTCTCCCCAGTAAAGCTAAAAGCAGGGAGTAGGTTTTGTTTCCTCCGTTGGCATTTACTTTTTCTTGGAATGATCATCCTGGATGTGGTTTAGCCGAGTGTTGTTTGTGCCAGAGTTGGTTTTGCTTGGTTACTCCTAGGGTTGTGTATCTGTTTTGTCAGCATACACACAATAACACTCATACATTCATACATACATCATGCATAGCTAAAATTGGCAAATCATTGTTCATTGACATTTTTTAATGTTTTATTGACATATCACCCTATTTTGCAGAGTTACGTTGTCCTCTCTTCAATATAGTGTTGGCCCTAAGCAGAAAGCGTATATTCTTTCAATTTCCCCACTGAGTTGTCCCTCGTGGAAGATTTTTGCTTTAGCCTTCCTATACAGCTCCTTGTTTGGATGGATTTGGTTTTCCCTCTTGAGTTTATTTCTAAAAGGATGTATTTTGGTTGACTGTTCCATTCTAGTTTATTTCTGGTTTGAATCTATGGTTCCACAATAATATTATTTACTTTGGATTTATGAAAACTTTGAGTTTTGGTTTGTGCATTTATTTTGCACAAGAAGACTTTATCTCCTCAGCAAGAATATCATGGGATTTCCCCAGGAAGTCATATTTCTTTCCCCATGAAGACATATTTCTATCCCCTGAAAGTCATTTCTTTTTATAATCCTCCCTGACAACAAGTAGCAGGTCTCTTTATTTGAGCAACTTGTGCTTCCCTGTAAAAGTTGACGTAACCTTTTTTCTATCTCCTCTACAAGTGGACAGTTGGCAAGACTTTTAAATTCGCAGAAATAACTCGTTGTGAAATATTTGCAAGTGGAAGTCTCTTTATTTGAGATAGCCTACATCTTACCCTTTCCAGGCAAATTGCCTCAGTTAAAGAAGAAGTTGAGACCCGTTCTAGGAGAAATGCCATAATTCTAGGGAAACTTATTATCTTTTTGCTACCTTCAGTGAAAGTTGATAGTTCATCGTCAGTGAACGGCGGTGCTATGATATTTTCTCTTTCTACCTTCAGTGAAAGTTGGTAGATCACCATCAGTAAAAGTTGGTGTTTGTTATCTTTTTGGTACCCTCAGTGAACGTTGGTAGTTCATCGTCAGTGAACGGCGGGGCTATAATATTTTCTCTTTCTACCTTCAGTGAAAGTTGGTAGATCACCATCAGTGAAATTTGGTGTTTGTTATCTTTTTTCTACCCTCAGTGAACGTTGGTAGTTCATCGTCAGTGAACGGCGATGCTATGATATTTTCTCTTTCTACCTTCAGTGAAAGTTGGTAGATCACCATCATTGAAAGTTGGTTTTTGTTATCTTTTTGCTATCCTCAGTGAACGTTGGTAGTTCATCGTCAGTGAACGGTGGTGCTATGATATATTCTGTTTTTACCTTCAGTAAAAGTTGGTAGATCACAATCAGTGAAAGTTGGTGTTTGTCATCTTTTTGCTACCCTCAGTGAACGTTGGTAGTTTATCGTCAGTGAACGGCGATGCTATGATATTTTCTCTTTCTACCTTCAGTGAAAGTTGGTAGATCACCATCAGTGAAAGTTGGTGTTTGTTATCTTTTTTCTACCCTCAGTGAACGTTGGTAGTTCATCATCAGTGAACGGTGATGCTATGATATTTTCTCTTTCTACCTTCAGTGAAAGTTGGTGTTTGTTATCTTTTTTCTACCCTCAGTGAATGTTGGTAGTTCATCGTTAGTGAACGGCGATGCTATGATATATTCTCTTTCTACCTTCAGTGAAAGTTGGTAGATCACCACCACTGATAGTTGGTGTTTGTCATCTTTTTTCTACCCTCAGTGAACGTTGGTAGTTCATCGACAGTGAACGGCGATGCTATGATATTTTCTCTTTCTACCTTCAGTGAACGTTGGTAGATCACCATCAGTGAAAGTTGGTGTTTGTTACCTTTTTTCTACCCTCAATGAACGTTGGTAGTTCATCGTCAGTGAACGACAGTGCTATGATATATTCTCTTTCTACCTTCAGTGAAAGTTGGTAGATCACCATCAGTGAAAGTTGGTGTTTGTTATCTTTTTTCTACCCTCAGTGAATGTTGGTAGTTCACCGTCAGTGAATGGCAATGCTATGATATTTCTTTTCCTACTACCTTCAGTGAATGTTGGTAGCTCATCATCAGTGAACGTCGGTGTTGATATTTCTTTTCCTTCTACATTCAGTGAACGTTGGTAGCTCACCATCAGTGAATGTCAGTGTTGTTTTTTATTTTCCTTCTACCTTCAGTGGACGTTGGTAGCTTTACCTCCAGTAGGAGTTGGTGTATCCTTTGACCATTTTACCATCCTCTCTGGCTCAGGTCTTTTGATCCACCAATGATTTATTTTCCTGGTCGGGTCACTCTCTTGTTTCTTTATTATTGTTACATCCCCAATGGTGTTTTGCGTCCCTTTGGATTTGTCAATCTGCACTCATATTCATAAGCATTGCATGGCATCTTAGGGCCAAAAATAAAGTTTGTTTTATATTTAAACATCTTAGATCGCGTCGACACGAATATTTTTACCCTTCGTATCTCTGGATAGAAGAAACTTAAATAAAGGCAACTGTTGTACCCCAATTTTTCCCCCTAAGATCACTTTACCATACCATATTGATTCAATCACAACAAGATCACATTAGGGCTTTTGGTTCTCCTTCTTATCTTTAGCTTTGCTCTTTAAGGAATCACCAAGCACCTTGACTTGTTTTTCTTGTGTAATCCTTCATGTTTTTATTTTGACTTTCCTTTTAATTAATAAATTGCAATGTTGATTTGTCTTACTTGTCAACAATGCAGGTAAAGGCAATGAGGCTTAGCAAGTTGATCCATGGGCTCATGGGTTTATTTCCATGACCTAGTCAATGAAGCTTGAGAAGTTCAAACCTCACCATGGAAGTTGTTTTGGAAGGGATGACATGGCAAGGTTATTTTGGTTCACTACATTTCCAAATTATCAAGATTGATTCAAAAGTACAAGGGGTTGATTGAAGGAGTTGTCATGCTTGGACAAGGCCTTGTTCCCATTGATCACAAGTGCATATTTCTCTCAATTATCAAGATATATAAGTGGTTGTGGTTACTATGAGTTCTCATTATCATCCTTAACAACTTATATTTACAAAGCATTTGTTTTGGTACAATAAGTTTGTTCAAAATTGTCAAAGTTCCTCAAAGCATGTTCCTTAATCTAGGAGCTAGGGTTTTGAACTTCAAAGGAGTAAATCTTGCTCATATTTTAGTATTTTTGAGTGATTCCAAAGACATCCTTCTCTTAAAAGGGTTATCAACAAATCACTTCAAAATTTCCAAGGAGTTTTCATGTGGAAGAAACTTGATGAAGAAGAAAGATTACAAGTCCTCCAGATGAATCCCCATTTTTCCATGTGTGACTTTAAATGATTATAACTTAGTAAATTTTTATCACCTTAAGCCCATTCTTTTCCCATAATGATCTTGAATGTGTGAACTTTATGCCTTCTTTTATGTGCAAAGTAAGAAAATGAATGGAAATTGCCTTAAGGATACAAAAGATTATAGGTTATTTCATGATTTTTTACCCACTTCAACAATTAATAACTCTCTCAATTTTTGGATATTTTGAATGCTTCAAATTCCAAAATGTAATTCAATAGATCTAATTCATGCCATCTTTTTTGGTCAAGATTAAATTCCAAGTAGAAGGCTATGTTTGGATGCAAGACATTATAGGTCACTTTTGAAGAAGAATTTGAAATATTTCTAAGTATGGAAAGTCAACATTTTTTCTCCAACTTTGACTCAACACAACTTTCAGCTCAAGCATCCATTTGATTCCATTCTTTTTCCATTGCAAATATTGTAACCTCATCTTTCTGAAGCATCAAGAATCATGCCCTAAGACCCCTTGAGCTGAAAATGCCATTGGTCAGAAGTTGGCACTTTGACTCTGAATTTTTCACCAAGTCAGAAGTTTGAAATCTTTGTTTTGGCTTCTAATCACAAGATTTACATGCGTTTTTGATTTAAACTTGATTAACAAACCTGCCATAAGTGTTTAGCACCTCAAAATGCAAGGATTGGATGAGTTTTGGTTAAAATTAGATCGCACTTCACTCGTGCATCAGGTTTGCACAAATTCCCTCCAAAATGCATCATTCACTCTTCCTTTTGATCCCATTTGTTTCTCCTATAAATACATGAACTATCCCATTCATTTTCTCAAGCTTGGATATCCAGAATCACCCTGCCAAACTTGTTCCATAACTCAGAATTCAGCAACTTCGTAATCCATATACAAGCCTTTTTCAATCCAATTTTTTCATCAATTCACCTTCCTTGATCTTCCCTGAAGCTAACCATATAATTACATTCAAGAATCGTGCCCTATATTGCTCCATAGAAGTCCAGTTTCAGAGCTCTACATCTCAACTTCAATAGGTTGATTCCTTCACCAATTCTTCAAAACTTTGATATCATTGTGATGCTCTCATTGCCCTGGTTCTAGTCGCAACACTTTCTTTTTACTGGAAACACATTTTGACCATGAAATTTCAAATCCCTTTTCAAAACTTTCTTTCCAAATTGCTTGAGCTACAGTTTATTTAAATTTGGTGCGAGGGTGTGGTTGTCTTTGTCTTGAAGAGACGAAGAGAATGGCATAGGTCTGAGCTTCTGATTTTACAGTTTGAGAGACCTGAAATTTACGTTGGCTGGAGGTTGAAGATGACCAACGTGTCATCTTCCAACCAATGATGGCACGCCACTTGTTATTTTTGAATTCTGATTTAATAATTGATTCAGTGCTTTATTCACTAATGACCATGATATACATAGCGCGCCAGATCCCTTGGGTTTGATTACTAACGCGGTTTGACTCTCATCCAATGGTCCAGATATTTTTGACTTTTATTTTCTTTTCTGATTTTTTATATTTAATTGTTTTAAACTTCAAAAAATCATAGAAAATTCATTTTAAGTCCAAAAAATCTGAAAAAATCATGAAAAATATTTTTGATTATTCTCTTTCTGATTTTTATTTTTTCACAATTTAATTTTGTGTTTTGGTATTTTTTAAATAAATTTACACTTTATTTGATTTATTTTAAATGTTTAAAAATACTTTTATGCATTTTTAAACTCTGAAAAAATTATAGAATGATCCAATGATATTGTGGCAAATATTGGTGACCTTATTTTATTTTTGTTTCTAACTTTGCTATTTTTTTAAATCATTTTTGGTTTATTTTACCCCTTTCTTTTAATTTTAAAAATAGTTTCTGACTATAAAAAATTTCCAAAAAATTTATAAAATTATTTTTGTTCATCTCTAATTTTTCTATGGTCTTACTTTTTATTTCTTGATTTATTTGAAGATAATTGATATTTTTCTCTTTTATTTCTATTTTTAATCATTATTTTTAAACCTTTTTGTATATATTAAAATGTAATATTATTTTGTGATTATTTTCTGGCTGATCTTGGATTAAATTTTTGATCATGAACTTTATTAACATCATTGGATCCATGGTGTTGAGTCTAACTCCACAAAAATGGATGAATGATTTTAATAATAGTTTGATTAAATTTAATTCAAAAGTGGTTTGTATATGCTCTCCCATCCCTCTTTATCTCATCCCCTTCTTATTGCACTAAATGTTGTTGGAGCATGATCTCTATATCATGTCTCAAAACAAATGGTGCATAGATTGCTATTGACCGGCCTCAAAATAGGTGCGACTTTTATATAAGTCCACTTACGATTGCTTAACATAACGCTAAATTTTGTCCCGACTCGAATAAATAATCATTTGTGGCCCAAACTTATGTTTGCAAGCCCAATTATGTTCATTGTGTGGAAGCTTTGGTTCTACCAATCCTCTAATGGATCTATAACACCTTTTGTCAACGCGGATCACTTAAACATCGTTGATCATTAAATGATATTCATAAGGATTCGAAATGGATGATATACTTGACAAAAAGCAAATGCAACTTCTTGTGTGGAGGCTTTGGTTCTACCAATCCTCTAATGAGTTCCAAATGCAAGTTTCAAGATGATCATCCAACTAACCACTAATCACTAATAATTGACTTTATCCTTTATTCTTTTATATGCCCCTTTTATTTTTATGCACTATTTATTTTTTAGCATTTACATTTCATGCCATTTTTTATCTTTGCTCATTTGAGCATTTACTTTCTTGTCATTTTTATTTTTGTTCACTTGGGCTTTACTTTTTTTTTTCTTCAAAACATCTAATAATCAACATAAATCCTAAAAATCTTTAATGATACTTGGACTATTTGGTTACTAACCTTGGAATTATGGAGCATTGGACTTTTTGGACTTAGGATTAGAAACCTTGGCCTGTGAGTGGAGACCTTGTGATCTTATCTGATTATTTTGTCTGGAGCTCTTGAGGTATACCTCAAGACATTGGGTTATTTTTTTGTTTTATGTGCAGGTTATTGTGATTACACCCTTGGTTTGTAATCTAGAATTCACCTGTATACAGCTGTTACTCTGCCCAATTTTTGTGAAGACTTAATACACTTGAAGTTTGGTTTTCCCAAGAGGTCTAGTATCATTTGCTTGTTTGGTTTCAATCCAAAGAATGAGAATTTATTTTGGCTCATAGTGTCAAGTATTGGCTTCTTGTTGGTTAGATGGTTCTTATCCCTAGCTTTTACCTTATGCTTTATGATAGCTTCTTCTTCTCCTCCTCCCATCTTTTTTAATTTCAAAAATCTTCTCCCCCCCTTTTTAAAACTCTTCTTGTTGTAAACTTGAATTACTTTTATAATATACTTTGACTTAGGTCCATGAATTTTCAAACATTTTCATAAATAAACTCCAATAAACTTAATAATACTTTGGAATTTTTGTGAGAAGACTAAAAGTCAATCAATATCATGTCAAACCATCTTGTCACTTTGGATTTTATCTTTAAACTTTTCTCAAAAGATTGAACTCTTGTCAATTCTTGTAGTAATGCAAACAACTATACTTCTATAATATGTAGTAAAGAGAGATATTTTCCAGTTGGGTGTTGAGTGAGGCATTGTTGATTTTAAAATCCAAGCCATATCCTCCATATTGAGATGATGCAAATTCTCCTTTCTCATGATTGTGGGTAGTAGGTATGTTTTCCACACGGACGATGACGATGATGTTTTATCTCATAAAATTGACCAACACATTTGTGTTTTTAAATTTTTTTAAAAGAGGAACTACGTGTATCCTGACCCCCTATTGCACGAAAAGATGGTACGTAGGCACTAAAGGTTTGCAACCGCGGAGGATGCAAAAATCATAAAAATTATGTTTCTTTTCCTACCTCTACCATCTATTTTATACAACATTTTTCATAGCCAAAATATACAGATTTTTCAAAGAGGTTCCTGCGGAGTACCGTAGATGTTTAGGGTGCTAATACCTTCCCTTTGCATAACCAACCCCCTTACCTAGAATCTTTCCCCTTCTTTTTGGGTTATTCGCTCTTTTCCCATTCCTTTAGAAACAATAAAGCATGATGGAGATTTTTATTTTAATTTGTATAAGTCTAGTCAATCCAATGGCTTAGTGTTAAACATTTCTACCGCTACACTACTACTGTAAGCCATTTGGCCACTTTTCTAAGGATTGTTGGTCAAATAAATAAAGGAAATTATAAGAATTAAACATAGCCAAATGAGATTTTGTTGAAGAACATGTGTTATTAATGGCTTCTGAGTTTGATGGTTGGTATTTGGTAGACTGGTGGTATATGGACACTCGGTACTCAAATTACTTAACTGGAAAGAAATAATGGCTGCTTGATTTTGACTCCAGAAAGAGGAAAAAGATCAGATATGCTGATGATAAATACCTTAATGAAGAAGCTCTCGGAAATGTAAAAGTCAGAGTAAAGAATGGAAGAACCATTATGATCAAAGATGTTTAGTATGTTCCTGGTATGAATAAAAGCCCGATGAGTGTAGGTGAGCTCATTGAGAAAGATTTCTCACTTATCATGAAGAAAAATATCTTGAAGTTGTATGACTGCAATCAGAAGCTGATTATGCAATATGAGAAAGGAAGCAACAAAACATTCAAGGTGAATGTGGAGACAGCTGAAACTAAATGTGTTAGTATAGAAGGCACTGAAGGTGATTGTGAGCTATGGTAAAAGAGATTGAGGCATCTGAACATTAGAAGATTAGGGAATCTGAGTTCTAATAAGTTGGTACATGGCGTTTCAAAGATTGTAAAACCTGAGAAGTCATACGAGATATGTATGAAAGACAAGCAGCCCACATTTCCATTTGCATTAGAAGTATCCCCAAGAGCAAATCATGATTTGTGAGTAATGCATTCTAATGTATGTGGACCATTTCCAATACCTTCACTTGAGAAAACAAGTACTTTTAGTCTTTTCTAGATGAGTTCACAAGGAGGACATGGGTAACACTCATAAAGTTTAAGTATGAGGTGTTTACCGAGTTCTATAAGTTCAAGGTGAAGGCTGAGAAACAGAGTGGTCAGAAGATGAAAGTTCTCAGAGCTGACAGTGGAGGTGAGTATAACTCTACAGTTCTAGAAGTTCTATGAGGAGAATGAAATTGAGCACGAGGTTACTAATCCATGCACTCCTCATTATAATGGTCTTATTTAAAAAAGAAATAGAACTTTACTTGATTTGACAAGGAGCATGGTGAAAGAGGAGAAGCTGTCTCACACCTTGTGGGGAGAAGTTGTTGCCACTTCAACGTATGTGTTCAATAGGTGTCCAACGAATAAGCTGAAGAAAATTATTTCTTTAGAGAATTGGACTGGAGATAAGAAAAGTGTGAGTCATTTCAAGGTATTTGGTTCAGTCTGTTACAAACATGTTCCAAATGCTAAAAGAAAGAAGCTATATGATAGAAGCAAAATAACGTTGCTGATTGGGTACCACAGTACAAGTGCTTACAATCTTTATTATCCAGTCACTAATAAAATTGAAGTCAACATATATGTTATTCTGAAGGAGTCAGAAACAATCAGATATGTGATTGTTATAGCTACAAATAAAAGTTGGCCTCTGAGGCATCTGAATATGAAATATGCATTTTGAACGGTTCATTACAAGAAGAGATATACGTGTCACAACCTCTTAGATTTGTGAAAAATAATTAGGAAGGGATGGTGTACATGCTACATAAAGCTTTGTATGGACCGAAACAAGCTTCTAGAGCTTGGAATATGAAAATGGATTCATTCTTCAAGATACAAGAATTCATAAAGTGTGAGATGGAGCATGGCGTTTATGTTCAGCATACTTCTGGAAGCAATATGGTTCTGGTGTGTCTCTATGTTGATGACATATTTCTAACAAGAAGTTATACAGAAGAGATAGTCAAGTTCAAGAATGTGCTAATGAATGAGTTTGAGATGATTGATCTGGGAAATACGGTATATTTTCTAGGGATTGTGATTTTGTACTCTAAGAAGGGTATAATTTTGCATCAGCTGAAGTATGAACTTGATCTTCTGAAGATATTTGAGTTAACAAATTGCAAGACTTCAATCACACCTACTGAGACGAATCACAAACTGAATTCTGATGTTGAGGGTGACGATGTAGATGCTACAACTTTTAAACAATTGGTTGGCTCATTGAGATATCTGTGTAACACCAAACCCGACATTTGTTATGCGGTTGAAATTATGAGTAGGTTTATGAACAAGCCAAAGTGGTCACATTACCTATGAGGTACATTAAAGGGACTCTGAGGTATGAATGTTGTTCCCTTCTGCTGGTAAAACTAACGCATAGTTGATATGCTATTCAGACTCTGATTGGTGTGGAGACAGAGTTGACAGAAGAAGTACTTCTGAATATTTTTTCAAGTATCTGGGATGTCCCATTTCTTGATGCTCAAAGAAGCAATTGAAGGTCATGTTATCAACGTGTGAAGTTGAATACATTGTAGGTGCTTTTACTGTATGTCAAGCTTTTTGGCTGATGAATCATTTGCAGGATCTGAAGATCATGGTGAGCAAACTTGTGAAGTTAATGATTAACAATAAATCAGCTATAAGTCTTGCTAACAACCCAATGCTGTATGGAAAAAGCAAACACATTGACACAGAGTTCCATTTTCTGAGAAGTCAAGTTCATAATAGAGTGCTAGATGTTGCACACTGTAGCACTCAAAAGCAATTTGCAGATGTTCTGACTAAAGTCGTCAAGACTAAACACTTTTTCCGCTTGCGGGATGAAATTGGTATTGTAGAGTTTAATTAAATGAAGTAATTCATACTCAGAAGTTGTTGTTAGAGTCAGAAGCTTCTGAGGATGTTGGCCAGAAATTGTAAGCTTCTGAGACTATTCATTCAGACATAGTAGTTAGATGTTTTCTAGAAGTTACTCTTAGCTTTTAACTTAGCTATTAAGCATACTTTTATTTTTGCCTACTTTGAATTTTATTTTGTGTATTTAAACAAGTTTGTAGCTAGGATTTTTATAGGATTTTTATAATAGAGTTTCTTTCTCAACAAATTTGTTGTAACCATTTTCTCTCCCTTCTCTCTCTCTCTCTCTCTCTCTCTCTCTCTCTCTCTCTCTCTTCTTCCGTCTTCATTTTCATCTTCAACCTTGTTCACCAACACGAATAAGATTTTGTTTAAAATTTAATGCAAATTTCTTACGTCTAATTTTTTTAAGAAACTCATTGGTGCAACAATCAAAAGCAAGTCAGATTTTTGTTGATCACAAGAACTTTTAATAGTCAATACAGTAACAAGAATTCCTACTCATCTAAGACTAGGATATTGATTTAATGCATCTTCTACCACAACTAAGGGATCCTCAGAGTGAGCTTCTTCTACTTTGATCCTGCATGGGTATTGCCAAATTATTTTTTGACCTAAGAACACGTCAACCTACTCATATGAAAGAAGCAACTGTTTGGTTTGATAAAGAGTTGCAGAAGATGGTTAAAGATGTAACACCCGTAATTAAATTAATTATTTAATTAGATTATTTTTGGAATATTTGTGAAGTTGTGTTGTTATGTTAGTTGAGGTGTTGTGATTAGTTGGATTTATTTATTTTATTAAGTGGTGAAATAATATCAGAAGGATGATATTATTTGATGTGGGCTTGTTTTAAAAGGATAGAAGTAGTAATAAGGGGGTGTAGTAGTCTTAAGCCCATTAAGGTATTTTGAGAATAATAAGGTTATTTTATTATTGTTAGAAATAATAAGAAGAAAGAAGAAGCAGTAAGAAGAAAGAATAAGGGTTAGAAGAAGAGAACGTTAAAGTTGTTGGAAACGAGGAAAAGAGACAGGACGGAAATCAACCGGAAAAGTCATAGAGAAACCTTCAATCCAAGGTAAGGGTGGGGTTATGACTCTATAATAAGGTTTATGATGATTGGTTTGTGGGATTAGATGTGGAAATGTTGTCTTGTTCATGATTTGAATGTATATGTTGAAGAAGTGAAAAACACAAGAAGGGGGGTTGAATTGAAACTTAAAAAAATGCAAAAGACTCAAGATTTTTATCCTGGTTCGCTTGATCTCAAACTACTCCAGTCCACCCACCAAGGTGATTTTGCCTCTCTCCAACGAGGACTTAATCCACTAATTAAACAGATTATAAAACTACTTTGACAACTGCCAAAGTCTTCTTGAGTATGACCACAACCCAGTTTATCTCAAGGAATAATATCTTAATCAAAGAACAATTAACTGTGTACTATTTTTTTTTCGTTACAAAAACGGTATCACTACTGTGATGTATTACACAATTTGAGTATATGAAAGAATATGAATATTTGCAGCTTTTTGAGATGTATGACCAGTCGTTAAAAAAATCGTAAACGATTTAGCCTTTGAGCTTGTTTACATAGGCGTGGAAATCTGTCCAAAATAAAACGTGATAATGGACACTCAATGCACTTTTCATACTGAGAAGATTCTTGTATGAATGAAGTCGTTGCATATGATACTGTCTTAATTGAAAAGTAACGCCTCAGAACTTGGTAATCTTGCATGTTACTTTACTTCAGAACATTGATGACTCAGAGATATGAGGATTTGTTGGCGTGTTATACTTCTGTTCAGAATCAGAGTATCTTTTACTTTAGCGTAGATTCTGATCATCATTCTTCATAACATTCTGATTTTCTCAGCTTGAAAGCTCCTGTGGCTTAACTTCTGATGTAGTTTCAGTCAGAACTTCTGTATAAAATACAACACAAATTTAAAGTGCATATTTATTCTTTGTGTTTGTTATCATCAAAACTCTAATAAGGGTTGTAGAATCAGACTATGTTCTAACAATCTCCCCCTTTTTGATGATGACAAAAACTAGGATTTTCAATAAAAATTTATAGAACAAAAAGCTTAAGAGAGTCTCCCCCTGAGTTGAATACTCAGATAGAGATGAGTTACTTCCTTAAAGTTCCTTCTCATCAGAGATTTTGATGCATCTCCTTATGTCCTTATCAGAATATGTTCCTGTTCATGCTTTCAGAAAAAATAGAAGTTAAGATATTCAGAATGTTTGAGACTTTGTCCCGGTATACTGTTATTGAAAATATCTTATGTTCTCCCCCTTTTTGTCAGGTATCAAAAAGCAATATAATCAGAGTCAAAAAGACGATTTGTATTGAAAACATATAGTATTGACATTTTTCAGAAACAAAGAGGATAAGATGAAGAATACAAAATATAAGTTAAAGAAAATCTAATATGGAGGGGGGAGTCGTGTGAACAACGCTTCCAACAAGCTCTTAACCTGAGTGCTTGATTCTTCCTGCTTTCCCAAAATATCTTTGATTTCTTTTGTTGTATCTTATTGTTTGTCCAATATATCCCTGATCTCTTTGTTTGTATCTTCTTAATTATCCAGCCTTACATAGATTAAATTATTCTCCTTCTTCAAATCTTCCAGAGTTTGCATGACTAGAGACGAAGCTGGTGTATCTTCAGAGGTTGTGTAACGCCCGTAATTTAATTAATTATTTAATTAAATTATTTTTGGAATATTTTGTAAAGAAGTGTTATTAAATTGGATTTATTTTATTAAATGGAGAAATAATAATATATTTGAGGTATTATATTATTATGTGAAATAATGTTAGAAGCTAATATTATTTAATGTGGGCCTATATGGTGTGAGTGGAAGTAATAAGGGGGTGTAGGTTTTGAGCCCATTAAGGAATAATATAATAATATTAGGTTATTTTATTATTTGTTGTTAGAATAGAAGGAAGAAACAGTAAGAAGAGAAATAAGGATTTGTGGAGAACGTGAAGCTGCTGGAAAATAGAAGGAGACGACAAGAACAAAGATTCAACCCGGAAATTGTAGAGCAACCTTCGATCCAAGGTAAGGGTGGGGTTCTGGCTTTATAATTGGGTTCATGATGTTTGATATGTGGGATTAGAGGATTGCTGTTTTTGTTATTGAATTGAATGATATATGGTGAATATTGATGAATTCTCGATGGATAAATGATGTTATGATGCTGTGTAATCGATGTTGTATTATAAGTTAATGTTAAGTGATGAATTATCATGGTTATGATGAGGTTTGTAGGAATGTAATTAGATTCCCATAGTGAAATTACAGAAGAAACGCAGAAACTATGCAGAAAATCGCAGGAAGCGTCGACCTCAAACTGGATGAGTCGATGCAAGGAGGCTGTTGGACTCAGGATGAGTCGATGCATGCAGGGCTTGCGTCGATGCATGTTAAGAATAAGACTCAGGATGAGTCGACACGAAGAGAGGATGTGTCGATACATGATGAGTACAAGACTCAGGATGAGTCGACACGAAGAGTGCATGTGTCGATACATGCTGGGATTTGAAGCAGAATGAGTCGATCCATAAGGAGGATGCGTCGACTCATAGTGAGCGGATGAAGAAGGATGTGTCGATCCAAGGAGTTTTGTGTCGATACATAATGCTGGATTTTTGACAGAATTGACTCCTAATTGCTGTAACTTGAGTTGTAGGATGTTGTTTGAGATGCCCTTCGAAGCGTTGATTAGCTAACGTGATGAATATTATTTTAGATGATTAAAATGATGATTAAGAGGTGTAATCCCAGTAACCAATTTAGGATTTAGAATTAATTCCCGTAGATGACCGTTGTGCTGTTTTTAGGACATATTGATGAATATGAGATGTTAGAGGCTGCTGTTAGAATTATGACAATAGGATTTAGTGACAATAATGATGTACAATAGCAGGATAACAGTATGGATTATTGTATTATTGATATACAGCCGAGTTATTAGTAAGATGTGGTTAATCAAATGATGTTTGATAAATAAGTAATGTTTACTAAATTATTTTGAGATGTTTACGAGTGCTGTAATTGAGATGTTTATGAGATGTTCTTGTTCTGAGATGTTGTTGTTTGAGATGACTGAAATGTTGTCGTTTTGATGATTGAGATGTTTTTGTTTGAGATGACTGAAATGTTATCGTTTTGATGATTGAGATGTTGTTATTTTAAGATGTGTTTTGAGATGTTGTTAACTGAGTGTGTTATTACATTCATGTTGAGTCGCATACATTGCATTTTTTGAGATGGAGCTTATGTTCGTTGAGATGGCCTGGATTGGAAAAATTTTAGATGAAGGCTATGCCTTATTGATGCCTCTATTAATTAGCAGATTAGATTTTTGAGATGGGAGTTCTGCTCCAATGGTACCACATGCATTTGCATAGTTTTGAGTCACATTTTATGATTGAATAATGAAGTGTATTTGATGAATGAGTATATATGCTGTAATTATTGTTGATTATGAGAGGAGAAGTGGTGATATGATTGATCTAATTTAATATATTAATTATCATGCACTTTATTATATTGTTAGATATCTCACCCCTTCTGTTTGAATGTTGCCCTTATGTTGGTAACGTGCAGGTAATCAAGAGTGAAGGTTGTATACCTTTAATAGATCGAGTCAGTGTCATTGCTCTGATATGTAACATTCAGGGGGATAAACGCTTGCTGATTTTTTATTGTTGATTTTCAGTCGCTGAATTTTGAATTAATGATTATTAAATATGAGATGTTTCGAAGTTGTTGTATTTATTTAAATATGTTATTGAAGAATTCTGTTGCGTAGTTGTTGAATTATCTTATTAAAGATGCTATGTTGATGGTTCATCCGATGTTTTGAATAAGTGTTATATATCCATGATGAATGCAATGAATTTGTTAGAAGAATTTGTGACGTCCCGATTCATTTGTATGATTGAAATTTTATAACTCTGATTTATTTTGCATAATTTGCTTGGGGTAGAATTGGGGTGTTACAAAGTTGGTATCAGAGCAAAAGGTTGGTCCGACCTTGTCGTCGAGTCGTAGTTGTCTAACAATCGAGTATTGTTATTTTGATGTTCTAACAGTTGTTTGTGTTATAGTGAGAGGTTGAGATGGCTGGAAGGAATGATGCTGCACTTGTTGCTGCTCTGCAAGAAATGGCTCATGCGATGGAAAATCAGCCGAATACTGACGGGAATGCTCGATCTTGTAGCTTGGCGACTTTCCAGAGAGAGAATCCACCTAAGTTCAAGGGAAAATATGATCCTGACGGAGCATTGGAATGGTTGAAAGAGATAGAGAGGATCTTTCGCGTGATGGTCTGCACTCCAGCGCAGAAGGTTCGTTATGGGACTCATATGCTAGCAGTCGAGGCTGATGACTGGTGGCTAGAGACTTGCCAGAAGTTGGAAGCTGCAGGTGAGGATGTCACTTGGGCTGTGTTCCGTAGGGAATTCCTGAGAAAGTATTTTCCTGAAGATGTTTGTGGAAAGAAAGAAATTGAGTTCCTTGAGCTGAAGCAATGAAGTTTGTCTGTTGTTGAGTATGCTGCCAAGTTTGCTGAATTGGCCAAGTTTTATCCGCATTACACTGAGGAAAATGATGAATTTTCGAAGTGTATTAATTTTGAGAATGGGTTGCGCCCGAAAATTAAGAAGGCAGTTGGATACCAGAAGATCCGTGTCTTTGCTGATTTGGTTGATAGTTGTAGGATTTTTGAGGAAGATAATAATGCTCATTACAAGATTATTAGTGAGAAGAGGGGTAAGCACCCATAGAATCGTGGTAAACCCTATGATGCCCCAGCTGGTAAGGGTAAGAAGAGAGTTGCTAATGGTCATAGGACTAGTGGGGGAGATGCTCTTGTTGGTGTGATTTGTTTTAAGTGTGGGAAACCTGGACACAAGAGTAATGTGTGCACTGCTGAAGTGAAGAGATGTCACTGTTGTGGTAAGAACATACATATTGTATCTGAGTGCAAGCACAAGAATGTGGTTTGTTTCAATTGTAAGGAAGAAGGGCACTTTGGTAGCCAGTGTCCGAAACCGAAGAAGGCTCAGTCTAGTGGTAAAGTGTTTCCTTTGGTGGAGGATCAGACAGCTTCTGAGGACAGACTTATTAGAGGTACATGTTTCATTAATAGTACTCCTTTAATTACTATTATTGATACTAGTGCTACGCATTTTTTTATTGCTGATGATTGTGTTGAAAGATTGGGTCTTGTGTTGTCTTCTTTGAATGGAGAAATGGTCGTCGATACTCAAGCCAAGGGATCAGTGATTACTTCTTTTGTGTGTGCTAAGTGTCCCTTGTCGATCTTCGACAGAGACTTTGTTATTGATTTGGTTTGTTTTCCAATAATAGGTTTGGATGTGATTCTTGGTATGAACTGGTTAGAGCATAATTGTGTTCATATTAACTATTATGACAAGTCGGTGAAGTTTTCTACTCTTGAAGAAGAGGAAGATGGTCTGTTGTCTGCTAGACAGTTGAGAAAGTTGATGCAAGAGGAAGCACATATGTTTTTGTTGATGGCGTCTCTATCTGTAGAGACTCAAGTTATCATTGAGGAATTGATGGTGGTATATTAATTTCCTGAAGTTTTCCCTGATGAGATTCCTGATGTACCGCCAGAGAGGGAAGTTGAATTTGCAATTGATCTTGTACCTGGTACCAGACCAGTGTCTATGGCACCATACATGATGTCTGCGCCTGAGTTGTCAGAGTTGAAGAAGCAATTGGAAGAGTTACTTGATAAGAGGTTTGTAAGACCAAGTGTATTGCCGTGGGGAGCTCCAGTGTTGTTAGTGAAGAAGAAAGATGGAAGTATGAGGCTCTGTGTTGATTATAGACAGTTGAACAAGGTGACGATTAAGAATAAGTATCCGCTTCCAAGAATAGATGATTTGATGGACCAATTGGTGGACGCTCGTGTCTTTAGTAAGATTGATTTGAGGTCAGGTTATCATCAGATTAAAGTGAAGTATGAAGATATTCAGAAGACGGCTTTCAGAACGTGTTATGGACATTACGAGTATTCGGTGATGCCTTTCGGTGTTACTAATGCGCCGGGAGTATTCATGGAATATATGAATCGTATCTTTCATACTTATTTGGATTGGTTCGTAGTGGTGTTCATTGATGATATTTTGATTTACTCTAAGTCAGAAGAAGAGCATGCTCAACATTTAAGAGTAGTATTGCAGATTCTGAAAGAGAAGAAGTTGTATGCAAAGCTGTTCAAGTATGAATTTTGGTTAAAAGAGGTTAGTTTTCTTGGTCATGTGATTTCAGGTAGTGGCATTGCTGTAGATCCATCATAGGTTGATACGGTGTTGCAATGGGAAACTCCAAAGTCAGCTACTGAGATTAGAAGCTTCTTGGAATTAGTTGGTTATTATAGAAGGTTTATTGAAGGGTTTTCTAAGTTGTCACTTCCGTTGACTAAGTTGACTTGTAAAGGTAGAGCGTTTGTATGGGATGTTCAGTGCGAATAAAGTTTTACGGAATTGAAGAAGAAGTTGACGTCGGCTCCGATTTTGACGTTGCCTAATCCAGGAGAGTATTTTGTGGTGTATTGTGATGCTTCCAAGATGGGTTTAGGAGGTGTGCTTATGCAGAGTGGTAAGGTAGTTTCTTATGCGTCAAGGTAGTTAAGGACTCATGAGAATAACTATCTTACGCATGATTTAGAACTTGTTGTTGTTGTCTTTGTATTGAAGATTTGGAGGCATTATCTTTATGGTTCTAGATTTGAAGTGTTTAGTGACCATAAGAGCTTAAAGTATTTGTTTGATCAGAAGGAGTTGAATATGAGACAACGAAGATGGTAAGAATTGTTAAAGGATTATGATTTCGATTTGAATTATCATCCAGGAAAAGCGAATGTGGTAGCTGATGCGTTGAGTCGAAAGACTTTACATATGTCAGCAATGATGACCAAAGAGTTGGAATTGATCGAGCAGTTCAGAGATATGAGCTTAGTTTGCGAGGTTACTCCGCAGAGTGTTATGTTGAAGATTAATAATGAATTTTTAGACAGTATCAGAGAAGCTCAGAAGTTGGATGTGAAACTGGTAGATTCGATGGTTGGGATCGATCAATCTGAGAATAGTGATTTCAAGTTAGATGAGCACGGTGTGTTGAGGTTTCGTAATCGGATTTGTATTCCTGATGATGTTGAGATGAAGAAAGTGATACTTGAAGAGAGTCATAGAAGTAAGTTGAGTATTCATCTAGGAGCTACGAAGATGTATCAAGATTTGAAAGGTTTGTTTTGGTGGCTTGGGTGAAGAGTGATGTGGCTCGGTTTGTGTATGCATGTTTGACTTGTCAGAAGTCGAAAGTTGAACATCAGAAGCCTGCATGATTGATGCAACCGTTGGAAGTTCCAGAATGGAAATGGGATAACATTTCAATGGACCTTGTGACGGGGTTGCCTAGTACTTCAAGAGGACATGATTCAATTTGGGTGATTGTTGATAGGCTTACGAAGTCAGCTCATTTTATTCCTATTAACATCAGGTTTCCAGTGTCGAAGTTGGCTGAGATTTATGTTAGTGTGATTGTGAAACTGCATGGCGTTCCTTTGTGCATTGTGTCAGATAGAGATCCAAGATTTACTTCTTATTTTTGGAAGAGTTTGCAAGAAGCGTTGCGTTCTAAGTTGAGGTTGAGTTCAACGTATCATCCTCAGACAGATGGTCAAACTGAACGGACGATTCAATCGTTGGAAGACTTATTGAGGGCATGTGTTCTCGAGCAGGGAGGTTCGTTGGATACTTATCTTCCGTTGATAGAGTTCACATATAACAACAGTTACCATTCTAGTATTGGGATGGCACGTTTTGAAGCATTGTATGGTCGAAGATGTAGAACTCCGTTATGTTGGCATGAATCTGGTGAAAGTGTAGTACTTGGACCTGAACTTGTTCGTGAGACTACTGAGAAGGTGAAGTTGATTCGAGAAAATATGAAAGCTTCACAGAGTAGACAGAAGAGTTATCATGACAAGCGAAGGAAGGATTTAGAATTTCAAGTCGGTGATCATGTGTTTTTGAGAGTTACACCTGTGACTGGTGTTGGGCGAGCATTGAAGTCTAAGAAGCTCACTTCTCGTTTTATTGGACCGTATCATATTTCAGAGAGAGTGGGGAATGTTTCTTATAGAGTGGATTTACTGCCTAATCTTTCGAATTTGCATGATGTGTTTCATGTGTCGCAACTTTGGAAGTATATTTCAGATCCATCTCATGTGATTCATTTGGACGATGTGCAAGTACGGGATAATCTTACGGTGGAGAGGATGCCTGTATGGATCACAGATCGTGAAATAAAGACTCTGAGGGGAAAAGAGATTGCCTTGGTTAAAGTGGTTTGGCTAGGAGCTACTGGTGAAAGCATGACTTGGGAATTGGAGAGCAAGATGCGAGACTCCTATCCTGAATTGTTTGATTGAGGTAAATTTTTGAGGACGAAAATATTCTAAGTGGGGGAGAGCTGTAACGCCCGTAATTTAATTAATTATTTAATTAAATTATTTTTGGAATATTTTGTGAAGAAGTGTTATTAAATTTGATTTATTTTATTAAATAGAGAAATAATAATATATTTGAGGTATTATATTATTATGTGACATAATATTAGAAGCTAATATCATTTAATATGGGCCTATATGGTGTGAGTGGAAGTAATAAGGGGGTGTAGGTTTTGAGCCCATTAAGGAATAATATAATAATATTAGGTTATTTTATTATTTATTGTTAGAATAGAAGGAAGAAACAGTAAGAAGAGAAATAAGCATTTGTGGAGAACGTGAAGCTGCTGGAAAATAGAAGGAGACGGCAAGGACAAAGATTCAACCCGGAAATTGTAGAGCAACCTTCGATCCAAGGTAAGGGTGGGGTTCTAGCTTTATAATTGGGTTCATGATGTTTGATATGTGGGATTAGAGGATTGCTGTTTTTGTTATTGAATTGAATGATGTATGGTGAATATTGATGAATTCTCGATGGATAAATGATGTTATGATGTTGTGTGATCGATGTTGTATTATAAGTTAATGTTAAGTGATGAATTATCATGGTTATGATGAGGTTTGTAGAACTATAATTAGATTCTCGTAGTGAAATTACAGAAGAAACGCAGAAATTATGCAGAAAATCACAGGATGCGTCGACCTCAAACTAGATGAGTCGATGCAAGGAGGCTGTTGGACTCAGGATTAGTCGATGCATGCAGGGCTTGTGTCGATGCATGTTAAGAATAAGACTCATGATGAGTCGACGCAAAGAGAGGATGTGTCGATACATGATGAGTACAAGACTATGAGTCAACACGAAGAGTGCATGTGTCGATACATGCTGGGATTTGAAGCAGAATGAGTCGATCCATAAGGAGGATGCGTCGACTCATAGTGAGCGGATGAAGCAGGATGTGTCAATCCAAGGAGTTTTGTGTCGATACATAATGCTGGATTTTTGACAGAATTGACTTCTAATTGCTATAACTTGAGTTGTAGGATGCTGTTTGAGATGCCGTTTGAAGCGTTGATTAGCTAACGTGATGAATATTATTTTAGATGATTAAAATGATGATTAAGAGGTGTAGTCCCAGTAACCAATTTAGGATTTAGAATTAATTCTCGTAGATGATCGTTGTGCTGTTTTTAGGACAGACTGATGAATATGAGATGTTAGAGGCTGCTGTTAGAATTATGACAGTAGGATTTAGTGACAATAATGACGTACAGTAGCAGGATAACAGTATGGATTACTTTATTATTGATATACATCTGAGTTATTAGTAAGATGTGGTTAATCAAATGATGTTTGATAAATAATTAATGTTTACTAAATTATTTTGAGATGTTTACGAGATGCTGTAATTGAGATGTTTATGAAATGTTGTTGTTCTGAGATGTTGTTGTTTGAGATGACTGAAATGTTGTCATTTTGATGATTGAGATGTTGTTGTTTGAGATGACTTAAATGTTGTCGTTTTGATGATTGAGATGTTGTTGTTTTGAGATGTTGTTAACTGAGTGTGTTATTACATTCATGTTGAGTCGCATACATTTCATTTTTTGAGATGGAGCTTATGCCCGTTGAGATGGCATGGATTAGAAAATTTTGAGATGAAGGCTATCCCTTATTGATGCCTCTATTAATTGGCAGATTAGATTTTTGAGATGGGAGTTCTACTCCAATGGTACCACATGCATTGGCATAGTTTTCAGTCGCATTTTATGATTGAATAATGAACTGTATTTGATGAATGAGTATATATGCTGTAATTATTGTTGATTATGAGATGAGAAGTGGTGATATGATTGATCTAATTTAATATATTAATTATCATGCACTTTATTATATTGTTAGATATCTCACCCCTTCTGTTTGAATGTTTCCCTTATATTGGTAACGTGCGGGTAATCGAGAGTGAAGGCTGTATACCTTCAATAGATCGATTCAGTGTCATTGCTTTGATATGTAACACTCGGGGGGATGAACGCTTGCTGATTTTTTATTGTTGATTTTCAGTTGCTGAATTTTGAATTAATGATTATTAAATATGAGATGTTTCGAAGTTGTTGTATTTATTTAAATATGTTATTGAATAATTCCGCTGCGTAGTTGTTGAATTATTTTATTAAAGATTCTATGTTGATGGTTCATCCGATGTTTTAAATAAGTGTTATATATCCATGATGAATGCAATGAATTTGTTAGAAGAATTTGTGACGTCCCGATTCATTTGTATGATTGAAATTTTATAACTCTGATTTATTTTTCATAATTTGCTTGGGGTAGAATTGGGGTGTTACAGGTTGCATGTCGTTCATAACACTCTGCAGCCTCTTCTGATTGAACAACTTTTTCTGTTGCGATTTCCTTTTCTAGAGCAGTAGTCAGAGGGTGACTATCAGAATCTGGTTCAGAGGCTTCTGAAGGTTGGTGCTCTTTCCAGGGAGCATTTTCCAGCAGAAGAATTTCTTTCTTGTCCCAGTGACTTAGAACTTGGTCTTTGAAGGCTTTCAGCTGATCACTGAAGTTCTGCTGAGCCATCTCATAGCTCAATTATTTCAGTCTCTGGGATTCAGAATTGAACCATTTTCTGAATCTATCCCATAGAGAATCAGAATCAACAGGATTAAAATTCTCTTGACTTGCTTGCTTCAAAGAAGTAACCCATTCCTATATTTGTTTCAAAAATCAACAAGTTCTTACCAACATCTGATTTGGTTAAGGTTGGTTTGGGTTTGGGAACGACAATTTTATTTGAGGTGAAAGCTATATGGTCCAGCGCTTCTAGATCAATGACAGTTCTGAGTTGATCAGTTGGACGTTTAATTGGTGAGGGAGTAGAAGAATCAGAAATCAGGATTGGTGAGTGAGGAGTGTTTGGTGGTGTGGAATCATATGGTGAAGGTATTTCTGGAATATTATGGATGGAGAGAGGTAAATGAACCATAAGAGGTTTTGTTATTCCAGGAATTAGGGTAGTGGTATCAGAGTCTATAAGGGAGTCTTCTGTATGGTTTGCGGTAGCATGTTGATTTTCTGGTTCAGGTGTTTCAGAATTTGGATTTTCAGATTGAGGAGTGAGAGGGTTTTCATTTTCTGGTTGGGGTGAGTTGAGATTTTGATGTTCTGGTTGTGGAGAGTGTGGGTGTGGATTTTCTGGTTGTTGAAACTGGATATTTGGATTTTCTGGGATTGGTGAGTGAAAGTCTTGATCAAACAGTTCAATATAAGAGAGAACTCTTGCAAGTTCATGTTGATTTTGCTATGGATTTGGATTGGGGGAGTGAGGTTCATTTAAGAAATTTCCAAGAGTTACAGATGGATCAAACTCTATGTCAAAGTCCTCAAATGTTTGTGGTGAGGGATTTTTTGTTGGTTGAGGGGGAATGGTTTCAGATGTTGGAACAACTATAGATTCTACAACAGAAACAAAAGATGTGTTACCTTTCTTTTTCGCAGCTTTGGGTGTCCTCTGAGAGGATTCTTCTCCTGGAGCTGGCTTGTGTAGGTCACAGATGTTGATTTCTGGAATAGTCCCATCTTCCTTGCAAGCTTCAAGGTATCTGACTACAACCTATGGAGAAGCATCTATCTCAGAGAATAGTGGAAAATCCTTCAGAGGGATTCTCCTAGAAGTGATGACCTCATGAGAAGAAATTGTTGGCTCCTTCTTAATGCTTTCAATAATCTACATTTTCTTCAGATTCTTGGCATTCAGTGGTTTCCCAGCAGTTGCTTCCAGAGTGCTGATCTCTTGAGCCTCTGTCAGATGTTCTATCAGCCTGTTTTTCGTTAGAATATCTGAAATCAATCTCCCTAGAGGAATCCAATCCCTCTTAGTTATTTCTTATTTTCTTGTCTCTTTCACACTTGTTCTCAGATGGTTGAAGAGCAAATATGGAAGATTTATTTTGGTCTTCTTTGCAATGAGGTATAACAGAAACTGTTGATCAATGTTGATGTAATCAGGGGAGCTTGTAGGCTTCTTGTGATTGATACATCCCAGAATGATCCTAGCCCAGATTTTGTAATAATCTTTCAAGTCTCTGATCTTGCTGGATGGATGTCTAGAAGTGAAAATGACCCTAGAAAATGGATTTTAGGTCAGAACACTTATCAGCCATATCAATGCATCTGACTTTGCAGCCATTGTACCCAATGAGTTTCCCAATTAAATCTTCTGTAATCACTATCTTCTTCCCCATAACATATGACGTGACCTGGTGGTTGGATGAAGTAGCATGAATCCAAAACTCTTTAACAAGAATGGGAAATGTAGGACCCAACAGACGATCAAAGTATCATTTCAATCCCTGTGCAGTTACATCTTCATACAGATCAAACCCGTTTTCCTGTAAACTCTCAAAGTCGATGATCAATTCACATAGAACTTCAAGGTTGTCGACCAGAGTGAGCAGTGTTCTAATGGGCTCCTCATACTGTTCTATTAACGAAGAACTAGGAGCACTATTGAGGCTTGATGAGGATGCCATTGTTCACACGGATTCTTTGAAGAAAACTGATAGAAAGGGTTTTTGAAAAACTAGAGCAAGAGAGAATATTGAAAGAAGTAAGACATGAATGAAATAGTAAATTGAGTTTTATAAACACTTTTGAAAACATAATCAGTAAGAAAGAGAAAGTGAGTAATGATTATACTGAATTAATGAAACCTGAAATTAGGGGATTTCATGAGATATTGAACAGTTACCAATGACAAGTGTCTTAATGCATCCAATCAGAGCCTTGGACCCTTTAGAATTTGAATGCGTGTTTAGCCTCAGAGGGTAGCTTGTGAGAGGATGACAAATGTTTGATGGTGTGAACTGTACACCTCTATCTTTGAAATGAAAAGTTAAGATCTTCATAGATAGATTTTGAGGCAACTGTACTCCTAACTTCTGAAGACAAGTTGATCAGATGTTCACATAAAACAATAAAATTATGAGGGTTAGAATATGCAAATAAAACATTTTATTCTGGACACAATTTCATGCTGAGATGTTTCAGAATGAAATTGAATCTATCTTCAGAAAGGGGTTTTGTAAACACATCAGCCCATTGATGGTCTGTGTCAATAAATTTTAAAGTGAGAATTCCTTTATGAATACAATCCCTAATAAAATGATGTTTTATTTCTATATGCTTAGCCCTAGAATGAAAAATGGGATTTCTAGATAGACAGATGGCAGAAGTATTATCACAGAAGATAAGGATGTTACTCTCAAATATGTTGAAGTCTTCAAGCTGACTTTTCATCCAGAGCATTTGTTTGCTACATCCAACAGCTGCTATGTATTCAGCTTCTGCTGTTGACAACACAATTGTGGACTGTCTCTTGCTGGTCCATGAGATCAGATTGTCTCCCAGAAACTGGTAGCTTCCAGAAGTACTTTTACGCTCTACTCTGTCTCCAGCAAAGTCAGCATCACAATATCCTACTAAGTTGTATTCGTTGTATTTTCTATAAAACAAACCCAGGTTAGTAGTACCTTTCAGATACTTGAAAATTCGCTTAACTGCTGTTAAGTGAGATTCTCTAGGATCTGATTGGAATTTAGCACATAAACAAACACTGAATAAAATATCAGGCCTTGAAGCTGTCAGATAAAGGAGAGAACCAATCATACCTCTGTAGATCTTCTATTCTACCTTTTTACTCACCCTTTCCTTTTCCAGAATGCACGTGGCATGCATTGGAGTCTTTGAGGGCTTGCATTTTGAGAGGTCAAATTTCTTCAGAAGTTATCTAATGTATTTTCTCTGGTGAATGTAAGTTCCTTATGGAGTCTGGTTTATCTGAATGCCCAGAAAGAATTTAAGTTCCCCCATTAAGCTCATCTCAAACTCTGCATGCATGCACTTAGAAAATTCTCTTCCCATAGAAGGTTTAGTAGATCGAAAAATAATGTCATCTACATAAATATGACAAACTAAGATGTCACTCTTAAATGTATTATAGAACAGGGTTGTGTCAACTTTCCCTCTGGTGAATTCTTTTTCTAACAGAAAGTTACTTAGCCTTTCGTACCAAGCTCTGGGAGCTTGTTTCAGACCATAAAGTGACTTTTTGAGTTTGAAAACATATTTTGGGTGTTTGGAATTTTCAAACCCAGGGGGTTGGTGCACATATACCTCTTCACCAATGTAACCATTTAAGAATTCACTTTTGACATCCATCTAATACAGAGTGATGCCATTATTTACATCAAAAGAGATTAAGAGTCTGATAGATTCTAACCTGGCGACTGGAAAAATGTTTCTGTATAGTCTATCCCCTCTTGCTGACTATAACCTTATGCCACTATTCGTGCCTTGTTTCTAATGACTTCTCCTTTCTCATTCAGTTTTTTTCTGAACACCCACTTTGTTCCAATGACGTTTAATCCTTTTGGTTTAGGAACCAGATCCCATATGTCATTTTTGGTGAACTGGTTTAACTCCTCCTGCATTGCCAGAATCCAGTCATTGTCCAGAAGAGCTTCACCAATTGTTGTTGGTTCAATCAGAGATACCAATCCCATGAGGGATTCTTCAGAGTTTCTGAATGTTGATCTTGTTATGATTGGATCATCCTTCTTTCCCAGAGTCTTATCTTCTAGGTGAGCTATGCTGCTTCTGAATAACTTATTCTGGAGTTGATCAACATAAGGTACTAGAACACTTGAGATATTTCCTTCTGAAGTTGTTGGAGCGTCTCTGTTGGGAACTTCTGATGATTTGTCTTCAGCACCTGTGAATTCAACTTCTATATCTGCAAAAGATTCATTTTGCTTTGAATTTTGAGGGTCAAGCTTATCATCAAATCTAACACTGATTGACTCTTCAACAATCTGTGTTTCTGTATTGTATACTTTGTACTCTCTTGAGAGTTCAAAGTATCCTAACATAATACACTTATGTGCTTTAGAGTCAAACTTGTTTAGATGATATTTAGTGTTCAAAATAAAACATGTACATCCAAAAGGATAGAAATAAGAAATGTTGGGCTTTCTGTTCTTCCACAATTCACATGGAGTCTCTTCCAGAATAGGTCTTATAGAGATTCTATTCTGAATATAACACGCTGTGTTAATTGCTTCTGCCCATAAGATCTTAGCAATGTTAGTCTCATTGATCATGGTTCTGGCCATTTCTTGCAATGTTATGTTCTTTCGTTCTACAACTCCATTTTGTTGGGGGGAGTTCTAGGACAAGAGAAGTCATGCGAAATGCCTTTTTCATTAAAAAATGTTTCAAATTTTTTGTTTTCAAACTCTCCACCATGATCACTTCTGGCTTTGACAATTCTAAGATCCTTTTCATTCTGAACTTGGTTACAGAAAGCAATAAACATAGAATGTGACTCGTCCTCGTGTCTTAAGAACTTTACCCATGTCCATCTGCTATAGTCGTCTACGATCACTAACCCATACTTCTTGCCACTAACAGACGCAGTTTTCATTGGTCCAAATAAATCTATGTGCAGAATTTCTAATGGCCTAGAGGTGGAAACAACATTTTTAGCTTTAAAAGCAAGTTTTGTAAATTTTCCTTTCTGACATGCTTCACACAGAGCATCTGGGCTGAACTTTAGATTAGGAAGTCCTCTGACCAGATTGAGTTTGTTAATCTGAGATATTCTTCTCATACTAACATGCCCCAATCTTTTGTGCCAGACCCATTGCTCGTTGTTAACAGAAAGAAGGCATTTTACATTCTGACTTTTTAGTTCAGAAAGTTTTATCTTATAAATTTTGTTTTTCCACTTTCCATTAAACAAGATAGTTCCATCTTTCTGACTAACAGCTTTGTATGAATTTTTATTAAAGATTATATCATAACCATTATCACTTAATTGTCTTATGGATAACAGGTTATGCATTAATCCATTAACTAAAAACACATTATTAATAGAAGGAAGATTACCATTACCTACTGTTCCAGAGCCAATGATCTTCCCTCTTTGGTTGCCTCCAAAGCCTATGTAGCCTCCAGGTTTAAGTTCTAGGATTTGGAACATATGCTTTCTTCCCGTCATGTATCAAGAGCATCCAGAGTCCAGGTACCATGACTAGTGTTTTAGCCTTGCTGCTAAAGATATCTGCTACATATATAATTTTGTCCTTAGGTACCCATATCTTTTTGGGTCCTGGTTTGTTAGTTTTACCAAAATTCTGTTTGAATTTTGGTTTGGCATAATAATCATTGCTAGTTTATTTCAGATCATGTGTGTGCCCATATGTGAAGTTTGATTTTAGTGGTGTGCGTTTTATTACTAGGTCCATGACTTTCTTAGGTGGAGATACCTTACCTTGGTATCCTATTCCTTTTCTGCCATTCCTGCTAACTCCATAGATCATTGAAGCCATCTTGCTTCTATCTATGTTTTTAGCCAGAAACTTCTGAAAGCTGTGATCATATTCTTTTATAATTTTATCAGCACTACTGGGAGCCTCTGAGATTATTTCTTTCTGAGAGTTTTGTAAATCAATTTATAGTTTTGAAATCTTTTCTTTTAGCTCAGAATTTTCTAATCTAAGACTCACAGTTTCTTCAGAGTCAGAGGCAAGATCCCTTTTCAGGTTCTTGAATTTGACTCTGATGTGATGATACCTTTCCAAAATCTCATTCAGGCTTTCTGCTAGTTCAGCTTTAGTGAAATTAACAGTAAAATCCGGAAATACCTCTTATGTGTTTGATTCTGAGTCTGACTGAGATGCTTCGCTTTCTTCTGTCACATTAGCCATAAGAGCAATGTTGGCTCTTTCATCATCTGTTTCGGAGTCCGCGTCAGAAGTATCTAAATCATCCCATATTGCCATGAGACTCATCTTCTTCTCCTTGAAGAGCTTCTTTTTGGGCTTCTCCTTCTAAAGCCTTGGATAATCACTTTTTTAGTGCCCCTGTTTATTACACTCATAGCAGATGATGTCTCTGTTGTTTGACTTTGTGACCAAACGAAGGTTCAGATCTTCTGTGTCCACAGGATGGCTCAGATTTTCTGTATCCAGAGGAGGATTCATTTTGATTTCCTAACCTTTGGAATTTCTGAATTTTCTTTGCCTCTGCTTCCACATCTGATTGACCCTTCTAGAGAGAAGAGACAATTTGTCTTCTTCTGATGAGGATCCATAGAGGTTTCTTCCATAGCCTACAAAACCTTAGAATCAAGTTTTTTGTTAGATTTTAATGCTAAAGGCTTACCTTGCTTCTGAGGCTCGTCATCTTCTAGCTCTATCTCATGGCTTATGAGGGAGCTAACAAGTTCCTCCAGAGATATCTTGTTGAGATCTTTAGCAAGCTTAAGAGCAGTGACCATTGGCCTCCATTTCTTTGGTAGACTTATGATGATCTTCTTTACGTGATCAGTAGTAGAATACCCTTTACCAAGAACTCTCAGCCCAACAACAAGAATCTGGAATCTTAAGAACATCGCTTCTATGGATTCATTATCTTCCATCTTGAAAGCTTCATATTTCTAAATGAGCGCAAGGGCCTTGGTTTCTTTAACTTGTATGTTGCCTTCATGTGTCATTCTCAGAGAGTAAAACATGTTTTTGGCTGTCTCTCTATTTGAGATCTTCTCATATTCTGAGTATGAGATGGCATTGAGAATTATTGTTCTGGCTTTATGATGGTTTCTGAAATCACGCTTTTGCTGGCTAAACATTCTTTTTCTATCTATCTTCTGACCACTTTCATCCACTGGATGTGTATATCCATCAATTACCATATCCCATAGATCAGCATCATGAGCCAGAAAGAAGCTCTCAATTCCGTCTTTCCAATAGTCAAAATTTTCTCCATTAAAGACTGGAGGTTTTCCGCTGATTCTGTCTTTGTCATCATGATAGTCATTGCTGATGTTTTGGCTTGGTGCCATGATTCGCTGTCGCACACAGACCAAAAACGAGTATTTTGTAAAATACAGTATAACGATAATGGCTCGAGTCGTATCGCAAGGATTCTTGATTTTATTATTAACTAATAGAAATCAAATGGGGGTTGGTTTTAGAATCGATTTATAACATGAAATAAGTGATTATCAAAATAAGCTAATCTGCTAATTCAATTCCTACCTATCATTAATTATTATAACATTGCTGCCCTAAGCAGCTACTATTCTTGTTCGATCATAATAACATTCAACAAGCGAGAATGATATTATAAGAATTATGTTTCCTATTTACCGAATTAAGCAAACGGTTAAAAATAAGTGAATTAACGAATTAAGCAAACGATGACATGTAATGAAAATTAGGGAACATAAACCAATCGAACCAAACAAAACTATTTTATGATAATCGGATTAAGCAAACGATGAACATATAATAGAGTTGAAAGAAATAGGAATTAAATCGCAAAATTATATTTACCTCAAGCATCGGAACATGAATGTAGCAGATCAACTCAGAGGAAATTTAGCTCTCCATAAGATTCATACAAAGCAAAAGTTCTATCGTGAAAATAAAGAGGTTTTTTTTAATAACAAAAAGGTAAAAACAAAATTACTGTAGCGGCTGCTAGGTATAGCAAGGACAAGGATTCGGTTCATAACCCAACTGGGTCGAAAACATAACCCAAACCCAAAACAAATGACCCAAAACTTAAATATAAAATGCTGCAACTTCAACGAATATTATGGCCTTGCTACATTCTGATTCAGCTCTCGACTTCTGAATAAAAATCGTAGCTCTTTCTCTTAGCTTCCAAACGACTGGTAGCACGCCTTATTCCGACTCCCGTAGCTCAAGTTATGAATTTATTCGTATAGACTGCTAATGCTGAAAATAAAATAAGAGTAGAAAAACCTAAAATAGAAAAACACTATAAAATACAAAAATAAGCTAAACAAACCATGGAAATGCATAAGTACAATCATGAAATAATGTGCATCAAAATGTACTGATCAAATTCCCCCACACTTAAACTTTTGCACTCCGAGCAAAATAAAATTAAAAGAAACACAACAACATCATTAACTACTCATTCTAGGCTACAGACTATTCTTCGGTTAAGATTGCATCAATAGGTACTAATCTTGAACACTAAGGATATCGTAGGAACACTGATCTTGTCTCTTGAATATGCAAACCAATTCGAATCATATATGTCAAAGCCTAACTTACTCATCCTCTTTTTTTGCTCTTTTTCATTCAGGCGCAATCACATTAAGTTTGTTATCTCCACACACTCATAGCAAGGCGACCGATTAGTGACTCTGATCCTTTTTGCACAGGGTTCTGGTACTTACGTGGCATAACCCTTTTCTTACTCGATTGTAGTTGCGGGGGATCGGACCGTAATCCGCCCTACCAAGTTCAACACCAAAAACCGCTGAACCAACTAACAACGAGTCTTATTATCAACTTTTTTGTAGGTTCTATGACCGTTGAGTTAAGTGATCGGGTGAAGGTAACCAAACTTAGAAGGCACATTCCTTTTTATTTCCTTTTTTTTCTTCAAATAAAACTTGAATCACTCACTTATTTTCATCGGCTTCCCTGCGTAGAGTGCGTGTGAGATGGTGCTGACTGCTGAAATAAACTACTCAAGAGCTATTAAAAGATGAGAATTCAAGGCTACGTCATAATAAAAATTCAAATTAACTTCCATATGCATGAGACTTACAGTGTTAAGACGATACCGATCTTGTAAACTTTTCCCAAGTCTCCACAATTAACCTCATATTAATCTATAACCCAAAACATTAAAAAAGATGCATATTTTTTTTTATAACTGAAAATAAAACAACGAACAAAAGCAAAGAAAACAAAACAAATAAATAATTCTCTCCCCCACACTTAAAACAAACATTATCCTCATTGAAAGAAACAGTCATAAAATAAGAGAGAGGAGAGAGAGGAAATAACACACCCGAGAAGTCAAGGCGGATAGATGATCGCATAAGTAGCCTTTCCCAACGAGATCACTTTTATAGTTTCCTCTTCCAACGTGGGACTCTCATGGAATAGCTTGAGGCGGTGTCCTCTGAATTTGCAATTTTTATCAGTACCTTCACTTTTTATTCCTAGATCAAATAATGTTCTTCTAAAAGTAAAAGTGTCAAATAGGCGCGTGAACGTGATCTCATCTTTCACAACATCAAGAATCAAAAGGTTACGGGGCTGCCTCACTGCTTTTTCTACATCTTCAAGTGAGATCCTATGCATGCACATGGACAGACTGATATCATAAATATCATCTAAGGTCCATCCAATTCGTTTCTTATGCTTCTTCAAAACCTGCAAAAATTTACTTTCTTGATCAAAATAAAGTTTAGAATAAATTATAACCGGAAGTTTTTCATTCATCTCTAGATAAGCATAATTAAGATTTTCAGGAATTAGTTTCAGCTCTCGGAAAGGTGGTTGTTTAATGAATGGTTTGTTTCGGGCAGCCGGAGTATCGAGAGCTTCTTCCACATGAACAACTTTATTTGCAACCTCATCTGCAGTAAGAATATCAACTTGCAAGGCAGCCTCATTTTCAGCACAAACAGAGCAAATTTTAATATCAGTACAAACATCACAAGAGTAAACATCATCAAAATCAGATAATGATGGAAAATCAGCTGCAAATAAATTAGTACAAGTATCATCAACAGTCTCAGAAAGCAACTCTATTGGAAAAACAAAATTCTCTTCCAAGGGTTGTTGGTTAGATCCTTGAGCTTGTTGCATGATATTCATCAAAGAGGCAAGTTGTTCAATATGTGTTTGCAAAGTCTGGAGAGTAGAATCTATTCGTTGTTCATACTGGAGATTATTTGCAGCCATTTATTTGACAATGTCCTCTAGTGAAGGTTCAGAAGGTTCTGAGCACACAACCTGGAATTCCTTCAGATGCTTATGCGAATCCTCACTTGTAAGACTATTAAGCTTTGACAACAAGTGTATTAAATCAGATTTGGATTCAAAAGGTGTATCAGTTGCAGGATAGTCAATACATAAACCATTATAGCTTACATCAAGGCCAACCAACTGCCTCAAAGTTCTTTGTTCAGCCATGTTATCAATAAACACAAAAATACCAACTATGTCCCAAACAGGCAGAAACAAATAGAAAGAAAGAAAACGATTAAAATAAATTCAAAAAAATATAAAAATACAAAATTTAATCTAATAGAGCAAAATACGATTTTTGAGATTTTTTTTTGGATTTTTTCGACACTATGAAAACAGTAAAAAATTATTTAAAAATAGAAAAAAGACGAATTTCCAATTTTCAGGGTCAAATTCTTTTAGAATTCTTTTCTAAAAGGCTAATTTTCATCGATCTTTTGCTGACTTTGTGGAAAAAATTCGGAGCAAATCAAAACAGTAACTTCTAAACTTACCTGACAGGTTGAAAAACTGTACTGCAACCGGAATTACAATCCTGAAAATCAACAAACACAACAAAACAACAAAAAAACCAAGAAGAAAATAACAAGAACACTAAATCTATGACTATAATATCAGTTAATAAAAACAAGAATCTCCGGCAACAACGCCAATTTGATCCGTTGTTGCACATAGATCAAAAACGAGTATTTTGTAAAATACAATATAGCGATAATGGCTCGAGTCGTATCGCAAGGATTCTTGATTTTATTATTAACTAATAGAAATCGAATGGGGATTGGTTTTAGGATCGATTTACAACACGAAATAAGTGATTATCAAAATAAGTTAATCTGCTAATTCAGTTCCTACCTATCATTGATTATTATAACATTGCTGCCCTAAGCAGATACTATTCATGTTCGATCATAATAACATTCAACAAGCTAGAATGATATTATAAGAATTATGTTTCCATTTTACCGAATTAAGTAAACGGTTAAAAATAAGCGAATTAACGAATTAAGCAAACGATAACACGCAATGAAAATTAGGGAACATAAATCAATCGAACCAAACAAAACTATTTTATAACAATCGGATTAAGCAAATGATGAACATATAATAGAGTTGAAATAAATAGGAATTAAATCTCAAAATTATATTAACCTCATGTATCAGAACATGAATGTAGCTGATCAACTCAGAGGAAATTTAGCTCTCCATAAGATTCGTACAAAGCAAAAGTTCTATCGTGAAAATAAAGAGTTTTTTTTTTAATAATGAAAAGGTAAAAACTAAATTACTGTAGTGGCTTCTAGGTATAGCAAGGACAAGGATTCAGTTCATAACCCAACTGGGTCAAAAACATAACCCAGACCCAAAACAAATGACCCAAAACTTAAATATAAAATGTTGTAACTTCAACGAATTTTATGGCCCTACTACAGTCTGATTCATCTCTCGACTTCTAAATTAAAATCGTAGCTCTTTCTCTTAGCTTTCAAACAATTGGTAGCACGACTTATTCTGACTCCCGTAGCTCAAGTTATGAATTTATTCGTGCAGACTGCTAATGCTGAAAATAAAATAAGAGTAGAAATAAACTAAAATAGAAAAAAACTATAAAATACAAAAATAAGCTAAACAAACCATGGAAATACATAAGTACAATCATGAAAGAATATGCATCAAAATGCATTGATCATGCCACCATAGTGTATTTCTAAAGCTTGGATCTTGTACTGACACGGTTAAGTGTATAAACTCAGAACCAGACGCTCTGATGCCAATTGAAGAAGTGAAAAACACAATAGGGGGGGGGGGATTGAATTGAAACTTAAAAAAAAATGCAATAGACTCAAGATTTTTATCCTGGTTCGCTTGATCTCAAAATACTCCAGTCCACCCGACAAGGTGATTTCGCCTCTCTCCAACGAGGACTTAATCCATTAATCAAACAGATTACAAAACTACTTTGACAACTGCCAAAGTCTTCTTGAGTATGACCACAACTCGGTTTGTCTCAAGGAATAATATATTAATTAAAGAACAATTAACTGTGTACTATTTGTTTTTCGTTATAAAAATTGTATCACTACTGTGATGTATTACACAATTTGACTGTATGAAAGAATATGAATATTTGCAGCTTTTTGAGATGTATGAGCAGTCGTTAGCGAAATCGTAAACGATTTATAATTTGAGCTTGTTTATATAGGCGTGGAAATCTGTCCAAAATAAAACATGATAATGGACACTCAATGCACTTTCCATACTGAGAAGATTCTTGTCTGAATGAAGCCGTTGCATATGATACTGTCTTATTTAAAAAGTGACGCTTCAGAACTTGGGAATCTTGCATGCCGCTTTACTTCAGAACATTAATGACTCAGAGATATGAGGATCTGTTGGCGCGTTAGACTTCTGTTCAGAATCAAAGTATCTTTTACTTTAGCGCATATTCTGATCATCATTCTTCAGAACATTCTGATTTGCTCAACTTGAAAGCTCATGTGGCTTAACTTCTGATGTCGTTTCAGTCAGAACTTCTGTATAAAATACAACACAAATTTAGAGTGCATATTTGTTCTTTGTGTTTGTTATCATCAAAACTCTAATAAGGGTTGTAGAATCAAACTATGTTCTAACATATGTTGTTATATTATGAAAATCGATGATTGAAAGATGAATAATGATGCCCCAATGCCGTATATTTGATGTAGGATCATAGGATAATTATAATTGATGATTATCTATGATTAGAGGATGTTTTTAGGGCCTAAAGTATGGAAACCCTAGTGAAAACACAGTGAAATCGCAGAAAATATCCATGACAGAGCAGTATGTGTCGACCCCAAATGTTATGCGTTGATACATGATGGCTTTTAGACTCAGAATGAGTCGATACGAAGGAGTCATGCGTTGATACATGAAGGCTTTTAGACTCAGGATGAGTCGATATGAAGGAGCATGTATGGATACATGCAGTGTTGCAGACTCAGTATGGGTCGATACAAGAGAGTATGCATCGACTCATATGGCGTGCTAAGTCCAGTACGCATCGACGCAAGACATTACATGTCGATCCATGTCGTTTGGTTTTTGGCAGAATCAGTTTGAAAGGCTGTAACTTGAGTTTTCAGACTCCGTTTGAGGTGCAATTCGAAGCATTAAATAGCTAATGCGATGAACTTCATTCATAAGGATTAAAATTAAGAATAGGAAGGATAATCCCAGTATCCAAATTAGGATTAGAGTTAGTTCCCGCGTTAATCGGTATGTTGATTTTTGTGAAGAATGACGAGGATGAGATGATTATAGACTATTGTCTAGTTTGTAACAATATGATTGATGTGATAATGATGTAGTATTACAGAATAATAATATGTAGAGGTTTGGTAATTTAGAGGTAAGCCTTAGATGATTAATTAATTATAGGCAATATCATGTTGTAACCTATGTTCAACGTTGCAAGATTGATGATTTACTGTTGTATTGTTGTATGGCTGAGATGTTTGATGAATTATGATGTATAAATGATGTTTGACGAATTGTGGTGAAAAATGATGTTGATGAAAGATGTTGAGATGCCTCTAAATAATTGGCAGCTATTAAGATGTAGGCTTATGGCCAATGATGATGTTTTGTTAAGATGTTGTTAATTATGGTGTTGTCATTACATTCATGATTGTGTCGCATACATTACATTTCAAGATGGAGCTTATGCTCGTTAAGATGGCCTATATTGGCGAATATTAAGATGAAGGCTTATGCCTTGTTGATGCCTCTATTTATTGGCAGATTTTTAAGATGGGAGTTCTGCTCCAATGGTACCACATGCATTTACATATTATTGAGTCACATTATATGATTGCATAAAGAAGTTGTAAATTGATGTGATGAATGTGTATTATAGTTGGTATTTCTGTTACGATTATTGTTGATTATAAGATGAGAAGTGGTGAGGTTATGTGATCTAATTTAATATATTAATTATCATACGTTTTATTATATTGTTATATATCTCACTCCTTATGTTTGAATGTTACCATTACGTTGGTAACGTGCAGGTAATCGAGAGTGAAGACTGTATACCTTCAGTAGTTCGAATCGGTGTCATTGCTCTAATATGTAATTAAGGTTTGTTTTGGTGGCATGGGATGAAGAGTAACATGGATTAGATTTAAAAGGTTTGTTTTGGTGGCCTGGGATGAAGAGTAACATGGCTCGGTTTGTGTATGCATATTTGACTTGTCATAAGTCGAAAGTTGAACATTAGAAGCCTGTAGGGTTGATGCAACTATTAGAAGTTCCAGAATGGAAATGGGATAGAATTTCAATGGAATTTGTGACGGGGTTACCTAGTACTATAAGAGGACATGATTCGATTTGGGTGATTGTTGATAGGCTTACGAAGTCGGCTCATTTTATTCCTATTAACATAAGTTTTCCAGTGGCGAAGTTGGCTAAGATTTACACTAGTGTGATTGTGAAGTTGCATGGTGTTCCTTTGTGCATTGTGTCAGATAGAGATCCAAGATTTACTTCTGATTTTTGGAAGAGTTTGCAAGAATCATTGGGTTCTAAGTTGAGGTTGAGTTCAGCGTATCATCCTCAGACAGATGGTCAGACTGAGCGAACTATCCAATTGTTGGAAGACTTGCTAAGGGCATGTGTTCTCGAGCATGGAGGTTCATGGGATACTTATCTTCCATTGATAGAGTTCACTTATAATAATAGTTACCATTCCAGTATTGGGATGGCACCTTTTGAAGTGTTGTATGGTCGAAGATGTAGAACTCCTTTATGTTGGCATGAATCTGGTGAAAGTGTGGTACTTGGGCCTGAACTTGTTCGTGAGACTACTGAGAAGGTGAAGTTGATTCGTGAAAAGATGAAATCTTCCCAAATTAGAAAAAAGAGTTATCATGACAAGTGAAGGAAAGATTTAGAATTTCAAGCGGGTGACCATGTGTTTTTGAGAGTTACACATGTGACTGGTGTTGGACGAGCATTGAAGTCTTAGAAGCTCACTTCTCATTTTATTGGACCATATCAGATTTTAGAGAGAGTGAGGAATGTTGCTTATAGAGTGGCTTTACCGCCTAATCTTTTGAATTTTCATGATGTGTTTCATGTGTCATAACTCTGGAAGTATATTTCAGATCCATCTCATGTGATTCATATGGATGATGTGCAAGTACAAAATAATCTTACTGTGGAGACGATGCCTGTACGGATCGTGGATCGTGAAATAAAGACTCTGAGGGGCAAAGAGATTGCTTTGGCTAATGTGGTTTGGCTAGGAGCTGCCGGAGAAAGCATGACTTAGGAGTTGGAGAGCAAGATGCGAGACTCCTATCCTGAGTTGTTTGATTAAGGTAAATTTTCGAGGACGAAAATATTCTAAGTGGGGGAGAGTTGTAACGCTCGTAATTTAATTAATTATTTAATTAAATTTTTTTTGGAATATTTGTGAAGTTGTGTTGTTATGTTAGTTGAGTTGTTGTGATTAGTTGGATTTATTTATTTTATTAAGTGGTGAAATAATATTAGAAGGATGATATTATTTGATGTAGGCTTCTTTTAAAAGGATAGAAGTAGTAATAAGGGAGTGTAGTAGTCTTAAGCCCATTAAGGTATTTTGAGAATAATAGGGTTATTTTATTATTGTTAGAAATAATAAGGAGAAAGAAGAAGCAGTAAGAAGAAAGAATAAGGGTTAGAAGAAGAGAACGCGAAAGTTGTTGGAAAGGAGGAAAAGAGGTAGAACAGAAATCAACCGGAAAAGTCGTAGAGCAACCCTCAATCCAAGGTAAGGGTGGGGTTCTGACTCTATAATAGGGTTTATGATGATTGGTTTGTGGGATTAGATGTGGAAATGTTGTCTTGTTCATGATTTAAATGTATATGTTGTTGTATGATGAAAATCGATGATTGAAAGATGAATAATGATGCCCCAATGTTGTATATTTGATGTAGGATCATAGGATAATTATAATTGATGATTATCTCTGATTAGAGGATGTTTTTAGGGCCTAAAGTATGGAAACCGTAGTGAAAACATAGTGAAATCGCAGAAAATATCCATGACAGAGCAGTATGTGTCTACCCCAAATGTTATGCGTCGATACATGAGGGCTTTTAGACTCAGGATGAGTCGATACGAAGGAGTCATGCGTCAATACATGAAGGCTTTTAGACCCAGGATGAGTCGATACGAAGGAGCATGTATCGATACATGTAGTGTTGCAGACTCAGTATGAGTCGATACAAGAGAGTATGCATCGACTCATGTAGCGTGCTAAGTCCAGTACGCATCGACCCAAGATATTACGCGTCGATCCATGTCGTCTGGTTTTAGGCAGAATCAGTTTTAAAAGACTGTAACTTGAGTTTTTGGACTCCGTTTGAGGTTCCGTTTAAAGCGTTGAATAGCTAACGCTGTGAACTTCATTCCTAAGGATTAAAATGAAGAATAGGAAGGATAATCCTAGTATCCAAATCAGGATTAGAGTTAGTTCCCACGTTAATCAGTATGTTGATTTTTGTGAAGAATGACGAGGATGAGATGATTATATACTATTGTCTAGTTTGTAACAGTAGGATTAATGACAATAATGATGTAGTATTACAGAATAATAATATGTAGAGGTTTGGTAATTTAGAGGTAAGCCTTAGATGATTAATTAATTATAGGCAATATTATGTTGTAGACCTATGGTCAACGTTGCAAGATTGACGATTTACTGTTGTATTGTTGTATGGATGAGATGTTTGATGAATTATGATGTATAAATGATGTTTGACGAATTGTGATGAAAAATGATGTTGATGAACGATGTTGATGAAAGATGTTGAGATGCCTCTAATAATTGGTAGTTATTAAGATGTAGGCTTACGGCCAACGATGATGTTGTGTTGAGATGTTGTTAATTATGATGTTGTCATTACATTCATGATTGCGTCACATAATTTCAAGATGGATCTTATGCTCGTTAAAATGGCCTCTATTGGCTAATATTAAGATGAAGGCTTATGCCTTTTTGATGCCTCTATTTATTGGAAGATTTTTAAGATGGGAGTTCTGCTCCAATGGTACCACATGCATTTGTATAGTATTGAGTCACATTATATGATTGCATAAAGAAGTTGTGAATTGATGTGATGAATGTGTATTATAGTTGGTATTTCGGTTGCGATTATTGTTGATTATAAGATGAGAAGTGGCGAGGTTATGTGATCTAATTTAATATATTAATTATCATACGTTTTATTATATTGTTAGACATCTCACCCCTTCTGTTTGAATGTTACCCTTACGTTGGTAACGTGCAGGTAATCGAGAGTGAAGGTTGTATACCTTCAGTAGTTCGAGTCGGTGTCATTGTTCTGATATATAACACTCGGGGGGATGAACTCATGTTACTTTTAATTAATGATGATTTCAGTTGTTGAACTTCAATTTAATTGTTACGAAGTATGTGTTGTTTTGAAGTTGTTGTAACGATGGGTAAAGATCTTATTAAGAATTCCGCCGCGTAGATGTTTAAATTGTTGAATTAAGATATTTAATTATTATGCTGATAGTTCATCAGAAGTTTTAAAGTGTTATGTATCCATTTTGAATGCAATGTGTTTTTAAAGATGAATTTGTGGCATCCTGATTCGTTTGCATGAATGTTTATAACTCTGATTTGCATATATAATTGTCGGGTAGAATTGGGGTGTTACAAAAGACATCGTGGTTGGCGGAGGTCCTTTCTTATGGGACCTTCAATGGAAGGTGGCTTCATTATCCATTAGAGTTGAGGATTTGAGTTTGTACTCGGCTGTAGAGGCTTCCTCATACGCCTTTCTGCCTTCTAAGGCCTAATCTTGGGTGTTGCATGACCATATATTGAGACACAATCGGGTGTATGGTATGAACTCGGATTTCGACAGAACTTTGGATGGTCTTAGTGTTGCGACTCAAAATTTTGACCTTAACAATTTTACTAGTAAGGACACCGTCCCTCCTAAAGCACAACATGTTTTGGTGAGTGCACTTTTTAATAAAATTGTTAAGGACATGAATGTGAAGTTTGACATGACCGCAAGACAGAAGACAATTTTTGGCTGTTTGCAAGTTGCACATGCTTAAGACTTTCTCCTTGCTATTCCTATTGATGGGCTAGGCTAACATATGTCACTGGTGGAGTATCGTACTATCCTAAGATATCATCTTATGATTATTTTATTTCATATTTGATGAGGTTTGCCATGTTTGTCGTAAGACATGTTTGGATACATTTGAAGATCACGCGATTCATTGTAGGGAGTTTCCAGGCTTCAAATACCGACATGACCTTGTTAGGGATGTCTTGTTTGATATATTCTAACGTGGCAGAGTATCTGTTAATAAATAGGCGCCTGTGAATTTTTTGACTGACCCACTTGAGAGGAGATAGACACTTAGGCCAACATATATTTTAGTGTACGGGTGAGTAGGATGGAAACATGCTTGTGTGAACTTGACGGGAGTTTCTCCACTGGTGGGTTTGAGGGATGATGGTTTACCGTGGGATAGACAGCTCTCAAAGTTGTTTCCAGTAAAATGGTCAAACATGAGAAAGCGTGTTCTGAAAATCAACATATTTTTATACCATTTATTTTTTCTAGCATTAGAAGCAGTTGATCTTTTAAAGAGAGTTCAACGACTTATGAATAACAATGTTCTATCTCTTAGGTCTATAGATATAATTTTTAAGAAGATTGATTTTACAATTCAAAAAGAAATAGTAGTATAATTTATTATTAGTTTGCATTTTATTTCTATATTGATCTAATTTTTTATTATAAATAAATATTGATATTTAAAAGAAATCAATAAATAACTTTCATTGAGTAAGTTTAATCCTTCCCGTATCTTCTTTATCTTCAAATTAATCTAATAAACTAGTTCATAAAATCACTCTGAATTTATAATAAAGACATCGAACAAATTTCATTAGATGTTTTTAATATATTAGGAACATCTTTATCTCCAAGTATTACTATTATTATTATTATTATTATTATTATTATTATTGTATAATTATATCATAATATTCCAATCGTGTCAATTATCTATCTTCCTTTTTAACACGTGATTATTCTATTTATAACATTTCTTATTATAAATTTATCTTTTTCAAAATTTAAATATTTTTTATCGTATATATCAATTGATCTATTCAAACATTAATTTACTAATAGTCATTGTTATTGGTTAAGATAATAATTCCGACGTAGCACCGAGTTTTCACTTCTTTTAAAATAGAAACCTCAAAGATAAATTCTCAACCTCAAACCCGCCATAACTCTGATGGTGGGATGTGGACCATGCTCTGCCTAATATAGTTGAGAAACTTCAGAGTTAGGGATATAGTCATAAACAGAAATTCTGACACACTGAGAGTGAAAGGTACACACGTTACATAATCAATATTGGTTTGTTATGAGTTAAGTGAAAATGTATTAAGAGTTGTTGAAACTGTTGGTAGTAAAAGAATCATCTTCATCTTAGGTAAGTGTCCAAAACTATTTCCTCACATAGTCTAGCTATCTAGCTACCAAACTTTCAATAAAGAAAGGCTTGATATGGTTAAAGTTAGAGGATAATTATGGGTTGGTGTGTCATAACTAAGAAGAAAATGAGACGCATGTGAAATTCAAATATTTGGGACCAGTTTGTTCCCTACCTAAAGGAAAAATATTGACAATATTTCTACTCTTTTTTGGTTGGGATGGTTTTAGAATTTGAGGGATTGTTTTGGAATTTTGGAAAAGAAAAGTGATAAGAGTACACGGTTAAATATGCTGGAAATAAAACAACACTGCATGGAGACATATTGATTTTGTTTGTTATGATTGTGATGATAGGATGTCATGTCATTCACTAAGTGGAACTATTTGGCCACTGGTGAGGAAAAAAGGACTTTATTATAGTGTACGATTCATAGTGTTATTTTTTTTTTTTGGTCTAGTACTGTTCTTTAATTATGGTTAATTACTTTTGAAGATTAATGGAATCTAGAAAAATTGATCACATTATTATGTAGACAATGTTACTGGTAGTGTTTTGCTAAATAAAATCAAACCACTTTGGAAAATTATAGATATAGATACGGGGTGCCTTTTCTATGCGGCCATTTGGTATGGTACCAGAAAATTATATAATATGGAGTGAAAGTTGCCTTTAAGTACAAATGTGTTAGTTGGTTAATTTTTATTATGTAGTTATTGGACTTTTAGTATGTGTATTTGGGTCTAAGCATTTTGTCTATATAAATGACCATTATGTTTGTAATCATAGAGCAACAATAATACATTCAGTTAGAAAGTTAGTTACACTCAACTCTCTCTCTCTCTCTCTCTCTCTCTCTCTCTCTCTCTCTCTCTCTCTCTCTCTCTCTCTCTCTCTCTCTCTCTCTCTCTCTCTCTCTCCTCTCTCTCTCTCTCTCTCTCTCTCTCTCTCCTTCTTCTTCTTCTTTCTTCTTTCTTTTCACAAAATCATCTTTCTTGAATCCGTTGTTCGAACAAATTGGTATCAAGAGCTTGTTTGCGATTCAGAGAGAATCTAATGACAAACGGATCAACAACATCAACACAGTTTCCAGCGAATCTACCGATTTTCAAAGGTGAAAACTATCAACGGTGGGTTGTGCAAATGAAGGTTATTTTCAGATTTCAAGGTGTCGTAGAAATCTTGAATGAGGGAATATCAGAACTGGAAGTAGATGCTACGGAAGCCCAGAAAGCTGCGCACAAAGATCAGAGGAAGAAAGATGGCAAGACGCTGTTCTTGATTTACCAGTGTGTCCGATTGTGACGTATTCGAGAAGATAATTGAAGAAGAAACAACAAAAGGAGCTTGGAAAAAGCTGAAATCCTTGTATGGTGGAGATGAGAAACTGAAGAAGGTGAAGTTGCAGACATTGAGGAAGCAGTATGAGATGCTTCAGATGAAAGAGGATAAATCTATTTCTGCATATTTCTCAAGAATTGTGACGCTAACAAACTAGATGAAAGCATGTGGTGAAGCGTGTACGGATCTGCAAAAGATAGAAAAGATATTGAGATCTTTAATCGCAGATTTTGATTACTTTGTTGTAACAATTAAAGAGGCCAAGAATCTATCTGAGATGAAGTTGGAAGAACTTCAAGCTTCATTGGAGGCTCACGAAATGAGGCTGCAGCAGAGAAACTCAGAAAGAGAGAAGACAGCTGAACAAGCATTACAATCAAGATTCAGCAAGAAAGCTGGAAAAGAGAAGTCGAAGCCGTGAAAGAATCTTGCTGGTGATGAGAAGTCAAGCAAGAATACTAATTCGAAAGGTGTGGGTAACAAGTATTCTGGGAAGAAAGTTGATACGAAAGAGGTGCAATGTTACAATTGTCAAGGTTTTGGCCACTATGCTAGAGAATGTCGAAGAAAGAAAGCGGCAAGGTCGAAAGATAATGATGAAGCTCAATATGCACGAGCTAGAGATAGTGATTCTGATGGTGTGTTGTTGCTGGTGAACACCCAGTCGACTACTGAGAAAAATAACATGTGGTATCTGGATTTAAGATGTAGAGACCACATGACTGGCAATAAAAGCTGGTTTACCAAGTTAGACGAGCCAGTCGAAAAGGTGATAAAGTTTGCAGATGGCAGGCATATCAAATCAGGTGGTAAAGGATATATTTCGATTATCAGAAAGGATGGTCGAAAGGATACTATAACTGAAGTTCTATATCTGCCTTTGATGACAAGTAACTTGATAAGTGTAGGTCAATTACTTGCAAAAGGATTCAATATGAAGTTGGAGAATAATCAGATGAAGGTATATAGGGCTGATGGGAGGCTAATTATGAAAGCACCATTGGCAGAGAACAAAATGTTCAAGGTTTAAACTCAACACATCAGATCACAAATGTCTTGCTTCAACTACAGAAGAAGACAAGAACTGGATATGGCATCACAGGTATGGACATCTAAACTTCAAGAGTTTATGTTTGCTCAATAAGAAAAGAATGGTGCTTGGGTTGCCGTATGTGAAGGAACCAAAACAGATATGTGAGGAATGTTGCAAAGTCAAACAGAAAAGGAAGGCGTTCAAACGTGACTTGCCTATAAGATCAAGGCAAAAACTGGAGTTGGTTCATTCAGATGTGTGTGGACCCTTTGAAGTTAAGTCAAATGGGGGTAACAGGTATTTCTTTACTTTCATTGATGAATTCATCAGACATATGTGGATTTACCTTATTGAAAATAAAAGTGAGGTATTCACACAGTTCAAGAAGTTCAATTTGCATGTTGAGAAACAAAGTGGCTGCAAATTGAAGAAGTTAAGAATTGATGGTGGTAGTGAATATACTTCTGCTGAATTTGCTATATTTTGAAAAGAGGATGGTATAGAGCATGAGGTTACTGCACCCTATACGCCTCAGCATAATGGCATAGCTGAGAGAAAGAATAGAAGTGTACTGAACATGACGAGATGTATGTTGAAAGCTAAGAACATGCCTAAGAGATTTTGGGCTGAAGCAGCTTTGACAGCAGTATACATTCTAAATAGATGCCCAACGAAGAAGATGGTCGAAAAGACACCGCATGAGGCTTGGACAGGGTCAAAGCCAAATGTAAGTCATCTTTGAGTTTTTGGATTAATTTGTTTCAGGCATGTACCTGAACAATTGAGAAAGAAACTGGATGATTGTAGTGAAGTCATGGTGCTAATAGGTTATCATTCGACTGGTGCATACAAGCTATATTCACCAATCAAAGATAAACTAGTGATCAATAGAGATGTTCTTGTAGACGAAAGAAAAGGATGGGATTGGAGTCGAAGTTCAGTTCGACATGAATTAGACACAGTCACAACTGTGTTTGAAGAAGATGAACAAAACGAAGCTTCGACAAGTCGAGATGAAGAACCACCTGTGCAGAATGAAAGAAGATCCACAAGAACAAGAGTTGAGTCGACTAGGATGATTGGATATGAGAGGTTTCTAGATCAAGAAATCGATGCATATGGTGACTTAATTTAAGAAGCCATGATGATGGCTGAAGAAGAACCAATTGATTTGTATGAAGCCTTGAGCAATTCGAATTTGTGTGAAGCCATGAAAGAAGAACTTAGAGCCATTGAGAAGAACAAGACTTGGGAGCTTATCGAAAGAACCAACAAGAAAACAATTGATGTGAAATGGATCTACAAGGTGAAACAAAGGCCAAATGGTGAGATTGCAAAGTATAAGGCAAGATTGGTGGCCAAAGGTTTTCTATAAAAACCTGGTATTGACTTCGATGAAGTATATGCGCCTATTGCAAGGATCAAAACAATCAAGATTGTTGTTTCGATAGATGCATGTAGAGGATGGAAAATTCACTAACTTGATGTAAAGTCATCATTTTTGAATGGTCCATTGGAAGAAGAAGTCTACGTTACTCAACCACCAGGTTTGGACATCAAAGGGCAGGAGTCCAAGGTTTACAGATTAATGAAGGCTCTCTATGGGTTGAAGCAAGATCCTAGAGCTTGGAATAAAAGAATAGATAGCTTCCTAATTAAAGCAGGTTTCAAAAAGTGTGTCTCTGAACATTGAGTATATGTAAATGATGTCGAAAGTGTCAATCAAATCATTTTATGTCTCTATATTGAAGACTTACTCATTACAGGAGCAGAAGAAGCTGGTATAATAAAGGTAAAGTCGAAGTTAAAGCAGGAATTCGAAATGTATGATTTAGGGAATCTCTCCTATTTCATGGGAATGGAATTCAAAGACATAGAAGAAGGAGTTTTCTTGCATCAAACTAAGTATGCTCAAGATATACTGAAGAGGTTCCATATGAGCAACTGTAAGGCAACTGTTACTCCATTAGAGACTGGAGCAAAGCTGAAAAAGGAATCGAATGATGAGTTTGTAAGTTCGACCCTTTACAAACAAATCATTGGATCTTTAAAGTGTCTTTGCAATACTAGATCATATATCTGCCAAAGTGTAGGATTGTTAAGCAGATTTTTGGAGAAGCCTCAATAATGTCATCTCATCATAGTGAAGAGGGTGTTGAGATACATAAAAGGAACTATTGATCATGGTGTGTTGTTACCAAAGAAATCGAAGAACAACTCAGATGTAGAAGTTCATGGATACACTGACTCAGACTTCAGTGGAGATCAAGATGAAAACAAGAATACTTCCGGATACATTTTCATGATCGAATGAGCTCCAATCTCCTGGAGTTCGAGGAAGCAAAGCACTGTGGCTTTGTCATCATGCGAAGCAGAATATGTGGCTGCATCATATGCTGCATGCCAAACAGCATGGATCAAAATGCTACTTGAAGAACTCAGAATAATGGAATCGAAGATAAAGTTGTTTGTTGATAACAAGTTAACTATAAACCTTGCAAATAATCCAGTGTGTCATGGTCGAAGTAAGCACATTGAAAGAAGGTATCATTTTCTGAGGGATCAAGTCAACAAAGGGAAGCTTGAAATAAAATATTGCAAGACAGAAGTGCAACTAACTGACATATTCACCAAACCTCTGAATAAAGTCGGGTTTGAAGAGTTAAAGAAAGGCATCGGGATGAGAAGTCTTGATAACATGAATTAGAGGGTGTGTTAGTTGGTTAATTCTTGTTATGTACTTATTTGGGCTTTTAGCATGTGTATTTGGGCTTGGACACTTTGTCTATATAAAGGGCCATTATGTTTGTAATCATAGAGCAACAATAAACATTCAGTGAGAAAGTTAGTTACACTTAATTAACTCACAATCTCTCTCTCTCTCTCTCTCTCTCTCTCTCTCTCTCTCTCTCTCTCTCTCTCTCTCTCTTCTTTTCTTCTTGTTCTCACAAAATCATCTTTCTTGAATCATTTCTTCCAACAAAAGAGATAAAGAAGATATAAATTTATATATTAGTCACAATAATTTTTTAAATAAAAAGAAGTTGTGTCTGCCTATGCATGATAACTTTTTATTCAATTGTGTGTGAAAAATATAAAAGTGGTTTTCTTTTTGGTCTTTATATAAAAGTGGTTTTTGTTCTAAAATGAATAAATAAATAGAAATGGTTCTAAAAGTTAGAATATCAACTAATAATAAAAAAATAATTAAATTTTAAATCAAAAATAATAAATGTGATATTTATTTGTGTAAATTGGTTATTGTGTGCCTACTTCTATAAAGAGTAATATCTCCGATAAACGATCATTTTCACACCATAGCTTTAATATTTCAAACAATATAATAATGTTTCCATCATCGTTTCAAAACATAATACCGTTCCTTAGAATCCAAAGATTCTAACAAATCACCAACCAAATACAATCTTCTTTTCCTACTTTAACTTTCTTGAGTTTGCAAAAAGAGTACCACCACAAAAAACTCTCTTTAAAGCTTTCACTCGAAAACTCTGAAAGACCAATCCAATCCGCCGTCTCCCTCCACACCAACTTAGCAACACAACAATTCAGATTGGTATGTTTTAAAGATTCCGTAACTGACAAACACAAAACACAATTTTGAGAATCTATAGGAATATTAATACCTCTTATATTTAAAAGGTCCCTTGTCAGAAGTATATTAATAAAATATCTCCATCTGAATGCTTTAATTTTGAACGACACCTCCGTCTTCTGCACTAAATTCAGTATCTTGTCAAACTTGTTTGCAGGTATGAAAGGTATATGAATACATGCAATTAAATTGTAACAAGAATGAATAGAAAAAATTTGATCAAGTTCCTTATCCCAAAAAATTTGATCCCTACCAGCAGTAAATCGAACTTCCTCGCCCAATAGAAGTCGCAACTTCTGCAACTCCTCTGCCACCACTGGAAGCACTGAAACAGGAAGAGGAATCCAAAAATCCCCCACTGTCACACGCCTTCGAACCATCCCCCCATCCTCAAGATCGATACTTCGTGAAGACGAGAAACAGAGAACAGTAACATGAAATAATCCTTCAAACATCTATTCTCCTTCCACACCGTGTGCCAAAAAGAAGTGGTAAAACCACTTCCAATCTCAAATCTACAACTCTTTATGAAGACATCTTATTCCAATTTTTTATCAAGCGAAGTAATGTCAGACCACTAGGAAGAAATAGAACATCTATCATGTTTAAGACTAACTTCATTCGCAACCTGCAAACAAATATCCTCGTAACGGGCCCTCAAAAAATTAAACCATAAAGAATTCGAGCCTTCTAAAATCCTCCAGCTCCATTTGTTAAGAGCCAAGTTAAAATCACCAATCCTTTTTAAACCGAGTCTTCCTTTTTAATATGCAAGTGAACATCCTTCCACCTTACCCAATGAATCCTTCTACTCTCCTGTAAACCGGCCCACAAGAAATTACTTTGAAGTTTAGTAATCTCTTTGGTAATTTTCACCGATATTTTATAGAAAGAAAGGGTAAAATTGGATAGGGAGCACAAAACAAATTTAAGAAGAGTAATTCTCCCTCCAAAACTAAGAAAATGACCTTTCCAACTAGAAATACGCTTTTTCATCTTGATTAAAAGAGAATTCCAAGTGGAAATCCTTATAGGATTGGAACAATGGGAATACCGAGAAAAGTAAACTCTTTCTCTTCCACCCTACAAGAGAGGAAAGTGGCTGCTACCTCCATGCAATTTGATTTAATATTTATAGAAATAAGTTCAGTTTAATGTATTTCTTTTTCTTTTAATAATTTTAGTCTATATTATCTTTAAAAAATTCATATTAATCTTTAACTCTTCACATTTATTTAGCAAGAAATTTAGCAACTTATTTTTGAATTTTTTTGCTGCTAATTAGACAAAAACTATTAATACAATACATTGTGAAGAATTAAAAGATTATTATGAATTTTTTTAGACTAAAATAGATTTCAATGTTAACATCAAAAAATATTATGCCTTCTTAATCCATTTTATTGTATTTTTGCAAGCAAACCTTCTATGTACTAAAACTCTATAACAAAACAAAGTATAATTGAGACATTAAGTGACCTAGAAAGACTGCATGCACATATAAAAAAAGAAGTCGCGCATCAGAAAATATAAGCAAAATTTATGCAAGTTTGATGTCCGATGCCATAATGACTAATATTATACATTTCAGTCCCAAAAACAACATTTTAATATTTTACGCAATTTTCAGTTTTATTTGTATTTTAGATTAAAAGTCCATTATGATTTCTTTTTTTCAGTATTTAAACACTCTTGGGAGTAGTCCTCAGGATTATCTTTGATCATAATAATATTCAGCAATTTTTTCTATATGGTGGATTCTAGAGTTTTAATCTGACAAGTTTGTCGCTTGCAAACATGTGCTTTCATTATAGGCTTAGTTCTCGTTAATCTGTAGTGTTTCCGAATGCGTCAAGTGGCATCATAGAAAGTTTTCTCCTATTTATGTTCTTAGTTTGATCAGTCATGAGAGATCAATCAATGACCAAAGCAGATTTTGAGAGAATTACCTTACCTTTTACCACGGCTATAACTGCTTTGACTGAACATATGGCGACTTTATCAAATCAGATGAACAACACCCACAACAATGGGAATCCACGAAGAGACATGGGAGAATAACATTATAAGAATCATGTGTAGGTTGAAACAATCATGTTGTTATTGCTGAAAATTCGAGTCCTGAAGAAAAAGAACCCTACGAGGAAAAGGTAGTTGATAACAAGAATCAACAATGTGACCATGACTATTGAGTGAAGGCTCATATTTCATTATTCTATGGATCAATGGGAGTGGAGGAATTTCTAGATTAGAAGATCGACGTTGGAGAGTGTAGCAATAAAAATGAAGCGGGGTAAATTGGAGATCGAGCTATTAATTAACTCGAATCACAAAAGCAAGAGTCGCCACCACGCTTTATCATTTCCAAGGGAAAAGGGAAAAGAGCGAAATAAAATCCTAAAATATGCAATGTAAAATAATACTTAAAAGTAATGAAAATACAATGCATTTTGAAAAAGATCTAGAGTTCGGGGGTTGGTTATACAATGGGAAGGTATTAGCACCCAATGCATCTGCGGGACTCCGCAGGAACCTTTTGTAATATCTATTTTTTGATTAAAATTGTTTGTTTGGTTAAAAATATTTGTTTGGTCAAAATGGGTGTGGACGAGACTTTGAAGATACGACGACCTAGTGTCGTGGTTTTGGCTTCAAAGGTGTGAGTTTAAAAATTGAGTTTTTTAGAAAAATTATCTTAAGTTTAACAAAATGGTAAAAAAATGAATGAGGGTATTCGCACGATCGTATTACTTATGAAGTCAATAAAACATTTCCCATGGATTTGAGACGGACGAAAGATACAATGATTTAAGGCTCGAGAATGAAATTAATTAGAGCGACAATTAAATAATAACAGAATTCAATAAGAGATTAATTTATAAGCATGCATTGTGAATGATTAAATAAATAACCAAAATTAAATAAAACTAAATTACAATAGCATGTATATTTAACAATTATACAAACAACAAAAATTAAACAAAAACTAAATTATGAAATATGTATTTTTTGAATAAATAAATAATAAAGAATTAATAGCAAAAATTAAATAAAAGATTAGTTTATAATAACATGTTTTTTATGTTTTGTGATGAAATAATAATTATGTAATAAACTAAACTAATATATAATCAAATTTTAATAGAATTGAAAGAAAAGGCTTAAAAGAGCAAAAGAACAAAAAAATTCCCCACCAAGGGTCGAGCTCAGGCCTTTAAGGTTATGGGTAATATGCTTTTCCAGTTGTACTAGACTTAATTTATTATCATGACATAATTGATAAATAAGGGAACATGGTTGAGCGATTGGGCCAATAGGCCCAAAAGGCCTGACCCGGTTGGGAAAGAAATAAAGAAATGTTTTTGTAACCCTAAACTACTAAACGACACAGCGCCGCAGGTTGGTATTTATGGGGAAGACAAAAACAAATTATTTATTATTAGAAAAACCTTCTTTATAAGCTGTATTGGAAACAAAAATTAAAAAAAGAAAACACTATTTCCTAATCACCGATCCAATCCTCCATTTCTATTCTATCTGCTTTCTCTTTCGCACTAAATCACCTTCATCTTATGACAGAAAATGTTTGCTTCAACTGAGGTGGAAGAAGGAACCAAGTGTCGATCTATAATCGTCTGAATGTCACCACAAATTTTGGAGAGTTCCTCCTCAACCTTGAACTCCCTCTCAGCTTGTCCCCTGTTGTTAAGAAAAATTTTAACAGCAAATTGAGTGTCATCTTTCAAAATACCCTGATAAAAAAATTTGTCCCCACCTTCACCAATTATCAGGAGTAAGAGCATTATTAGCATCTTCAAACTCTCTTAGAGTATATCAATGACCCCACCCGAGATAAGAAACTTGCAGAATGACAGCAGGAACTTGATCCAACGGTCGTTGTTCAGGGTAAGAGATTCTATGGTTTTCCTATCTCAAGTTGACTTCTCTTGTAACTAAATGGAGTTTCTTCTTGTTAGTTGGATGAGAGTGGGCCGGGTTCAAGAAATTGGTCGGGTTTCGGGTTTTTGCATGGAGGGGAGATGTTTATGTTAAGAGAGTTATCGGGGAAGGTTGTTGAGAGGACAGAGGCGGTGGCGAAGGAGGAGGGGTTAATGATGAGGAAGAAGAAGGAGTGTGGGATGGAGATTGAAGGGGGAAAATGGGGATTTGGTAATCGGGGTTGGGGTTTACCAGTTAACGGCTGAGATAGTGGTGGTTGAGGTGAAGAGGTTTGGTGGTGGTTGAGGTGAAAAAGTTTGGTGGGGATGCGGTTGATGAGCGGCGAGGCTGAATTTAGAATGATATCGTTCACAAGTTACTGAATCACTTAAGAGAAAAGGTTTCAGTTTTGGTTTCGTTGTTACGATGACAACTATCTTTGATGTTTTGAACATTCATTTTATAGCTTGTGGTGTGTTCTGATTTTGTTTGTGTGACAGAAAAAGAAGACACGGTTAGTTGAAGAAGGAGATGGAGTGGCGGTTTGTTGTAATGCTCGCGGGAGGAAAGTGGTTAGTTGGATGTTGTTGGTAAGTGATGTTGAACTAGAGTATGAGTAGTGATTGAACGGAAAGAGGCTACTGCAACTACAAGGAAAGTCTTTATTTATAAGGCATTGAACATTAGGAAGCTGGATCATTCTCCTATAAATACGTTTTTAAAAATCACTCATTGCACAAAACACAATGTTATCTTCCTTCCCCATCATAAGATGCCCTATGGTCTCTTCCTTTGTCCTTCTCAACATAAATTTATTAAGAACCACAAAAAGGTGTTGTTTTCCCTTATTAGAAAGGTTCTCTTTTCTCCACTTGATTCTCACTGTGAACAGACTCTCCTTCTTTACCAAATATGGCAGCAATAAATGCTATTGTTTGAATTGTCTTTCCAAGACCCGTGTCATCTCCAAGGATGCCTCCATGATTCTTCTTGTATAAATCATACAGAAACTTCACTCCCAGTCTCTGATGCTGAAGCAGTCTACAATTTATAGACGCAAAAACTTGAACTATAGGAAATTCTCCATCAGAGGACAAGAGTAAAGGCTCAAAGGATCCAGTATGATCGAATTGAAACTGAGAGAATTTGGCTGAACTGAATTTCACCCTCTTTGTCTCTGGCTCTTGGTCTTCTTCTTCTTCTAGTTGAGCGTGTTGTTGATATTTGGGGAAAAATGGAGGGATGTAACCTTGATGGGTTTCTGTATTTTTGTTGTTTATTGGAACGATTGAAGGAGAGAAGTAGAGGGATTTTGTTTTTAGTTTTATGCGTTCTAGACAAAGGATAATATTAGAATCGAGAAAAAGAAATCAGAAGCAGAAGAATTTTGTTGTCGAAACCGTAGAAATAGAGGAATGAATTTAGCATAAAAGGAAAAAAACAGAACAGAGAGATAGAAGTGTTGTTTTTGTTGATAAGCTGAAAACAAAAAAGTAGAGCCAAAATTTGGAACAGGGAGAAATTAGCATGAAAGAAGGAAGGCAACAACAGGCCCTTGTACGGTTTTTCATTTTTATGGTGTTTATTAATGTTTGTTATCTTGGAGAAAATTTGATATTCAGTTTTGTGGATTTTAATAGGTTACATTTCATTTTTATAATTATGGCCGCAGGTTACATTTCATGTACAAACTTTAATTTCTTTTGTAACTTTGTAATAATAATCCAAATAAATTGTGAGATGAATGGGTATTTATTCTTCAATATAAATCTCAATTCACTTGTAATTATAAACAACTTTGAATCTCGAGATGTCTTGATAAAATTCCAAGTCTTCCATTTGAATTTGGAAAATAATTGATTGATACTTGAATGTATTGTTGAATGATGAATAAATCAAAAATACAAGCCTTAAGACTTGAATCTTGCATTTTGTATTAGAGATCCAAATAAATTCCATGAATTGATCTTGTAATAAAATAGCAACCATCATGTAATTAATCTTGTGATGAACGATTATTTGAATCGAATTTCTTTTTCCAACATTTTTTATCGAATAAATGCTTCTTGTGAATTCAAACGGTCATGATGTAAACCTACCAAAATAATCACACAAAATAATCTTGAATAAATATGTAATGCGGTGAACGATTATTCTTTAATGGGATCTCTTGGTAGCTTCTATTAACACTTGAATTCAAATAAAGAAATATCCAAGTATTCCAACTAAATTCTTCCAGAACGGTCTTGAATTTAATCATCCCATTTTAACGAAATTCTCCCCGCGTCATGAGAAAACTTTTAGATGACTTTTGGTCGAAGTGGTCGGAATTGACTTGCATAGCTTGATTTTTTCTTATATTTCAAGGCAATGCGAAACACACGTGAACCAATGGCAGTACAACTTTGACTGTTTTTTCTGAAGAATTTCAGAGACACTTGAGGCCATCTGTTGGACAGAGCATGGAAATAAACACACGATTCTCTGAAAGTTCTTTTGATGAACCAGTCTTTGAGAATCAACGATCGACTGCATTTCTGTTTTGAGACTCGACACCCTAATTGAGGTGTGACGTCCGATGCTCTTCTTTCAGACCTATTTCTTGCACATGAAATAAAAAAAAACAAAACATACACTTCGTGCTTGATTAGTGGTTAGTCATTCATAAGATAAAATTCTCACAACACTCGATAATCTTTGCACAGTCAAAGCTCGAAGGTGAAACATTCGAAATCGACCATATTTCGTGACCTTGATGTATATATAAAATAATGCAAATGAAGATGGAATCTTAGGTGAAAAATTGGGGTATGACAACTTCCCCTATTTAAGTTTCTTCTACCCGGAGATATGAAGATTAAAATCTTCGTCTCGACGCGATTGAAGGTACTTAAATACAGAATACGCAATTTTTGCCCTAAGATACCGCCATTGTGTTTATGATATGAATGTAGTATTTGAACTTTAGGGAGAATGATGCCGTATGAGAAAAAATAATGCTGGAGAAACCAAGCACGTGATAAAATAATCCACAGGGAAAGAGGTTATAACTCTACTAGAGAAACAGAGTCATAGACTTCGAATGAGACTCTTATTTGGGAATAACTTCGAGAGAAGACAATTTTCGACTCTAACAAAGAAAATGCCTTGCATAGGCCGCAAAAGATAGACGACTATTGACCCAAGGATGATGGTGAGTTTACAACTCAAGGTCAAAGGTAGGCAAAAGATACATCAACTTTTGCTGATAGTGAACTACCCGACTTTTACTGAAGATAGAGATTTCATAACAAACTTCTCTGCAGGACTTTTCCAGAGAGATACCATTTGCTGCTGAAATAATATATGGTTGTAGATACACAAGCTGCTCAAATAAAGAGGCCGCCACTTGTTGTCTTCAAAGGATATCAATAACATACAAACTGCTCATGAAGAGACCGCTTCTTATTCTTCCTCAAAGATATATATACCACACAAGCTTCTTGTTGTACCCCAAAATTTGCCCTCCCATTTCCTCAACATTTTCTCATCACAAGACCTTTGAAGATCAAGATCCAGTTAGGGTTTCCTCTGCTCAAGACTTCTCCTTGCACTGTGGACTCAAATTAGGGTTTGTGTTTGCCTAAGGATGTTTTGACCTAAAATGCCTAAGATGACTTTCATGCTTCATATTGGACTCCCAAGTTTACCTATACCAAGTTTCAAGTCTTGATTCCAAGTTTTGCCCAGTCATTTGGACAGTTGACCCTAGAAATTAGCTGTATTGGGGAAAAAGTCAACTGTGGCCAATTGACAGTCAAACCTCATGAAAATTGACCCACATCAACATATTGAACTCATATGGACCATTTAATCAAGTTTGGATCACAATTCTCCAAGAAATTTGATCAGATCACCAAAAGGGGCAAAATGGTCATTTTTAGGGTTTTGACTGCACAAAGGCAATTTTTGACTGTTTGACCTAGCCAATGGCAAACCCAAGTTCACATATGGACTCAAGGACTCAATGAAATGGTCTTGACACATTCATCAAGCTCAAAAGATCCCAAGTACACAAGATTGACAATTGAATTTCCCAGTCAATTGATCAATTTTGACTGTATACTGAAAAGTCAAACTTTGACTTTTTGGTTAAAATCAAGAGTCAAGATTCATTTTTCATCAAAACATGCCAAATCATGAAACTTGTTCACCAAGAAATCACAAAATGCAAATTAGGGTTAGAAAATGGAATTTTTCATAACTTAGAATTTTTCTAAGTTATGAAAAACCCTAATTTTTCCCAACTTTGCCCCATCTTTTCACCAAGATCCATTTGGATTCAAACAAAAGTCAAAACATGAAAGTTGTAGCTTGTTGCATAATCTACAACTTTAATTCACAAAGTTTTCTCATTTGAAGCTTGTATCTCAAGTTACAATTTTTTGAATAAGGGCACTAAACCATTTTTAACTTAGTGAAATTTTAACCTATTTTGACAAGGTTTTCTACCCCACTTCAAGGCCACTTTTCATACCCTTCTACTTGGAATTTTAATTTGCATTTCAAAGATGGATTGTAGTACACATTCCAAGCTTTCCAAAATGTCCAAGAACTCATCAAACAACCTCATAACTTGAGAGATTCGAATTTCACAAGTTGGCAAAAATTCACTTTTTGTTCTTCATCAAAACATGTTCATAACTTTGCAAATTTGAACTCAGCTTGCTTTATGCTTGATTACAGGTCCTTGAACCATTCCATACTCAATAATTTAATGCATATTCAATGTGTTAGAGTGTTGTTCTTTGAGTGCAAGCATTGTATGCAAGATTAATCCTAAACTAGATAAAGTGAACTTTCCATTTTTGAAAAGATTAACTTTATGTCCAATTGCAAATCAAGAAGGTACATGGAAAATCTGCTTGGCACAAGATTATGTGCATAACACACTGATCAAGAGAGGATTATGCAGCACATTAGGGGGTCCTCTACTGACCTAGAAAGCCAACTTGCTTTTGTTTGCTTCAAGTAAAAGAAAAGTCCATAATTTGTACCATATCTCATCTCAGCTTAAGCACACAAGAAAGAAGTTATCAAACACCTTACACATAACATATCCAAGCTTTTGCACGATTCCTAGACCTCTCAAGCACCCTCCATCTCAGAATCACCTTGAAACTGCTCAAACAGGGCAACCCCTGCAGATTGAGTGCCATCTCTCAATCCCTTCGAGCATTCTTGTCCAAACATGTTCCTCTACCTTCCTTACAACATATGCAAGCTAACCATGGCCTAAAACCTGACCTGTAATCACCCTAACAGTTTCCACCATTTTCATTTTTTCCTTTTGCAGTTGAAGTTCCATAGCTTGATTCAGAAGCTCTCAAGACAAAGTAAGCATTGAAACAGCATCCCTGGACCTCAAGGAAGCTTTTCCAATCATTACCTTGCACCAGAAGTTCCTCATTCTCCAGATAGAAGTTCAGCTGCACAGGTAAAACTTTGAACTCGTATCTCTCTTATCATGCATTTTTAGTCTTAAGTTTGTGAAGAAACAAGGTTCTACTCATAGCCCTGAGCATGTACATATCTTTACATTTCATTTCTTTTGCCTGAGTAGAGAGAATTTGTAGTTTGAAAATGGCAGAAAAATTAGGTTAGGATTTGGGGGAGGAGAAATTCTCCCTCATCTTAGAGAGTTAGGTCAAGTTCCATACATGGTTAGAACCGTCTCTTCATGCTGAACATTTGTTGTGTTATGAGTTTTTGTTAAAAAGCCAGGAATCAAGAGTTAGAAGAAGCTGAACATGGCGCGCGTTTTTTCAAACATTTGTGCTGGAGGTTGAAGACAGTGAGCTTTGGGCTGGGCCTGTGCATTTTTTCTTATTCACACCACTTAATTGCTATTACACCCCCTGAGCCCATTTGCTTCATTTTGACTCTTTTTGACTTTTTCTTTTTTGATTGACTTTGTTTATTTTTTCTCATGATATTAAAAAAATAAAAATATTTTTTCCATCATTTTTTGAATATATGGCATATTTATTTGATTTATTTCTTTTGTTTGCATATAAATATTATATATATACTATTATTAGAATAAATAGAAAAATAGTGTAAATACATTTTTTATTTTTATTTACCTTCTAAAAATATTTCACATAAAAAATACTCTTTTTATTTATTTTATTAAAATATTAAATAAATATTTATTTTGTGTATAATACATATTTAAGATTTAATATATATATATATATATATATATATATATATATATATATATATATATATATATATATATATATATATATATATATATATATATATATATATATATATATATATATATATATATATATATATATATATATATATATATATATATATATATATATATATATATATATATATATATATATATATATATATATATATATATATATATATATATATATATATATATATATATATATATATATATATATATATATATATATATATATATATATATATATATATATGTTTATTAATATGTTTAAGTTAAAATATAAAAATACTTGAATTTTTTTCATTTTTATTAATATTGTATATAAAAAATACATTTTTCATGATATACTTCATTTTATTTTCATTTTTACAAATAATAAATAAATACTTGTATTAAATTAGATAATAATACATTTTCTTCAAAATTAGGGTTTTTGCCCTAAATTCAAAATACTCCAAAAAAATAATATAATTTTTATTTTCTTTTCTCTTTTACATAAATAATATTTTTTCATATATATACAAAACATTTCTTTTGCATCTTGCATTCTTATTTAATTTTTGTACATTGATTAAATTGCAAATATTCAAAATGATGTAATAATTTAGGTTTAAATTCTTGTCAATATCCCCATTTGAACATTTGTACCCCCCTTCCCATATTTGGTTTTGTAATAGCTTAGTAAATTTAATTTTGCACTTTATTGCTTTCTAATGATAACATGTTAGAATTAGGGTTTGTATGCGAAAAAACGATAAAAAAAATAGTCATGACCTAATCTCAAGACAAATAAGCATGAAAATGGACACACAAATCACACTTGCACCCCCTAGGGTATTCCACTTGTTTCCTTCAAATAAATGGGCCATATTGTATGTTGAACTTCTTTGGGCAAAGCAAACAATTTGAATGATCAAGTCCCTTAAAGAAAATTGCCCAAAGACATTTAACGCCGTTGCAATTATGGTTTAAAACGATGACCCGCGCCTGTCCCTTTCACATCCTAACACAAGATTGTCCACCAAATACAATGGTGGAACAAACTTGTTAAAAGGGTTAAAACGTAGCAATAATCTTTTTTTTGAGAAATTTAGGAGTAAATAACCTCTTAGTTACTTGAATCAAAACTTGCAAAACAAAACACCTGCCTAATTTCAAAATCATACATCACTACACTTTCAAAACAACTTTCAAAAACAAAGGAAAACCTTTTCAAAAAGACATACATCTTTGTATACATCCCCACATGGATCATTACAAAGGTTGCCACCACATTGGCATATTTTCAAAACATTTTCAAAACCCACACACAAAGCACCATTTCAAACAAATTGAAAACAAAAGGCAAGTGATCTAAGCAAGTAACTAAGAGCCCATGGATAACCATGGATAGAAAGGGTGCTAATACCTTCCCTTTCTATAATCTACTCCCCGAACCCAAGAAAACATCTCAAAAGGTTTTTTGCTGTGCTTTTTAACCTTTCCTTAGGATAAAATAAAAAGTCGGTGGCGACTCTTGCTCAACCGAAACATTTGCGAAAACAAACGCAAAACCATAGTCAGTTCTCCCACCGTATCACAGAACTGGCGACTCTGCTAAGGAATATTTTAAAAGTGGAGTAACCTTAGGGTTTAGATCATCTTTGTTTTCAATTGTTTGCTTTGTTTGCTTTTATATTTGTGGGCTTTGCATCGGAGTTTCATAGATCCTAACCCGGATCTGGGAAATACCCTTTTTAGGTAGCATAATCTGTGAGGGACCTGTCCGGCGTAGACCGACATGGGTGAAGCAGTGGCTACGTTGGTGTGGCATCTTAGTCTGTACCTATATCCCTTGTGTTGCAACGGGGAGAGTATAGGTCTTCTAAGGGGTCATTTAACACCAACCAACCTTAGAACCCTAAATTGACCAACTTGGCTATTAGGACAGTAGCAGTATGCTACACTCATTGAGGCTAAACTCTCGAGATGGTTCTGGCCGCGAGAAAAGATTGCGATGCTGGAGTTATGACCGATTGAGGGTAGCCAATGATTTGAGATCCTCTAGAACCCGGTTACTTCTGATAGGACAGGTTTTAACCAACAAAACCAAAAGAGGGTAATACCTGAAACTCATGCTGGCCTGAAACCTAAGGGTGTCTTGTGTGACTTGTGTGCCTTATTTGCCTATGTGAATACTTGTGGTGTGCTTCATCATAGCATCATGCCATCATACCATTGCATGCATCCTGTATAAAGGACTAACCCATTTCAAAGACAAAAGAGTTTCATCTTTGCTCTGTTTTGTAGGACATCATGATGCCCGTGCGTAGAAATACTGTCCGGCTCAACTTTGTTCAACCACCAGTTTTACTCAAGGATTTGGTTGGAAGGATTCCAAACACTTCTTCCTTCATCAACAGACATGGTTCTCTCCTTGGCTTGATCACTGCAAAATGGGACCAACAACTGATAAGTGTTCTGACCCAGTTTTATGACCCTCTGTACCATTGTTTCACCTTTCAAGACTTCCAGCTGGTTCCTACCCTGGAAGAATTTTCTTATTTGCTTGGGATCCCTGTCTTGGAACAAACTCCATTCACTGGGTTGGAAAAGACTCCTAGGCCTGAAGAGATTGCTGCAATTCTCCCCTTGACCAAAGAAGAGGTATTATCCAACTGGGAGACTAGAAATGGGATCAAGGGCTTTTTGGTCAAATTTCTGGTTGGCAAGGCTAATGATTTCTGGAATGACTTGGACTTTAAGGCATACGAGGATATTCTGGCTCTTTTGATCTATGGTCTGGTATTGTTTCCAAACCCTGACACTTTTATCAGTATCCATGTCATAAGGATCTTCATGTCTCGGAATCCGGTACCCACTCTTTTGGGTGATATTCTACAACAACTCTATGCTCGTACTGCTCGAAAACGGGGAACTCCATGGTGTTGTGCTCCTTTGCTAGTAAGGTGGTTTATTTCGCACCTTCCTAGGTTCGTGCTGAAGAATGAAGAAGGAAAAGGTTGGGTTCGGAGGTTAATGTCTCTCACTGATAATGATATCACTTGGACTCTCAGAGGTTTGGTTGAGGTAGCTGTTATTGACCGTTGCGGAGAATACCCTAATGTCCCGTTGATTGGTATTCAAGGAGGAATCTCTTACAATCCGTGTTTAGCTCTCCGTCAGTTTGGAAGAGCCAGAGGAGATGGGCCTCATGAAATGCTGGTTCCTTACTTCCATTTTGAGTTTCAGGCAGACAATGACAAACTACGCCAGGGATTCATTAGAGCTTGGGACAAAATCCACAAAGCCAACCCACATGAGTTGGGACCAAAGACTTCTCTGCCATTAAAGCCCTATTGCAAATGGGTCCGCATCCGTGCTCAGAAGTTAGGTATGCCCTACGAAGCTGTTAGACCTCTCATTCTTGAATCTCCTGATGAAGATGGGGTTCCTCCAACTGTCCTCCCTCCTCAGATACCTACTGATTTTGACACCATGAAGAGATCTTGGGCGCAGCTAAAGGAAGAACGGGATTTCTATCGAGAGAAGTTCAACGAGCAGGAACGGAAGATTCAGAGGCTGACTAAGCAATTGGAGGAAGAACGGGTCCTGAACAACTACATCAGCACTGAAAAGAGGAGGCCATGGGAGCATTAATGAGCTTTGGATGTTTCCTTTTGTAGTTTCATTTCCTTTTCAGTATTTTTCATTCCTGTAATGCCTAAGGGCTAGTTGTTGAACAATTGAAATTTTAATCTAATGAAGTGTGTTTCCCTTTTTGTCTACAAAGTTGAATCTTGTTTGTCTTTGAAAACATAAAACATACGCATTCCATTGCACCATATGCATAGCAGGTACCCTATTTCACAGGTTGCTTAATCTTCTTCGCTGTTTGTTTGCACAGTCATCATGAATCCAGACTCATCCAGTGAGCAAGCAATCAAGGCCCTTCAGGCCCAAAGTGCACAGTTTCAAGAGATGGTCCTAAGCCTAGCCCAAGGACAGCAAGAGTTGAAGACTCTACTCCTGAAGAAGAAGAAGAAAAAGAGGACTGCGTTGTTCAACACCGGGCGCAGATTTGGGAACACACTCCATAACGAAGCTGACCCAACTACTTCTTCTGCTGAGAAGAACAGTCCCCAAGGGGGAGGAGCTCCTAGTCCCGCAGTCTCCGACAACGAGACGGACTATAACGACGAACAATACCCACCTGCTGCTGACAGATACAAGCAATTGGAGGACCGCTTAAGCGCCATGGAAATTCAGAATGTGCCGGGACTGGATTTCGGAGATTTGGGGTTATCTTCTGGGGTAGTAATTCCACACAAGTTTAAGGCGCCTGCCTTCGCCAAATATGATGGGGTCTCCTGCCCAAAGCTGCATCTGAGGTCGTACGTAAGGAAAATCCAACCTTACACGGCAGATAAGAACCTCTGGATCCACTTCTTCCAAGATAGTCTCTCGGGGTCACAACTTGAGTGGTTCTACCAACTAGATGGAGCTAGCATCCGACACTGGGAAGATTTGGCAACCGCATTTTACAGACAATACCAATACAATTCTGATCTCGCTCCTACGCGTACCCAACTTCAGGGTATGTCTCTAGGAACGGGTGAAGGGTTCAAAGAGTACGCTCAAAAATGGAGAGATTTGGCTGGCAGGGTGCAGCCTCCATTGACTGATCGTGAGCTGGTTGATATGTTTCTAGGGACGTTGTCTGGTCCGTTTTTCAATCATTTGGTTGGTAACTCCTCCGTTGGGTTTACAGATTTGATATTGACGGGAGAAAGAATTGAAGCTGGCATCAGGTCAGGCAAGATACAAAAGGCTGCCTCCACAAGTGCTGAGAAGAGGCCGTTTAAGAAAGAAGCAAGTGCCGTCTATGGTCCTAGAAAACAAGTCAAGCCTGAAAGTCGCCAAGCCGTCAATGCTTTGGTCATCTCAAAACCTGTTGCTGCTCCTCAGCAGTACAATCAACAAAGAAGCGAAAGGCCCAAGAGGCAGTATACCCGACTGAGTATGACCTTATCTCAAATTTTACCCCAACTGTTATCCACCAACCTGGTGACCCTCAAAGAAGCTCCTAAGGTCGTCAACACTGCATCTCCTAAGTATAACCCAAATGCCCGGTGTGCTTATCATTCTGATAGTCCCGGGCACACTACTGATGATTGCTGGGCCTTGAGAAACAAAGTGCAAGATCTGATCGACGCAAAGGAAATTCAGTTTGAAGCACCGGAGAGACCAAATGTTGTAACTGCTCCTATGCCCCAGCATAGAGTAAATGCCATTGAGGAAGAATTGTATGCTGTTTCGGTAAATGAAGTTGTCACCCCTCTGAAGACCGTTAAGAAGAACCTACTGCGGGCCGGTTTATTTCCGGGTTGCGGTAAAGGTTGCCTGTTCTGTGCTGTTTCCCTATCTGATTGTCCCTTGCTGAAGTTAGGTATCCAAAGCCTAATGGATAGCAAGGAAATTCTATTCAAAAAGTCTGCTGTTCAGTTGGTTCCGATAAAAGAAGTTTCTGTGGTTACCATCTTCAATAATCCAATCAAGGCTCCCCCGAAGAAGCCTGTTCAAATCATGACTGTTGCACCTGTGATTATTACTGTTCCGGGGCCTCTCCCCTACGTATCTGATAAAGCTGTACCCTGGCATTATGGGGCGGACGTATATGTGAATGGAATCAAACAAGAATTCGACACTGGCGCCAGTATCTGCGATATCACGGGTCCAGCCAAGGTCACCCGCAGTGGCAGGCTCTTCTCGCCTGACATTGCACCGCCCGCTATTCGAAGACCCCTCCTTATAACACCTACAAGTGTACCTGTTATTGTTGCTGATCAAGTTGTTTCCCCTGCTGCCGAGTCCTCAAATGCTCGGGGCAAAGGGATTGAAGAAGAGCCTGCCCGGATGGAGGCACCAATACCCATAAATGCTGAGGCCTCCCAACGAGAAATGGAGGAGATCTTGAAAATAACAAAGAAAAGTGATTTCAATGTTGTCGAGCAGCTGGGGCATACGCCCTCCAAGATCTCCATGCTCTCCTTATTGCTATGCTCCGAGGCCCATGCTAAGGCCTTGATCTCATTTCTCAAGACGGCCCATGTGCCGCAGGAGACGTCTGCGGTCCAGTTCACTGATTGCATAGCAAATCTGACAGCAGACAATGGCTTGGGTTTTTCAGATGCTGACCTGACCGCGAAAGGAAGAGACCACAATGATGCCCTGCATGTCTCTATCGAATGCAGGGGCACTACTCTGGCGCATGTATTGGTGGATACTGGTTCCTCCTTGAATGTTCTACCAAAGAAGGCTTTAGATCGTCTGGATTATGAAGGCCTGGAATTGAAACCCAGCAATATCATCGTCAGGGCCTTTGACGGTTCCAAAAGGATGGTTCATGGAGAGGTTAACATCCCTATTCGTGTGGGCTCTCAAGTGTTTGACTCTACTTTTTATGTGATGGATATACGTTCATCGTACTCTTGTCTACTGGGTCGACCTTGGATCCATAAAGCTGGGGCAGTGACCTCTACCTTGCACCAGAAGCTGAAGTATCCTGTCAGAGGGAAGATCGTCACTGTGCAAGGAGAAGAGGAGTATATGGTGAGCCACTTGAATTCCTTCAGATACATTGAGATGGATGGGGAGTTTATTGAAACCCCCTTTCAGCATTTCGAGGAGGTACATCCAATTTCAGCAGCAGCGGAAACAATAGTCGAAGAGAATGTTTCCTTGAAGATGGCTTCCCTAAGGGATGCCCGGGCTGTGGTTCAAAAAGGCAATTGTGCAAACTGGGGTCAGCTTCCTGACTTCACTCAGAAGAATGACAAGTTTGGGCTAGGCTTTACTGCAGAGGCTCAGAAGGCTGTGCGCAAAGAGAAGATCAGAAAGGCTCCGGTGTTTATTTCCAGCTCAAGGGTGAATGCTATCGAGGAGGATGTAGAGGAAGCAGAATTTGACAGCTGGATCTACCCGACTACCAGCAACGGACCAAGCAACTGGACGGCAAAGGATTTTACCCCTATCACATTTGTCACGCAGTAATTAATTTCTTTTGATTTCCAATTTGTAACAAACAATATGTTAAAACTTTGTTGGCTCGGTGTCCTACCCGGGGCATCGTAGCTCCATTTGTGAGGGTTTTTTGTATGACATTTTCATATATCATCAATCAAAACATTGGACGTTTGTTGCATTTCAAATCTTGTGCTCTTTTCCTTTCTGTGTTATATATTGCAAAACAGCTATATTTACACACACTCACTTATACAGGTTTCAATCCACTCTGGATCTCACTGGTAACAGCTCTGCTACCGCCAGTTATGACTTCGAAAATCCGATCAACTTGGGCGAAGACGAAGGTGAAGATGATTGCGAAGTGCCTGGTGAACTCGCAAGACTGCTACTCCAGGAAGAGAGGGCTATTCAACCACATGAAGAGCCGGTGGAGACAATTAACCTGGGTACCGAGACAGATAGGAAAGAAGTCAAGATTGGTGCCAATCTAGAGCTCAGCGTGAAGCAACGATTGATCCAGATGCTACAAGACTACATGGAGATTTTTGCTTGGTCCTATGAAGATATGCCTGGTTTGGATGCCGACATTGTAGTTCACCACCTGCCGACCAAAGAGGATTGCCTTCCGGTAAAGCAAAAAGTCCGACGGATGCGTCCAGAGATGTCTGAAAAGATCAAGGCCGAGGTTATGAAGCAGTTTGATGCCAGGTTCCTTGCAGTGAATTCTTACCCTCAGTGGGTTGCCAATGTGGTGCCAGTACCGAAGAAGGACGGTAAAGTCAGAATGTGTGTTGACTACAGGGATCTGAACAGGGCCAGCCCCAAGGATGACTTCCCCTACCTCACATTGATGTCCTTGTTGATAATACAGCTCAACACAAGGTGTTCTCCTTCATGGATGGTTTTTCAGGGTATAATCAGATCAAGATGGCTCCAGAAGATATGGAGAAGACTACCTTTGTGACTCAATGGGGCACCTTCTGTTATAAGGTCATGCCATTCGGATTGAAAAATGCTGGGGCAACCTATCAACGTGCCATGGTTGCTTTATTTCATGATATGATCCATCATGAGATTGAGGTATACGTTGATGACATGATTGCAAGGTCTCAAACTGAGGAGGAGCACCTTGACCATCTGAGGAAGTTATTTGACCGACTCAAGTTGTACAAGCTGAGATTGAATCCCAACAAATGCACCTTTGGGGTAAGATCCGGAAAATTGCTAGGCTTCATTGTAAGTGATAAAGGTATTCAGGTGGACCCTGTCAAGGTAAAAGCCATACAAGAGATGCCGACTCCAAAAACAGAGAAAGAAGTCAGAGGCTTCCTGGGACGACTGAACTACATTGCCCGATTCATCTCACATCTGACGGCTACTTGTGAGCCAATCTTCAAATTGCTGAAGAAAGATCAAGTAGTACGCTGGAATGATGAATGTCAGGCCGCCTTTGAAAAGATAAAGGAATATCTCCAAGAGCCACCCATCCTTATGCCACCGGTGGAAAGAAGACCTCTGATACTATACTTGACAGTGCTTGATAATTCAATGGGGTGTGTGCTGGGGCAGCATGACGAGTCTGGCCGAAAAGAGCACGCTATTTATTACTTGAGCAAAAAGTTTACCGACTGTGAGTCTCGTTACTCACTTCTTGAGAAAACTTGCTGCGCTCTTGTATGGGCTGCTCGCCGGCTGAGACAGTATATGTTGACTCACACTACTTTATTGATTTCAAAGATGGATCCCATCAAGTACATATTTGAAAATCCCGCTCTGTCTGGAAGAATAGCGAGATGGCAAATGATCTTGACAGAATATGATATCCAGTATACAACTCAGAAAGCAATTAAAGGAAGTGTACTGGCCGATCATTTGGCACACCAACCTATGGACGATTACCAATCATTGAATTTTGATTTTCCGGACGAAGACATCATGGTGGTAACTGACTGTGAAGTACCTGGACCGGATGAAGGACCTGAGGAAGGATCCCGATGGTCTATGCATTTTGATGGAGCCTCCAATGCTTTGGGTAACGGCGTCGGCGCTGTAATCATATCTCCCAAAGGAACTCATACTCCCCTCACCGCCCGATTATGTTTCAGCTGCACCAACAACATGGCAGAATACGAGGCATGTATCATGGGTTTACAAGCTGCAATCGACCTGAGGATCAAGTTTCTAAGTGTCTTCGGAGATTCCGCTCTCGTGATCAATCAGATCAAAGGCGAGTGGGATACGAAACACCCGAATCTTATTCCTTACAAGGAGTATGTGTTGACCTTGCTTCCCCACTTTGAAGAGATAACTTTCGAACACTTCCCTAGAGAGGAGAATCAGCTAGCGGACGCCCTAGCTACGATGTCTTCAATGTTCAAAGTTAAATGGGACAATGAGGCTCCCCGAATCATTATCTGGAAGTTGGACGAACCGGCATACTGCTGTGAATTGGAGGCTGAGAAGGTGATTGAAAAACCCTGGTACCATGAGGTGAAGAGGTACTTGGAAGCTCAGGAATACCCTGAAGGTGCATCTGTCAATGATAAGAAGTTCATGAGGAGGTTTGCTGCAAAATTCTTCCTCAGCAACGGCATTCTCTACAAACGGAATCATGATTCAACTCTGCTACGTTGTGTGGATAAGGCAGAAGCAGAGAAAATCATGATGGAACTGCATGAAGGTACATTTGGAACACATTCCAGTGGACACACCATGGCTGAGAAAATCCTTCGGGCAGGATATTTCTGGTCCACAATGGAAGCCGATTGTTACCAACACTCCCGAACTTGTCATAAATGCCAGATCTATGCTGACAAGGTGCATATCCCTCCGGTTCCTTTGAATGTTCTGACTGCGCCTTGGCCGTTTGCAATGTGGGGCATAGACATGATCGGTGAGATTAAACCTACGGCATCTAATGGGCATCGCTTCATCCTAGTGCCAATTGATTATTTTACAAAGTGGGTTGAGGCAGCATCCTACGCCACAGTAACCAAGAGCGTCGTGGCACGTTTCATCCGGCATAATCTGATCTGTCGGTACGGCGTCCCGGAAAGAATCATTACGGACAATGGTACCAATCTCAATAACAAAATGATCACTGAACTCTGTGAACAATTCAAGATACAGCACCACAATTCTTCTCCCTACCGGCCGAAGATGAATGGGGCTGTAGAGGCAGCCAATAAAAATATCAAGAAAATTGTGCAGAAGATGACGGTGACCTATAAAGATTGGCATGAGATGTTACCGTTCGCTCTGCATGGGTACCGTACCTCAGCCAGAACGTCAACCGGGGCAACTCCCTTCTCCTTGGTCTATGGCATGGAGGCAGTCTTGCCAATTGAAGTCCAGATACCCTCTCTCCGGATAATGAAGGATGCAGACTTGAATGAAGATGATTGGATCCAAACTCGACTTGATCAATTAAATCTGATTGACGAAAAGAGGCTCACTGCTATCTGTCATGGTCAAACGTATCAGAAACGGATGATCAGGGCATTTAACAAGAAAGTCAGACCGCAAGAGTATCGAGTTGGGGACCTGGTAATCAAACGCATCATCCTTCCTCAAAGTGATCCCCGGGGCAAATGGACCCCTACATACGAAGGGCCATTTGTGGTTAAACGTGTGTTCTCAGGAGGAGCCATGATCCTAACCACCATGGATGGTGACGACCTTCCTCACCCCGCCAACGCAGACATAGTGAAAAAATACTACGCATAAATAAAAGACCTGCTAGGTTGACATACCTAGGCAAAAATAAGGGCTTCCCGGCGAACCAAAAGGGTTCGGGCAAAAATAAGGGATGAAATGAATAAAAATCTGTACACCCGGCAAGTCGAAAACCTGAAAGGGCGGCTTGGGCAAAAATGGGTATCCCGGTGGACTGAAAACCTGAAAGGGAGGTCCAGGCAAAAGTTAGAGATAAAAGCGTAACACTATGTCTCATTGGATCACTTTGCATCCGGAATTCGGCATCAACTATCTGGCTCCAGATTTCGGCATTGACCAATCAGCTTCATCTTCAACTAGGTAGCAAAGCGATGAGACGTTCGAAGACATAAAGGCAATAGCAGAGTTGGAACCCAGTGGGATTGTTCACATAGCTGTTTTGTTTCCTTTTTCAAATTGTAAACTCTATACTATTTGGCGATGTCCTCTTACTAGGATGTCAGCCTCTTATACAAAAAACGCCTATTCACAGGCAAAGTTTAAATCAATACAAATTCACTTGTCCATACAAATTACCATTGTTTTCCTTTTTCTGTTTTGTCTTGCGAAGAACGTCCAATGTTCATTTTTGATATATGCATTTGACATTAAATTGCTAATTCATAAATATTTGCATATGAAACGAGAGATTGATTACAGGTGACATCAGAGACAGGGGCAATTGAAGTTGTCTAATGCAGTCTGGTTGTTATGTCCGCCAAGGTACCAAGATAGGTTCAACTGAAGAATGTGGCCAAATCATCTCAGCTCCCCGCAGAGTAAAATCAGGTTCAGCAATACTTTCCCCAAGCGGAGTCGACTCCCTGACAATCCTGAAAGGACACAACATTCCCCGGCAGGTCTTAAAGCTCATCCCCAGTAGATTCTGGAAGCTTATCCCCTGCAGAGTACGGACGTCTCTCCCGAGTTTTATTAGAGTTATTTCCTCACAAGGACTTATAACTGGGTTATCCTCAGCTAAAAAACCACGGAAGACCGCCCTCGGCAAAGCTCCTTCAAATCCCCAGCGGAGTTTATCGTCATTATCCCCAGCGGAATCCATCATTAAAGTCCTCAACAGGCCTCTCAGCAAAACTTTGGCCAAATATCTCTTCCACAGAGCAATTCCCCGGCCGGTCGTCAAGGATTTATTTTCCTAAGACGAAATTACATTCATAAACATTTTACACTTTCATACATCTTGCTTACATACATGATAAAGTGCATACAACACTATCTCATTTTGAACATCATGACATCATGCATATCATACATCACGACATTGCATACAACTTATGTTTTTGCCTTTTCAGGAAAAAGACAATCCCAAAGACAACTACCTTCAACTGTCACAATTCCAGATTCGACACCTGTATCTAGCCAGGGCACATCTGAGAGTGATCAGTTTCCAGATTCGATTCCTGTATCCAGCCAGGGCACATCTATCAACTACAACATTTCCAGACTCGATTCCTGTATCTAGCCAGGGCACGTCTGAAGAGTTCGAAGATTCGATTCCTGTATCCAGCCAGGGCACATCTATCAACTACAACATTTCCAGACTCGATTCCTGTATCTAGCCAGGGCACGTCTGAAGAGTCCGAAGATTCGATTCCTGTATCCAGCCAGGGCACGTCTATTAACGACTATTTCCAGATTCGACTCCTGTATCCAGCCAGGGCACATCTGTGAGAAACCGATTGTAGATTCGACACCTGTATCTAGCCAGGGCATGTCTGCATAAGGAGACTGAAGATCAAACACCTGTAACAAGCCAGGAAAACATCCGTCTTTCTCAAATACACAAGTTCTCGCAAAGGAATCTCTTATGCGACCGACACTTCCAAATGGCATCTATAAGCCCATTCCCGACAAGGTTCCGTCACATCTCCAGATGGCATCTATAAGCCCATCTCCCTATCCACCATCTCTCCAAATGGCATCTATAAGCCCATTCCCGACACCACATTGTTGAGACTCCAGCATGCGAGTGCAAATTTCCGGGCACTCTAGTGTCCAATCTCCTTTTACCCTCGAGTCACGAAAGGCAAACTTGCCAATCTAACTCTTCAGGTTCAAGAAGATTGAACAGGGGCAACTGTTGTACCCCAAAATTTGCCCTCCCATTTCCTCAACATTTTCTCATCACAAGACCTTTGAAGATCAAGATCCAGTTAGGGTTTCCTCTGCTCAAGACTTCTCCTTGCACTGTGGACTCAAATTAGGGTTTGTGTTTGCCTAAGGATGTTTTGACCTAAAATGCCTAAGATGACTTTCATGCTTCATATTGGACTCCCAAGTTTACCTATACCAAGTTTCAAGTCTTGATTCCAAGTTTTGCCCAGTCATTTGGACAGTTGACCAAGAAATCAACTGTATTGGGGAAAAAGTCAACTGTGGCCAATTGACAGTCAAACCTCATGAAAATTGACCCACATCAACATATTGAACTCATATGGACCATTTAATCAAGTTTGGATCACAATTCTCCAAGAAATTTGATCAGATCACCAAAAGGGCAAAATGGTCATTTTTAGGGTTTTGACTGCACAAAGGCAATTTTTAACTGTTTGACCTAGCCAATGGCAAACCAAGTTCACATATGGACTCAAGGACTCAATGAAATGGTCTTGACACATTCATCAAGCTCAAAAGATCCCAAGTACACAAGATTGACAGTTGAATTTCCCAGTCAATTGATCAATTTTGACTGTATACTGAAAAGTCAAACTTTGACTTTTTGGTCAAAATCAAGAGTCAAGATTCATTTTTCATCAAAACATGCCAAATCATGAAACTTGTTCACCAAGAAATCACAAAATGCAAATTAGGGTTAGAAAATGGAATTTTTCATAACTTGGAATTTTTCTAAGTTATGAAAAACCCTAATTTTTTCCCAACTTTGCCCCATCTTTTCACCAAGATCCATTTGGATTCAAACAAAAGTCAAAACATGAAAGTTGTAGCTTGTTTCATAATCTACAACTTTGATTCACAAAGTTTTCTCATTTGAAGCTTGTATCTCAAGTTACAATTTTTTGAATAAGGGCACTAAACCATTTTTAACTTAGTAAAATTTTAACCTATTTTGACAAGGTTTTCTACCCCACTTCAAGGCCACTTTTCATACCCTTCCACTTGGAATTTTAATTTGCATTTCAAATATGGATTGTAGTACACATTCCAAGCTTTCCAAAATGTCCAAGAACTCATCAAACAACCTCATAACTTGAGAGATTCGAATTTCACAAGTTGGCAAAAATTCACTTTTGTTCTTCATCAAAACATGTTCATAACTTTGCAAATTTGAACTCAGCTTGCTTTATGCTTGATTACAGGTCCTTGAACCATTCCATACTCAATAATTTAATGCATATTCAATGTGTTAGAGTGTTGTTCTTTGAGTGCAAGCATTGTATGCAAGACTAATCCTAAACTAGATAAAGTGAACTTTCCATTTTTGAAAAGATTAACTTTATGTCCAATTGCAAATCAAGAAGGTACATGGAAAATCTGCTTGGCACAAGATTATGTGCATAACACACTGATCAAGAGAGGATTATGCAGCACATTAGGGGGTCCTCTACTGACCTAGAAAGCCAACTTGCTTTTGTTTGCTTCAAGTAAAAGAAAAGTCCATAATTTGTACCATATCTCATCTCAGCTTAAGCACACAAGAAAGAAGTTATCAAACACCTTACACATAACATATCCAAGTTTTTGCACGAGTCCTAGACCTCTCAAGCACCCTCCATCTCAGAATCACCTTGAAACTGCTCAAACAGGGCAACCCCTGCAGATTGAGTGCCATCTCTCAATCCCTTCGAGCATTCTTGTCCAAACTTGTTCCTCTACCTTCCTTACAACATATGCAAGCTAACCATGGCCTAAAACCTGACCTGTAATCACCCTAACAGTTTCCACCATTTTCATTTTTTCCTTTTGCAGTTGAAGTTCCATAGCTTGATTCAGAAGCTCTCAAGACAAAGTAAGCATTGAAACAGCATCCCTGGACCTCAAGGAAGCTTTTCCAATCATTACCTTGCACCAGAAGTTCCTCATTCTCCAGATAGAAGTTCAGCTGCACAGGTAAAACTTTGAACTCGTATCTCTCTTATCATGCATTTTTAGTCTTAAGTTTGTGAAGAAACAAGGTTCTACTCATAGCCCTGAGCATGTACATATCTTTACATTTCATTTCTTTTGCCTGAGTAGAGAGAATTTGTAGTTTGAAAATGGCAGAAAAATTAGGTTAGGATTTGGGGGAGGAGAAATTCTCCCTCATCTTAGAGAGTTAGGTCAAGTTCCATACATGGTTAGAACCGTCTCTTCATGCTGAACATTTGTTGTGTTATGAGTTTTTGTTAAAAAGCCAGGAATCAAGAGTTAGAAGAAGCTGAACATGGCGCGCGTTTTTTCAAACATTTGTGCTGGAGGTTGAAGACAGTGAGCTTTGGGCTGGGCCTGTGCATTTTTTCTTATTCACACCACTTAATTGCTATTACACCCCCTGAGCCCATTTGCTTCATTTTTGACTCTTTTTGACTTTTTCTTTTTTGATTGACTTTGTTTATTTTTTCTCATGACATTAAAAAAATAAAAATATTTTTTCCATCATTTTTTGAATATATGGCATATTTATTTGATTTATTTCTTTTGTTTGCATATAAATATTATATATATATTATTATTAGAATAAATAGAAAAATAGTGTAAATACATTTTTTATTTTTATTTACCTTCTAAAAATATTTCACATAAAAAATACTCTTTTTATTTATTTTATTAAAATATTAAATAAATATTTATTTTGTTGTTATAACACTGCCAGGGAATAAAATTATCCTTCAAAGGGAACCATGAATGGGTCTTTCTTGAGGAGACCAAGTACCTAAATGCTCAAAATAAATGCGCCCTTCATCTAGGTTTCACAGCCTAGAGAAAACCACGAGGTAGCCTATGCAAGAGACAAAGCTTAATCCAGGAATAAACCGAAGAGAAAACAATCAAACAAGACTCCACCCAATGAGGAAATAACTCAATTGGGGATTCATCCTATCCAGAGATGGACAAGGAAGACTAAAGAAAAATTCATCCACGAGGATTAGCTTAGTTGGGGATTAGAAAGGAAGCACATTTTCTGCCTAAGTTGACATTCTATTTGGAAAGAACAGATACACTGTTTGAATAGACATAAACAAGGTATATGAACCCAATATCATTGACAAATACGAATGTGCGTGCATGATGCAAGTGTAAATGAATAAATGAATGTTATGTGTATGCTGACAAAATAGATAGAGGAAATAAATTGAAGATGATAAGATATCACAAAACAACTAGATACTCGGCCAATCTCAAAGAGATAGGAAAAAGGCATCGTCAGAGCGTATCATACTACAAGGCTCGAGTCTTTCTGGGGAGAAAGGTATTCAAATTCAATCTTCCAACACCAATAAACCACTGACATGATAACAAAATGTACTTTACTTTTGTTAGGGATAAAAATCTCGCTCAACTAGAGATAACTGAAACAAGGCTTATCCGGGATTGCTGGGGAGTCACCAAGTTTAGTACTCTACTGGGAGAACAAGATCACACAACCAACACCTCATGATGATTTTTGAAAGAAAACATTATTCATCATACAAGGATGGATTACTGTATTGTTTTTCATTTCAAGGCTTAACCATCCTCAGAGCAACTATTAATATTCCTTCCAGTATTCATGATACATTTCAAGATAGGAATACTTTAGTTAACTTCATTTCAAATATTTATATAAAACTGAAATTTTTCCCGATAAAAAAATGAAGAAGAATAAATGCTTCAAATTTTATTAATAAGATGGTAGTTCGCTAATGGCGCGACTCCAAAGGTTTACAAAAATTTGGAAAATAGTACATGGAAGAAAAGGTTACAAGGAAAACAATGACCACATTCTCCCAAACAACTTTGAATTACAAAATGTGCTCAACTTTGCCATAACTAGTTTGATCAAAAGCCTGCCTAAGCCGCCCTTTTGGGTTTTCAACTTAGCAAGCTGTCATCTCAATCTTAGGCGAAATACTTCTTGACTGCATCTGTATTCACAGACCGCGAGAGCTCCTCACCATCCATATTTGTGAGAATCATGGAACCTCTAAAGAAAACCTTCTTAACAACATACGGTCCTTCATAACTCAGAGCCCAATTGCCTCTAGAATCAGGTTAGAAAGATAATATCTTCTTGAGCACGAGGTCACCTTCTCTGAATTCGCATGGTCGAACCTTCTTATCAAATGCCTTCTTCATTCTTTGCTGATATAGTTGACCGTGACACAACACTGTCATTCTCTTTTCTTCAATTAAATTCAACTGATCATATCTACTTTGACACCATTCAGCCTCAGAAAGTTTAACTTCCATCAAAACTCTCATAGACAGGATCTCAACCTCCACGGGGAGTACTGCTTCAATGCCATATACTAGAGAAAATGGGGTTGCTCCTGTTGAAGTTCGAACTGAAGTACGATACCCATGTAGAGAAAAAGGAAGCATCTCATTCCAGTCTTTATAAGTTACCACCATCTTCTGGATAATCTTCTTGATTTTTTTATTAGCAGCTTCAAAAACCCCATTCATCTTTGGTCTGTAGGGTGAAGAATTATGGTGTTTGATCTTGAATTCTTCACACAACCCTCTCATCATTTTGTTATTCAAATTAGAGCCATTATCAGTGGTGATCTTGCTCGGGATGCTGTACCGACAAATGATCTGATTCTTGATAAATCTGGCTACCACCTGTCTGGTTACATTAGCATACAATGCAACTTCCACCCATTTAGTAAAGTAATCAATAGCCACTAAGATGAAACTATGACCATTTGAAGCTTTGGGTTCAATCATTCCAATCATATCAATGCCCCACATAGAGAAAGGCCAAGGTGAAAAGATAACATTAAGGAGGGTTGGTGGCACATGTATCTTGTCCGTATAAATTTGACACTTATGGCATTTCTTCACATATTTGCAGCAATCTGATTCCATCGTCATCCAATAGTAACCCGCTCTCAACATCTTCTTAGCCATTGCATGTCCATTGGCATGAGTTCCAAAGGATCCTTCGTGTACTTTTTGCATCAACATGTCTGCTTCATGTCTGTCCATGCAACTGAGCAAGACTATGTCATAAGTCCTCTTATATAATACTTCTTCATTGAGGAAGAAACTACTAGCCAATCTCCTCAACATCTTCCTATCTTTATTGGATGCCCCAGGCTGGTACTCTTGAGTTTGAAGAATACGGTTAATGTCATAAAACCAAGGTTTGTCGTCAGTGACCTCTTTTGTTGAGAATAAATGAGCGGGTCTGTCGAGGCGTATAATTCTGATTGAAGGCATGTCATTCCAATCATTCACTTGGAACATAGAAGACAAAGTAGCTAAAGCATCAGCCATTTGGTTCTCATCTCTAGGGATATGATGTAATTCCACTTTGTTGAAGAAAATTAACAATCTTCTAGCATAATCTCTGTAAGGGATCAAACCAGGATGGAAAGTCTCCCATTCTCCTTTGATTTGATTGATTACTAAAGCTGAGTCTCCGTATATGTCAAGAATCTTAATCCTCAGATCCACTGCTTCTTCGAGACCCAAAATACAAGCTTCATATTCAGCCATGTTGTTCGTACAATCAAACTTTGATCTTGCTGTGAACGGGATATGAGTACCTCTGGGAGTGATAATGATTGCCCCAATTCCATTTCCATAAGCATTTAAAGCTCCATCAAATATCAAACCCCAACGGGATTCAGGATCAGGTCCTTCTCCAGGTAATGGCTCTTCACAATCTTTGGTTTTCAAGTACATAACATCTTCATCTGGGAAGTGAAACTTGATGGATTGATAATCGTCAATTGGTTGGTGAGCCAAATGAGCGGATGAAATACTTCCTTTGATTGCTTTATGGGTATGATACTCATTCCATATTCAGATAACAACATTTTCCAACGGGCTATTCTCCCAAATAAGGCGGGCTTCTCGAAGATATACTTGATTGGATCCATTTTGGAGATCAACCAAGTGGTATGGTTAATCATATACTGGCGCAGACGGCGAGCAACCCAAGCTAAAGCACAATAGGTTTTCTCAAGCATTGAGTATCGAGACTCACAGTCTGTGAATTTCTTACTCAGATAATATATGGCATGTTGCTTTCTCCCAGTCTCATCTTGTTGGCCAAGCACACACCCCATGGAATCTTCCAATATGTTCAAATACATAATCAAAGGTATTCCTTCCACTGGAGGAATCAAGATGGGAGTCTCAAGTAAATATTCTTTGATGCTATCAAAATCTCTCTGACAATCTTCTGTCCACACACATCCTTGGTTCTTTCGAAGAAGCTTGAAAATTGGCCCACAGGTAGCAGTCATATGAGATATAAATCTAGAAATGTAATTCAGCCTTCCAAGAAATCCTCTTACTTGCTTTTCCGTCTTGGGTGTACGCATCTCCCGAATAGCTTTGACTTTATCAGGATCTACTTCAATACTTTGTTTGCTGACAATGAAACCCAGAAGTCTTCCAGAACGAACACCAAAAGTGCACTTGTTTGGATTCAGACGGAGTTTATACTTTCTCAAACATTGGAATAGTTTCAATAGATTCTCCAAATGATCTTCTTCAGTCTGCGACTTGGCAATCATGTCATCTACATAAACTTCTATCTCTTTATGCATCATATCATGGAACAAAGCGGTCATGGCTCTCTGGCACGTGGCACCAGTATTCTTTAAACCGAACGACATTACTCGATAACAAAATGTTTCCCAAGGTGTAATGAAGGTTGTCTTCTCCATATCTTCAGGTGCCATCTTGATTTGATTGTAACCAGAAAAACCATCCATAAAAGAAAAAACTTTGAACTGTGCGGTGTTGTCGACCAATACGTCAATGTGTGGTAAAGGGAAATTGTAACGCCCGTAATTTAATTAATTATTTAATTAAATTATTTTTGGATTATTTGTGAAGTTGTGTTATGATGATAGTAGATGTGTTGTTGTTATTGGATTTATTTATTCTATTAAGTTGTGGAATAATATTAAAATAATAATATTGTTTGATGTGGGCTTATTTGTAAGGATTAGAAGTAGTAAAAAGGGGTTGTAGGAATTTTAAGCCCATTAAGACATAATGAGAATTATAGGGTTATTATATTAGTTATTTAGAATTAATAAGGAAAAGAGGTAGCAATAAGAAGAGAAAGAAATAAGGGTTGCAAGAGAACATGAAAGTTGCAGAAAAGAAGGAAAAGAGCAAATCCGAATTCAATCGGAAAAGTTGTAGAGCAACCTTCAATCCGAGGTAAGGGTGGTGTTTTGATATATAATAGGGTTTATGATGAGTAGTTTATGATTGAAATATATATATATATATATATATATATATATATATATATATATATATATATATATATATATATATATATATATATATATATATATATATATATATATATATATATATATATTGTTGTTTGATGAGGATCAATGATTTAGAGATGAATAATGATGTCTTAATGCTGTATAATTGATATAGAAACATATAATTATTATAATTGATGATTACCTATGATTAGAGGATGTTTTTAGGACCCAGGGAAGGTAAATCGCAGTGAAAATGCAGTGAAATCGCAAAATATATTCAGCACAGTTCAGTATGAGTCAACCTTAAAGACCATGCGTCGACACATGCAGATTTTAAGACTCAGGATGAGTCGATATATAGGATTATGAATCGATACATGAAGTGTTGCAGACTCAGTATGAGTCGACACAAGAGGATTACGCATGGACTCATGCAGGATTCTAGACCAGTACGCGTCGACTCAAAGAAGTATGCGTCGACTCATGCAGTCTGATTTTTGACAGATTCTTCCAAAGGCTGTAACTTGAGTTTCTGGACTCCGTTTGAGGTGCCATTTGAAGCATTGGATAGATAACGTGATGAAATTCAATCATAAGGATTAAAATTAAGGATAAGAAGAATAATACTAGTACCAAAATTAGGATTAGAGTTAGCTTCCCGTATTAATCGCTATGATGATTTTGTGAAGTATGATGAGGATAAAACGATCTTAGATTATTGCTTGGTTCTTGACAGTAAGAATTATTATAATAATGATGTAGTATTGAAGTATAATAATATATAGAGGTTTGGTAATTATAGATAAGCCTTATATTATTAATTAATTATAGGCGTTATCATGTTGTAGGCTTATGGCCATTGTTGAAGGATTGTCGATCTATCGTTGTATTGTTCTTATGGCTGAGTTGTTGAAGAAATATGTTGATGAATTATGTTGATAAATTATGTTGATGAATTATGTTGATAAATTATGTTGATGAATGATGTTGAGATGCCTCTAATAATTATCAGCTGTGATAGGGTGGGAGAACTGACTTGGTTGTTTTGCATTTGATCGCAATTGTGCTGATAACAAGAGTCGCCACCGACTTTTCTTTTATCCAAAAGGAAAGGCTGAAAAGAACAGGAAATATCTTTAGAGTTGTTTTCTTAAGTTCGGGGGGTAGATTATGAAAAGGGAAGGTATTATCACCCTTTTCATCCGTAGTTGTCTACGGGCTCTTAGTTGCTTGCTAGATCACTCGCTTTTGTTTGAAAGTATGCTTGTGACGTGGGTTTTGAAAGTATTTTGAAAATGTCTTTGTAATGGTTCTTGTTTCTATAAGAACACGTACAAAGTGTTGTTTTGAAAATAGTTCAAAAATGTGTTTGTGGAATGTGTTTTTGAAAGTGATTTTGAAAAGGTGTCTTCTTTGTAATGACTCTCGTTTCTATAAGAACGCGTACAAATTGTTTGTCTTTTGAAAATGTTTCAAGATGAGAGTGTTGGTGTCTAAGATGTTTTTTTGTTGTGAGAAAGCGAGCAACTAAGAGAGAATCTACCTACTCAAAAGGTCTTAAATGTTCTTTTCCTCCTCCTTTAGATATTGCTATCTTACCATCATTTTGTTAAGAAGCCCCATCATTGGATGTGAAGGGACGGGCACAGGTCAACCATAAAGTCATAGGAAGAACCTTGTGAGAGACTTTAGCAATTTTCGTAAGGGACTGGATTGTTTTACTAAAGGCAACATCGAGGGACATCGAGGGACTACAATCTTTTTTTATCGAAGGGTCTTTGCTAATGCATCCCATATTCGAGGGACATGACTGTGTTTCTGAGGCAACAAGTGAGGTTACCCTAGAGGTGTGCGTGTGTAAAGTGTGTTCGATTCAAGTTAATTTGTCTTTGATTGGGTTATCTAGTGGTTGTTTTTATCTTGCCATACACACCCTATCTTACTAGCAATTATATGAAAAGAGGTAAACTTGCGGAAATTAAAATCCTACGCTATTACAACCATTAGGGGGATGGGGATACAGTTTGCAAATGGGGATGAAATAAGTTTCTAATTATTACAACCATATTGAATAAGTGGACAGTAATGGAGTATATATGTATATAATACAGAAACAATGTAAAAAAGAGAGAAAAAAAGAATTTTGAACTATTATGTGCCGACACATGCTGTTATGCATTGACACATAACTTTCCTTGCCCCTACCAAACCAAATCAACTCAGTATGAGTCGATGCATAATGGGATTTATCGACTCATTTCCTGCTTGTGTCGACACATACGCGTTTTGTGTCGACTCATGCACTTTCCATCTTTCTGTTTTAGGCCCGAGATAGTAGTATGAGTCGATGCATACGACCATGTGTCAACTTATACCCTGCTTTTTCACTTAGAATGAGTCGACCCATGTGGGTATGTATCGACCCATGTTACAGTTTTTTTTGCCTTTATCACTATTCTTTTGCATGTGTCAGTCAGTTTTCAACTTATAAATGATAAAAATGAATAGTAAGGAAATGATTAACTTCAAGAGTAATGATTATTTCATCTTATCCTCAGAAATAAACCAACAATGATGTGTGGAAAATGCAAGGTTAAGATGAGTTACCTTGCAACTGCACTTTCGGTTTTGAGTCTGAAACCCTTCAAGATGCTGTGTGGACTTTAATGAAACTCCAAGAAGATGCTAGACTTTCCTTTATGTTGAAGGTTGCTGAATCAACTCCCAACAGTCAAGTTTATGTAGTACTGTCTTTTGTTTAGAGGTTGGGAATAAGAGCACCACAGAAACTGTTCTTGAGCTTGAGCAATATCTATGTGATATGAAGTGTTTTGAGGATTTACGGGAGGGTTAGCAAGGTTGTATAATATTGGGTTGTGGATCTTTTCTATTTTGATGAGTCAAAAAAGAGTTGAAGATGAAAAAAGCTTTTATGAATGAACTGGGTTTTATGAATGGGTTGGTTTTAACAAAAATTCTGTTTTTCTTTTCTCTCCTTTTTTCTCTCTAAAAAAAAAATCCTCCTTATGTCTTACGAATCAGTCCCTTTTGTATCCCATTGACTGAGGTTTAGGAGGGAAACAAAATAAGTTGTTTTGAACTATTTTTACCTACTGCTTTGATTCTTTTCCACACAATTTTCTTTTTCCATTTTGGTGCAATTTTGTGGCTGTTATGATGCAGGTTGGAGCAAACTGCATAGAGCAGTTTTGGACTGGCTTTTTTAGACTGTATAGGGTAGCATATACAAGTTTTGTCACAGGTTTGTCGTGCAGCATAGCACAAGGTTTTGTAGGACAACAAATGAACATGTTTTTGGAGTGTTGTGGAAATGCATAGAAGTAGTATATCATTTTTTGTTCAGCCATAATTTGGACAGCATAATTTGCAGCGTGAAACAAGTTTGGTTTGTGGAGCACTTTATGCACATTGTATCAAAGACAAAGCATTGTGGCAAGGTTTTGAGTCAAAGGGAAAAGTCCAAGCAACACAAAGTTTAGGATTTGTAAACTTGTAGAAATGCCACTTTGTGATAACTTGAATTATTTTTAATTGTAGTGACAAGATGTCATGAAGCAATGAACTTAACTTAGAAAAATTTCCAAATCTTGCAAAAGTTGAAGTTTTGACTTTTTTGATTTTTGATGATTAAATTTCATATTTTGGATGGCTTGATGAAATATGATTTTTGGGACTCAACTTTGGTCAAAAAGTCAAAGTTTGACTTTTTTAGTGTACAATTGACTTTCCCACCAGTTGACTGAATTTTGTCTATCAATCCACTGATCTCAGGAGATGAGTTGAAATGTGCGATTAGGTCAAAAATGACGCGCTCAGATCCTTATGACCATACTTCAAACCAATAACCCATGTATTAGGTCAAAAATCAGAGTTCAGTCATTTATAGTAAAAACCCTAATTTCGCCCATTTTGTCATTGTAAATGTCTTTCTTGGGAAATTGTAATCCAAGACTTGAAACTTGATGGAAGCAAGCCTGAGGGTCTAGGAGGATCCTTTGAGAAATGAGAGGGAAAATTTTGGGGTACAACAGCTGCCCCTGTTCAATCTTCTTAAACTTGAAAAGTGAGATCGACATGTTTGTCGTTCGTAGCTTAAAAGTGGAAGACGATTGGACACTAGCGTGCCCAGAAATTTGCACTCGATGGTGTGTTGGTTGATTGTGTAGGGAATGGGCTTAAAGATTCCATTTGGAGAAATGATAGAGAGTTGTCGGAGATGGGCTTATAGATGCCATATAAAGGTGATTGTTGATAGAAATTAGACTAAGTCGAAACTTTACTTCAACTGGGAAAAGAATCAGAGTAAACCTTTGGTCGATTTAAACTGAATAGCAGAATTCTTAAATATCGTTTGACTAGAAAGAATCAAAATAAATATTGGAGCGATTTATATGAACCAGAGAAATCTATTTGGAAAGTATTAGGATAAATTGTTGAGAGATTTAAACTGAACCAACATGGGTCTGGAGAAGAATCAGAATAAATCTTGGGGCGATTTATCTGAACTAGAGAAAATGTTTACGGGAAAGAATCAGAATAATCCGTTGGGAGGTTTAAAACTGAACCAGCAGGGATCTGGAAAAGAATCAGAATAAATCTTGGAGAGACTTATCTGAACTAGAGAAAATGTCTGTGGGAAAGAATCAGGATAAACCGTTGAGATATTTAAACTGAACCAGCAGGGATCTGGAAAAGAATCAGAATTAATCTTGGAGTGACTCATCTGAACTAGAGAACATTTATGTGGGAAAGAATCCGGATAAACCATTGAGAGATTTAAACTGAACCAGCAGGGGTCTGGAAAAGAATCAGAATAAATCTTGAAGCGAATTATCTGAACTAGAGAAGATATTTGTGGGAAAGAATCAGAATAAACCGTTGAGAGGTTTAAAACTGAACCAACAGGGGTCTTGAGAAGAATCAGAATAAATCTTGGAGCGACTTATCTGAACCAGAGAAGATATCTGCGGGAAAGAATCAGGATAAACCGTTGAGAGATTTAAACTGAACCAATAGGGGTCTGAAGGAAATATTTGTTATGTAGATGGTCAACCAGTCCTTTCTCGGGAATTGATCTGCAATTGATTTGTCTACAAATAGTTGTCCTGTTGGAAATTTGTGGATGATAATTTCCTATTAATTGATCTTTCCTAAAAAGGTGAAGAGTTAGTTGTAAGCGATGCCATGATGTATGAAAATGCATGGCATGAAATTGCGCTATATGAATTTGTGTTGTCAATGCTATGACATATGAATGAAATGTATGAACATATTAATTATTCTACTGTAGTGTTGTTGGATTAGGGAAAATAAATCCCTGACTGCTGCTGGGAATGTGGGGTGTAAGTCTTCATATTTTGTTAAAGCGTTGATGGACGGGTTTCCATAATTAGAGAAATATACTCTGTTGGGGAAGGGAAACATCGTGCATTGCTTGTGGACTTCGTGAAATCCTGTTGGGGAATCCTGAGAAGCTGTGTGACTTTCACTGGGGAATCTTTGGAACGGTAGCTGGAAGTTTTTCACCGTCAGGAATGTGAGAGCACCTGATACCATTAGGCTGCATACTGGAGATATGTTAGTGATCCTATTGTAGGATGTCTTTGATTCCGCTATTGCTGGAAAAAGTACCTGCGGGGATTTTATGGAATGGCCTATAGATATTATCCTATTTCTTAAAGCCATTAGTAATTGTCTTTCTGTTTTATGTTCCTTCTTTTCTTGCGCTCATTTGTAAACAATAATCATGTTCAAATGCATATGTTTAAAAAAATAATCATTGGACATTTTTGCAAACAAAACAGGGAAAAAAAAGAAAAATAGATAGTTTTGCACTTTTAAAGGAATATCTTTGTATTAACTTGAATAAGTTTTTTTGTACAAAGAGACGAACATCCTAGTAATAGAATGTCGTCATAGAAAATGAAAACTGATACAAAGAAAAGATATCTATGTGAAATAATCCCATGGGGTTCCCACTATGATATAGCCTTCGTGTCTCTGAGCGTCTCATCCCCTTGCTGCTTTGTTTGAAGCTGATTGGATTGATTAGAATCGTTTGAGTTTGTCAGCTGATACTAAAGGTAATCTGTAAGGTGATCCAACGGGACATAGTCATACGCTTTTAATCCATAACTTTTTCCTGGACCGCCCTTTCGGGTTTTCAGTCTACCGGGATACCCTTTTTTTCCCAAGCCGCCATTTCAGGTTTTCAGCTTGCTGGGTGTACAGATTTTTTTGTATTTTATCCCTAATTTTTTCCCGAACCCTTTTGGTTCGCCGGGATGCCCTAATTTTTGCCTAGGCCATTCGACCTAGCGGGTCTTTTTCATGCGTAGTATCTTTTAACTATGTTTGTATTTACAGGGTGCGGAAGGTCGTTGCCATCCATATTGGTTAAGATCATTGCTCCACCAAAGAATATGTTTTTGATCACAAATGGTCCTTCGCATGTAGGAGTCCGTTTGCCCCTGGGATCACCTTGTGGCAATATGATACGCTTGATTACCAATTCACCAACCCAATATACCTGACGTCTGACCTTCTTGATAAAAGCTCTGATCATGCGTTTTCAGTACATCTGACCATGACAGACAACTGTAAGCCTCTTCTCATCAATCAAGTTCAACTGGTCAAGTCGAGTTTGAATCTATTCATTTTCATTCAACCCTGCATCTTTTATGATTCTCAAATAAGGTATTTGGACTTCAATTGGTAGGAAAGCTTCCATACCGTATACCAAAGAGAAAGGAGTTTCCCCTGTTGATGTGTGCGCCGTGGTACGATAACCATGGAGAGCAAATGGTAACATCTCATTCCAGTCCTTGTAGGTCACTGCCGTTTTTTATATGATCTTCTTGATGTTTTTATTTGCGGCTTCTACAATGCCATTCATCTTCGGCCGATAAGGAGAAGAATAATGGGGCTGGATCTTGAATTGCATGCATAATGCGTGTTGTACCCCAAAATTTGCCCTCCCAGTTTTCAAGAAATCACAATCCTAGGGTTTTCTCAGATACTCAAGATTGGCTCAGGAATCGATCAGACATGTTTTCTCCTATGGCAGTAAATTAAGAATTATGGTTTTTCTCTCGCATTTCTCAGAAGAAACTGAATTCTCAAAAATTCAATTAACTGTCACATGTTTTCACGCTTTTTTTTAAGCTTACTGAAAGGTTACTGGTTGTGCTCAAGGCCTGTTTATCTGGGACAGGAAATGGGAGTTGAGACTGTCATTTGGAATATTCAGTTTTTGTCTGATCCAGGTTAACCAGATAATGTGCGTCTGTTAAGACATTTTCTTGTTAATGGAATGAAACGTTTGCTTGTTTATTGGAATACACAGTGCGTATTTTGATTGGAATACTGTTGCAAGGTTACAAGATTATAGAGTTTTTGGATTACTTGGAGTTTAAGTTATCTGGATTGGAATTATTGGAATGCAGTTTCAGTTATTTTTAATCAAGCATCTTAAAGGATTAGTGAGGATGCAAACGAAGAATTGCAAGTTATTGACAGTAGAAGATTTTATTGGATATCAGATTGTCTCACAAAGATCTTTTTCATTTATTTCAAAATTTTTACAATACAGTTTATTATTTAAATGCTTTAAATTGTGCAACTCATTGTATTTGAAAAGTAAATTGGTACATTTGTTTGAATATTTATCTCTAACTTACAAAAAAATCTAAGCCTAAGACTCCATTGCTCCCGTGCTCGCCACAAAGTCTCCTGCTTCCTCCGCTTTGTCACCGTCCAATTTATGCTCACATGAAAGAAAGACAAAAAAAGATTAGCACAGTTGATTGAGCATCAAGCAATAATTTTCAAACAAAAAGAAAGAAAAATTTTCATCATTAAAGTTTTCCGTTTGGAATCAGAGGGCTATTTTTCATCACGTTTTTATTTTTCTCTTTGCAAATCACAAGAAGATTGCTCTTCTTGGTTCACAAAGAGAAAAATAAAAATGCAGGCTGTCAAAATTATTCAAATGCAAAGCACAAGGCGCCAAACTTAAAACATAGGCCAAGCAAGCAAATTAGAAGCAGGCGCGCGAATGTAACAAGCCAAAGTGAAAACATAACAGCCAAACTGCAGCATGCTGCCCAAACAACACAAGCAAAGCAAACCAAACTGGATGGAAGTATTGCAACAAACCAAACTGAATGCAAACCAAACATTGCAGCAAGACAAACAATGCAGCAGGCATAAAGTACAAATAACAGGCAGACAAGTAGAAGACAACAGGCAATTAAAGTATGGTAAACCAAATCACAAGCAAAGCTTGTTGAAACAACTTTTTCATCTTTTTCCAGAAAATTAGGGGCAAACTTTTCAGAAAAAGTAGAAAAGCAAACTGCTTTATCATTGAGAGAGAAAGAGAGAAAAGATATCACCTATCTTATTGGAATGGTACAGTTTGGCTACCAAGGCTAATCTGTCACAAGTCACAAAGATATAACACCATCAAGCTGGAAGAAAAGGAGAGAGAATTGTGGTCAAAACTGAAACCACAAAACCTGTTATCAAACCAATCTCCAAAAGCCTGCACAACCACCAACCACAAAACCTGTGCAAACATTTCACAAACCTCCAAAAACATATAACAGGGCCAAACCACAACAATCTAAAAAAAAAACCTTCAACAGTCCAAACTTGCAAAAGTCTTCAAACTGCAAACTGTCCACAAAAGCAGTTGTCAAACCAAAAACAACAAGCCTAACCAAACTATCAAATAGCAACAACAACAAAAACTTGCAGAACAAAAACCTGCATAGCAAGTTCAAACCACCAAGCTAGTTTCAAAAACTTGTACCGCAGTTTCCAAACTGTAAACAAAAACTGCATAACAATGCAAAAACACAAAAAGCCTGCGAACTGAAAAAAGCCAACAAAAGCATACATCTGGTCTTCAAAAGTCCATCAAACCTAGTAATTCAAGTTCAAAGAAGAGAAACAGAAAAAACCACGAAGTCCCTAACTATGTTCAACATCAACATCACCAACAAGTTCAAATAAGAATCAAAAATCAAAATCAAAGCTTTCAGAAGCGATAAGCATCATCATCAATAAAAAATCTAACAGGGTTTCATAACAAATTATCATCATCAACAAAAACAACCAACAACAATAACAAAGTTTCAGAAGCAGTATCATCATCAAAGGAAAGAAGTCACCGGAAGCTCGTGCCTCGCTGTCATCATCTCTTCCCCTGCCTCCGGCCACCACGTGAACGCCATCAGTCTAACCTCTTTCCTCTCCATTTTCCGAAAAAACTCCCAAGGTATGTTTCTCCTCAAACCCTTTACTGCATCTTAGACATATAACAGAATAGTTTAAGCAACTAAACATGAACAAAGCATGCGAATCAATGAAACTGCTAAATCAAAAAAGAAACCGAACCATACCGTTTAAACAAAGCCCTTGATCGTTAGGAGGAGGTGAGAGGAGGAGAGAACGTTCTGGAAACCATAGGCGAAGGGAAGATCAGGGAGGCGTTGAGCGAGAGAAAGTGAAGAGAGAACGAAGGACAACGACGCCCCTGTGAAAGCGCAGAACAAACCCTGACTTTTCCAAAACCCTAACCAAATGTTACAAACTTGAGAATTGGGCCGATCTGGCCCCCAAAGTCATAAATCTCACACGAACACTATCGCGCCCCTCCCCTTTTTTGGGCTTGTTTCACATGTAGCAAACAAAGCCCATTTTTTTTTAATTATTTTTTATTTTAATCTATTTTAATTTATCTTTTCTTTATTTTTCTTGTGTTAATAATTACTAATGACATATTAAAACTTTTTTTTGTAAAATAAATTTGATTTTTTTAAATTAGTTTTATTTTAATCATTTTCTTTTTTAATTATTTTTTTCTTCCACTTAATAAAAATACCAAAAAAAACTTTTAAATTAGTTTAATTAATTTTTCTTTCTTTAAACTTTTTCTTTTCCTTTCAAAATTAATAAAATACAAGAAAGAATAATAATAATGTTTAATCTTTTAGAATAGGTTTTATTTATCTCTTTTTAATAAATACATGCATTTCATAATTTATTGATTTTCTTTATTTCATAATTTGTTATAGCTTTGTATTGAATCGCGACAATTCGATTTGGTTGTAATATTTGGACTTTTCTATTCTTATGAGATTCATTCCCATTTGTAATAATTGTATCCCCATTCCCGGATACTTTTGTAATAGGTTAGACTTTTAATTCCCGCAATTTATCGCTTTCAATATACTGTGTAGTAATTAGGCGTGTATGGCAAGATTCAAAAATCAATCGCTAGATGACCTAATGCAAGAACAAATAACTTGAAATCAATACACTTCTCACACGAGCACCTCTAGGGTAACCTCGCTCGTTGCCTCGGAAATACAATCATGTCCCTCGAATATGAGACACTCTAGCGAATGACCCTTTGATAAACAAAGATCGTAGTCCCTCGATGACCCTCGATGTTGCCTTTGATAAAACGATCTCGTCCCTTACAAAATTGCTAGAGCGTCTCACAAGTTGCTTTCAATGATTGTATACGATGACCCGCACCTGTCCCGTTTAACATCCAAACACAAGGTTGTTTACCAAATGCAATGGTAAAACAACACTGTCAAAAGGGTTAAAAATGTGTAGGAAAGATCTTTAAGTAAGATAGGGTAGACAACTCTTAGTTACTTAATCAAAACTTGCAAAAACATCCTTGTTATTTTCAAAAACACATCACCACACAATTTCAAAATATTTCCCAAAACAAACTTTCAAACATTGAAATATCTTTTCAAAAGACAAACACCTTTGTATATATTCAAACAAGAATCATTACAAAGGTTGCCTAGACAAAGGCCTCTTTTCAAAACATTTTCAAAACCATACACACAAAGCACAATTTCAAACAATTGAAAAGCAAAAGCAAGTGATCTAAACAAGTAACTAAGAGCCCATGGATAACCATGGATGAAAAGGGTGCTAGCACCTTCCCTTTTCATAATATACCCCCCGAACCCAAGAAAACATCTCAAAGGTCTTTCCTATGCTTTTTGACCTTTCCTTTGGATAAAATAAAAAGTCGGTGGCGACTCTTGCTAAATTGAAACATTTGCAAACACAAACGCAAAACCTCAAGTCAGTTCTCCCACCGTATCACAGAACTGGAGACTCTGCTGGGGAGTAATTTAAAAGTGGGGTTACCTTAGGGTTTTAGATCACCTTTACATGCCTATCTTATTTGACTTGTATGCTTTACTTTTCGGTTCCTTGTTTGGGTTTGTTTTAAATCCTACACCCAGATTTGAGGGCACCTTTTAGGTAAGTAGCAATAAACTGTGAGGGAACTGTGTGGGGTATACCAACATGGTTGAAGCAGTAGCTACGTTGATGTGGCACTTTGGTTAGTACAGGTAACCCTTGAGTTGAATCAAGGAGAGTACATGGCCACCGCGTGGTGTCGTGAGGCATCAATTGACTTTAGAACCTTACTTGACCAACTTGGCCTTTTAGGATGTAGTGAGATGATCGGCTTTGGTGCAGTCCGAAGTTGGTAGATACTCGATACTACACTCATTGAGGGTTGTTTTCTTGGAATATTTCGGTCGCCAGTAAAGTGGCTAAACTGAGACGATGAACACAGAAAATAATCCAGTGATATTGAGATCCTTAGAACCCGGTTACTATTTCTAGGACAGGTTGAGCCAACTAGACTTCAAGAGGGTACTTACCTACGAAGTCCATGCAAGCTTAAACCTAAGGACTTGTCTGCTTTGTGTGAATGTGACTATTTGTATATAAACTTTCTTACTTCGCATATCTGTACATAACATCATAACATCATACCATAGCATTTTCAATAACTATTTCAAGGGTCTCGAGGGTCTTTGATGCAGGGTCACGTTGAACCAGACGTCTACCAAAGGGAAATAGGATTCATTTTCCTTTAAACAAACGCCATCAAATATCAAGTACAATAACTTGAGTCAAGGGCTATGACCCACTTGACATGGTGAGCTTGATTCTCGTGGAAAGACATCCACCGATACAAAGTTCTCCAATCAAAGATGTTGATCGAAGTTCAACCTCTAACATTTTCTTGTATTTACCCCACGAGATCCTTGAAAACATGCATCCACATATCATGCATCGTATCATGACAGGTTTCCCCCTTTCAGGTCTCCTTACCTTCCTACTGTTTATCTCAGTAGAGATGGCTCTAGAGAAGACTGTCAAAGATAACCAGGCTCAAAACGCTCAACTTCAAGAAATGTTCTTGAACCTGTCCAAGGGGCAGGGAGAAGTGAAAGCTATCCTCACAAGGGGCATGGTCCTAGGGAATCCAGGGGGCATCAGGAATGATCAGTTGGAAGGGCTACAGATTGAGATGGCAACAATGAAAATTCAGATGATGGGACAACTGGTGGGCCAGATGGCTCTTATTCAAAACCTGGCTCAAGGACAAGAGGAGCTAAAGGCCCTCATCAACAAACTGCATCAAGATGTATGTAACCAAATGGTACAAACAACTAGGGTTGAGGATCAAGTCATCATTCAGCCTCCCTTGAGACAAGAAGTCAAGGGAAAGTCTCCCCAGTTTGCTTCAGGGCCACAAGCCCAACAACAACCTCACCAGCATCAACAGGGTAATCGGCATAAGAAAAATACATCTGGAAGGCACTTCACTGAAATTAACATGCCATTATCACAAGTACTGCAACGCTTGTTAGAGGTCAAGCTGACTGTATTAAGGGATCCTCTTCAGAATCTCAATACCTCTGCTCCTAGCTATCATCCCAATGCATTATGTGCATACCACTCCAATAGTCCTGGGCATGACACAAATGACTGTTGGGCTTTGAAAAACAAGACCCAAGACTTGATTGACAGAGGAGTGCTGGAATTCACACAAGATGATCAGATGAAAATCTTCTGCTAAGGGTTCTCCACCTAAAGTGACAAGTTCAGACTAAGAGGCTTTGGTTTAATTTGAATTTTCAAGTTGTAATTTCTTTTGTTATTCAAACAATTATCTATTAATGTCAAACTCTGTTTCATTAATGCATTGCATATGTTTGTCTTGAATTCATCCATTCGTTTTCACTATAACTATGTTTTCTACTTTTGACATTTAACTCTTGCAAAAAGTTACAAGCCTTTAGAGGGAGGATGACGAAAACAATGCCATAATCTCATACAATATGCTTTTGGACAGACCTTGCTGATGATGTATAGGCGTTTCTTTCAAATCCTAAACGCTGGAGTTATAAGGAAGATAATCCCTAGTCAACCCCTTTGAGCCAAAGAAGTAGAAGTTTTCCATTTTAACACAATTTGAAACCTTTAATCAAACCCGGGGCAGGGTAGTCTCTCAGTTAATTCAAAATGTGCGTTTAACCGCAATCTCTCATTTCGTAATACAACGAATGACATCAAAAATTTCCTTTGGAATCAAAAGACGGTGATAGTTCCCCATTACCTAGGCAGTCATTATCTTGCGAAAAGAAAAGCCCACTAAGCCAAAACCTACAAAGGACGCTTAAGAAAGGTGGGGCATCCCACTCACTGTAATCTGGAAAATAGGCACAGTAAGGCCAAAATTAGGGATAATAAAGAAAGAGGTCACTACAAATCCTCAACAACATGAAAAATGTTGCAAAATTGACTGCCTTCCAATAAATTTAACTTGTTTGAATCATCACCAAAACGTCGTTCCAGACTCATTTGGAGTTCAAACACATAATTAACTGAGTTTAGGATTGAATAACATCACGAAGAGCGGGTGGGTACAAATATACTTTGAGCCTTTATCCTTTGTTTCTTAAAACCGTGAACCAAGCCGCGTTACAACCCTTCAAAAGCCCTAATTGAAGCATGGGTTAGTTCGAAAGCATACTGTTACAAAAGGTATCCTGACTCCTGTAAGGCTTTGCTCTAAATCTTGAGTTGAATTTTTCTTATAAAAAGTTTTCTGCTAAAAAACGCATTTTTCAAAATTTCAAGACAAGCATAAACTTTGCATTACTTGAATATCGTTGTTTGCATATGGCTATTTATTTGACAGCGAAGAAATTCACACAGTGAATGTTCCGATGAACGAAAGCTCTCTCAGTGAACAAAATCACTTCAAGTGGAATGACACTTCCGTTGCAAAAATCTCCTATCAACAAAGGGGACATGACATGGCATTGTCCAATAAACCTGGGGCAGTCCAGTCAAGATTTCAAGAAATCTCTCAAAGTCCAGTTAACCTGGGGCAGTCCAGTCAAGATTTCAAGAAATCTCTCAAAATGCAGGTTAACCATGGGAAAATCTCCGTCACCGCTACTTGGGGAATTGAATGTCAATCCCAACAAAGGGTTACATACAGTCAAACATTTCCTGGCGAAGCCATAAACACTTGCTACTTGGGGCAGTGACAAATCTCTCCGAAATCCTTCTCATAAGATGGCTCCCAGCCAGAGTTTCGATCTTTGATAACCTCTTCCCAGCTAAGTCGACCTCAAGAATTCCTGAAAATTTTTCCCATTGAAGTCGCCAGATTTTTCACTATCAGAGACGAAGAATCCAACTCTTTTCCCCATCACCAGTTCGGGATTTATTTCTCCCAGCGAGAGGTCGTCTTTAAAAACATTACACATCCGTGCATCAGGACATCATACAACATAATCTCATTTATTTTGAGAACGTCATTGTTTGATATATGTCATGCCACTAACCTTTACCTTTCAGGAAAGATGCAATCAAATTCTCACAAAATTCACACTGTGAAACCTAGATGTTGACCAGATAACAATAAGGTATACTGTGAAACTTGGATGTTGACCAAATAACAGTTTACTCGGCCAATTACTTTGAAGCCCGGATTCAACCGGATATTAGTAGGCCCCGAAATCAAAAGGAAAACTGGAGGCGACTGGATAACCATTTGATTTCCTTCTGAAGACTGGACGTTGACCAGATAGGAAGTAAGGTATTGTGAAAACTTGATGTTGACCAGATAGCAATACAACACTGTGAAACTTGGATGTTGACCAGATAACAGTAAGGTATACTGTGAAACTTGGACGTTGACCAAATAACATTTTACTCGGCCAATTACTTTGAAGCCCAGATTCAACCGGATATTAGTAGGCCCCAAAATCAAATGGAAAACTGGAGGCGACCGGATAACCATTTGATTTCCTTCTGAAGACTGGACGTTGACCAGATAGGAAGTAAGGTATCGTGAAACCTGGATGTTGACCAGATAGCAATGCAAGACACTGTGAAGCCTGGAGATCAACCAGATAACAGTTAACCCTAAACAGAATGAAGATTCTCATTATTGAAACCCCAGAAGATTGGCATACTCCCAAGCTCCTGATACCCTTAACAGAATGAAGATTCTCATTCTTGAAACCCCAGAAGATTGGCATACTCCCAAGCTCCTGATACCCTTAACAAAATGAAGATTCTCATTCTTGAAACCCCAGAAGATTGACATACTCCCAAGCTCCTGATACCCTTAACAGAATGAAGATTCTCATTCTTGAAACCCCAAAAGATTGGCATACTCCCAAGCTCCTGATACCCTTAACATAATGAAGATTATCATTCTTGAAACCCCAGAAGATTGGCATACACCCAACCTCCTGACCCAAACGCCTGAATGAAGATTCTCATTCTTGCTACCCCAGTAGATTGGCATACACCCAACCTCCTGACCCAAACGCCTGAATGAAGATTCTCATTTTTGCTTCCCCAGTAGAGTGACATACACCCAAGCTCCTGATATTCCCGACAGAATGAAGATTCTCATTCTCAAAGTGGCATACAACCTTAACTCCTGAACTTCTTCCAAACAGGAATAAGCTTTTCCCTAGAGTCCTGAGCTTACTCCCCAACAATATAAGCTTTTCCCCAGAGTCCTGAGCTTACTCCCCAATAGTATAGCTATTCCCCACAAAGTTTTTACTCCCCAACAGAATGGAGATTCTCATCCTTGATTCTCCAGTGAAGTTACCAGAGCTTTCTTTACTCTCAGCATAAATTTGTCAGAGTTTTCAAATATTCTCCAGCGGAGTTCTCCTCAAACAACAAAACAGGAATCCCTGGTAGAAATATTCTAAGCAAAGCTTGAAGACACACATACTCTTCAACAACAGTCCAGGATCTAGCGACTCCCTGACATTTGTCAAGGATTTATTTTCCCAGATGAAAATACACTTCAATAAACATGTCACATTTCATATATCCTATTACATACATGACAAGTGCACACGACACAATCTCATTTATTTTGAGAACGTCATGAAATCACGCATTTCATACATCATGACATTGCATACAACTAACATTTTACCTTTTTCAGGAAAAGGTCAATCAACAGATGGTTAACAGCAGCCTTTTCAAGTTCCAGATTAACACCTGTAACAAGCTAGGAAAACTATCTTTCTTTCTCAGGTCAAAGATTAACACCTAAAATCAGACAGGACAACTATCTACTTGACCATCATTGAAGCAACCCTACACCGGTTCCTTCCGTTTCAGATGAAGTTTTGCACGGACTCATCATGAAGCAACTCTACACAGGTTCCTTCTCAGGAAATTTCAGATGAAGTTTTGCACGGACTCATCATGAAGCAACTCTACACAGGTTCCTTCTCAGGAAATTTTGGATGAAGTTTTACACAGACTGATCATCAAAAAATTCAAGGATCATGAAAACAATTTACGGATACTCCAAACATGGATGTTAATCTATCGCTTATTCAAATACAGGATCATGAAAACAGTTTACGGATGCTCCAAACATGGATGTTAATCTATCGCTTGTTCAGATTCAGCCTCATGAAAACAGTTTACGGATGCTCCAAACATGGATGTTAATCTACTGCTTATTCAAATTCAAGGATCATGAAAACAGTTTACGGATGCTCCAAAAATGGATGTTAATCTATCGCTTGTTCAGATTCAACTCATGAAAACAGCCTAGAGATGCTCCAAACGCGGATGCTAATCTATTTCTTGTTCAAATTCAAGGATTATGAAAACAGTTTACGGATGCTCCAAACACTGATGCTAATCTATCGCTTGTTCAGATTCAACTCATGAAAATAGTTTACGGATGCTCCAAACACGGATGCTAATCTATTTCTTATTCAGACCCCCAGCTCAGAGACGTTCCAGACATGGATACCTTTCTGATACTTATTCTTTCACCCACAACATACAGTTCAATAAACATTCTTGGATGGCATCTTTAAGCCCATCTCCGACAAGATTCTGTCACATCTCCAAATGGCATCTTTAAGCCCATTCCCTCAACTATGCTTTGACAAGTGAAAATTTATGGGCATTCTAGTGTCCAATCATCTTTTACCTTCAAGTCGCAAACGGCAAACTCGCCGATCTAACTCTTCAGGTTCAAGAAGATTGAACAGGGGCAGCTGTTGTACCCCAAAATTTTCCCTCCTATTTTTCAAGAAATCACAATCCTAGGGTTTTCTCAGATACTCAAGATTGGCTCAGGAATCGATCAGACAGGTTTTCTCCTATGGCAGTAAATTAAGAATTAGGGTTTTTCTCTCGCATTTCTCAGAAGAAACTGAATTCTCAGAAATTCAATTAACTGTCACATGTTTTCACGCTTTTTTTAAGCTTACTGAAAGGTTACTGGTTGTGCTCAAGGCCTGTTTATCTGGGACAGGAAATGGGAGCTGAGACTGTCATTTGGAATATTCAGTTTTTGTCTGATCCAAGTTAACCAGATAATGTGCGTCTGTTAAGACATTTTCTTGTTAATGGAATGAAACGTTTGCTTGTTTATTGGAATACACAGTGCATATTTTGATTGGAATACTGTTGCAAGGTTACAAGATTACAGAGTTTTTGGATTACTTGGAGTTTAAGTTATCTGGATTGGAATTATTGGAATGCAGTTTCAGTTATTTTTAATCAAGCATCTTAAAGGATTAGTGAGGATGCAAAGGAAGAATTGCAAGTTATTGACAGTAGAAGATTTTATTGGATATCAGATTGTCTCACAAAGATCTTTTTCATTTATTTCAAAAATGTTACAATACATTTTATTACTTAAATGCTTTAAGTTGTGCAACTCATTGTATTTGAAAAGTAAATTGGTACATTTGTTTGAATATTTATCTCTAAGTTACAAAAAAATCTAAGCCTAAGCCTCCATTGCTCCCATGCTCGCCACAAAGTCTCCTGCTTCCTCCGCTTTGTCACCGTCCAATTTACGCTCACATGAAAGAAAGACAAAAAAAGATTAGCACAGTTAATTGAGCATCAAGCAAGAATTTTTAAATAAAAAGAAAGAAAAAATTTCATCATTAAAGTTTTCCGTTTGGAATCAGAGGGCTATTTTTCATCACGTTTTTATTTTTCTCTTTGCAAATCACAAGAAGATTGCTCTTCTTGGTTCACAAAGAGAAAAATAAAAATGCAAACTGTCAAAATTATTCAAATGCAAATCACAAGGCGCCAAACTGAAAACATAGGCCAAGCAAGCAAATTACAAGCAGGCGCGCGAATGTAACAAGCCAAAGTGAAAACATAACAGCCAAACTGCAGCATGCTGCCCAAACAGCACAAGCAAAGCAAACCAAACTGGATGCAAGTATTGCAACAAACCAAACTGAATGCAAACCAAACATTGCAAGAAGACAAATAATGCAGCAGGCAGAAAGTACAAATAGCAGGCAGACAAGTAGAACACAATAGGAAATTAAAGTATGGTAAACCAAATCACAAGCAAAGCTTGTTGAAACAGCTTTTTCATCATTTTCCAGAAAATTGGGGGCAAAATTTTCAGAAAAAGTAGAAAAGTAAACTGCTTTATCATTGAGAGAGAAAGAGAGAAAAGATATCACCTATCTTATTGGAATGGTACAGTTTGGCTACCAAGGCTAATCTGTAACAAAGTCACAAAGATATAACACCATCAAGCTGGAAGAAAAGGAGAGAGCATTGTGGTCAAAACTGAAACCACAAAACCTGTTATCAAACTAATCTCCAAAAGCCTGTACAACCACCAACCACAAAACATGTGCAAACATTTCACAAACCTCCAAAAACATATAACTGGGCCAAACCACAACAATCTAAAAAAAACCTTCAACAGTCCAAACCTACAAAAGCCTTCAAACTGCAAACTGTCAACAAAAACAGTTGTCAAACCAAAAACAACAAGCCTAACCAAACTGTCAAATAGCAACAACAATAAAAACTTGTAGAACAAAAACCTGCATATCAAGTTCAAACCACCAAGCTAGTTTCAAAAACTTGTATCGCAGTTTCCAAACTGTAAACAAAAACTGCATAACAATGAAAAAACACAAAAATCCCGCGAACTGAAAAAAGCCAACTAAAGCATACATCTGATCTTCAAAAGTCCATCAAACCTAGTCATCATTCAAGTTCAAAGAAGAGAAACAGAAAAAACCAAGAAGTCCCTAACTGAGTTCAACATCAACATCACCAACAAGTTCAAATCAGAATCAAAAATCAAAATCAAAGCTTTCAGAAGCGATAAGCATCATCATCAATCAAAAATCAAACAGAGTTTCAGAAGAAATTATCATCATCAACAAAAACAACCAACAACAATAGCAAAGTTTCTGAAGCAGTATCATCATCAAAGGAAAGAAGTCACCGGAAGCTCGTACCTCGCCATCATCATCTCTTCCCCTGCCTCTGACCACCACTTGAACACCATCAGTCCAACCTCTTTCCTCTCCATTTTCCGGAAAAACTCCCAAGGTATGTTTCTCCTCAAACCCTTTACTGCATCTTAGACATATAACACAATAGTTTAAGCAACTAAACATGAACAAAGCATGCGAATCAATGAAACTGCTAAATCAAAAAAAGAAACCGAACCATACCGTTTAAACAAAGCCCTTGATCGTTAGGAGGAGGTGAGTGGAGGAGAGAGCGTTCCGGCAACCATAGGCGAAGAGAAGACCAGGGAGGCATTGAGCGAGAGAAAGTGAAGAGAGAACGAAGGACAACGGCGCTGCTGTGAAAGCGCAGAACAAACCCTGACTTTTCCAAAACCCTAACCAAATGTTACAAACTTGAGAATTGGGCCTATCTGGCCCCCAAAGTCATAAAGCCCACACAAACACTATCGCGCCCCCTCCCCTTTTTTGGGCTTGTTTCACATGCAGCAAACAAAGCCCATTTTTTTTAATTGTTTTTTATTTTAATCTATTTTAATTTATCTTTTCTTTATTTTTCTTGTGTTAATAATTACTAATGACATATTAAAACTTTTTTTTGTAAAATAAATTTGATTTTTTTTAATTAGTTTTATTTTAATCATTTTCTTTTTTTATTATTTTTTTCTTCCACTTAATAAAAATACCAAAAAAAACTTTTAAATTAGTTTAATTAATTTTTCTTTCTTTAAACTTTTTCTTTTCCTTTCAAAATTAATAAAATACAAGAAAGAATAATAATAATGTTTAATCTTTTAGAATAGATTTTATTTATCTCTTTTTAATAAATACATGAATTTCATAATTTATTGATTTTCTTTATTTCATAATTTTTTATAGCTTCGTATTGAATCGCGACAATTTGATTTGGTTGTAATATTTGGACTTTGCTATTCTTATGAGATTCATCCCCATTTGTAATAATTGTACCCCCATTCCCGGATACTTTTGTAATAGCTTAGACTTTTAATTCCCGCAATTTATCGCTTTCGATATACTGTGTAGTAATTAGGCGTGTATGGCAAGATTCAAAAATCAATCGCTAGATGACCTAATCCAAGAACAAATAACTTGAAATCAATACACTTCTCACACGAGCACCTCTAAGGTAACCTCGCTTGTTGCCTCGGAAATACAATCATGTCCCTCGAATATGAGACACTCTAGCGAATATCCCTTCGATAAACAAAGATCGTAGTCCCTCGATGACCCTCGATGTTGCCTTCGATAAAACGATACCGTCCCTTACAAAATTGCTAGAGCGTCTCACAAGTTGCTTTCAATGATTGTATATGATGAACCGCGCCTGTCCCGTTTAACATCCAAACACAAGGTTGTTTACCATATGAAATGGTAAAACAACACTATCAAAAGGGTTAAAAATGTGTAAGAAAGATATTTGAGTAAGATAGGGTAGACAACTCTTAGTTACTTGATCAAAACTTGCAAAAACATCCATGCTATTTTCAAAAACACATCACCACACAATTTCAAAACATTTCCCAAAACAAACTTTCAAACAATGAAATATCTTTTCAAAAGACAAACACCTTTGTATATATTCAAACAAGAATCATTACAAAGGTTGCCTAGACAAAGGCCTCTTTTCAAAACATTTTCAAAACCACACACACAAAGCACCATTTCAAACAATTGAAAAGCAAATGCAAGTGATCTAAACAAGTAACTAAGAGCCCATGGATAACCATGGATGAAAAGGGTGCTAGCATCTTCCCTTTTCATAATCTACCCCCCGAACCCAAGAAAACATCTCAAAGGTCTTTCCTGTGCTTTTTGACCTTTCCTTTGGATAAAATAAAAAGTCGGTGACGACTCTTGCTAAACCGAAACATTTGCGAACACAAACGCAAAACCTCAAGTCAGTTCTCCCACCGTATCACAGTGTGATAATCATAGTATTATTGAGATTGATACCATTATCGGTGATGATTCTCTTCGGGATACCGTATCGACAGATGAGGTTTTGTTTGATTAATCGGGCCGCAACGTTCTTGGTAACAGAAGTGAATGAAGCTGCCTCAACCCACTTCGTGAAGTAATCAATGGCAACCAAGATGAAACGGTGCCCATTAAAAGATGTGGGTTTGATCTCTCCTATCATGTTAATTCCCCATATTTCAAAGGGCCAAGGAGTAGTCAAGACGTTTAGGGGAACCAGAGGCACATGTACTTTGTCAGCATAGATCTGGCACTTGTGAAAAGTTCGTGAGTGTTGATTACAATCTTCTTCCATGGTGGAGCAGTAGTATCCTGCCCATAGGATCTTTTTAGCCATCGCGTGCCCACTAGAATGAGTGCCAAAGGTACCTTCGTGTAAATCAGCCATGATCTTTTCTGCCTCACTCTGGTCTATGCAACGAAGCAAAGTAGAGTCGTGGTTGCGTTTATAGAGGACTCCATTACTAAGGAAGAATTTAGCAGAAAATATTCTTAAGAACTTCTTATCATTGACTGAAGCTCCCTCCGGATACTCTTGGGCCTCGAGATACCTCTTAACTTCATGGAACCAAGGCTTGTCCACTACTTCTTCAGTATAGATCTCGTGATAGTAAGTTGGTTCATCCATCCACTCAATGGTGATCTGGGAGCCTCGTTATCCTACTTGACTTTAAACATGGACGACATAGTGGCTAGCGCGTCCGCTAGTTGATTTTCCTCTCGTGGAAAATGCTCAAATGTAATTTCCTCAAAATGTGGGATTAATGTCAACACATGTTCTTTATAAGGGATGAGATTAGGGTGATTCGTGTCCCATTCTCCTTTGATCTGACTGATGACTAAGGCTGAATCTCCAAATACCTTTAAGGACTTGATTCCCAAATCTATGACAGCTTTGAGAGCCATAATACACGCTTCATATTCCTCCATATTATTGGTACAGTTGAAACAAATTCTTGCAGTGAAGGGAGTATGACATCCTTTAGGGGATATGATCACAATGCCTATGCCATTGCTGAGCGCGTTAGAAGCTTCGTCAAAAACCAAGGTCCATCGGGATCCTTGTTCAGGTCCGTCATATGGTCTGAGTTCTTCACAATTGTTTACCAACATGATGTCTTCATCTGGGAACTCGAAATTCATGGACTGGTAGTCATCCACAACCTGATGAGTAAGGTGATCGGCTAGAATACTGCCCTTTATTGCTTTTTGGGTAGTGTATTGAATGTCGTATTCAGTCAAGATCATCTGCCATCTTGCTATTCTTCAAGAGAGGGCGGGCTTCTCAAATATGTATTTAATTGGATCCATTTTGGATATCAATAAGGTGGCATGGGTCAACATATACTGTCTTAGCTGGCGAGCAGCCCATGCCAGAGCGCATAAAGTTTTCTGGAGCAGTGAATATCTGGTTTAACAGTCGGTAAACTTTTTGCTCAGGTAGTATATTGCATGCTCTTTTCGGCCAGACTCGTCATGCTTCCCCAGCACACACCCCATTAAATTTTCCAAGACAGTTAGATATGTAACGCCCGTAATTTAATTAATTATTTAATTAAGTTATTTTTGGAATATTTATGAAGATGTGTTATGATTAATTGGATTTATTTTATTAAGTGGAGAAATAATATTAGAGATATAATATTATGTGGTGAAATAATATTTGAGGTGTAATATTATTTAATGTGGGATTATTTTGGGAGAATAGAAGTAGTAAGGGTGCGTGTTGGTTTTAAGCCCTGTAAGGAATAATAGAATAATAGGGTTATTTTGTTATTTGTTGTTGGAATAGAAGTAAGAAGCAGTAGAAAGAAATAAGGATTGAGAAAAACGTGCAAGCTGCGTGAGAAGGAGGAATAACGGCAAGAACGAGAATCCAACCGGAAATTGTAGAGCGACCTTCAATCCAAGGTAAGGGTGGGGTTCTAACTCTATAATTGGGTTTATGATGATTGGTATGTGGTATTAGTGATGATTGTTGTCTTGTTCTTGAATTGGAAATATATGATTGTTGTGTGATGAGAATCGATGAATTTTGGATGAATAATGATGTCTTGATGTTGTTTAATTGCTGTAAGATTATAAGATAATTATGGGTGTTAAAATTGTCACGATTAGATTAGGTTTAAGGCTTTATGTATGAATCTGTAAGGCTAACAGGGAAGAAGAAACATAGAAATATTGCAGTGCAGAAAACGAAGAATTTAGAAATTGATAATATGCGCTACTGTATTAGAACTAATGAATTAATTTGGAGAATAGAAATTGGTTGATATTGTTCGTAGCTAGAATGACATCAGGCAAGGAATTAGAACAATAGGATGAACAGAAAATAGCAGTTTTGATGCTAGACGTAGGTGTTAGAAGTTGCGTGGCCTAGTGAAAGGTAGAAATTCTGGTGTTAGAAGCTGCGTTGAATACTAGGAAATAGAAGTTCTGACGTTAGTAGTTGTATGGGTCAGAAGAAGTGGTCAGTCAGAGGATGGTGATGATCAGAAGTTGTATCTGGTCAGAGGTTGCACTATTCAGAAGATGGCATTAGTCAGAAGATGTGATGATCAAAAGTTGTATCTGGTCAGAAGATAAGGTTAGTCAGAAGATGTGATGATCAAAAGTTGTACCTGGTCAGAAGATGAGGTTAGCCAGGAGCTGTGATAATCAGAAGTTGCATCTGATTAGAGGCTGCATTAGTCAAAAGTTATAGCAGTCAGAAGATTGTGTCGCCATAGGTTGCATCATTAGAAGTTGTGTATTTAGAAACTGTGTTGGTTAGAGGTTGCATGGTCAGAAGCTGTGTTGGCCTTTGCGTTGTTTTGTGCAGAACGATGAACGTTAGATGCTAGAAGCTGCTGTTTGAGCCATAACAGTATGAAAGTGACAGTCTTGACTTTAGAATTACAGAATGACAATGTTGATTTACTGTGGAATTAAAATACTGTTGAGTTATAAATGAGAAGTTATTAATAAATAAATGATGTTTGATGAGTTATAAATAAATGATGTTTGATGAATTATTTTGATTATTTGAGATGTTATTTTGAGATGTTATTTTGAGATGCTAATTTGAGATGTTATTTTGAGATGTATTTTGAGATGTTTTGAGATGATAATTTGAGATGTTTTGAGATGATTTGAGATTTTGTTAACTTGGGTGTTATCATTACATTCATGGTTGTGTCGCATACATTGCATTTTTGAGATGGAGCTTATGCTCGTTGAGATGGCCTGGATTGGCAAATTTTGAGATGAAGGCTATGCCTCTATTAATTGGCAAATTTTTGAGTTGGGAGTTCTGCTCCAATGGTACCACATGCATATGCATAATATTGAGTCGCATTGTATGATTTCATAAAGAAGTGTATTTTGATGTTGATGAATGTATATTATTGTTGAGATTATCATTGATTATGAGATGAGAAGTGGTGATGTTGTTGATCTAATTAAATATATTAATTATCATGCACTTTATTATATTGGTAGATATCTCACCCCTTCTATTTGAATGTTTCCCCTATGTTGGTAACATGCAGGTAATCGAGAGTGAAGGTTGTATACCTTCAATAGTTTGAGTCGGTGTCATTGCTCTGATATGTAACACTTGGGGGGATGAACGCTTGCTGTTTTTGATTGATGATTTTCAGTTGTTGAACTTGAAATTGACTATCATTAAATATGAGATGTTTCGAAGTTGCTGTTTTATTAGAGATGTATTTAAGAATTTCCGTTGCGTAGATGTTGATTTTATTTGATTAAAGATGTTATGACCATGGTTCATCCGATGTTTTAAAAGTGTTATATATCCACGATGAATGCAATGAATTTTGTTAGAAGAATTTGTGACGTCCCGATTCATTTTTATGACTGAAATTTCATAACTTTGATTTATTTTGCATAATTGCTTGGGGTAGAATTGAGGTGTTACAAAGTTGGTATCAGAGCAACAGGTTGGTCCGACCTTATCGTCGAGTCATAGTTGTCTAACAATCGAGTATTGTTATTTTGATGTTCTAATCGTTGTTTGTGTTGTAGTGAGAAGTTGAGATGGCGGGAAGGAATGATGCTGCTCTTGCTGCTGCTTGAGAAGCAATGGCTCATGCGATGGAAAATCAGCCGAATGTTGGATCTCGTAGCTTGGAGACCTTCCAGAGAGAAAATCCACCTACGTTCAAGGGAAAGCATGATCCTGACGGAGCATTGGAATGGTTGAAAGAGATTGAGAGGATCTTTCGCGTGATGGATTGCACTCCAGTGCAGAAGGTTCGTTATGGGACTCATATGGTAGCAGTCGAGGATGATGACTGGTGGCTAGAGACTTGTTAGAAGTTAGAAGCTGCAGGTGAGAATGTCACTTGGGCTGTGTTCCGTAGGGAGTTTTTGAGAAAGTATTTTCCTGAAGATGTCCGTGGTAAGAAGGAAATTGAGTTCCTTGAGCTGAAGCAAGGAAATCTGTCAGTTGTTGAGTATGCTGCCAAGTTTGTTGAGCTGGCCAAGTTTTATCCGCATTACGCTGAGGAAAATGCTGAGTTTTCGAAGTGTGTTAAATTTGAGAATGGGTTGTGCCTGGAGATTAAGAATGCAGTTGGATATCAGAAAATCCGTGTCTTTGCTGATTTGGTTGATAGCTGCAGAATTTATGAGGAAGATAATAATGCTCATTACAAGATTATCAGTGACAAGAGGGGTAAGCACCAACAGAATCGTGGTAAACCTTATGATGCCCCAACTGGTAAGGGTAAACAGAGAGTTTCTCATGGTCAGAGGACTAGTGAGGGAGATGCTCCTGCTGGTGTGGTTTGTTTTAAGTGTGGGAAACCTGGACACAAGAGTAATGTGTGCACTACTGAAGTTAAAAGGTGTTTCCATTATGGCAAGAACGGACATGTTGTATCTGAGTGTGAGCACAAGAGTGTGGTTTGTTTAAACTGTAAAGAAGAAGGGCATATTAGTAGCCAGTGTCCGAAACCGAAGAGGGCTCAGTCTAGTGGTAAAGTGTTTGCTTTGGTTGAGGATCAGCCAGCTGCTGAGGATAGACTTATTAGAGGTACATGTTTCATTAACAGTACTCCTTTAATTACTATTATTGATATTGGTGCTACGCATTTTTTTATTACTGCTGATTGTGTTGAAAGATTGGGTCTTATGTTGTCTTCTTTGGATGGAGAAATGGTCGTCGATACTCCAGCCAAGGGGTCGAGGACTACTTCTTTTGTGTGTGCTAATTGTCCCTTCTCGATCTTCGATAGAGACTTTGTTGTTGATTTGGTTTGTTTACCGTTAAGAGGTTTGGATGTAATTTTGGGTATGAACTGGTTAGAGCATAACTGTGTTCATATTAACTGTTATGACAAGTCTATGAAGTTTTCTACTCCTGAGGAAGAGGAAGATGGTCTGTTGTCTGCTAGACAGTTGAGAAAGTTGATGCAAGAGGAAGCACATATGTTCTTGTTGATGGCGTCGCTATCTGTAGAGACTCAAGCTATAATTGAGGAATTGTAGGTGGTGTGTGAATTTCCTGAAGTTTTCCCTGACGAGATTCCTGATGTACTGCCAGAGAGGGAAGTTGAATTTGCAATTGATCTTGTACCTGGTACCAGACCTGTGTCTATGGCACCATATAGGATGTTTGCGTCTGAATTGTCAGAGTTGAAGAAGCAATTGGAAGAGTTACTTGAGAAGAGGTTTGTAAGACCAAGTGTATCGCCGTGGGGAGCCCCAGTGTTGTTAGTGAAGAAGAAAGATGGAAGCATGAGGCTTTGTGTGGATTATAGACAGTTGAATAAAGTAGCGATTAAGAAAAAGTATCCGCTTCTAAGAATAGATGACTTGATGGATCAATTGGTGGATGCCCGTGTGTTTAGTAAGATTGATTTGAGGTCGGGTTACCATCAGATTAAAGTAAAGGATGAAGATATTCAGAAGACGACTTTCAGAACGCGTTATAGACATTACGAGTATTCGGTGATTCCTTTCGATGTTACTAACACGCTGGGAGTATTCATGGAATATATGAATCATATCTTTCATACTTATTTGGATCGGTTTGTAGTGGTGTTCATTGATGATATTTTGATTTACTCTAAGACAGAAGAATAGCATGCTGAACATTTAAGATTAGTATTGCAAGTTTTGAAAGAGAAGAAGTTGTATGCAAAGCTGTCCAAGTGTGAATTCTGGTTGAAAGAGGTTAGTTTTCTTGGTCATGTGATTTCAGGTAGTGGCATTGCCGTTGATCCATCGAAGGTTGATGTTGTGTTGCAATGTGAAACTCCAAAGTCAGCTACTGCGATTAGAAGCTTCTTGGGATTAGCTGGTTATTATGAAAGGTTTATCGAAGGATTTTCTAAGTTGGCACTTCCGTTGACTAAGTTGACTTTAAAGGTAGAGCTTTGGTTTGGGATGTTCAGTGCGAAGAAAGTTTTACAGAATTGAAGAAGAGGTTAACGTCAGCTTCGATTTTGATGTTGCCTAATCCATGAGAGCCTTTTGTGGTTTATTGTGATGCTTCTAAGATGGGTTTAGGAGGTGTGCTTATGCATAATGGTAAGATAGTTGCTTATGCGTTGAAGCAGTTGAGGACTCATGAGAAGAACTATCCTACGCATGATTTAGAGCTTGCTGCTTTTGTTTTTGTGTTGAAGATTTGGAGGCATTATCTTTATGGTTCTAGATTTGAAGTGTTTAGTGACCATAAGAGTTTGAAGTATTTGTTTGATCAAAAAGAGCTAAATATGAGGCAACAAAGATGGTTGGAATTGTTAAAGGATTATGATTTCAGTTTGAATTATCATCCAGGAAAGGCGAATGTAGGAGCTGATGCGTTGAGTCGAAAGACTTTACACATGTCAGCAATGATGATTAAAGAGTTGGAATTGATTGAGATGTTCAGAGATATGAGTTTAGTTTACGAGGTTACTCTGCATAGTGTTATGTTGGGTATGTTGAAGATTAATAATGAATTTTTAGACAGTATCAGAGAAGCTCAGAAGTTGGATATGAAACTGGTAGATTTGATGGTTGGGATTGACCAGTCTGAGAATAATGATTTTATTCTAGATGCGCAAGGTGTGTTGAGGTTTCGTAACCGGATTTGTATTCCTGATGATGTTGAGATGAAGAAAGTGATACTTGAAGAGAGTCATAGAAGTAAGTTGAGTATTCATCCAGGAGCTACAAAGATGTATCAATATTTGAAAGGTTTGTTTTGGTGGCCTAGGATGAAGAGTGATGAGGCTCAATTTGTGTATGCATGTTTGACTTGTCAGAAGTCGAAAGTTGAACATCAGAAGCCTGCAGGATTGATGCAACCGTTGGAAGTTCCAGAATGGAAATGGGATAACATTTCAATGGAATTTGTGACGGGGTTTCCTAATACTTTAAGAGGACATGATTCAATTTGGGTGATTGTTGATAGGCTTACGAAGTCAGCTCATTTTATTCCTATTAACATCAGTTTTCCAGTGCCGAAGTTGCCTGAGATTTATATTAGTGTGATTGTGAAGCTGCATGGTGTTCCTTTGTGCATTGTGTCAGATAGAGATCCAAGATTTACTTCTGATTTTTGGAAGATTTTGCAAGAAGCGTTGGGTTCTAAGTTGAGGTTGAGTTCAGCGTATCATCCTCAGACAGATGGTCAGACTGAACGGACGATTCAATCGTTAGAAAACTTGTTGAGGGCATGTGTTCTTGAGCAGGGAGGTTTGTGGGATACTTATCTTCCGTTGATAGAGTTCACGTATAATAACAGTTACCATTCTAGTACTGGGATGGAACCTTTTGAAGCGTTGTATGGTCGAAGATGTAGAACTCCGTTATGTTGGTATGAATCTGGTGAAAGTGTAGTACTTGGACCTGAACCTGTTCGTGAGACTACTGAGAAGGTGAAGTTGATTCGAGAAAAGATGAAAGCTTCACAAAGTAGGCAGAAGAGTTATCATGACAAGCGAAGGAAGGATTTAGAATTTCAAGCCATTGATCATGTGTTTTTGAGAGTTACACCTGTGACTGGTGTTGGGCGAGCATTGAAGTCTAAGAAGCTCACTTCTCATTTTATTGGACCGTATCAGATTTCAGAGAGAGTGGGGAATGTTGCTTATAGATTGGCTTTACCGCCTAATCTTTAGAATTTGCATGATGTGTTTCATGTGTCGCAACTTCGGAAGTATATTTCAGATCCATCTCATGTGATTCATATGGACGATGTGCAAGTACGGGATAATCTTACGGCGGAGATGATGCCTGTACAAATCGCGGATCGTGAAATGAAGACTCTGAGGGGCAAGGAGATTGCCTTGGTTAAAGTGGTTTGGCTAGGAGCTGCTGGTGAAAGCATGACTTGGGAGTTGAAGAGCAAGATGCGAGACTCCTATCCTGAATTGTTTGATTGAGGTAAATTTTCGAGGACAAAAATATTCTAAGTGGGGGAGAGTTGTAACGCTCGTAATTTAATTAATTATTTAATTAAATTATTTTTGGAATATTTATGAAGATGTGTTATGATTAATTGGATTTATTTTATTAAGTGGAGAAATAATATTAGAGATATAATATTATGTAGTGAAATAATATTAGAGGTGTAATATTATTTAATGTGGTCTTATTTTGGGAGAATAGAAGTAATAAGGGGGTGTTGGTTTTAATCCCAGTAAGGAATAATAGAATAATAGGTTTATTTTTTTATTTGTTGTTGGAATAGAAGTAAGAAGCGGTAGAAAGAAATAAGGATTGAGAAGAACGTGCAAGCTGCGTGAGAAGGAGGAATAACGGAAAGAATGAGAATCCAACCGGAAATTATAGAGCGACCTTCAATCCAAGGTAAGGGTGGGGTTCTAACTCTATAATTGGGTTTATGATGATTGGTATGTGGGATTAGTGATGATTGTTGTCTTGTTCTTGAATTGGAAATATATGATTGTTGTGTGATGAGAATCGATAAATTTTTGATGAATAATGATGTCTTGATGTTGTTTAATTGTTGTAAGATTATAAGGTAATTATGGGTGATAAAATTGTCACGATTAGATTAGGTTTAAGGCTTTATGTATGAATCTGTAAGGCTAACAGGGAAGAAGAAACGTAGAAATATTGCAGTGCAGAAAACGCAGAATTTATCAATTGATAATAGGCGCTACTGTATTAGAACTAATGAATTAATTTGGAGAATAGAAATTGGTTGATATTGTTCGTAGCTAGAATGACACCAGGCAAGGAATTAGAACAATAACATGAACATAAAATAGCAGTTCTGATGCTAGACGTAGGTCTTAGAAGTTGCGTGGCCTAGTGAAAGGTAGAAATTCTGGTGTTAGAAGCTGCGTTGAATACTAGGAAATAGAAGTTCTGACGTTAGTAGTTATATGGGTCAGAAGATGTGGTCAGTCAGAGGAAGGTGATGATCAGAAGTTGTATCTGGTCAGAGGTTGCACTAGTCAGAAGATGGCATTAGTCAGAAGATATGATGATCAGAAGTTGTATCTGGTCAGAAGATGGGGTTAGTCAGAAGATGTGATGATCAAAAGTTGTACCTGGTCATAAGATGAGGTTAGCCAGGAGCTGTGATAATCAGAAGTTGCATCTGATTAGAGGCTTCGTTAATCAGAAGTTATAGCAGTCAGAAGATTGTGTCACCAGAGGTTGTGTCATTAGAAGTTGTGTATTTAGAAACTGTGTTGGTTAGAGGTTGCGTGGTCAGAAGCTGTGTTGGCCTTTGCGTTGTTTTGTGCAGAACGATGAATGTTAGATGCTAGAAGTTGCTGTTTGAGCCATAACAGTAGGAAAGTGACGGTCTTGACTTTAGAATTACAGAATGTCAGTGTTGATTTACTGTGGAATTAAAATACTGCTGAGTTATAAATGAGAAGTTATTAATAAATAAATGATGTTTGATGAGTTATAAATAAATTACGTTTGATGAATTATTTTGATTATTTGAGATGTTATTTTGAGATGTTATTTTGAGATGTTAATTTGAGATGTTATTTTGAGATGTACTTTGAGATGTTTTGAGATGATAATTTGAGATGTTTTGAGATGATTTGAGATGTTGTTAACTTGGGTGTTATCATTACATTCATGGTTGTGTCGCATACATTGCATTTTTGAGATGGAGCTTATGCTCGTTGAGATGGCCTGGATTGGCAAATTTTGAGATGAAGGCTATGCCTTGTTGATGCCTCTATTAATTGGCAAATTTTTGAGATGGGAGTTCTGCTCCAATGGTACCACATGAATATGCATAGTATTGAGTCGCATTATATGATTTCATAAAGAAGTTTATTTTGATATTGATGAATGTATATTATTGTTGATATTATCATTGATTATGAGATGTGAAGTGGTGATGCTGTTGATCTAATTAAATATATTAATTATCATGCACTTTATTATATTGGTAGACATCTCACCCCTTCTGTTTGAATGTTGCCCCTATGTTGGTAACGTGCAGGTAATCGAGAGTGAAGGCTGTATACCTTCAATAGTTCAAGTCGGTGTCATTGCTCTGATATGTAACATTCGGGGGGATGAACGCTTGCTGTTTTTGATTGATGATTTTCAGTTGTTGAACTTGAAATTGACTATCAATAAATATGAGATGTTTCGAAGTTGCTATTTTATTAGAGATGTATTTAAGAATTTCTGCTGCGTAGATTTTGATTTTATTTGATTAAAGATGTTATGACGATGGTTCATCCGATGTTTTAAAGTGTTATATATCCACGATGAATGCAATGAATTTTGTTAGAAGAATTTGTGACGTCCCGATTCATTTGTATGATTGAAATTTCATAACTCTGATTTATTTTGCATAATTGCTTGGGGTAGAATTTGGGTGTTACAAGATACATGATCAAAGGTCTTCCCTCGACTGGAGGCATCAAAATAGGAGGCTCTTGACTGTACTCTTTCATCCTGTTGAAGGAAGCCTAGCAGTCATCGTTTCAATCCAACACTTGATCTTTCTTCAGTAATTTGAAGATTGGTTCACAAGTAGCAGTTATGTGAGAAATGAATCTGGAGATGTAGTTTAGCCGTCCTAAGAATCCTCTGACTTCCTTCTCGGTGCGAAGAGCAGGAATTTCTTGTATTGCTTTTACCTTTGCAGGGTCCACTTTGATAGCTTTACCGCTTACATCGAAGCCTAGGAGTTTACCGGACCTCACTCCAAATGTGCATTTACTCGGGTTCAACCTTAGTTTGTATTTCTTCAGTCTTTCAAACATTTTCTGCAAATGGTCAAGGTGTTCCTCTTCAGTTTGATATCTGGCTATCATGTCATCCACGTAGACCTCTATCTCGTGATGGATCATATTGTGAAACAGAGCTACCATGGCGTGCTGATAAGTTGCCCCAGCGTTCTTCAACCTGGATGGCATCACTTTGTAACAGAACATGCCCCACTATGTGACGAAGTTCATTTTCTCCATGTCCTCAGGTGCCATTTTGATTTGATTTTACCCGGAGAAACCATCCATGAAGGAGAATACTTTATGCTGTGCGGTGTTGTCAACCAGAATATCGATACGGGGAAGCGAGAAATCATCTTTAGGGCTTGCCCTATTCAAATCTCTCTAATCCACACACATGCGTACTTTACCATCCTTTTTAGGAACTGGAACAACATTGGCGATCCATTATGGATATGAGGTGACAGATAAGAATCCCGCGTTGAACTATTTCATGACACCAGTCTTGATCTTCTCTGACATTTCTGGCCGCATGCGAAAGACTTTCTGTTTTACCGGAGGGCCGTCTTATTTTGTCGGCAGACGATGGACCATGATATCTACGTCGAGTCATGGCATGTCTTTGTATGACCAGGCAAAGACCTCAACATAGTCATGTAGTAATTGATTTAAGCGCTTCTTGACACTAGGTTCCAGATTGGCACCTACCTTGACTTCTTTCTTGTCCTCTTGGGTACCTAAGTTAACTATGTCAACCGACTCTTCGTGGGGCTGTATGGTCTTTTCTTCCTGTTGTAGTAACCTAGCTAGTTCCCCTGACACCTCAAAATCTTCCTCACTTTTGTCTGCAACTTGGTAGATCGGATTTTTAAAGTCACAATAGGTCATAGCAGAATCGTTACCCATGGGATCCTGAGTGGATGTGGATCTGCGTTTTGATATGTGAGTGTGTGTAAGAGCATAACCATCTTTGAAAAATAAAAATGTAGAAAAAGAAGAAAAAAGAGCATAAAATTTTCATGCAAAAACATCCATGATTTATTGATGACATATGAAAATGAAGTAACAACCCTCACAAATGGACCGTTGTGCCTCGGGTAAGACATAAGGTTTTAAAGTCTAAATTGTTTAATTATTACAAGTCCGAAAAAAATTTAAAGACAATTACTATTGGATAAAAGTAATAGGGACAAATTCTTTGGCTTCCCAGTTGTTGAGTCCTCCACTGATAGTTGGAAAAATCCATTCTTCCAGGTTATAACTGTCATCACTATCTTCCACTGTGTTGACTCCAATGTTGCTGATCCGCAAAGGTGGTCCCCCGGTATGAGCACGATGAATAGCTCTCTGAGCTCCTGAAGTAAAACCCAAACCAAATTTTTCATATTTGTAGGGAATATCTGGGAGTTAGACCCAAATGGTACACCCTCCTTCTTCGACTACTGCCTTGGCATATTTCATAGAAGCCATCTTCAGCGGAGGTCTGGTGATCTTCAGAACTTCGGAAACAGTCTTGGTCGCCGCAACTGTTTGCGGGACTTCCTCGAAATGCTGACATGGAGTTTCGATGAATTCACCATCCATTTCCACATATCTGAAGGAGTTCAGGTGACTGACCATATATTCCTCCTCTCCATGGACAGTGATGATTTTTCCCTTGATTGGGTACTTCAACATCTGATGTAATGTAGAGGTGACGACACCAGCGTCATGAATCCAAGGTCAGCCCAATAAATAAGAATAGGAAGGGTGAATATCCATCACATAGAAAGTTGAATCAAAGGTCTGAGTTCCAACTTTGATGGGGATGTCCACCTCCCCGTGCACCGTTCTCTCCGAACCATCAAAGGCCCATACCACTATGTTGTTGGGTTTTAAGGTCAAACCTTCACAATCTATTCTATCCAGAGCCTTCTTAGGCATCACATTCAATGATGAACTAGTATCTACCAGGACATGGCCCAAAGTAGTTCCCTTGTATTTGACAGAGACATGCAACGCCTCATTGTGTTTCCTCCCTCTAGGTGTTAGATCAGCATCAGAAAAGCCCAGACTATTATCAGTTGTCAAACTAGCCACACAATCTTCGAATTGGTCAGCATAGGTTTTCTGCGGCACATGGGTAGTTCTAAGAAATTTCACCAAGGCTTTCGCATGAGCTTCGAAGCACAACAATAGAGATAGCATAGAAATCTTTGAAGGGGTCTGCCCTAGCTGTTCGACTACATTGTAGTCGTTTCTCTTTATAATTTTCAAAATTTCTTCCATCTCTTTCTTGTAAGCCTCTGGGATAGATACTGACTGCGCCTTCATCCGGACAGGCTCAACCAAAATGTCTTTGCCCCGACTCTCGGCCGACTCGGTAATAGGGGTGTCAGCAGGGGTAGTCACATGAACTGTAGTAGAAGTATCAACATGAACAAAAGCAAGAATGATCACATGACCGGTAACAGTTTTCGGAGGAGAAATCTCATCGGAGAACACTCTTCCATTTTAGGTTATTTTGCTGGTTCCCACAATGTTGCGGATGTCGGGGTCAGCCTTCTCAAAAACCATGTCTTCAACAACCAGCCATTCTTACTTGATGCTGTGGTAGTAGACGTCACCCCTATAGTTCCAGGGAACAGTTTTGTCTAAGGAGTATGGGATTGGCCCTGGCATAATAATTATCAGTGGAGTCACCTTCGGAACAAATGTAATCTTAACGGGTCTTTTGGTGGAGACCCTGGGAGGATTGGCGGAAATGGTTATTATTGAAACATCCTTGTAAGAAATGGTTGGAACAAGAGTCTTTTCAAACAAAATCTCGTTGTCATCCATCAGGCGTTGGACACCTGCCTTCAATAAATGACAACCAGTCGGTAGAGATAAACAGAGGTGGCAGCCTTCGCCATATCCCGAAAATAAACCGGCCTTCAATAGGTTCCTTTTTAAGGTTAGGAGGGGAGTAACAAGTTTATCAACAACAGTAACAAACACATCATCTTCAACAATGTTAAAACCACAACCGTGCCTGGGCATATGAGTTGTGATAGCATTTGGGATCTCAGGAGCGTCAAATTCAATTTCCTCTTCCTCGAGAAGGTCTTTCACCTTGTTTTTCAAAGCCCAGCAGTTGTTTGTATCATGACCTGGACTTTCTGAATGGTAAGCACAATGAGCATTTAGGTTATAACAGGGAGAGGCCGTGTTTGGATTCTTCGGAGCTTCCCGCAAGGTTACCAGATTAGATTTCAATAAATGCGGAAAGACTTGAGACATCGTCATATTTATCCGGGTAAACCGTCTTACCGACCTTTCTGTTCTAGACTGATTGTTCCTTTGTTGAGTAGGTGCGGACTTAGAGATCATGACAGCCCCTACTGCTGGATGGTGTTCTATTCTATCCTAATTCCTATGGTCATGTGCAACACTGACCTCCTTCTTTTCGGTAAAGGGCTTCTTTATCGCGCTCGAGGATGCATCTCTTTGAATTTTGCCACTTTTTATACCTGCTTCTACCCGTTCACTGGTCATGATTAATTCGGTAAACCCAGTCGAGGAGCTTTCGATCAAGTGTTTGAAGAATGGACCAGATAGCGTGCCTAAGAACATATCCACTAATTCTCTATCAGATAGAGCGGGTTGGACCCTTCCCGCGGGATCTCGCCACTTTTGATCATAAGTTTTGAAACCTTCACTTGTACCCATAGACATGCCTTGCAACTGTGTCTGTGTTGGAGCTAAGTCAGCATTATACTGGTATTGCTTATAAAAAGCGGTCGCCAAATCATCCCAATTGCGGATGTTGGTCCTTTCCAACTGATAGAACCAATCCAACTGCATCCCTGACAATATTTCTTGAAAGAAATGCACCCATAGATTCCTATCCGCAGTATGGGGTTGAATTTTCCTGACGTATGATCTCAAATGCAGCTTTGGACAAGAGACATCGTCATATTTAGCGAAAGTGGGGACCTTGAATTTCTGCGGTATGACAACCCCTGAGACAAGTCCTAGCGCCTAAAAATCCAACCCGGGTACCTTCTGGATCTCCATAGCATTGAGGCGATCTTCCAACTGTTTGTATTTGTCATCAGTTGGAGAATACTGCTCTTCAGAGTAGTTAACCTATTCTTCCTCTTCAGATTCTGTAGGGTCAGTCACTTCCTTGTTTTTCCCTTCTTGATTATCCCTTTCACCCGATGATGTTGCGAAGTCTAGAGTTCGTCTGGCTGGTCCTTTGAACCTTCTTCGCAGATTCAAAACACCGGTTGATTTCTTCGCTTTCTTCTTCTTTTCTTTGATCAGCAGAGTTTTCAACCCATCTTGTCCTTTTTCCAGAGTCAAGAACATTTGTTGAAACTGGGCGTTCTGCACCTGTAGATCTTTTACTGTCTGTTCAATATCCATCTCACTGAAATAAACAGTAGAAAGATAAGAAGACCTGTTGTAAGAATCCTATTTGTGTTATGATGAATGAAAATACATATGCAAATGATTTCAAGGAAATTAGAGATTTAAATTTGTTTAGACAAAAAGGAAACACACGTTATATTAATAAATCCAAGTTTGAGTACATCATGCCTCTTTGGGCTTACAATGAAAGAAATAAAATACAAAAACTCCTAAGACAAAAAAGTTGGATGCATCCACTTTGATGTGATGTAGGCGTTCAGACTTCGCTCTTCATGAAGTTTCTTTGTTAGTTCAGAACTTTCTTATCGCTGGCGAAAAATTGGGCTTCGAAAGTGTCTTGCTCTTCCTTAAGCTGTATCCAATCCCTTTGTAAGTCTTCGAGAGAGGTGGGCATGTTAGGATGAAGGATAGTGTATGTGACATCTCCTTCAACAACAAGCTCTTAGATATCTGGGAGGATGGAGGGGTAGGGCATTGCGAGACTCTGAGTGCGATTCCGTACCCACCTAAGGTAAGGCTAAAGGGGAATGGAATTCTTGTGCCCCCAATGGCCTACTGTCCACCTTGCTTACCATCCTCCAGGATCGTATGAACCTCTGACGGTAGTCTTAATTTTCACTTTCATAGTCGAACACTACACCTTGGATGAGCGCGTCATGTGGACCATCTCTTCGTGCGTACCGAAACTGTCGCAGAGCTAAGAAAGGGTTATAAGTGATGTTTCCCCTAATGCCAAGCAAAGGAAAATTAGGGAATTCCCCATAACAATCAATGATAGTAATTTCCTCTAAGGATCGAGAACACCAGTAGATATCTGAATGCCTGAGTGACATCAGCCTGTTGGACCACCTCAAAACTTACTCATTTTTCACAATGGATCGGGGAAGATATGAAACAAACCATCGAGCCAATAGAGGAGTACAACATAAGAGGGTTTTTCTTCTCCTCATGGTGCGAGTGTGGAGATAATGCAGGACATCTCCCAACAGAGTAGGCACTGGATTTTGAGATAAAAAGATTTTGACAACATTCACATCTATAAGTTGGTCAGGATTTAGAAATAGTACTAACCCATAGATGAGAAGAGCCAAAATTTCTCCGAAAGCTTGTAAATCTAGGTTGTTCCAACAATCTTGAGCTTTTTCCAGTAAGAACTTGGCCAGGAACCCTTTGACACCACTTCTTATTTCCCAATTAACCACGATGTCGGATTGTTGCAAGTGTAAAGCTCGGGCAACCTCTTCAGGGCTTGGGTCTCTTTCGGTACCATTGAAAGGAATTTGATCGAGGATAGGAATTCCCAAGAGCTGAGAGAACTCTTCCATAGTTGGTACAAGCTGGTAATCGGGGAAGGAAAAGAAATGGTGCAACGGGTCAAAGAACTGGAAAAGCACCTTCATCATGTCTTCATCAAAGCTCAAGGTAACCAAGTTGAGAAGTCGTCCATGTCTTTTGGTGAACGGAGAATTCTCAGGGACCCTCGACGCTAAATCCTTGAGCTAAAAAGGTACTCGTACAAGGTTGACTTGGATTGTGTTCCTGCGAGTGGGATTCATATTCTACAAAACAGAACAAAGATGAATCTCAAAATCCTTGAAATGGTTAGTCTAAAATGCTATGGTATGATGTCATGATGTTATGTACAAGCATATGCACAAGTTAAATCAAACAAACCTTAGGTTTAGGCTTGCATGAGGTTTTATAGGTAAATACCCTCTTGACATTTGTTTGGCTCAACCTGTCCTAGTGATAGTAACCGGGTTCTAAGGAATCTCAATATCACTGATTTGTCTTCTCGGGCATTGTTTCAGCGCAAGCCTCTTTCACGGCAACCGAAATATCCCAAAAAGCCAAACCTCAATGAGTGTAGTATCGAGTATCTACCAACTTTGGACTGCACCAAAGTCGGTCATCTCACTACATCCTAATGACCAAGTTGGTCAAGTAAAGGTTCTAAAAGTCAGTTAGTGCTTTATGACATCACTCAGCGGCCCCGTATTCTCCTTGACTACTCAAGGGCTACCGGTACCCACAAATATGTCACACTAACGTAGCTATTGCTTAGACCATGTCGGTATATCCCACACAGTTTCCACAATGTATTGCTACTTACCTATAAGGTATCCCAAATCCGGATAGAGGATTTAAGCCCAAACAAAGAACCAAAATGTAAAGCATACAAGTCAAACAAAGAAAGAAAGTAAAGGTGATCTAACCCTAAGGTAACACCACTTTTTTATTTTTCCCCAGTAGAGTCGCCAGTTTTGTGATACGGTGGGAGAACTGACTTGGTTGTTTTGCGTTTTATCGCAATTATGCGGATAACAAGAGTAGCCACCGAATTTTCTTTTATCTAAAAGGAAAGGCTGAAAAGAACAGGAAAGACCTTTAGAGATGTTTTCTTGAGTTCGGGGGGTAGATTATGAAAAGGGAAGGTATTAGCACCCTTTTCATCCGTAGTTGTCTACAGGCTTTTAGTTGCTTGCTAGATCACTTGCTTTTGTTTGAAAGTATGCTTGTGACGTGGGTTTTGAAAGTATTTTGAAAATGTCTTTGTAATGGTTCTCGTTTCTATAAGAACACGTACAAAGTGTTGTTTCGAAAATAGTTCAAAAATGTGTTTGTGGAATGTGTTTTTGAAAGTGATTTTGAAAAGGTGTCTACTTTGTAATGGCTCTTGTTTCCATAAGAACGCGTACAAAGTGTTTATCTTTTGAAAATGTTTCAAGATGAGAGTCTTAGTGTATAAGATGTTTTTTTTTGTTATGAGTAAGTGAGAAACTAAGAGCGAATCTACCTACTCAAAAGGTCTTAAATGTTCTTTACCTCCTCCTTTATATGTTTCTATCTTACCATCGCTTTGGTAATAAGCCCCATCGTTGGATGTGAAGGGACGGGCGCGGGTCAACCGTAAAGTCATAGAAAGCAACTTGTGAGACGCTTTAGCAATTTTCATAAGGGACTGGATCGTTTTACCGAAGGCAACATCGAGGGACATCGAGGGACTACAATCTTTTTTTATTGAAGGGTCTTTGCTAAAGCATCCCATATTCAAGGGACATAACTGTGTTTCCGAGGAAACAAGCGATGTTACCCTAGAGGTGCGCGTGTGAAAAGTGTGTTCGATTCAAGTTAGTTTGTCTTTGATTAGGGTTATCTAGCGGATTTTTTATCTTGCCATACATACCCTATCTTACTAGCAATTATATGAAAAGCGATAAACTTGCAGAAATTAAAATCCTATGCTATTACACCATTAGGGGGATGGGGATATAGTTTGCAAATGGGGATGAAATAAGTGTCTAATTATTACAACCATATCGAATAAGTGGACAGTAATGAAGTATATATGTATATAATACAGAAACAATGTAAAAAAGAGAGAAAAACAACATTTTGAACTATTATGTGTCGACACATGCTGTTATGCATTGACACATAACTTTCCTTGCCCCTGCCAAACCAAATCAACTCATTATGAGTCGATGCATAATGGGATGTATAGACTCATTTCCTGCTTGTGTCGACACATACGCGTTTTGTGTCGACTCATGCACTTTCCATCTTTCTGTTTTAGGCCCTGGATAGCAGTATGAGTCGATGCATACGACCATGTGTCGACTCATACCCTGCTTTTTCACTTAGAATGAGTCGCCCATGTGGGTATGTATCGACCCATGTTACATTTTTTTGCCTCTATCACCATTCTTTTTCATGTGTCAGTCAGTTTTCAACATATAAATGATAAAAATGAACAGTAAGGAAATGATTAACTTCAAGAGTAATGATTACTTCATCTTATCCTCAGAAATAAACCAACAATGATGTATCGAAAATGCAAGGTTGAGATGACTTACCTTGCAACTTCACTTACGGTTTTGAGTCTGAAACCCTTCAAGATGTTGTGTGGACTTTAATGAAACTCCAGGAAGCTGATAGACTTTCCTTTATGTTGAAGGTTTCTGAATCAACTCCCAACAGTCAAGTTTATGTAGTACTGTCTTTTGTTTAGAAGTTGGGAATAAGAGCACCACAAAAACTGTTCTTGAGCTTGAGCAGTATCTATGTGATATGAAGTGTTTTGAGGATTTACGGGAGGGTTAGCAAGGTTATATAATAATGGGTTGTGGATCTTTTCTGTTTTGATGAGTCAAAACATAGTTTAAGATGAACAGAGCTTTTATGGATGAATTGGGTTTTATGAATGATATGGTTTTAACAAAAATTCTGTTTTTCTTCTCTCCTTTTTTCTCTCTAAAAAAAATCCTCATTATGTCTTATGAATCAGTCCCTTCTGTAGCCCCTTGACTGAGGTTTAGGAGGGAAACAAAATAAGTTGTTTTGAACTATTTTTACCTACTTCTTTGATGTTTTTTCCACACAATTTTCTTTTGCCATTTTGGTGAAATTTTGTGCCTATTATGATGCAGGTTGGAGCAGACTGCATAGAGCAGTTTTGGACTGGTTTTTTTGGACTGTATAGGGCAGCATATACAAGTTTTGTGACAGGTTTATGGTGCAGCATAGCACAAGGTTTTGTAGGACAACAAATGAACAAGTTTTTGGAGTGTTGTGGCAATGCATAGAAGTAGTATATCATTTTTTTGTTCAGCCATAATTTGGACAACATAATTTGCAGCATGAAACAAGTTTGGTTTGTGGAGTAATTTATGCACATTGTATCAAAGACAAAGCATTGTGGCAAGGTTTTGAGTCAAAGGGAAAAGTCCAAGCAATACAAAGTTTAGGATTTGTAAACTTGTAGAAATGCCACTTTGTGATAACTTGAATTATTTTTAATTGTAGTGACAAGATGTCATGAAGCAATGAACTTAACTTAGAAAAATTTCCAAATCTTGCAAAAGTTGGATTTTTGACTTTCTTGATTTTTGATGATCAAATTTCATATTTTGGATGTCTTGATGAAATATGATTTTTGGGACTCAACTTTGGTCAAAAAGTTAAAGTTTGACTTTTTTAGTGTACAATTGACTTTTCCCACCAGTTGATTAAATTTTGTCTATCAATCCACTGATCTCAAGAGATGAATTGAAATGTGAAATTAGGTCAAAAATGACGCGCTTGGATCCTTGTAATCATACTTCCAACCAATAACCCAGGTATTGGGTCAAAAATCAGAGTTCAGTCATTTACAGTAAAAACCCTAATTTCGCCCATTTTGTCCTTGTGAATGTCTTTCTTGTGAAATTGTAGTCCAAGACTAGAAACTTGATGGAAGCAAGCTTGAGGGTCTAGTAGGATCCTTTGAGAAATGAGAGGGAAAAATTTGGGGTACAACAACAGCTATTAAGATGTAGGCTTCTGACCAACGATGATGTTGTGTTGAGATGTTGTTAATTATGGTTGTTGTTATTACATTCATGATTGTGTCACATACATTGCATATCAAGATGGAGTTGATGCTCGTTAAGATAGCCTGTGTTGGCGAATATTAAGATGAAGGCTTATGCCTTGTTGATGCCTATAATTATTGACAATTATTTTGAGATGGGAGTTCTGCTCCAATGGTACCACATGCATTTGCATAGTATTGAGTCACATTATATGATTGCATAAAGAAGTTGTGTATTGATGCTGTAAATGTGTATATTGTTGGTATTCTGTTGTGATTATTGTTGTTTATGAGAGTGAAGTGGTGTTATTATATGAGCTGATCTAACATATTACTTATCATACATTTTATTATACTGTTAGATATCTCACCCCTTCTGTTTGAATGTTACCCTTACGTTGGTAACGTGTAGGTAATCCAGGGCGAAGGCAGTATACCTTCGATAGTTTGAGTCAGTGTCATTGCTCTGATACGTAACACTCGAGGGGATGAACGCTTGTTTCTTTTAATTATTGATTATTTCAGTTGTTGAAATTTAATTTGATTGTTGCTAAGTATGTGTTATTTTGAAGTTGCTGTAATGTTGGATGAAGATGTTATTATGATTCCGCTGCGTAGTTGTTCAACTTGTTGAATTAAGAGATTAATTTATTTTGCTGTTGGTTCATCCGAAGTTTTAAAGTGTTATGTATCCATGTTGAATGCAATGGTTTTTATAGTTGAATTTGTGGCATCCTGATTCAGTTGTATGAATTTTATAACTCTGATTTACATTTATAATTGCCGGGTAGAATTGGGGTGTTACAAAGTTGGTATCTGAGCAAAGGTTGGTCCGTCCGACCAAGTTGTCGAGTCGTAGTTGTCTAACAAACGAGTATTGTTAATTTAAGTTCTAACTGTTGTTTATGTTGTAGTGATAAGTTGAGATGGCTGGAAGGAATGATGTTGCACTTACTGCTGCTTTAGAAGCAATGGCGCATGCGATGGAGAATCAGCAGAATGCTGACGGCAATGCTGGATCCCGTAGTTTGGCAACTTTCTAGAGAGAAAATCCGCCTACCTTCAAGGGCAATTATGATCCTAATGGAGAATTGGATTGCCTGAAAGAGATTGAGATAATCTTCCGTGTGATGGACTGCTGTCCAGCACAGAAGGTTCGATATGGTACTCATATGTTAACAGTCAAAACAGATGACTGGTGGCTAGAAACATGTCAGAGGTTGGAAGCTGCAGGTGAAAATGTCACTTGGGCTGTGTTCCGTAGGGAATTTATGAGGAAGTATTTTCCTGAAGAAGTTGTGGTAAGAAGGAGATTGAGTTCCTTGAGCTGAAGCAAGGGAGTATGTCGGTTGTTGAGTATGCTGCAAAGTTTTTTAAGTTGGCTAAGATTTATCTGCACTATGCTGAGGCAGATGCTGAGTTTTTGAAGTGCATCAAGTTTGAGAACAGGTTGTGCCCGGAGATCAAGAAGGCAATTGGAAACCAAAAGATCCGTGTCTTTGGTGATTTGATTGATAATTGTAGAATCTATGAAGAGGATAATAATGCTCATTACAAGATTATCAGTGAGAATAGGGGTAAGCTCCATCAGAATCGTGGTAAGCCTTATGATACCCCAGCTGGTAAAGGTGAACAAAAAGCTTCTCAGGTTCAGAAGACTAGTGGGGGAGATTCTCCTGCTGGTGTAGTTCGTTTCAAATGTGGAAAACTTGGGCATAAGAGTAATGTGTGTACTGCTGAGGTAAATAGGTATTTTCGTTGTGGTAAGACTGGACATATTATATCTGAGTGCAAGCATTAGGATGTGATTTGTTTCAACAATAGTGAAGAAGGGCACATTAGTAGTCAATGTCAGAATCCAAAGAGGGTGCAGACAAGTGGTAAAGTGTTCACTTTGGTTAAGGATCAAGTGGATTCTGAGGACAAAGTTATCAGAGGTACATGTTTCATTAATAGTACTCCTTTAATTACTATTATGGATACTGGTGCTACTCATTGCTTTATTGCTGCTAATTGTGTTGAAAGATTGGGTCTCACGTTGTCTTCTTTAAATGGTGAAATGGTCGTCGACACTCCAGCCAAGGGGTCGGTGACTACTTCTTTTGTGTGTTTAAAGTGTCCTTTGTCGATTTTCGATAGAGACTTTGCTGTTGATTTGGTTTGTTTACCATTAAGAGGGTTGGATGTGATTTTGGGTATGAACTGGTTAGAGCATAACTATGTTCATATTAACTGTTATGACAAGTCTATGAGGTTTTCTACTCCTGAAGAAGAGGAAGATAGTGTGTGGTCTTCTAGACAATTGAGGAAGTTGATGCAAGAAGAAGTACAAATGTTCTTGTTGATGGCGTCGCTATCTGTAGAGACTCAAGCTATAATTGAGGAATTGCAGGTGGTGCGTGAATTTCTTGAAGTTTTCCCTGATGAAATTCCTGATGCACCGCCAGAGAGGGAAGTTGAATTCGCTATTGATCTTGTACCTAGTACCAGACCCGTGTCTATGGCACCATACATGATGTCTGCATCTGAATTGTCAGGTTTAAAGAAGAAATTGGAAGAGTTACTTGAAAAGAAGTTTGTAAGACCAAGTGTATCGCCCTGGGGAGCTCCAATGTTGTTAGTAAAGAAGAAAGATGGAAGTATGAGGCTTTGTGTTGATTATAGATAGTTGAATAAAGTGACGATTAAAAACAAGTATCTGCATCCAAGAATAGATGACTTAATGGATCAATTGGTGGATGCTCGGGTGTTCAGTAAGATTGATTTGAGGCTGGGTTACCATCAGATTAAGGTGAAGGATGAAGATATCCAGAAGACGGCTTTCAGGACGCGTTATGGACATTATGAGTATTTGGTGATTCCTTTAGGTGTTACTAATGCGCCGGGAGTATTCAAGGAATACATGAATCGTATCTTACATACTTTTTTGGATCGGTTTGAAGTTGTGTTCATTGATGACATTTTGATTTACTCTAAGTCAAAAGAAGAGCATGTAGAACACTTAAGAGTAGTATTGCAAGTTTTGAAAGAGAAAAAGTTGTATGCAAAGCTGTCTAAGTGTGAGTTCTTGTTAAAGGAGGTTAGTTTTCTTGGTCATGTGATCTCAGGTAGTGGCATTGTTGTAGATCCATCGAAAGTTGATGTTGTGTTGCAATGGGAAACTCCGAAGTCAGCTATTGAGATTAGAAGCTTTTTGGGATTAGCTGGTTATTATAGAAGGTTTATCGAAGGTTTTTCTAAGTTGGAACTCCCGTTGACTAAGTTGAATTGTAAAGGTAGAGCTTTTGTGTGGGATGTTCAGTGTGAAGAAAGTTTTATAGAATTGAAGAAGAGATTGACATCGGCTCTGGTTTTGACGTTGCCTAATCCAAGAGAACCTTTTATGGTATATTGTGATACTTCTAAGATGGGTTTAGGAGGTGTGCTTACGCAGAATGATAAGGTAGTTGCTTATGCGTCAAGGCAGTTGAGGACTCATGAGAAGAACTATCCTACGCATGATTTAGAGCTTGCTGCAGTTGTTTTTGTGTTGAAAATTTAGAGGCATTATCTTTATGGTTCTAGATTTGAAGTGTTTAGTGACCATAAGAGCTTAAAGTATTTTTTCAATCAGAAGGAGCTGAATATGAGACAACGGAGATGGTTGGAATTGGTAAAGGATTATGATTTCGGTTTGAATTATCATCTAGGAAAAGCGAATGTGGTAGCTGATGTGTTGAGTTGAAAGACTTTACATATGTCGGCAATGATGGTTAGAGAGTTGGAATTAATTGAATAGTTCGGGGATATGAGCTTAGTTTGCGAGGTGACACCGTGGAGTGTTACGTTGGGTATGTTGAAGATTAATAATGAATTTCTAGACAGTATCTGAGAAGCTCATAAGTTGGATGTGAAATTGGTAAATTCGATGGTTGGGATCGATGAGTCTGAGAATAGTTATTTTAAGTTAGATGTGCAAGGTGTGTTGAGATTCCGTAATCAGATTTGTATTCCTAATGATGTTGAGATGAAGAAAGTGATCCTTGAAGAGAGTCATAGAAGTAAGTTGAGTATTCATCCAGGAGCTACAAATATGTATAAGGATTTGAAGAACTTGTTTTTGTGGCTTGGGATGAAGAGTGATGTGGCTCGGTTTGTGTATGCATGTTTGACTTGTCAGAAGTCGAAAGTTGAACATCAGAAGCCTACACGGTTGACGAAACCGTTAGAAGTTCCAGAATGGAAATGGGATAGCATTTCGATGGACTTTGTGATGGGGTTACCTAATAATTTAAGAGGACATGATTCTATTTGGGTGATTGTTAATAGGCTTACGAAGTCAGCTCATTTTATTCCTATTAACATCAGTTTTCCAGTGTCGAAGTTGGCTGAGATTTACACTAGCTTAATTGTGAAGCTACATGGTGTTCCTTTGTGCATTGTTTCAGATAGAGATTTGAGGTTTACTTCTGATTTTTGGAAGAGTTTGCAAGAAGCATTGGGTTCTAAGTTGAAGTTGAGTTCGGCGTATCATCCTTAGACAAATGGTCAGACTGAACATACTATTCAATCATTGGAATATTTGTTGAGGGCATGTGTTCTTAAGCATGGAGGTTCGTGGAATACTTACCTTCCGTTGATAGAGTTCACTTATAATAACAATTACCATTCTAGTATTGGGATGGCACCTTTCGAAGCGTTGTATGGTCGAAGATGTAGAACTCCTTTATGTTGGCACGAATCTGGAGAAAGTGTGGTAGTTGTACCTGAACTTGTTCGTGAGACTACTGAGAAGGTGAAGTTGATTCAAGAAAATATGAAAGCTTCCCAAAGTAGACAAAAGAGTTATCATGACAGCGAAGTAAGGACTTAGAATTTCAAGCGGGTGACCATGTGTTTTTGAGAGTTACACTTGTGACTGTTGTTGGGTGAGGATTGAATTCTAAGAAGCTCACTTCTCGTTTTATTGGTCCATATCAGATTTCGGAGAGAGTTGGGAATGTTGCTTATAGAGTGGCTTTACCGCCTAATCTTTCAAATTTGCATGATGTGTTTCACGTGTCGCAACTCCGGAGTTATATTTCAGATCCATCTCATGTGATTCATATGGATGATGTGCAAGTACGGGATATTCTTACTATGGAGACGATGCCTGTACGCATTGCAGAACGTGAAATAAAGACTCTGAGGGGTAAAGATATTGCTTTGGTGAAAGTGGTTTGGCTAGGAGCTGCCGGAGAGAGCATGACTTGGGAGTCGGAAAGCAAGATGCGGGACTCCTATCCTGAGTTGTTTGATTAAGGTAAATTTTCGAGGATGAAAATATTCTAAGTGGGAGAGAGGTGTAACACCCGTAATTTAATTAATTATTTAATTAAATTATTTTTGGATTATTTGTGAAGTTGTGTTATGATGATAATTGAAGTGTTGTTGTTATTGGATTTATTTATTCTATTAAGTTGTGGAATAATATTAGAATAATAATATTGTTTGATGTGGGCTTATTTTTAAGGATTAGAAGTAGTAGAAAAGGGGTGTATGAGTTTTAAGCCCATTAAGACATAATGAGAATTATAGGGTTATTATATTAATTACTTAGAATTAATAAGGAAAAGAGGTAGCAGTAAGAAGAGAAAGAAATAAGGGTTGGAAGAGAACGTGAAAGTTGCAAAAAAAAAAGGAAAAGAGCAAAACGGAATTCAATCGGAAAAATTATAGAACAACCTTCAATCCAAGGTAAGGGTGGGGTTCTGAATCTATAATAGGGTTTATGATGAGTAGTATGTAGGATTGGATGTGAAAAGTTGTTTTGTTTATGATTGAAATATATATATATATATATATATATATATATATATATATATATATATATATATATATATATATATATATATATATATATATATATATATATATATATATATATATATATATATATATATATATATATATATATATATATATATATATATATATATATATATATATATATATATATATTGTTGTTGTTTGATGAGGATCAATGATTTAGAGATGAATAATGATGTCCCAATGTTGTATAATTGATGTAGAAACATATGATTATTATAGTTGATGATTACCTATGATTAGAGGATGTTTTTAGAACTTAGGGAAGGGAAATCACAGTGAAAACACAGTGAAATCGCAGAATATATTCAGCACAGGTCAGTATGAGTCGACCTCAAAGGCCATGCGTCGACACTTGCAGGTTTTAAGACTCAGGATGAGTCGATACATATGATTATGCATCGATACATGCAGTGTTGCAGACTCAGTATGAGTCGACACAAGAGGATAATGCATCGACTCATGCAGGATTCCAGACAAGAACGCGTTGACTCAAAGAAGTATGCGTCGATTCATGTAGTGTGATTTCTGACAGATTTTTCCAAAGGCTGTAACTTCGGTTTCCGGACTCCGTTTGAGGTACCGTTTGAAGCGGTGGATAGATAACGCCACGAACTTTATTCGTAAGGATTAAAATGAAGGATAAGAAGAATAATCCTAGTACCCAAATTCGGATTAGATTTAGCTTCCCGCGTTAATCGCTATGATGATTTTGTGAAGTATGATGAGGATAAGACAATCTTAGATTATTACTTGGTTCATGACAGTAAGACTTATAATAATAATGATGTAGTATTTCTGTATAATAATATATAGAGGTTTGGTAATTAGAGATAAGCCTTATATGATTAATTAATTATAGGCGTTATCATGTTGTAGGCCTATGGCCAACGTTGAGGGATTGTCGATCTGTCGTTGTATTGTTGTTATGGCTTAGTTGTTGAAGATTTATGTTGATGAATCATGCTGAAAAATCATGTTGATGAATTATGTTGATGAATTATGTTGATGAATTATGTTGATGAATTATGTTGATGAATTATGTTGATGAATGATGTTAAGATGCCTCTAATAATTGGCATCTATTAAGATGTAGGCTTCTGGCCAACGATGATGTTGTGTTGAGATGTTGTTAATTGTTGTTGTTGTTGTTACTACATTTATGATTGTGTCGCATACATTGCATATCAAAATGGAGCTGATGCTCGTTAAGATGGCCTGTATTGGCGAATATTAAGATGAAGGCTTATGCCTTGTTGATGCCTCTAATTATTGGCAATTATTTTGAGATGGGAGTTCTGCTCCAATGGTACCACATGCATTTGCATAGTATGGAGTCGCATTATATGATTGCATAAAGGAGTTGTGTATTGATGCGGTAAATGCGTATATTATTGGTATTCTGTTGCGATTATTGTTGTTTATGAGATGTGAAGTGGTGTTATTATATGAGCTGATCTAACATATTATTTATCATATGTTTTATTATATTGTTAGATATCTCACCCCTTCTGTTTGAATGTCACCCTTACGTTGGTAACGTGCAGGTAATCTAGAGTGAAGGCAGTATACCTTTGGTAGTTCGAGTCGGTGTCATTGCTCTGATACATAACACTTGGGGGGAATTAAAACATGTTGCTTTTAGTTATTGATTATTTCAGTTGTTGAACTTTAATTTGATTGTTGCTAAGTATGTGTTATTTTTAAGTTGCCGTAATGTTGGACAAAGATGTTATTATGATTCCGCTGTGTAGTTTTTCAAGTTGTTGAATTAAGAGATTAATTTATTTTGCTGTTGGTTCATACGAAGTTTTAAAGTGTTTGTATCCATGTTGAATACAATGGTTTTTACAGTTGAATTTGTGGCATCCTGATTCAGTTGTATGAATTTTATAACTCTGATTCACATTTATAATTGCCAGGTAGAATTGGGGTGTTACATAAATAATCCTTTGGGCTAGCTCTATTCAGATCTCTTTAGTCCACACACATTCGAACTTTGCCATCCTTCTTAGCAACAGGAACTATATTGGCTAACCACTGAGGATAAACTGATATAATGAGGAAACCTGCATTAATTTGTTTCTGAACCTCTTCTTTGATATTGTCAGCCATATGGAGACGAGTCCTTCTTAACTTCTGCTTAATCGGCGGACATTCAGGTCTCAACGGTAATCGATGCTCCACAATATTGTTATCCAAACCTGGTATGTCTTGGTAGGACCAAGCTAATACATCTACATACTCTCTGAGAAGCTCCACCATTCTTTCTTTGACCTCTGGGATAAGCAACACTCCAATCTTGACTTCCTTTTTGTCTTCTTCACTACCTAAGCTGATTATCTCCACGGGCTCTTGAACGGTTGAATAATATTTTCATCGTGTTCAAGTAAACGGGAAATTTCATCAGGGATCTCTTCACTATCCTCTTCCTCGGCCCTAAACACAAGGAATTCAAAGTTGGGAGGGGGCACAGGGTCATTGTTTTCAATGGTTAAGTCATGGATTAATCTACACATATGATTATGATTTATTTTAGAAATTTATTAATGTAAAAGTTATACAGATATATAAAAAAATTAGATTATTATATTACTATTTAATTTTTTGTTACCATTTTCCAGAAAAAGTGAAAAATAAAAACAGTATGGGACAAAATAACATTTTTATTCATGATTGGAAATACTTGAAACAAAAGAGCCCAAACATCTTCTCTTTTTCCTTGGGCAGAGCAAAAGGATTTATTTTCAACAAAGCCCGACACAAATACTCTTTCGCCTCGGGTAGAGCAAAAGGTTTTTCATAATAAAACAAAGCATTACTCAGAAGTGCGCATCACAACAGGAATATAAACAACAGTCCACTTCTGGAAAACCACTCCATGCCCTACAAAGTCGGGTAAATCCTCTTCAGAACCGTATTCTATTATAGCATCAGCTTCGAGCGGAGTTGGATGGATAAAACCTGCACTTCGGAAGACTTCTTATATCGGACGGGTAACTATATCTTGCTTAGCTCTTGCAGATACGTGATAAAAACCAAGACCTTCTACAAACTTGTTATTAGGAAAAGTCAACACCTGGCCCAACCTTTAGCCGTACCACTCTCAACCACTCGTCATGCATCTTCAAGAGAAGAAATAGATGTACCTTGCTTCTTCACTTCATTACTAGTGACAGATAGAGCTTGGAATTGGGTTCCAACATCCTCATCAGCATCAATATAAGAGAAAGATGACAAGTGGCTTACCACCATAGTCTGTTCTCCACCAATGGTTACCAGCTTTCCATTCCTTTCAAACTTCAATCTTTGATGGAGCATGGAAGTGATTGCTCCTGCATCATGTATCCATGGGCGACCCAATAGGCAACGGTAGGCAGCATGAATATCCATGACTTGAAAAGTAATCTGAAAAGTATGAGGACCAATTTTTATGGTGAGATCCACTTCATCGATAATAGTTTTCCTAGAACCATCAAACGCTTTGACAATTACCCCACTAGGTCTCATAGGAGCACCTTGATGTGATAGTCAAGATAATATAGTTTTGGGTAGTACATTTAATGATGAACCTATATCCACCAGCACACTTGACAAAGTATCATTTCCACAAATTATTGAGATATGCAAGGCCATATTATGGTTCCTCCCCTCCTCTGGAAGCTCTTCATCACTGAAACCAAGATTGTTACATGAAGTAATATTTCCCACAATTCCATCAAATTGGTCTACCGTCACATCTTGATCTACGAACGCCTAGTCCAAGACCTTCATCAAAGCTTCCCTATAGGCACCATAATCTCTTAATAAAGAAAGCACATAAATATTGGAAGGATTTTGCAATAGATGGTCCACAATCTTATATTCACTTCTCTTAATGAGTTTCAAAATCTCATCATCATCAGGATGTGGGTTAGGTCCACTGGGTCGGCCTATCTCAACTCTTGGTTCAACATTCATCATCAGAATTTTCGATATGTCTTCTAACTTGAACTTCAGGCCTTTTCGGTGGTACAACTGCAAAGATACGTCCACTCCTTGTGACTCTACTCAAATCAGCAATATTGACAAAAGATGGCATCGGTGGTATGGGGACTTCTACTCCATTCTTAATCATTGTGGCATTATACTTGTATGGTATGGCTTTGTCCAAATTGTAAGGCATGGGACCAGGTGGACAAATAATTAAAGGAGCAGAAGATGAAGTCTGACTATCATAAGCAAGCTCTACTGGCTCAAGCATGTTGAATTCTGGCACTATAACATTCACTTCATCATCTGGATCTCTGTCATATGTGATAGTAATAACCATTTGATCAAACAACTTCTGAATATCTTATTTCACAACAGGACAATCATCTTCTACTGAGAAAAATTCGCAAACGTCATAATCATGTCGATGTTTAAAGAAGGCCAATCTACTTAAACTTTTATGTATTCTGATCAATGAGTCCCTTATATGATCAACTTGGTAGACTCGAAACTTCCCAGGACATCCGTGCACCATGTTTACCGATGCTGCCCCGTGTTGAGGCAATGGATTAGCTTGAACATTCGGATTAACATCTATGAAGGATAAAATACCACTCTTGATCAACCTTTGGACATCTGCCTTCAGAGCAAAACAATTTTCAATACTATGTTCTGGAGAACCTTGGTGATATGCACAAAATTGATCAACCTTGTACCAAGGGGAATTATTATTTGGTGCAATAGGAGGAGGCTTCGTTGTTATGAGATTCTTCCGAATGAAAGCGGGGAACAACTCAGTGTAAGTCATTGGGATTGCATCAAATTATGGTTTTCTCAGCAAATAATTCTGATTGTTGAATTGAGGAGCCTGTTATAGAGGATGTTGATGAAACTATCATTGTTGAATTGGAGAGGTTTGATAAGTTGGAGTTACCATTGTTGGGCGGATAGCAGGAGTGACTGGCGTAACGTGTGAATATCCTCTTCTCGGTCTTCCAATAAAAATTGCACTAACATCTTGTTCCCTCCTCTTGGGGAAGACACTTCCAATTTTCTTGACACCACTAGATGTACCACCTTCCTTGACTAGAAGCCCTTCACTAATTCCTTCTTCAAGTTGCATGCCCATGTTCACCATCTCAGTGAAGTCTCTAAGCGCACTCGCAATCATTCTTTCATAGTAGAAAGAACCTAATGTCTTCAGAAAAATCTTCGTCATCTCTTTTTCTTCAAGGGGATGGTAGATTTGAGCGGAAATCTAACGCCACCTTTGGGTATATTCTTTAAAAGATTCTCTATCCTTTTGGGACATAGCTCGGAGTTGGTCTCGGTCCGGGGCCATGTCAACATTATACTTGTATTAACGAACAAAAGCTTCACTGAAGTCATTGAAGTTGCGGACTCAGGTGCTATCTGTCCTCGAGTTAGAGGGTGATGACTTGAGTGTAGTTCTTGTTATCGAAGGCTTGGTCGGGATAGAGGGTCGAAGTCCCCGAAGGGAGCGGATAGTTGCCCGCGGGGGGAGAGCACAAATATGTCGGGGAATACCATGGACGGACGGGGATCAGGATCAGAAGGTTCATTCGCCTGCTCGAGAGGGCATATTGGCGGTGAGGAGCCCCTCCCAAGTTATTGTGCTCGAGAGGGTTCATCTGCCTCCTGGGAGCTGTTAGTTTGTCGAGCATTTCCTCGTCTTCAAGATAGTCAAGGAAATGTTCCCCTTTACGCACTCTAGTGCCGAGCACCTCCCCGCGTAGTGTCAACCCCCCGCGTAAGGATTTCGTGTTTGATGGTTGAGCCACGTGGCTGGCGTTTTGGGGTTCCACCCTTTAAGAAAAAAGTAAAAGGTGCCAATGAGATGATGACCCTTCATGTGGGAACCCTTGGGGCATGGGTCGCCTATAAAAAGGGGGCCCTTGGGATTCATTTGTCATCTTCTCAGCTCCCTTTCAATCCTTCCTTTGCTCGCAGTGTGAAGCAGTTCTCTCAAAGCTCTCAGTTTTTCTTTGCTTGTGGTGTGAGGCGACCCTCTCAACTTTCCAGTTTTTTCCACAACGTTCTCCATCCAAGTAAGTTATAACCTCTTAATACCACCTTTCTCGGGCTTATCTGGATTAAATGTCAAAAATTTGTCTTGATTGGATGAATATCTATGAGTTTTGTGATGAATGTTCATGAATGTTCATCTGAATTCATGGGTTTTATGTCAGGCATTCATGAAGATGTCGGGCACCTATTAAATATTCATGAGCTTCATGACTATTCACGAATATTCATATGGGTTTATGTATTTAGTGCCAAGCCCTCACGAATGTGACAGACACCTATGAATGTTTGCGGTATGATGTCGAGGGACCCTTAGGTTAGTTCGTATCCGGGCTCGTGCTCGGTGAACTATTCCCCAACGTCATGTCCTCTGTAATGGTTCGTTTTAGTATGTTGAGGGCTTGGGTTTAGTTCTCCGCCCTTTCACTTGATCTGCGGTGGAAGGGTCGACTTGATAATGTCAAATTCACTAACTTCCCCTGCTTTTCAGGTACAATGGCACGCTGTCGAAGGAGCGATGTTCCGACCACCCATCACGATGACGAACCCCATAGCGACGAGGAGGATCCTTTTGCTTGGGTTGCTCCGGAGCCCCAGGACAAAAGATCGTGCTTCTCGCGAGACACAATGGACGTGTTTAACTGCCCAGAAGAACACGTAGAAGGGGCTCCGACCAACTGGATGCTTCAGATACCTCATGGGGACCGAAGGATATGCTCGGCGTATCCAGGAAAAAGGTTCCCAATGTATGAGTTTGCTTTCAAGGAGACGGGGATGCACCTACCTTTTAATGATTTCCAGGTCGGGGTTTTCCAATGGTTCAAGCTGGCAGCTTCTCAACTTCATCCCAATGTGTTGGCGTTCATGCAGGCGTTCGAGCTCGTCTGCTAATATCTGGGGATAGGCGCCACACTGCCCCTCTTCTTCCGCATCTTTCACTTGCAGAGACAATATGTCCACAGGAGACAGGAGTGGGTCTCTTTTAAGAAGTTCGGGAAACTCTTTCGGCCTTATCTGGAGTCCGTGCGGAATTTCAAGGAGAGGTACTTCTTTGTGAAACCCTTGATGGACGCCGCCATAGATTCTCTCTACGCCCGGGTGGAAGAGGTGGAGGATGGGCGGCCAGTTACCCGACTTATGGCCCGTTTCCCGCTTGAATGGTAGTGGAGACATTACGAGTAGAGGCCCAAATACTATGCGGTGAGACCCGAGGATTTGGATGCCCAGGATCAACTTTTGTACGAGAATCTATCTGCGTATGTTAAAGGGTTCTCCCCGGAGAAATGTGTGGACGTGAATGGTGCCCTATTGTTTGACGAGGAGGGGGAGTATCTCTTGGTCAATAAGTTAATCAATACTAAGGCCTTGCTTGAGTGCTCCTCGAATGGGAAAGCCATGAGGCTCTTGGGTAAGGTGTAGCTGTTTATTTGCTTCTTTTATAAGCAGGGACGTGTCCGCTTTATTTTGATTTTTCTCACTCAATTTAACGATCCTCTTTGATTTGCAGATCGAATGGCGTCTCTTTCCGAGCGTTTGCTGAAACTGAGGCCAAAGAGTGCATCTACTTATGGCCCCCGAAGATGGGTTGCCCAACTCCAGGAGCAGGCTAAGTCTCATTCTTGACTTCCAGCTTCTACTGATCTAGCCCAGATTCCGGTCAACGAACCCATGGCCAAGTAGGATTGTGCGGATAGCACTGCGGGTGTACAATCCGAGGGTGATAAAACATCCGCGGGGCTTTTTGTGTTGCCTCCGTGCTATCTAAACCACGACCTCTTCCACGACGGGGAATCCCTAGGCCTGCACGAGGAAGAGAGAGAGTCTATTTTGGCTGAAGACAAGGAGCTTCGCCGGTAGCGCTTGGCCGAGGATGTGGCCGCTATGATGAGGGTGCTTAAGACAGCCCTGTCACTTAACGACGAGTCTTCGAGTTCTCAATCTGCTCTCGACGCGGCCTACGCCAAGATCCATAAGCTGAAAGTCAAGAATGAGAAGTTGAAGGGTGACATCCTCAACCACGAGTCATAATATGAGGCCCAAGTCCATCTTCTCAAGGATTTAAACGAGCTGAGGCCTCAGTTGGAGACGGCCACGAGGGAGAATGAGCGTCTGGCTGCTCGTAATTTGGAGCTGGAGGGGATGACCGCATCGGTCGAGGACGAGACCGAGATGGAGAAAAATATGGCGACTCGGGCAGATTTGATTACTCATATCCGCTTGCTCGAGCAGGACGTCATTGACACTCTTGGATACGGTTTCAACATCACCGTCGAGCAGTTGAAAATCTTGATTCCCAGGGTCGACTTAGTGGTTGAGGGACGGGGCCGTTCAACCAAGTCGTTGACGGGAAGATCCTCTATCCTCCAGAGGACAGCTAGGTGAAGACGAAGTTTCACGTTTGGGACCAAACACAAGTCATGAGCATTTTTCCCGAACATGTATTTCCCTTTAAGTGCTCTAATTTCTATCTGCATCTCTTGGAATTGGTCTTGAAACTCCTCCATCCTATCGAAGATGCCAAAAATTTCAATAGGTTCATCATGATAAATGGGTTCATTTGTATATGGAATAGTGTGAACCACGGGAGCCGCAGTAGTCATTACAGGCTGAGGGAAAGACTTCATAGGCTGGATCATAGGTTGCATATTAGTCATCTCAAGTTAAGGAAAGGACACAACAGATTGAGTCTTGGGTTTCTCAGCAGGTTGGTATCCTTCTGGCGTGAAATTGTAAGGCATACCCCATGGAAAACCTTTCAGAATTTGATGTTGCAAAGAGTTGACTTGAGCCAAAGATGTTGGAGCAGTGACGATCTCGGAAACCATAGTAGTTTGAGCTTGAGTCTCAGTGGCTGAAGTCGATGGATAATTCCGAGCAGGCATCAAGCTTTCCACCAAAGCAGTCAACTTTCCCATTCTAGTATGGAGAGTAGTAACCTCCTCACGAAGCTCGTGATTTTCTTGCTCTAGATCTTCCATTCTCTTTCGATGATTGGCTCGAGTATTATATCGGTGAAACAGCTTGATGATCTATTTGAGTGGAAAAAGAATAAAGAATAAGAATCTAGAAAACATGTGAAATTGAATGTTGGATGATGCATGATATGTGATGCAAATGATTATTTATTTTGATAGTTTTTCAAGGAACTTTAGAACTTTGATAACTTTGCACACATCAATGGTAACGAAATTTAGAATAACAAAAACTCATTTCATTAATAAAAATAAGTAAATTACAACTTTGGGACAACAAAACCCATTAATAAAAGCAATAAATTACAACTTTGGAACATAAAGCCCTCTTACAGAGTTTTACAAAATGACATAAGTAATAAAAAACTAGGAACTAAAGATCACTCAGAATCATCATCAGACGAAGGACCAAATGCAACTTGCAACTTCAGCTTCCTAATCTTCTCTTCATAGAAGTTTTCCATCTCTGTCTTCTCGGCTACCAGTTGATCAACAACTTCCTTCCATGGATTAGGAACAAGAGTAACGCCTACCAAATCTTCCTTCTTTCTCTTCCTTTCCTTAGCATATTTCTTAAGTAATGCATCCTTTTGACGAAGCTTCTCATCATGATCAATAAACCAACCATCTTGAATAAATAGCATATCCTCCTTTTCCTTCAACTGTCGAGTCAGGACCTTATTTTCGTATTCACACATACTATACTTTTCCTTCCAAGCATCTATTTCAGACACCATTCTAGCCAGATTTTCCTGATACTCTCTCATGTTCTCAATAGGAATAGCAGTAGATGATGATGTAGCAACATGGAATAAAGGTTTCTCGGGATTATAAGGCATCTTGAGAAAACAAGCCCTATCACAAACCCATTGAAGGTAAGGCTCTAAAGAAACAACACCTCTATTCCCTAACATGTCTCTCCCCTTTCTATGGATATGGCGCCAAGCCTTTTCAATCTCCTCTTTAGCTGCTTGGTGATCTTTTCCTTCTTGTAGAAAGAAACCACTCAAATGAATGTTATTTTGTTTATCCTTCATTGGGTATCCAAACAGGCGGAGGGCAAGAACAAGATTATAGTTAATTCCTCCCCTCGTACCAAGAAGCGGCACGTTGGGAAAACACCACAACTATCAATGTTCTTCACGTCGTAGTAAGCTCGATTATACCAATTTATGTCGGAATGGGTAAGAGCCATAATTTTGGCGCCCATCGTGGCTCTTTATTGAGATCCCAGAAAACATCAGACCCAGGTAAATGAGAAACATACCATTGGTATAACAATCGTGCACAACAGATAATCATCCCACCTTTGTAGGATTTCCGAAGATGGATGGAATAAAAGGTATCTCCTAGCAACGTAGGGACCAGATTTCCAATAAAGAAGATTCTAATGGCGTTGACATCCACGAACTTATCGATGCTAGGGAACAAGAACAATCCAGAAGCAACTAAGGCAAATACATCTTCAAAGGCGACATTATCCTTTATCTCGGCGAAGTGACGATCTTTCTTAAACAAAAACTATGCAGGTAAGCCTCAGATTCCTCCCTTAGTAGTCATGTTCTCTTCTATCTCAGACCTCCTCAAGTGGGTGATTGTTGCTATCTCGTGAGATTTGGGGTCCCTTTCTAAACCAGAGAAAGGAACACAATCGGTGATTGGCAAACCAAGTATATAGGAATACTCTTCTAAAGTGAGCATTAACTGGTAATCAGGAAAAGTGAAGCATCGATACAATGGATAATAGAATTAGACCAACACACTAAGGATGCCTTCCTTCATCTTGCGCTTCATGAGAGGGATAATAGATCCATATTTCTTTTGAAACTCAATAGGATTCTCAATCTTAAGAATCAAACTCTTTAACTATTCAATCTCAGGCTCCTTGAAACTATAACTCTGAGTGTTTCTTTTTCCAAAATCCATAGTAACAGTACCTGAGATGTCTGCAACAATCATTGTTAAGTTGCTTGAAAAACATGTTTACAAAAATGCTTATGGATGTATGAATGAATGATAATGCAACAATTACACATAAGTTCACAAACATGGGGTTCAAAGGTTCAACGCTTCGAGCATGTAGTCAAAGGTAAAGCCCACCCCAAGGTATGTACTAAAGTTTTAATCACACCTGTAAAACGAGGTTCTAAAAGTTCCCAGAGTCTACATCCCTCCTTCGGATATTACCAACGTCTCGATACTCGATAATTAGTAATATTCTTAAGAGAAACTCGTCTGAGTGTAACATCACGTGACAACTACTTCTGGATTACTCTGTTATAGTCTCCGTGCTACACCTAAAAGGCTAAGATGGGTTAAGGGCTCTGCAGTTCTCAGCTTCTCTAGCTCCCGGGTAAAAAGCAATAATGTATTCTTGATTAGTCGGTAAATAAATACTACGTTCAAAGGGGCTTCCACCGAGTGGGGGATTTCATGCCTCCTTCTTCGGGATTACTCCCTCAAAGTTAACATGACTATACCGCCCGTCCTATTTCTAAGTGTAACTTAGTCCGGGTATAGGACTTGTCCTTTGTAAATATCATTAAAACCTAAATAAACATAATATATAACATATAATAAAACAATCAAATAATAATAAAACAGATAAGACAAACTAGGCTTAACCCACTTAGGGATGGACCAGCAAGAGGTCAATCTGTTCCCCAGTAGAGTCGCCAATTCTGTAGCGATAAAAAGTATAGCGGGGTAAATCGGAGATCGAGCTATTAATTAACTCGACTCACAAAAGCAAGAGTCGCCACCACGCTTTATTATTTCCAAGGGAAAAGGGAAAAGAGCGAAATAAAATCCTAAAATATGCAATGTAAAATAATACTTAAAAGTAATGAAAATATAATGCGTTTTGATAAAGATCTAGAGTTCGGGGGTTGGTTATGCAATGAAAAGGTATTAGCATCCAATGCATTTGTGGTACTCCGCAGGAACCTTTTGTAATATATGTATTTTGATTAAAATTGTTTGTTTGGTTAAAAAGGTTTGTTTTGTCAAAATGGGTGTGGACGAGACTTTAAAGATACGACGACCTAGTGTCGTGGTTTTGGCTTAAAAGGTGTGAGTTTGAAAATTGAGTTTTTAAGAAAAATTATCTTAAGTTTTGCCAAATGATAAAAAAATGAATGAGGGTATTTGCACGATCGTATTACTTATGAAGTCAACAAAACATTTCCCTTGGATTTGAGACAGACGAAATATACAATGATTTAAGGCTCGACAATGAAATTAATTAGAGCGACAATTAAATAATAATAAAATTCAATAAGAGATTAATTTATAAGGGTGCATTGTGAATGATTAAATAAATAACCAAAATTAAATAAAACTAAATTACAATAGCATGTATATTTAACAATTAAACAAACAACAAAAATTAAACAAAAACTAAATTATGAAATATGTATTTTTTGAATAAATAAATAATAAAGGATTAATAGTAAAAATTAAATAAAAGATTAGTTTATAATAACATTTTTTAATGTTTTTTAATGAAATAATAATTATGTAATAAAATAAACTAATATATAATCAAATTTTAATAGAATTGAAAGAAAAAGCTTAAAAGAGAAAAAGAACGGAAATATGCTTCGCCAGTTGTACTAGATTACTATTCGTTTATTATCATGACATAATTGATAAATAAGGGAACATGGTTGAGCGATTGGGACAATAGGCCCAAAAGGCCTGACCCGGTTGGGAAAGAAACAAAGAAATGTTTTTGTAACCCTAAACTACTAAGCGACACAGTGTTGCATGTTGGTGTTTATGGGGAAGACAAAAACAGATTTGTTATTATTATAAAACCCTTATTTCTAAGCTGTATTGGAAACAAAAATTAAAAAAAGAAAAAACTCTTTCCTAATCACCGATCCAATCCTCCATTTCTATTCTATCTGCTTTCTCTTTCGCACTAAATCACCTTCATCTTATGACATAAAATGTTAGCTTCAGCTGAGGTGGAAGAATGAATCAAGTATCAATCTATAATCGTCTGAATGTCACCACAAATTTTGGAGAGTTCCTCCTCAACCTTGAACTCCCTCTCAGCTTTTCCCCTGTTGTTAAGAAAATTTTTAACAGCAAATTGAGTCTCATCTTTCAAAATACCCTGATAAAAAAATCTGTCCCCACCTTAACCAATTATCAGGAGTAAAAGCATTATTAGCATCTTCTAACTCTCTTAGAGTATATCAATGACCCCACCCGAGATGAGAAACTTGCGGAATGACCGCAGGAACTTGATCCAACGGTTGTTGTTCAGGGTAAAAGATTCTATGATTTTCCTATCTCAAGCTGATTTCTCTTGTAACTCAAGGGAGTTTCTTCTTGTTCGGTGGATGAGAGTGGGTCGGGTTCAAGAAATTGGTCGGGTTGCGGTTTGTTGGATGGAGGGGAGATGTTTATGTTAAGGGAGTTACCGGGGAAGGTTGTTAAGAGGTCAGAGGCGGCGACAAAGGCGGAGGGGTTATTGGTGAGGAAGAAGAAGGAGTGTGGGATGGAGATTGAAGGGGGAAAATAGGGATTTGGTAATTGGGGTTGGGGTTTATTGGTTAACGGCTGAGTTGGTGGTGGTTTAGGTGAAGAGGTTTGGTGGTGGTTGAGGTGAAGAGGTTTGGTGGGGATGCGGTTGATGAAGGGCGAGGCTGAATTCAGAATGATATCATTCACAAGTTACTAAATCACTTCATAGAAACGGTTTCAGTTTTGGTTTCGTTGTTACGATGACAACTGTCTTTGATGTTTTGAACATTCATTTTACAGCTTGTGGTGTGTTTTGATTTTGTTTGTGTGACAGAAAAAGAAGACACGGTTAGTTGAAGAAGGAGATGGAGTTGTGGTTTGTTGCAACGCTCGTGGAAGGAAATCAGTTAGTTTGATATTATTGGTAAGTGATGATGAACCAGAGTATGAGTAGTGATTGAACAGAAAGATGCTACCGCAACTATAATGCAGGTCTTTAATTATAAGGCATTGATTGTTAGGAAGCTGGATCTCTCTCCTATAAACACGTTTTTGCAAATCACTCATTGCACAGAACACAATGTTATCTTCCTTCCCCATCATAAGATGTTGTGATACGGTGGGAGAACTGACTCGAGTTTTTGCGTTTCGTCGCAAATGTTGCGGTTAGCAAGAGTCGCCACCGACTTTTATTTTATCCAGGAATAGTAACAAAAATAGGAAAGACCTTTGAGATGTTTTCTTGGGTTCGGGGGGTAGATTATGAAAAGGGAAGGTGCTAGCACCCTTTTTATCCATGGTTTTCCATGGGCTCTTAGTTACTTGTTTAGATCACTTGCTTTTCTTTTACAATTGTTTGAAATGGTGCTTTGTGTGGTTTTGAAAGTATTTTGAAAAGAGGCTATTGTTTGGACAATCTTTGTAATGATTCTCGTTCGTAAGAATGTATACAAAGATGTTTGTCTTTTGAAAAATGTTTCAATGTTTTGAAAGTTGTTTTGGAAATGTTTTTGAAATGTGTGTGTGTTTGTTTGAAAATAGCAAGGATTGTTTGCAAATTGATCAAGTAACTAGGAGTATCTACCTACTCAAATGTCTTTCCTACACATTTTTATTCCTTTGATATTGTTGATTTACCATTTCTTTAGTAAACAACCCTATCTTTGGATGTTAAACGGGACGGGCGTGGGTCATCGTATGACCATGATAGCAATGGTGCCAAGTATCTTAGCTTGTTTGAGGGACCAAGATCATTTGTTTAGGCAACTTTTGATAGCGTCATCGAGGGACTATGATCTTTTGTTTTGTTTGATTTTGCCAAGATACCTTGCATGCATACAATGGCTATTTTTAAGGCAACAAAGTGGGTGAAACCCTAAGGAGTGCTTGTGTGCAATGTGTTGTCATTTTTCATGCATTGGTTTGTCTTGTTTTAGGTCATGCTATTTGTTTGATTTTGTCTTGTCATGCAAAACCCTAGTTTTTACTAAACATGGTATAATGCGATAAATTGCGTAAAATAAAGTTAAGCTATTACAACAATTATTATGGGAGGGGGGATACAAGTTTTGAATGGGGGATATTGCTCAAAATAAAACCCTAGAAATTATTACAACCCAATTGAATTTTGATACAATAAATAAATAAACAAATATTTAAATATGCAATAAAATGTAATTATGCAAAAAATATTTTGTAAATGTTTTATATATGTAAAAATAAAATTATTTAAGTCCTAAAAATAAGATAAAAAAAATATTGTTATTTTTGAAAGGGTGAAAAACCCTAGTTTTTGATTAAAAGAGATATATGCTTTCTATATTATTTAATTTGTCCATTTTCTACAAGAAATAATAAATAAATTTTTTTACAAGTATTAAAAATTAAAATATATGTGGAAATAATATATTATGTGGATGAATGATAAAAATAAAAATGTATGATATTTTTTAAATAAGTTTACTATTTATTTTAAGAAAATAAGTTCTATTTATTCTAAAAAAAACTATTTTTATATATGGAAAAAATAATAAAAATAGAATAAAATTGCAAAAAAGTTACAAAAATATTTTTGTGTTTTTTAATGTTCAGAAAAAAATATTAAAGCAATAAATATAAAAATGCAAAGAAAATATAAAAAAATAATCAAAATAAGCAAAGGGGGTGCAAATAGGAATATGGGGGGTGTGAAAAACAACAGGCCCAAGGCGCCAGGCCCAGAAACTTCATCTTCATCCCTATCCCTGGCTTCTTCGCGCGCATTCTTTGTAAAAAAATGTATCTTGCTCTAGCTTGCATAAAATCAAAAACTCATAACACAAAAAATGTAGCTTATGATCTCACGATTCCAGTGATATAAAAAACATAATCTAACTCTCAAAGATCATGGAGAATTTCTGTAGCCCTAATTTCTGACCTAGTTTTTTCATGAACTTCAAGCTTCAAATTCTCACTACTCAATTAATATAAATGACAACTATGCATATGTACAGCTTCAGCAAGTTAAGGACTACATTTTTGCTTCACAAATCAAAGCTTAAGGATTCCTAAATAGAGAGATAGAGATTTGAAAAATACCTTGTTCAGTTGAGTTTGGATATGGCAATGTGGGGACTTTGAGTGAGGCCTGAAGATCGTGTGAGCTTCCTTGAAGTTCCCTCAAGCTATTCCAATGCTCAGCTTGCCTTGAGGATGCTTGAAACTCCTTGTAAAAGTCAACCTGCAACCTTCAAAAATGAAAATGGTGATGGCTAAAATAGGGCACACAGTTGCAGTGCAATGGCTTGGATAGTTTAGGTAGGATGTATGTAAGGTGTTTCAAGTGTTTAATCAAGAAACGCACGAGCCAATATTGAAATGGCTTTGATTTTGCAGAGGCTGCCCTGTTTGGGCAGATAAATGTGTTTTCTGTGTTTGGGAGTGTTTGAGATGCTATGAATTCGTGTCTTAGGCTTGAGACAAGTTTTTGAAGTTGTTTAGAATGAAGCCCAGTCTTCTCTTTATCAGATGCACAAGTTATCTTGACTTTTGCCACTTTGCTTGCTTTTGAAGAAAGTTGAAATGAGTTATACCAAAGGCCTGTACAGGCTTGCTTGCTAGCTGCATAGAGTTGGTATAAGTTTCTTGTTATCTGTGGAAAATGCCTGCATCCAAGGAACAAGTCCAAGGCTCAAGGCTAATAAAGTGGAAAAGGCTTGCTTTATCAAAATGGTATTGTGAACTTTATGCCATTTATGGATTAATCTTTTGTACAATGCTCCAAAGATCAAAATAAAGCCATTATTCATTGAGTTAGCATTCAATTATGGAGTGTATAAGGGATTAGGACATGTAATGCAAGGTACAAGCATGCTAGGAACTGATTTGCAACTTGAAGCATTGTAAACATGGCTTGAACAAAAGTGACAAATTGCCATTTTCTCTTCTTCGATTCTCCCTAACCATAAATGATCTTGGAGATTTCTTGGACATTTTGGAAAGCTTGTAATATGCTCTACAATCCATATTTGAAATTAAACTTGAAATACCTCTTGGAACTAGGTGAAAAGTTTCCATGAAGTTAGGTCAAAAACCTGCCTAAACTAGGGCAAAATCTCAGTAAGTCTTTTAGTTTATGGATCCCTATTCATAAAATCATAACTTGAGATCCAAACATCTTTTTGGAAAACTTTGTGAATCAAAGTTGTAGATTTCATGGAGGACTACAAATTTCATGTTGGAAGTTTTCTTTGAATCCAATTGTATCATGGTGAAAAAGTTGGGAAAAGTTGGGGAAAAAATAAGAAATTTTCCATACTTAGAAAAATTCGAAGTTATGAAAAATTTCAAATTAAAACCCTAATTTGAAATTTTATTTTCTTGATCAAAAAGTTTCATATATTGACATATCTTGATGAATTATGACCCTTGGCACTTGATTTTGACCAAAAAGTCAAAGTTTGACTTTTCAGTGTACAATTGACTTTTGATCAGTTGACTGCAAAATTCATCTGTCAATCCTATGCATTTGAGATATTTTGAACTATGTGATTAGGTCAAGATGATGCTATTGAGTCCTTAAGATAATTCTTGAACCCAATTGGCCATTGGTTAGGTTAAAAATCAGAAATTGCCCTTTCTCAATCAAAACCCTAGTTTTGACCATTTTGCCCTTTTGATGATTTGATCAAATTTCTTGAGGAGTTGTGATCCAAACTTGATCAAATGGTACATAGGAGCCTAAAGTATGATTGTGGATAAAAAAATTATGAAGTTTGACTGTAAATTGGCCATGGTTGACTTTTTCCCCAGTACAACTGATTTTTAGGTCAACTGTCCAATTGACTGGGTAGAAATGTGATTCAAGGCTTGAAACTTGGTATGAACAATCTTAGGGGTCCAAGATGGTGTATGAGAGTCACATGAAGCATTTATGGTCCAAAAATCCTTGTGCAAACTCAAACCCTAATTTCAGGTCATTAGTGTAAGAGGATGTCTTGAGCTGAGCAAACCCTAATCTGGTCTTGAGTCCAAGAAGTCTTGTGAGGAAAATCTTGATAATATGAGAGGGAAAATTTTGGGGTACAACAAATGGCCTATGGTATCTTCCTTTGTCCTTCTTGTAATACGGTGGCAGAACCGACTGTTAATACTGGTTTTGCGTTTGCATTCTCAAATATGCAGTATGCAAGAGTCGCCATCTAATTTTATTTTATCCAACAAAGGAAAGGGTGAAAAGAACAGAAAAAGAATTTTTTTCGAGATTTTCTGAGTAAGGGGGGTAGATTATGGAAAGGGAAGGTGTTAGCACCCTTTCAATCCGTGGTTTTCCACGGGCTCTTAGGTACTTGCTCATTTTTTAAAACTGTTTGTGCTTGTGTGTTTTGAATGTTTTTTGTTTGCTTTATGGTAACTCTTGTATCAGTCCTCAAGAGTTTGATAAAACGTTTTTGAAAAGATGTTTTTGTAAAGTGTGTAAATGTGAGAAATTAAGATTTGAGCATGTATCTAACAGTTATCTACCTACTCGAAAAGGATGTTCTTTTCCTCCTTTCCTTTAGAGAGTGCTATCCTACTATTAGTGAGTACGTAGCCCTATCGTCGAATGTTGAGGGACTATCGAAAGGGACGTTTATGGTCATTGAAGGAAACAGGTAAGGATATCTTAGCATTCGAGGGGACTGTCATCATATAGGAAACATCGAGGGGACAAGATCATTTACCGAAGGGACCATGATCTTTTATGATGACTTTTATATCGAGGGTCTTTGCTAAGATATCCCTACGTTCGAGGGACATGACCATTTCCAAGGCAACCGAGTGAGGAATACCATAAGGGTGTAAGTGTGAGAAGTGTGTTTTTTCAGTTACATTGTCTTGAGGTTAGTGATCTAACGATTAATTTTATCTTGTTCATGCAATCCTATTAGCCATACATCTAACAGTTAATATATGTACAAAAATATAAAGTGCGGAAACGTAAATTCCTACGCTATTACATGGCTTCAGGGAGAGGGATTTAATTACAAGTCCAAAACCGGGAGAAATATAAAGGAAAACAATAAAAATGCCTTATAGTTTGGCTACATTGATATGTATAGGAATATAAAAGTGCGAAAGAAGAAAATGCGCGTGAAATAGGAAAATGCGTAAAGGAAACTTTTTGATGTTTTTTGAATTAGTTTTAAGAAAAGAAAAGACATGTTTTTTTGTTTGATTTTTAATTTACGAAAATATTAAATTAAAGTCTAATTAATAACATAAAAAACCTAATTAATATTTTTTTATTTTTGAATATTTAAGAAAATAATAATTATGAAATATAAAACGTAGTTCTACTTAATCATTACTTTAGGAAAATATTAACTAATTAATTAATTAATTAATGATCTATTTAAAAAAAATTAATTATTATTTTTGTGATTTTTTTGGTTTTAAGGTTAATTAATAAAAATAAAATCAAAAGAAGAAATAAAACATAAAGAATAGAACAAAAAAACAAAATAAACGGGCCTGTATCCCGCGCTATGAGCACAAAATGCAGATCGTATCCTAGCTATGGCACAATTGAATTTCAGGCTCAAACCTTGTGATTCTCACGCCCAAACCTCATAATTTTAGGTCCTGTGCAACATTCAAACAAACCAAGGCATTAAAATGTACAGATAAATGAAATTCGATATGTAGTGATCTTGGCCGTGAAAGGGACTAAGGATGGCCTGGATCAATTCCTAGGAATGCTGGGAGAATGACTATAGTGTTAGTTTGCCACGAAACAACTTGTAAGTGCGGTTGCAAATTTTTGACGAATTTATGAAAATGGAGAGTTTGAGAGAGGGCTTTTGTAGTGTGGTAAGTGTCTTTTTTTTAATGCTTGCAAATGGTCTAATATATATAGGAGGGAAGTAATGAATGGTCTTGAATTAAAAATCCATTCCATAATGCTTTGTAATGAAGTATTGATATAATATTAAAAACTTGCCAAATTCATGTTTTAAAGAACCATAATGCAAAATTTGAAAACTTGCCCAAAATGACTTTTGCGCCATTTCTTGAAGGGGATGAACCTGGACATCATTTTGTGCGTGGCTTGGGCCCTTGTGCAAGATAATTTCAAGCCCATTTGTGCTATACACCTCCCTTTGTTATTTAAACCACTTATTTCATGTTTTATTGAAAATAAATCCAAATAAATGAAAAATAAATGGATAAAAAGTAATACCACAAGGGGAAGAGCTTATTGGTCCTATAATATGCCATGGAGAAGTTTACAACTCAAAGAAATGAGTTAATTCCTTGAAAACTCAACTTTGCTCGATGTAGGATTTTTGGATTTTCCAAACATTTCCCAACTTGGGAAAACCATAACTTTTCCAATTTTTATCCAAAGAAGATAATCTAAGACTTTTTGGAAAGCTCAAGATGTCTACTTCAATCCCTATTTTTATCATGTTTGCATCTGAAGATGTTATCTTGATGTAAAAGGTCTGGACAAAAAGTGTCTTTTGTTTACTTTCTGAAAATGATATGTAATGTATGAGCTTGCATGTTTCAAATGGTGCACTTCTTGAACTTAAAGATAAAATATGGATTGTATGGAATTGTATTCTCTTAAATATGGGCTTTGGTTAGGGCTAAATGGACAAATTATGAGAAATTTATGCCCAGTCAAAGTTCAATTGACTTTTCCTATAGAAACCCTAATTTTGCAAATTTGATTTTTGATGAATTAGGAGCATTTCTTGAAGTATCATGGTCAACCCTTGATCAAATGATGATTATCACTTCAAAACGATGTTGTTGAGAAAAAATATTGGAGTTTGACTGTATATAGGCCACAATTGACTTTTGACCTAGTATAGTTGATTTTCAAGCATTTGGGCAATTGACTGTGCAAACTTGTTCTGCAAGGCATGAAATTTGTCATGGAAATTCTTGGAGGCATAATAGGACCATGGAAAGCAATTGAAGTCTTTGGAGTTGACACATCCTGATTCAAATGGAAACCCTAGTCGGAGGTTTCATTGCCTTAGGAGGAGAATTTTTCTGATCAATTATTGGGCATCCTTGGACAAGTTAAGGACCTAAATAGGCATGTGTTGAGTAAAATGAGAGGGAAAATTTTGGGGTACAACACTTCTCAACATAAATTTATTAAGAACCACAAAAAGGTGTTGTTTTCCCTTATTAGCAAGTTTCTTTTTTCTCCACTTGCTTCTCACTGTGAACAGACTCTCCTTCTTTACCAAATATGGCAGCAAGAAATGTTATTGTTTAAATTGTCTTTCCAAGACCCATGTCATCTCCAAGGATGCCTCCGTGATTCTTCTTGTACAAATCATACAGAAACTTCACTCCCAGTCTCTGATGCTGAAGATGTCTATAGTTTATAGATGCAGAAACCTGAACTATAGGAAATTCTCCATCAGAGGATAAGAGTAAAGGCTCAAAGGGTCCAGTATGATCAAATTGAAACTGAGAGAATTTGGTTGAACTGAATTTCACCCTCTTTGTCTCTGGCTCTTGGTCTTCTTCTTCTAGTTGAGCGTGTTGTTGATATTTGAAGAAAAATGGATGCAGGTAACCTTGATGGGTTCCTGTATTTTTGTTGTTTATTGGAACGATTGAAGGAGAGAAGCAGAGGGATTTGGTTGTTACTTTTATGCATTCTAGACGAAGGATAATATTAGAACTGAGAAAAAGAAATCAGAAGCAGAAGAATTTCATTATCGAAACAGTAGAAACAGAGGAATGAATTTAGCGTAAAAGGAAGAAAAAAATAGAACAGAGAGATAAAAGTGTTGTTTTTGTTGATAAGCTGAAAACAAAAACATAGAGCCAAAATTTGGAACAGTGAGAAATTAGCATGAAAGAAGGAAGGCAGTAGCAGGCCCTTGTACGGTTTTGAATTTTTATGGTGTTTATTAAGGTTTGTTATCTTGGAGAAAATTTGATATTTTGTTTTGTGAATTTTAACAGGTTATATTTCATTGTTATAATTCTGGTTGTAGGTGCTATTGATGTTGCTGCTGGAAACGAACAAAGGGAGTATCCGGATGTGGTGGCACGATAGTTTGCGTTCATTATTACTATTGTTCTAATATTTTCAAATCTGTTTTTCTTGTGTTTATTATTACTAACATTTTCTAAATGTTAACAAGTTGAACCAAATCAAAAATACAACAAAAGTGAAAAATCAAGCGATAGCATGACATGGAAGTAGTGCAGAAAAAGAGTCAAACATGTGAATGAGAGAACTATGTGGAAGTAAATAGATAGGAAGAAGAAAAATACCTATCGGAGTCTCTCCGGTGGGACTTCAAGAAAAACAGTAAGGTTCTCTCCTCTGTTTATTCTCTTGCTGTTAAAACTTTGAACAAGATTTTCTTCTTTCTGTTTATTCTCTTGCCGAACCTTTGAATTTTCAGTGTTGTCTTGCTGAATTTTCTTTGTGCTTTCTCCCTCTCTTCAGTTTTTTGTCTGTCTTTCTTCTCTATACAAGGCCCTTTTTATAGGCACATTGGAGTGAGATTTGGAGGCAAAACTGATAAGTTTTTGAATTGTTTTTGCCTACTGTTTTGATACTTTTTCACACAATTTTCTTTAGCCATTTTGATGCAAATTTGTGGCTGTTATGATGCAGGTTGGAGTTGTATAGAGCAGTTTTGGACTGATTTTTAGGATGTTTTGGACTGACTTACAGCAGTTCTTTTGACAGCAAAATACCACAAAAATAGACTGGTTTGTGTTGAAACAAGGCTGGAGAAAATGAACAGCATTGGGACTGTTTGCTACTGCTTTTTTTGGACAGCAAAATGCCCAAGAATTGGGTTGTTATTGTATTAAAATAGTGTTGGAAAATGGGAAGAATTGGGGCTGCTATTGGAGCAAGAAATAATAGCTTGATTTTCATGTACAAACTTTAATTTCTTTTGTAACTTTGTAATAATAATCCAAATAAAATGTGACATGAATGGGTATTTATTCTTCAATATAAATCTCAATTCCCTTGTAATTATAAACAACTTTGAATCTCGTGATGTCTTGATAAAATTCCAAGTCTTCCATTTGAATTTGGAAAATAATTGATTGATACTTGAATGTATTGTTGAATGATGAATAAACCAAAAATGCAAGCCTTAAGACTTGAATCTTGCATTTTGTATTAGAGATCAAAATAAATTCCATGAATTGATCTTGTAATAAAATAGCAACCATCATGTAATTAATCTTGTGATGAACGATTATTTGAATCAAATTTCTTTTTCCAACATCTTTTTTGAATAAATGCTTCTTGTGAGTTCAAATGGTCATGATGTAAACCCACCAAAATAATCACACAAAATAATCTTGAATAAATATATAATGCGGTGAACGATTATTCTTGAATGAGATCTCTTGGTAGCTTCTATTAACACTTGAATTCAAATAAAGAAAATTCCAAGAATTACGACTAAATTCTTCCAGAACGGTCTTGAATTTAATCATCCCATTTTAACGAAATTCGCCCCGCATCATGAGAAACTTGCAAATGACTTTTGGTCGAAGTGGTCGGAGTTGACTTGCATAGCTTGATTTTTTCTTGTATTTCAAGGCAATGCAGAACACACGTGAACCAATGGCAGTAGAACTTTTACTGTTTTTTCTGAAGAATTTCAGCGACACTTGAAGCCATCTATTGGACAGAGCATGGAAATAAACACATGATTCTCTGAAAGTTCTTTTGATGAACCAGTCTTTGAGAATCAACGATAAACTGGATTTCTGTTCTGAGACTCGAAACCCTAATTGAGGCGTGACGTTTGATGCTCTTTTTTCAGACCTATTTCCTGCACATGAAATCAAAAAAACAAAACATACACTTCGTACTTGATTAGTGGTTAGTCATTCATAAGATAAAATGCTTACAACACTCGATAATCTCTGCATACTCAAAGCTCGAAGGTGAAACGTTCGAAACCGACCATATTTTGTGACCTTGATGTATATATAAAACAATGCAAATGAAGATGGGATCTTAGGTCAAAATTGGGGTATGACAGCTGCCACTATTTAAGTTTCTTCTATCCATATATATGAAGATTAAAATCTTTGTCTCGGCGCGATTGAAGGTACTTAAATACATGATACACAATTTTTTCCCTAAGATACCGCCATTGTGTTTATGATATAATGTAGTATTTGAACTTTATGGAGAATGATGTTGTATGAGACAAAATAATGTTGGAGAAACCAAGCAAGTGATAAAATAATCCACAGGGAAAGAGGTTATAACTCTACTGGAGAAACAAAGTCATAGACTTCGAATGAGACTCTTATTGGGGAATAAATTCGAGAGAAGACAATTTCCGACTCTAACAAAGAAAATGCCTTGCATAGGCCGCAAAATATAGACGACTGTTGACCCAAGATGATGGTGAGTTTACAACTCAAGTTCAAAGGTAGGCAAAAGATACATCAACTTTTGCTGATAGTGAACTACCGACTTTTACTGAAGGTAGAGATTTCATAACAAACTTCTCAGCGGGACTTTTACAGAGAGATACCATTTGCTGCTGAAATAACATATGGTTGTAGATATACAAGTTGCTCAAATACAGAGGCCTCCACTTGTTGTCTTCAATGGATATCAATAACATACAAACTTCCCATGAATAGACCCCCTCCTGTTCTTCCTCAAAGATATTTATACCACACAAGCTGCTCATGAAGAGACTGCCACTTGTTGTTCCTCAAAAGATGTCAGTAACGCACAAGCTGCTCATGAAGAGACCACCGCTTGTCGTTTTCCAAAGATGTCAATAACGCACAAGTTGCTCATGAAGAGACCACCGCTTATCGTTTTCCAATGATGTCGATAATGCACAAGTTGCTCATGAAGAGACAGCCACTTGTAGTTTTCCAAAGATGTCAATAACGCACAAGTTGCTCATGAAGAGACCGCCGCTTGTCGCTTTCCAAAGATGTCAATAACACATAAGCTTCTCATGAAGAGACCGCCGCTTGTCATTTTCAAAAGATATCGATAACGCACAAGTTGCTCTTGAAGAGACCTCCCCTTGTCATTTTCCAAAGATGTCAATAACGCATAAGTTTCTCATGAAGAGACTGCTGCTTGTCGTTTTCCAGAGATGGAAATAACGCACAAGTTACTCATGAAGAGACCTCCTCTTTTCATTTTCCAAAGATATCGATAATACACAAGTTGCTCATGAAGAGACCGTCGCTTGTCATTTTCCAAAGATGTCAATAACGCACAAGTTGCTCATGAAGAGACCGCCGCTTGTCATTTTCCAAAGATTTCGATAATGCACAAGTTGCTTATGAAGAGACCGCCGCTTGTCATTTTCCAAAGACGTCAATGACGCACAAGCTGCTCATGAAGAGACCGCCACTTGCCGTTACGTCGATATTCCATAAGAATGTTGTGATAACACTGCTAGGGAATAAAACTCTTCTTCAAAGGGAACCATGAATAGGTCCTTCCCGAGGAGACCAAGTACCTAAATTCGCAAAATAAATGTGTCCTTCATCTAGGTTTCACATCCTATAGAAAACCACGAGGTAGCCTATGCAAGAGACAAAGCTTAATCCAAGAATAAACCGGAGAGAAAACAATCAAACAAGACTCCACCCAATGAGGAAATAAATCAATTGGGGATTCATCCTATTCAGAGATGGACAAGGAAGGCTAAATCAAAATTCATCCATGAGGATTGGCTCAGTTGGGGAATTAGAAAGGAGGCACATTTTCTACCTAAGTTGACATTCTATTTGGAAGAACAAATACGCTGATTGAATAGACATAAACAAGGTATATGAACCCAATATCATCGACAAATGTGAATGTGCATGCATGATTCAAGTGTAAATGAATAAATGAATGTCATGTGTATGCTGACAAAGTAGATAGAGGAAATAAATTGAAGATGATAAGATATCATAAAACAACTAGATACTCGGCCAATCTCAAAGAGATAGGAAAAAGGCATCGTCAGAGCGTATCATACTACAAGGCTCAAGTCTTTCTGGGGAGAAAGGTATTCAAATTCAATCTTCCAACATCAATAAACCACTGACATGATAACAAAATGTACTTTACTTTGGTTAGGGAGAAAAATCTCGCTCAACTAGAGATAACTGAAATAAAGCTTAATCGGGATTGTTGGGGAGTCACCAAGTTTAGTACTCTACTGGGAGAACAAGATCACACAACCAATACCTCATGATGATTTTTGAAAGAAAACAATATTCATCATACAAGGATGGATTACTCTATTGTTTTTCATTTCAAGGCTTAACCATCCTCAGAGCAACTGTTAATATTCCTTCCAGTATTCATGTCATTAACGCACAAGTTGCTCATGAAGAGATTGCCGCTTGTCGTTTTACAAAGATGTCGATAATGCACAAGTTTCTCATGAAGAGACCGCCGCTTGTTGTTTGCCAAAGATGTCAATAACACACAAGTTGCTCATGAAGAGACCTCCGTTTGTCTTTTTCCAAAGATGTCAATAACACACAAGTTACTCATGAAGAGACCTCCGCTTGTCGTTTTCCAAAGATGTCGATAACACACAAGTTGCTCATGAAGAGACCGCCGCTTGTTGTTTTCCAAAGATGTCAATAACGCACAAGTTTCTGATGAAGAGACCACCACTTGTCGTTTTCCAAAGATGTCGATAACGCACAAGTTACTCATGAAGAGACCGCCGCTTGTCATTTTCCAAAGATGTCAATAACGCACAAGCTATTCATGAAGAGACCGCCACTTGTCGTGACGTCGATATTCCAAAAGAATGTTGTGATAACACTGCCAGGGAATAAAATTCTTCTTCAAAGGGAACCATGAATAGGTCCTTCTTGAGGAGACCAAGTACCTAAATACACAAAATAAATGCACCCTTCATCTAGGTTTCATAGCCTAGAGAAAACCACGAGGTAGCCTATGCAAGAGACAAAGCTCAATCAAGGAATAAACTGGAGAGAAAACAATCAAACAAGACTCCAGTAAGAACTTGGTGAATAATGAAACAATTGATGTTGCAGTGGTTTTTATTGGAGGATTATGAATATATTATTTATAAGATGTATATTAATTGTGTTTAGGACAAGATAACCATGACAAAATATAAAACTGAGTTCCTACATCTTTCTGAGCGCAATGAATTGGGAGAATCTTAGAGCCAAAAAATTTCTCAATACATCCGTGGCTTAAAGGGATCCTTGCAGGAGTAGATGGGTTTACAGACTGTATGGACCATGGATAAGGCATTCAGTCTATCTTTAAAGGCAAAATTGATGGAGAAATCCCCTCAAAATTTCTCATCTTTTATAATGTATTCACCATATAATAACTTTGAATTAACAAGTGACAAGGAAAAGAGTGCAACTATCAAGGATCCTAACCTTGGAAGTAAGAGGGCTAGTAGCTCTAGCGGTGTGCAACAGGGTAAAGTACCAATCCAGAGACAGAGTATCCATATACTAAACCCACTAGAGTCATGTGTTATCATTGTAATGAAAGAGGTCACAAATTAAATGTTTGTCCAATAAGGAGTGGTTGTAGGTGCACGTGGCATGACAATGAGTGGCTCATGGTAGTTTCTAAGTAAAAATCAAATTCACACAGGAATGAGAGGGATCATGAGGCTGTGCAGGTATGGGGCTGCATGATTAAATGAAGGCTTATAAGGATTCATTGGTACTACCTATACCAATAAAATGCATCTTCTTTTTGGTAGCTAACAAATAAGAACTCTATAGTTAAGCGTGCTTGACTTGGAGTAGTGATAACGCGAAATTATATCATATATTTGACTTGACTAGCATGGATTTTAGTTTCATTTTCTTTTATTTATGTCTTGTTATGCCAGTATTATTGTCCTATTTTAGGGTACCTTAAGTAAAATTGGTCACAAAGCAGATTTCAAAAAAAAGGAAAAGAAATGAAGTAAAAAATGAAGAAAATACAAGAAAGGCCGAACCAAAGGCCCATTAGCAAGGACTAAAGCCTAAGGTGGCGCCTACCACCAGTAAGTGTGGTGACTGCCATGAACAAAGGGTGTGGCGCTCACCACCTGTGTTTGTGGCGCCTGCCACATCAATGAAACAAGGAGCGACGCTTGTCACTCTCATGTGGCACCTGCCGTGAAGCCACTTTCTCCTCCATTCTCTCCACGGCCCCGTCTTTCTCGTTCGACTCAACCATCCTAAATTCACGCCAACCATCAGATTTTCAAGGGAAAAATTTGAGTATAAATTAGAGGTTTCGTCTACGGTGTTGGGGTCGTCATTTTCCAACCAGAGTATTGTATTTTTCTTAGGATTTTAAGCAGATAATTTACATGTAAAAATGATAGATCTTCTGGTGTGGAAGAGCTATCACAACTTTAGTTGTAGGTGTTTTTGATTTCTAATTCTGTACTTGGAAGATCAAGAATGAAACATAATCTTTCAGTTTCCAGTTATTGTACGCAAATATATTTTCAGAGTTATTTCAGTTTTCATTTTATTTTCAGGTTCCATTTTAATTGCTTATTTTAACTGCTTATGATTTGTTTCTATATTTGTTTCAATTTAGAACAAGTTAATTACTGTTTTTAGAAATATGTTTTGTTTCATATTTAATAATCGTAACAACACGTTTATGTTAGAAACTATACCCGGCTAAATCATTTGATGTTGGAATGTAAAAGCAGTCGTTTGGACGGGATTTAATAATAATTGGCATTAACTTTTATAAACTATTTTTCTAGTTTTAGTTTCTAATTCTAAAATAAAAATGGTTTTTATAACGAGAGTAAAAATTAATAAAGGTTACGGTCAATAGAGCGATAATTTGAGATATTAACTAGATAGTAGAAACTAGACATTAATCCTAAACACAACGACAACACTTTAGGATTAATTAGAACTTATTGATTTCCAAAACTTAATTTTAATTCAAATGAGTGAGCGACAACAAAGCATTCTAGTTTAAGAGTATAGTCAGAGTCAATAGTACAACAGTGTGAGATAAAGTCTTTCAGATCAATATTTTCTACTTAAAAGTATTTAGACAATTATTTTAGCCAATGTTTTATCGAACCCCCGAAGTATGATGAGTTACATACTGGTGTCTCGTTATTGATTATTTCTATTAAAGTTTCAGTTTTAGTTTAGATTTATTTCCCATTTACCTTAAACCCATGATTATTCATTAGCCTTATCTTCACACTATAACATTAGATAACAATAAGTTTAATTTTTGGTCCTTTGGGTTCGATAATCTTTAAAACTACGCGATAAAACTGTGCACTTGTAGTCAGTAAACCCGATTGACTCTTAAATTCGCGATCAAGTAGTATTTGGATGGGCGAACTTTTCGAAAGTTTCCTATAAATCGTGTGAGTGCGGAAAAAGCATGCGGAAAAGACCTGTATTGGTTTTTCAGGCCAGTCAGTAATCCTAAAAGTATATTGGGGTTGCAAGTGGTATCAGAGCAGAACTATCTCAATACTATATGGTTCAAGGACAAATCAAGCGGAAGCTGGTGGGCATGTAACACCTGAGGCGGACAAGGGAGGGAAAATGTTGTCGGTGCCCGAGGCATGATAATGAGTGGTTCTTGGCAGCTTCTAGGTTAAAAACCGAATTCACATTGAAATGAGAGGGATCCTGAAGATGTGTAGGTATAAGACTACATGGTTCAAGGAAGGCTTATAAGGATTCATTGGTATTACCTATACCAACAAGATGCATCTTCTTTTCGGTAACAAATAAAAACTCCATAGTTAAGTGTGTTTGACTTGAATTATTATTTTGATGGGTGACCTTCTGGGAAGTTTCCCTAAAAGTGTGTGAGATACGACAAAGCATGTTGAAAAGACCCGTGTTTGTTTGTGGGGTATGTCGATAATCTTGAAAGCATTCTGAGGGCATTATAGTCACTGCTTTTGCAGAATAAAGGGAGTGTGGATCTATGTGCTTGCAGATATGAAGATGACGATCCTACTGATAACATTCCTAAAGTTTTGATAACGACAACACCAATTATAGTTGAAGGCAATAAAGTCAGTGATAAAGGTTCTCTAACCATCTAATGATGGTGTAGCACTAAAGAGTTGAGATTAAGCTATTGATTAACTTAATTCACAAAGTGAAAGTTGACACTGCACTTTATTGTTTCCAAAGGAATGATAAAAGGGCGAATAAAACCCACAAAAGTTTTTAAAACAAAACTAATAAAACAAAGATCTAGGTACAAGGGTTTATTATGCAAAGGGAAGATGTTAGCACCCTAAACATCTACGACACTCCGTAGGAACCTCTTTGAAAATATGTGTATTTTGCTAAAAATGGTTGTTTGCAAAAAGATTGCAGGGATGAGAAAAGAAATGGTTTTTTACAATTTTGATCCTGCGAGACTTTAATGAACATGGAAAAGATTTTTAAATTAAAGAGAATGGGAAATATATGAAGGGACTATCCTAAAGTATAAAGTAAAAGTTAAGGTAGGAAATGTCTAATTAAACAAGGGCAATCATCTTGATACAAGTCAAATAATGCATCCCGTCCCTTTGAATTAAAGACACACAATCAAGTAATAAGCATAAGATGAATAATAGTGCCTCAGGTGCCAACTTAGCATCAGATGAATCTCAAAAATTACAGATGACTTGGAATGTATCAGATTAACTTGATGTCTCAGATGAATTATTCTTGCATCAGATGAATTTTTAAAGAAACACCTGCACACAAAATTTCCCAATACACAGACACAATAACAACAAGGTCTCAAGTTCCAAAGGTCTCAAAGTCTCAAGGTCCTATCCTAAGGTCCAAAAAGTCCAAATACTCCAATATACAAGAGACAGTCACCATAGTCCAAAGAGAGCCTTAAGTATTTTAATTGTTCAAGTTGATTATTAATGTCTTTAAGAGGAAAAGAAAGATCAAGTGAGCAAAATAAAAAAGGGACATAAAGATGAAGTGATCAAGCTTCAAAGGTAAGATAGCATAAAAGTAAAGTGCTCAAGAAGAAAAATAAGAATAGCATAAAGTAAAGGTAAGAAAGTAAAATGACAATAATGATAAATATGCTAAAATTAAAAGGCATAAAGTAAATGACGAAATTTAAATCGCATAAAGTAAAAGTTAGTACTATAAATGTTAGAGTTTGTATATTAGTTTTCCGATTCGAGATAAATTTAGCACTATGTTAAGAAATCACAGACGGACTTATGTAGAAGTCAATACTATACGAGATCAATCAATAATAATTTATGTACCATACATGTTAAATATATGATAAAAACCATACTCCTAAAACATGTAGCACAAACAAAAATAAGTGATCAAGACCTAAGTTAAGGAAGATACATCATGACAAACTTATCATCAATCCCAAGTACCTTGAATGATCAAATGATCATTTAGAGGTAAATTAGAAATGTCGAAAGTTTATCAAATATCCAACAAGCTTAGATAAACTTAAATCATATGCTTCCCAAATTGATCAAAAGAAAAAGAAGAAAGAGATAAAGTGAACAAGACAAAATAAAAATAAAAATTGGATCAAGATATTGATCAAGTTATCATCAAAATCAATCATCCATTTTGGTGGATTTATGTCATAAACCAAATCAACAACTAAGGTCTATTAATGTTGATGAAACTTGTGATCAAAGAAACCATGAACCAAGGTCAGCCAGTCAACAAAGTCAAACAAAATTTAAAATGCAATTATACATTTAATAAATGCATAAAAATTCATTTTAAATGGAAAAGAAAGGTAAAATATCAAAGTCTAATCAAAACATCAAATAAAAATCAATTAAAAGCATGGAAAAATCAAGGATGATCTATAATATTTTTTTAAAATGTTTCATAATTTTTGGAAACTTAAAACTAATTTTAAACTATTCAAAATTAAGCAAATAATAAAAAATTAGTAAATAATAATAAAAATAATATAAAAACTGTGAAAAAAAAGTAAATAGATGAAGAAAAATCAGATAGAATTCTAGAAATTATTTTCAGAATTTTTTAAGTTAAAATGAATTTTCTATTAATTTTAGAAGTTAAAAAAATTTAAAACATAAAAGAAAAGAAAATTTAAAAACTGGAAAATCCACAGGTGTTGGATGAAGGTCACTAAAATGACATGGCAGATCCAAGGATCCAGAAACGCGCGTCTATTGTGAAAACGATTTGATGCATACACATAGAAGCAGGAAAAGTCAAGCCAATAGAATTATTTCATTTGGCTCGCTCTCATTGGTAGAAGATGACACCTCATCATCTTCAACCTCAGCCAATAATATCAAACGAAAATCAGTTAAAAATCTTGATTTCTCAAATGGAAAAGTGAGTGGCTAAGACTTATATCATTAGATTTGTCTCTTCATCGTCGTCTCAACCATAAAAACCATTGGAATTTATATAAACTGTACTTAGCGAATTTTAAAGAAAACCAAAAGAACGTTGAAAATGAAATTTGAAATTAAATGCTCAAATCAAGATGAAAATGAAATCCAAAGGTTCAGTGAGGATCAGTGGACATCAAACAACATTCCAGAAATTTGAGTTGAGAGAAATGGAGCCTCTAACTACCTGTTTGAAGTGTGGTTAAACAACTCTGAAACTTGACTTGGTCAGGGAGCTATGGTACATCTCAAGGATTAATTCTTTTTGGAGAAGCTTCAGAGAAGATCAGTGATGATGTTTGAATCGAAAATTTAGATTGAAAAGCTCTTGAAATAAGAAAACAAACTTGGAGAATTTGAGTGTTTGGAGTGAGTTGGTAGCAGTTGTTTGGCTCTCGAAAGCTTGAAGAATGAATGATATGAGGTCCTTATTTATAGGAGAGGATGATGGAAAGCTGAGGGTGGGTGAATGATAATAATTGGACGGAATTCGGTGCACCCTCATCATGAAGAAAGTGTGACTTGCAAGTTATCCAAACTCTGCCAAATCGTGCGTTTTGGATGTTAAACAACTTATGGACATGTGATAAACTTGATTAGACACGAAATTAGACCTTTATTTGGCTTATAATTTGAATTAGCAAGGTTCAAAATTCTGGTCATGGTAAAAACTTCAGCTCCAAGTGACCATTTTCAAATTCATGGGGCGTCATGCATAAGAGGCTTTTTGCACTCAATCTTTTTGCCATTTGTAGAAAACATCACAAATATCACATTGTGCCAATAAATATTTTGGATCCTTGAGTCAAAAGTTATGGTATGTTGAAGTTGGCAAAAAATACTGACTTGATACTAAGTATAAGTGCCTTAAAATGACATGTAATGTCTCAATGAATTACGTGGCCTTTCAAGCAGATTTAGCTCTTGACCAATGAATATAACTTGTAGATGGTATCAATAAGAGTATTGTTAAAAAATAATTAGATTCCATATGATAAAATTTGAGAAAGTTATGATTATTTAAAGTTGGGTAAAAATCACTTGGAAATATGTGAAAAATTTCACTAAGTCCACAAATGACCTATACTGTCTTCAATCTTTTGATGACTTTTCTCACATAATTACATATTGACTTATAAAGATAAGTTGGAGATAATGTCAAAGAGATTCATATGCAAATAATAACACTAAAAAATGTTGAATAATGAAGGAGTTATGGGCTTGTAAACTTTGACTTGAAAACTTGCCAAATTAGATCAAACCACTTTGCATAACTTTGATACTCTTGATCTTTTCTATGGATTTGAAAGCATGATGAGGCTCATATGACCTTATAATGGTGGAAACTTCATTGATATATGCTCAAAATTGTCAAAACTTAAGGTTACTTGATGAAGAAGGCATGGAAATAAACACATGAACCTTGGACTTTTCTTGAGAAATAAGCATCCAAGCTTGAACAATCTTTAATCAATTGATGATTGAATGAGGTTTGAAAATGATATGAACTAATATTATAGGCTAATACATAATTAATAAGCCCTTGAGAATCATCGTTGACCACACTTTGAATTTGATCAGATGTAACCCTAGCGTTGGAAATTTGTTTAATCCATTTGATTCACACTTGTCCTTACAATATAAACAAAGGATAACAAAGCATATATTTTTGTATTTTGATTATATATTAGTAAAGAATAAAACATGTATAAAAAATGTAAAAGATTAACAAATATGCTGCTTGGTGATCACTCAAAGGCAAGCCTAAAGAAGAGAAGGAAAACAAAAGCTTGAGAGGCAACCCAAGGTTGTGATCTTAGATGTATTGCAAAGATGCAAACTCAAGAGGGATCTTAGGGGTAAAAACTAGGGTATAAAAAATGGTGATAAAAATTAAGAACATCTCAAGCATCATCTAATATGAGAATCAATACTTCCTTTAAGTACTTATATGATTAATATATCTGGAAAAGAATATTAAAGGGCTCGGAGTTGTGAAAAGAGAGGAAGTGTGAAAGCTCGTCTGGTCATGTCTGTTTGAGTAAACAAACTTTTGTAAAAGTAAGGAAGTAACTCCTAAGATACTAAGTGTTGTACCCCAAAATTTTCCCTCCCATTTTTCTCCAAGACATTCTCATAAGGTCCTCAAATGCTCAAGGCGGCTCAAGAATTGATCAAACAAATTCTTCTCCTAAGCAAGGGGTCCACAATTAGGGTTTGGTATTTCTCAAGGAAGATTGGGTTTTCATGGTCTCAAGTGGTTTTCATGGTTCTCCATAGGCATTCAAGAATGCTCATTTCTAGTTTCAAGCCATGCATCATAAGTTTGCTTAGTCAATTGCTTAGATGATTGAAAATCAACTATATTAGGTAAAAAGTCAATTATGGTCAACATACAGTCAAACTTCAATATTTTTGATCAACATCAATATTTTGAAGTCATACACATCATTTGATCAAGGTTTGATCATGATTCCTCAAGAAAAGCACTCAAATCATCAAAAGTCAAAAGTTGCCAAATTAGGGTTTCCTTAGGAGAAGTCAACTGAACTTTGACCAAGCATAACTTTCACATGCTTCATAAAATTTTCCCCAACCAAAGCCCATTTTAAAGGAAATTCAATTCTCTACAACTTTGTATAATTATGCTCAAGTCCAAAAATGCATCGTTTGAGAGATATAAGCCAATACATTATAAGTCATTGCAAAAGTCAACAAAAAGACACTTTTTATCAAGGCAACTTACATCAAGATAAACTATTTAAAAGAAAAAATGATCAACATAGAGGTTGTAGAGGATATCTTGAGATTTCAAAAAAGTCTAAGATCATTTCCAAAATATGGAAATTGAGTGAGTTATGACCATTACAAGTTGAGAAATTTTGAGCAAATGCATGAACACCAAATTGAGCAAGCTTGATATTTTGGATTATTGGGCCATGGTTTAAGGGTCTAAACATGTGTTATACTCTTCATTTACCTCAAAACTCATTCATACACCCTTTGACTTTGTTTTATTTTTATTATTTTTATTATTTTTGATTTTATTCATTAATAATACAAAATAAATAAGATAAAAATCATATTTTATTACACAAGGTCCAAGCCCATTGGTTTTTTCCCTAAGTTTCTCTATATATTCAGACATTGAGAGAGAACAACATACACGAAACCCTTGTCTCAAACTTGTCCAAATTTCCAAATATTTTTTAAAAAACCTAAAAGTTTCAAACCCTTATTACACTACCTCTCACCACAAGTTTGCGATTCTAATCAATTTCATCACTCCTAGGGTAAGCTTGGATCATTTATAATGATCCAAATGCCAAAAAACACTCATGCAAACATCACGATTTCATCCATATTTGAAATTATGTATTTTTTGTTTTACTGCATTCTAATGTTTGCTATGTGTTCATGAGGTCTAATAATGAAGAATAGGACAAACATAGAGGTCTCATGCATGCTAGTTTGCAAAATACCATGTTTATCTCCGTTCAATATCATTTTCATTGTAGCGGCCAAACCATGGATTTTTAGATTAAAATAACCTTGCCATTGGATTCAGGACCCTCAATTAAGGGGGGTGGGGTCCTCTCTAATCATTTATGTACTTTGTTTTACAGGGTGTGGAAACATGCTCGCCAGAGAAGACGACTAGAGCTAGGGATCCAGCGCTTCTCCAGTCCCTCTGAGTGGTTTTATGTTATATTTATTTTGATCAATTATATAAACAGATGAAATGGCCACCCAAGTGGCAGAAGCACGCGCGATAAAGCATTAGTCTCAAAGGAACTGGGTTCGATTCAGCCTTTTGACGTTTTGTTTCTTTAAATTCTCTTATTTTTGCAGGTTGATTACAAAACATGTTGGTGGCGTTACCTTGACATCAAGGCGCGCTTGGCCTGGTGGTATGCATGCTGCTGAAATTGCTTAAGGGTGTGGGTTCAACACCCACCCCTACTCATTTGTTTATTTTTCCAATTCTATGTTTCTCACTCTTTTACAAAACCTTTTTCAAAAGATTTCTAACCAAACCCTAATTTTTTAGGTTAATTTAATTTTTTAGGTTAATAAATTTTTATATTTTAATTAATTTTAGGTCTTAATTAATAAACCCTAATTTAATTCTTTTAGGTTTTCTTCCTCAAATTAAAATCAACCTAGACTTTAGGGTTTGTTTAATTTAATCACTTAATCATTTTCCTTTCAATTAAAATGAATTAGGTTTAGGTTAAATCATCAATTATTTTTCATCAAACAATTTCTCCGTTTCTTTTCCTTTTTACCATTTCACGCGCTTTATTATTTTTGCATTAGTTTTTCCTATTATGTAACTGCTAAAGGGTTGTAATAGTTTTAATTAGGGTTTTATTTGCTTTACTCTTTCTCCCCGATTTTGTGGTTTGTACCCCCTTCCCCGAAGCTTTGTAATAGCGTATGACCTTTATTTTCTGCTTTTGCTGCTTTCCTTATGACTTCTAGTAATTAGGGCATGTATGTCAAGATCTAAAATCAAACGCTAGATAACCCTAATCAAAATAAAATAACTGAATTCAATACACTATTCATACATGCACCTCTAGGGTAACCTTACTCGTTGCCTCGGAAAACAATCATGTCCCTCGAACGTGGGGACGCTTTAGCATATACCCTCGAATAAAAAGATCTTAGTCCTTCGATGACCCTTCGATGTTGTCTTCAGTAAACGATCTTAGTCCCTTATGGTAAAATTGCTAAAGCGTCCTACAAGTAGCCTTTGTGAATGTACGATGACTTGCGACTGTCCCTCACAGATCAAATGATAGGCCTTACTACTAACTAATGGTAGGGTAGTAATATCTAAGGAGGAGGAAAATAACACGAAATATCTTTGAGTAGGTAGATAGCTCGTAATTGCTTGCTCACAAAAAACATCTTTTCACACAAAACACTTCTCTTCTGAAGTATTTTCAAAACAAACACTTTGTATGCGTTCTCAACTGATACGAGAATCATTACAAAGTTGTTCGTATTTAGGCATTTTCAAAAAAATTTCAAACATACATTCACAAAGCATTTTCAAAATAAAGTGAGCTAGCGATTAAGAGCCCATAGATAACAAATGATGAAAAGGGTGCTAACACCTTCCCTTTTCATAACCTACCCCCCGAACTCAGAAAAATTCTCAAAGGTCTTTCCTATTCTTTTCACCCTTTCCTTATTGGATAAAAAAAGTCAGTGATGACTCTTGCTATCCACAACATTTGCGATAAAATGGAAAAACAAGTCAGTTCTCCCACCGTGTTACAGAACTAACGACTGAGCTAGGGATAACTAAAAGTGGGGTTATCTTTAGAGTTAGATCACTTTTAAATGCTTTCCTTGTTTGATTTGTCTGCTTTATTTTTAAAGGGTTGTTTGGGTTATTTCTTGTAAAGATCCTATACTCGGATCTGGGGAACATTTTAGATAAGTAGCAATAGATCATGGAAACTATATGGCGTATACCAATATGGTTGAGAGCATACTAGGCTTCCGCGTGGTGTCATAAGCATTAACTAACCTTATAACCTTAATTGACCCAACTTAGTATAGCGGTAGAAATGTTCAAGACTAAGCCATTGGATTAACTAGACTTTATACAAATCAAAATCAAAATCTCCACCGCGCTTTATTGTTTCCAAAGGAATGGGAAAAGAGCGAATAACCCAAAAAAGGGGGAAAGATTCAAGGTAATGGGGTTGGTTATGCAAAGGGAAGGTATTAGCACCCTAAACATCTACGGTACTCCGCAGGAGCCTCTTAGTAAAATCTGTATATTTTGGCTATAAAAACTGTTGTATATAAAATGGATGGTGGAGGTGAGAAAAGAAATATATTTTTTATGATTTTTTCACCCGCCAAAGTTGTGAACCTTTAGTGCCTACGTATCACCTTTCATGCAATAGGGGATCAGGGTACACGTAGTTCCTCTTTTAAAAATTTAAAACACAATTGTGTTGGTTAATTTTACGAGATAAAACATCATCGTCATTGTCCGTGTGGAAAACACACCTACTACCCACAATCATGAGAAAGGAGAATTTGCATCATCTTAAAGTGGAGGATCTGGCTTGGATATAAAAATCAATAATGCCTCACTCAACACCTAAGTGGAAAATATCTCTCTTCACTATATATTGTAGAAGTATAGTTGTTTGCATCACTACAAGGATTGACAAAAGAAAAGTTTTAAAGATAAAAAAGCCAAAGTGGCAAATGGTTTGAAATGAGATTGATTGACTTTTAGTCTTCTCACAAAAAATGTCAAGGTATTATTAAGTTGATTTGAGTTTATTTATAAAAATGTTTTGAAAATGCATGGATATAAGTCCAAGTTTATTATGAAAGTGGTTCAAGTTTAAAAACAAGAAGAAGATTTTTGAAATTAAAGAAGATGGGAGGAGAAGAAGGGAATATCCTAAAGCATAAGGTAAAAGTTAGGGATAAGAGCCATCTAACCAACAAGAAGCCAAAACTTGACATTATGAGCCAAGATAGAATTCTCATTCCTTGGATTGAAACCAATCAAGCAGAAAAATACTAGACCACTTAAGAGAACCAAACTTCAAGTGTATTAAGTCTTCACAAAAATTGGGTAGAGTAACGGTTGTATAAGGGTGAATTCCATATTATAAATAAAGGGTGTAATCACAAAAACCTACACACAAAAACAAACAAGCAACCCAATGTCTTGTGGTAAACCTCAAGAACTCCAGACAAAATAATCAGATAAAGTTACAAAGTCTCCAAGATAGGCCAAGGTTTCTAATCCTAAGTCCGAGAAAAGTCACATGCTCCATAATGCCAAGGATAGTAACCAAATAGTCCAAGTACCATTAAATATTTTTTAGGGTTTATGTTAATTATTAAGTATCTTAAGAAAGGAAAAAGAAAAGCTCAAGTGAGCAAAGTAAAAATGGCAAGAAAATAAATGCTCAAATGAGCAAAGATGAAAATGGCATGAAATGTAAATGCTAAAATTAAATAGTACATAAAGCATAAAAAAGAATAAAAGCATAAGGTAAAACTAGTCAATAATTAGTGGTTAGTTGGATGACCATCTTGAAACTTGCATTTGGAACTCATTAGAGGATTGGTAGAACCAAAGCCTTCACACAACAAGTTGCATTTTCTTTTTGTCAAGTATATCATCCATTTGGAATTCTCATAAGTACCATTTAATGATCAACGATTATTAAGTGATCCGCGTTGACCAAAGGTGTTGTAGATCCATTAGAGGATTGGTAGAACCAAAGCCTCCACACAATGAATCTCAAGGTTATTGGATCAAAGAGATCAAATTAACATACTTGGGCTTGCAATCATAAGTTTGAGCCATGAATGATCATTTATTCGAATCGGGACAAAATTTAGCGCTATGTTAAGCAATCGTAAGTGGAATTATATAGAAGTCGCACATATTTTGAGGCCGGTCAATAGCCATCTATGCACCATTTGTTTTGAGACATGATATAGAGATCATGCTCCAACAACATTTAGTGCAATAAGAAAAGAGATGAGATGAAGAGGGATGGGGAAAAAAATAAACCACATTTGAATAAAAAATTTAATCAAACTATTATTAAAAGCATTCATCCATTTTGGTGGAGTTGAACTCAACACCCAAGATCCAATGATGTTAAGAAATTCCTGATAAAAAAATCAACTCAAGATAGCCAGAAAATAATAACAAAATAATATTATATTTAATATATACATTAAAAGGGTTTAAAAAATGTTTAAAAATCAAAATAGAGGAGAAAAATATCAACTATGTTCAAATTAATCAAGAAAGAAAAAGTAAGGCCATAGAAAAATCAGAAATGGATCCAAATATTTTTATAAAATTTTTGGTAATTTTTAAAAGTCAGAAAATATTTTTTAAACTATTTAAAATTGCTCAAACAAACAGAAAATAGGTAAAAAATAGTAAACCTCAATATAAAATTCCATAAAATTTTTAGAAAGTCAAAAATATGCAAAATAATATTTATGAATTTTTTTCAGAATTAAAAAATGTCAGAAAGTATTTTTTAAGTAATTAAAAGAAAGAAAATAATTCAAAAAAAACAAAAAAATATCAAATGTCAAAATAAAAATGTGAAAAAATAGTCATGAGATCAGAAATAATTCAAAGTATTTTTGTGAATTTTTTCATAATTTTTGGATAAAAAATAAAAGAGTTGTGAATTTTTGAAAATTTAATCAATAAAAATATAAAATCAGAAAATAAAATAAAACCAAAAAGACGTGGACCATCAGATCATAGTCAAAACGCGTTAGTAAGCTGATCTAGTGGACCAGACACGCTGTGCTTGATATGGACCTTAGTGAGATACGCATAGGATTAGAAAAAGGGCAACCAATGAGAAATTAAAACGTTTGGCATGCTGTCATTTGCTGAGATGAGACATGTCATCATCTTCAACCTCCATACACCTTGCAATGTGGATTTTGTGAGATCCTTCAAATGGAAAAATTAGGATCCCAGGATAGTATCATTGAACTCGTCTCTTCAAGACGAGTCTAACACCACTATCGCGCCAAATTTATATAAGGTATGGAGATATGTATGAATGAAAAACCCAGAAAATAGCGAGCACCTTCAATTTGAGATTTCTCTCTCAATTCTCAATGGATTTAAAAATTTTAAGCAGCATCGGAATCAGGAGAAGGAGTAGAATAGATTAGTGCTTGATTTGGATCCAAATGATGGAGAATTATACCTTTTCGAAGTTCAAGGAAGAAGCTCTGAAACTGGACTTCTGTAGCTTGAATTATGGCTCGTTTTGATTGGTTTAAGTGCTGGAGAGTTTATATGATGCTTAAGGATGATGAATGCGCAAAGAATTTTGGAAAAGGGAGCTTAAGTCTCAGAAACTGAATTCAAAAAAGATGGGTTCGTGTGAAGTTTTGGCAGGGTGTTTTTGGCTCTCAAAGCTTGAAGAAATGAATGGGGGATGACCCTCTATTTATAGGGAAGTGAATGGGAATGAAAATTGGAAGAAACAAGGAAGTTTGGAGGGAAATTGAGTGAAGGTCGAGCACGAGTGAAGTGTGACTTCATTTCCATCAAAACTCAACCAAATCATGTGTTTTGGGGTGCTAATCACTTCTGGCAAGTTTTCTAATCAAGTTTAAATCAAAAATGCGCATATATCTTGTGTTTAGAAGTCACATTATGGATTTCAAAATTCTGACTTTATGGAAAATTCAGTTTCAAGTTACGAAATTCAAATCCATGGCCTTTCCAACTCAAGGGGTCTTAGGGCATGATTCTTGATGCTTTATAAATATGAGGTTGCAAGCTTTACAGTGGAAAAACAATGGAATCAAATGGATGCTTGAGCTGAAAGTTGCATTGAGTCAAAGTTGAAGAAAAAGGGTTGACTTTCCATACTTAGAAATATTTCAAATTCTTCTTCAAAACTGACCTATAATGTCTTGCATCTAAACATGGACTTCCACTTGGAATTTTCTCTTGACCAAAAAAATGGAATGAAGTAGATCTCTTTATTGACATTTTGTGACTTGAACCACTCAAAATCTCCAAAAATTGAGAGAGTTATAAATTGTTGAAGTTGGCAAAAAATCATGAAATGACCTATAATCTTTTGCATCTTTAAGGAAATTTCCATCCATTTTCCCACTTTGTACATAAAAGAAGGCATAAATTTCACATCTTCAAGAACATTATGGAAAAAGAATGGACTCAAGGTGATGAAAATTGACCAAGTTATGATCAACTGAAGTTACTTATGTAAAATTGTGGATTCATCTGGATGACTTGTAATATTTCTTCTTCACCAAGTTTCTTCCACATGAAAACTCCTTGGAACTTTTGAAGTGATTTGTTGATAACCCTTTGAAGAGAAGAATTTATTTGGAATCACTCAAAAATACTAAAAGGTGAGCAAGATATACTCCTTTGAAGTTCAAAACCCTAGCTTCTAGATCAAGAAAATGCCTTGAGGAACTTTGACAAGTTTGAACAAACTTCTTGTACCAATATTCTTGCTTTGTAAATAGAAGTTGTTGAGGATGTGTTGGCTCCTAAATTCGACACCCTTGTTTTATTAATATCAGCCATTAAAGCTGAAGGATGTTTTCGACCAGCTGGGTCTGTCGAAATGCCCATCGAAAGGTGGCAATGTACTTAGAGGATTTCTTCCAAGGGAGAAGTTGGTTGCCTTCGACGTCGAAGGTGTTTCTCGTCGAAGATGCTTCTCGACGAAGGTGTTCGATGGTTCAGAGTGGAACGGTTTGAAATTCAAGCGTTTGGAGGGAAAACGGTTTCCAGCGGTTACCAAGTGCAACGTGCAGAGATCTGGAGCGTCGAACGCTGAGAACGTGCCAAGTGGAGTCATCTCAAAGCAGTGTAACTGCCCGACGGTTACTTGGGATGTTTTAGTATAAATAGTAGTAGGTCACGCAGTTTCTCGCGTGTGTTCACAATTATATACAAAGTCACTCATATAGATTCGAGTACCCAGCGTGTGAGAAAGAATTGTTGAGAATGTATGTGTGAAACACCACTTTTATTAATCAAAGTCATTTACTTTCCAGAAATTTTACTTGCTTTCTTCTTTACTTTTCCTGTCGAACCCCTTTATTTCAAGCCTTCATTTATTTTATCAAGCCCATTTCTTCATGCAATTTACTTAAAGCCTCTTTATTTTCTTGTCATTTAACCATTATCCAACTTAATCAAAACCTCAAAATCAACCATGTCTTAGGATCAATCTGATCGATCCTGCGAGTAACCAAATAAGTAACAATTTGGAGGATCAGTGGTTGTTTACCAATAACCAAGGTAAACAAATTGGCACACCTGGTGGGACTGTGTGTTGATTATTGAAGTTTAACCCTTTTTAAACATAATCTCATCTTTTTCGAGGAGTGTTGTATGTTATTGAGAAGTGGTAGAATATACACTAACGATACCAATACTGCCAGAAGAAGGGAAGAGATGGCGAATCCGCCAAACAATAACGAAATCCCACAAACGAATGTGGGAGCAACGGTTATCCCGATCGTAAGTGAAGCGATAACCGCTGGTTCAACACCAGCAATAACGGTCACAACAACGGGGCCATTACCTCCGTTCACAGGCCCCAGAGTGCCTTTGGGAACCCCCCCACCAAGGGGAAATTTAGGCACAAGGCCTTATGTTCCCCTAGGATTTATGACAGGCGGTCATAATCGAGAACCACTCTATGGCATGCCAACTTCTGACTTGGCTAGCCTGACGAATGTTGCGTCCACTTTTTCAGACCCTTTAGTGAGTGCCTCTTCGCCACTCCAAGGTTCTGGAGTAGGTATGGCGAATAGAAATAGGACCCAACTCTTAGGAGGAACGTCCCAAGTAGCACATGGCCTTACAAATGCCTCGACAGCAGTCTTGAGGCAACAAATGGACGAAAGCAACCATGATATGGTTCAAATGTTGACACAAACTTTAAGTACAGTGCTGAACCCTCTAATACAAAACACTACTCAATCGAATCAGCAGATGACAGCGCAAATGACGCGTTTGGCTGATTTCTTTGGAGTTCCCCAACCTATTCGACAGCCCCAAAGGGCGCAAATAAGGGGAAACCAGGGTGTATTCTTAGAGGAAGAAACCACTATCAACCAAGTCCAACAGCCTGTCGAAGAAAACCTTAGGGCACGATTGGAGCAACCTGTCGAGGAACCTAGGGTAATAACCCCAGAGGTAAGGTTAGTTAACAGAAACCAAAATGCTGACGAAGTAGTTCAGCATATCCAATACCAAAACATGGGTTTGGAAAATAATCTGGCAACCATGATCGAAAGGATCATGACTCAAAATGGGATGAACATGGGCTTTCGAAGGCCAAACTTTACATCCCCGCTGTCAGAATACGTGTTACAAACAGACTTACCTCCTAGATGTAAAGTCCCCAAATTCACTAAGTTCTCTGGGGACACGACAGAATCTACTGTCGAACATGTGGCGAGATACTTGATCGAAGCAGGAGATATTTCGAACAACGAAAACCTGAGGATTAAGTACTTCCCAAGTTCTTTAACAAAGAACGCTTTTACTTGGTTTACAACTCTCCCCCCCAATTCGATCCATCATTGGACCCAGTTGGAAAGATTGTTCCACGAGCAATTCTACATGGGGCAAACCAAGATAAGCCTGAAAGAATTGGCCAGTGTAAAGAGACGTTTCACTGAACCTATAGAGGAATATCTAAATAGGTTTAGGTTGCTCAAAGCAAGATGTTTTACACAAGTTCCAGAACATGAGTTAGTCGAAATAGCCGCAGGCGGTTTAGATTATTCCATTAGGAAGAAGTTAGACACTCAATACCTGAGAGACATGGCCCAACTGGCCGATAGATTTCGACAGGTAGAACGCCTCAAAGCTGAAAAAGCAAAGGCAACGAAAACTCATAAGAGAGAGAGGATAGCGTATGTTTAGATGGATGACGAAGATCCAGAAGCCTTCGACGATACTATAACTGTCGAAGAAGGAGAAGTCGATTTAGCGGAACTAAAACAAGGGCCACCATACTCTTGCAAACTGTTAGTCCCCTCAAGTGGGAAAAATCCCACTGGTCCAGAAAGGACCAACGATAGGTTCCCCAAAAAGACATAGTTTTGATATTACAAAATGTGATGAGATCTTTGACTTGCTTGTAAAAGATGGCCAAATGATAATACCCCCAGGGGTAAAAGTGCCTCCTCTTGATCAAAGAAAGAAGAGAGGCTTTTGTAAATATCATAATTTTCTGGGCCATAAAACGTCTCAATGTTTTCTTTTCAGGAATCTTGTGCAAGACGCTATCGAAGAAGGAAGGTTGAAGTTTGCTGACAAGACCCCCATGGCTGTGGACTCTAATCCGTTGCAGGCTGAAGCCCACTATGCTGAACCTTCAGAGGTGAACGTGATCGAGGCATCCAGAAGCCAGTCGAAGAGGCCAGGAATCACAATGGTCGAAGTCTCAAAGGACCATGTCAACATGCCAATCTTTGGAAGTTTTTCTGGGAATTTATCCAGAAAGACAATTGAAGCGGTTCAGAAAGCGGTCGAAAGCCCAAAGCTGGAGACAGTTGGAGCCCAGAAATCTGGACCAAAACCCAGTTCTCACTTGGCCACAGTTCAAGGCCAGACAGAGGACTTGGAGATTCAAATGAAGCAGTTGACTCTTGCCAACAAAGATACCATGAATGTCAACATGGTCGAAGTCTCTGACCCAAAAGCATCAGAGGAGGCCATGAGGCAAGAACAAGCTAACAAGACTGCTTTCCCTCGGGAAAATGAAAATCTGGCAGATTTCCTGCAAAGATGCCAGAAAAAGAAGTCATAAGTGATGCTGTGTCCAAGATGCAGTTCGATCTTTGACAAAAAAGCTGCTGAGCATATTCAAGGCGTAAGAGCAGCAAATAAGAGAAGGGAAAATGTTGATCTTCGACATGACCCCAGAAGAGCCTCCCAAAGAGGTTCAAACCAAGAAAAGAGGCCATTGACTTTCAGGCCTCCAACTAATGTGTCGGTAGATACCTGGTACAAGACATCTGGTCGAAAGAGGCCAAGCGAGGAGAAATGGCACTCTTTCGATTTGCCAAGGGGTTCATCTTTAACACAAAAGAAAGAGCCTCAAGTTGCTGCCCCTAAAGTTGCACAGGTGTCAAGCAACTACAAAGGGAAAAATCCCATGTCTCGATCTCAATGGAGGAGATACCAGAGGCGACGAAAAGCTGAGAGGGAGGCTGCCAATGAACCAAAGGCAGAAACCAGTTCAAATGTTCCTCTAAGGAAGCAAAGGAAACCTCTGGAAAGAGAGCCAGTAACCAACAGGCTAGTTTGGCCTAACCAAGGTGAAATTGAGGACAAAGATGGTTCTGAGTCTGATGATACTTTGGACATCATGGTGAATATAGTCTCACTGCTGCCCAGAGAGTTCAACCGACAGGTTGAGGTCGAAACAAGTGATTGGGAAGTGGAGCAAGAAATGGCCAAACATAGGCCAGTGTGCTATTTCGTCATGGACAATGGCACTACTGAGGAACAAAATGGGTTCTTCGAACCACCTACAGAGGCGATGAAAAATCACCTCAAGCCTTTATTTATAAGGGCTAAACTCGAAGAAACTACAGTGAATAAAATCTTGGTGGATTGTGGGGCAACCATCAACATTATTCCTCACTTTATGCTAAGGAAAATTGGCAAAAGGGATGAGGACATCAAGCCTCACAACATGGTCCTGTCGAACTATGAGGGCGGCATAGGGACCACTATGGGAGTGATCCAATTGGATATCAAGGTAGGATCTATCCTTCGACCAACAATGTTTATGGTCATATCGGCCAAACCTAACTATAATCTTTTGTTGGGCCGTGAATGGATTCATGGTGTTGGAGCTGTGCCATCATCAATGCACCAGAGGTTGCTGCTATGGCGTCCAGATGGGATGGTCGAAAACATAGAAGCAGATCAAAGCTATTACCTGGGCGAAGTGAATCACCTAGGGCTGGCAGATTTCGACAAGAACTTGGCTCACATAGGGCCATGTCCAACACCTGACTTCGACTTGGCGCCAGCGCCAAATACTTTTTGTTCCCTATACCTGCATCCTGAGCATGGTTTTCAATGGGACAGAGAAGACTTGTCCCACATAGACTTCAGTGGGTTAACTGATATCCAACCAACTGGTTGGGGAAGTGAATTCAGTGATAATGACTGAGTCACAATCATTGAAGCGAATTTCGGCTTATGTAGCCGAAACAAAGATGATAACGACTCTCGAAGCCGAAGTAAAGTACATGGCCACACAGGCTAATGATCAACAGTTATCTGCTGCAGGTCCAGGAAAGGATTTTGATCTAGAACCTCCTGATATCATGGCAGAAGGAATGCAGGAACAGAGGCTCGACGCCATCTATGACGATGAGCCTTTGGGCTTCGAAAAGGACCCCTTGGCGAACAACATTAAAATGTTAGCGCAAGATCCTTTAGAAGAAATCAACTTAGGCGAAGGGTCAGAGAAAAAGCCAACTTACATCAGCGCCAAAATTGACCCAGAACTTAGGTTGGAAGTAATCCAATTGTTGAAAGAGTTCAAGGACTGTTTTGCATGGGATTACGACGAAATGCCTGGTCTCGACAGAGGATTGGTAGAACTTCAGTTGCCAATCAAACCTGGGAAGAAGCCAATCAAGCAAAGTCCAAGACGCTTCGCTCCAGAAATACTGTCGAAGATCAAAACGGAAGTCGAAAGACTGCTGAAGTGCAAATTCATACGCGTTACAAGGTATGTCGAATGGATTGCAAACATTGTGCCAGTAATTAAGAAAAATGGTACATTAAGGGTGTGCATAGATTTCAGAGATTTGAATGCTGCTACGCCCAAAGATGAATATCCTATGCCTGTGGCAGAAATGCTAGTCGATTCTGCCGCTGGCTATGAATACCTGAGTATGCTAGATGGTTATTCAGGATATAATCAAATATTCATTGCTGAAGAGGATGTGTCGAAAACAGCTTTTCGATGCCCTGGGGCTCTAGGCACTTACGAATGGGTAGTGATGCCTTTTGGCCTAAAGAACGCTGGGGCAACATACCAGCGAGCAATGAATTCTATCTTCCATGATTTTATTAACACTTTTATGCAAGTATATATTGATGACATTGTTATAAAATCTGTTTCCAGGAAGAATCATATTGACCACCTTCGACAATCATTCGAAAGAATGAGAGAACATGGTCTGAAGATGAACCCTTTGAAGTGTGCATTCTGTGTGAAAGCTGGAGATTTCTGGGGCTTCGTTGTCCACAAGAAAGGAATCGAAATTAACCATAACAAGACGAAGGCTATTCTGGAAGCGAAAGCGCCATCGAATAAGAAGGAACTGCAATCTCTGTTAGGCAAGATAAATTTCTTAAGGAGATTTATATCTAACCTAAGTGGGAAAGCTCAAGCCTTTTCACCCTTACTTCGACTGAATAAAGAGGGATTCGAATGGGGGCAAGAGCAACAAGAAGCCTTCGACAAAATCAAAGGGTACCTCACCAAGCCACCTATTTTGGTGCCTCCTTGTAGCAATAGGAGTATGAGATTGTACATAGCTGCATCCGACAAAACTTTGGGAAGCATGTTAGCCCAAGAAGATGAGAATGGAGTCGAAAGACCCATTTACTATCTTAGTAGAGTTTTGAACGATGCAGAAACTAGATATAGCGAAGTTGAAAAATTGTGTCTATGTCTGTATTTCTCTTGTACAAAAATCAAGCAATATATAAAACCAGTTGATGTGTATGTTTCGTCTCATTTTGATGTTTTCAAGTACATGTTGTCGAAACCTATCTTGCACAGTCGAATTGGCAAGTGGGAACTAGCATTAACTGAATACTCCTTGACCTTTATGCCTCTTAAGGCAGTGAAAGGACAAGTGGTTGCAGACTTCATAGTCGACCATTCAATTCAAGTTGAGGATATTAATTATGTGGAGATAGAACCTTGGAAATTCTACTTCGATGGATCCAGCCATAAAGATGGAACAGGAGTAGGAATCTTGATTATTTCTCCAGAAAAAATTCCAACAACATTCAAGTACAAGATATCAGGTTCTTGTTCGAACAATGAGGCCGAGTATGAAGCTCTAATTACTGGCCTTGAAATATTGTTGGAATTGGGGGAAACTCGAGTCGAAATAATGGGAGACTCAGAGTTAATCATTAAGCAAGTCACAAAAGAATATAAATGCATAAGAGAAAATCTCATTATGTACTTTGTGATAGCAAATCGTTTATTGAAAAATTTTGAAATGGTCAATATTCGACACATACCCAGATTGGAAAATCAAATAGCCAACGACTTGGCACAAATTGCATCTGGGTACAAGATTTCAAAAACGAGATTACAAAGAGCAATCGAAGTTCGAGAAAAGATAAAAGAAACTTGTCTATCACCAACAGACTTGGAATCGACAAGACTAGGATATGCTGATCAAATTAACTTCGAAATTTCGTTCATAGATAATTTGTCAGAGCAAGATTGGAGGAAGCCCATTGTGGATTATCTTCAAAATCCAGGAGCTTCGACAGAACGAAAAACAAAGTACAGGGCGTTGAGTTATGTACTCATGGGTAATGAGTTATTTAAAAAGACGCCTGAAGGGGTATTGCTAAAATGTTTAAGTGAAACTGAGGCATACATAGCCCTTTCGACTACGCACGCTGGAGCATGTGGGGCTCATCAAGTAGGCCATAAGATGAAATGGTTGTTGTTTCGACAAGGACTATACTGGCCCACCATGTTGAAAGATTGTGTCGAGTTCGCTAAAGGTTGCCAAGAATGTCAAGTCCATACAGGCATCCAACATGTACCAGCAAGCGAACTTTACTCGATAGTGAAACCTTGGCCCTTTAGAGGATGGGCGTTGGACCTCATTGGAGAGATTCGACCAACATCATCAAAGAGCCAGAAGTATATATTGGTAGGCATTGATTATTTTACTAAGTGGATCGAAGCTATCCCTTTAGTCAATGTGGACCAAGGAAATGTCATTGAATTTATTCAAAAGAACATTATCTTTAGATATGGAATCCTTGAGACTATAACAACTGATCAAGGATCAGTTTTCACCGGTCGAAAGATGCAGGAATTCGCTCAGGAAAAGGGCTTTAAACTCCTAACATCAACGCCTTATTATGCACAGGCAAATGGTCAAGTCGAAGCAGCAAACAAAGTAGTGATTGGCTTGATAAAAAAGCATGTTGGGAAGAAGCCCAAAAATTGGCATAAGACGTTAGACCAGATTTTGTGGGCCTGTCGAACGTCCCCAAAAGAAGCCATAGGTACAACACCATATAGGCTAACTTTTGGCCATGACGCAGTGTTGCCAGCAGAAATTTGTCTTCAATCTGCAAGGGTTCAGAGACATTATGATATTCCCTCTGAAATTTATTGGGATATGATGTTAGACGAACTAGTAGATTTAGACGAAGAGAGATTGCGCGCTCTTGACCTACTCAGGCTTCAGAAGAAAAGAGTAGAAGACTCTTATAATAAAAAGGTGAAACCTAAGGTATTTTCGCCTGAAGAACTAGTTTGGAAGGTGATTCTTCCCATGGATCGAAGGGATCGAAGCATGGGAAAATGGTCACCCAAATGGGAAGGACCATTCAGAGTTATCCAGACTTTTCTGGTGGAGCTTATGAAGTCGAAGAGCTAGGTGAAGATAAAAGGCTCTTGAGAGTAAATGGTAAGTATTTGAAAAAGTATAAACCTATACTCCAAGAGATAAAAATAAAATAACAAGTAACGATTAAATTAACCATAAATAAGCCAAAATGGAAAATTTTTATAAATTAGCCAAAATGGCAATATTGTCGAATACATATTACAATTGGTTAAAGGGCTGAATCAATCAGAAGGGGATGGAGTCCTTGAGTCGAAGGTATTTAGCTTGCTGCAACTCCAATCTTTTGTTGCACAAAGCATTCGCCTACGCAAGCTTGGCAATTTGATCGTCGAAGGCTTGAGCTTTCTCAGCAAATTCTAGGCCTTGTGTGATTTCAGCTTGACTTTCGGTGTCTGGAACAGTCGAGAGAAGTTCCTCCTTGCGCTTAGTATTGGCATTCATCTTAGCCTCTAGTTCTTCGATTTGCGCCTTGATGGAAGCATTCTCTCGATCGATGGCATCAACTTCTTCTTGTTTAGATGCTTTTTGCTTCGACAACTCCGCAATGCGAGAAGTTGTCTCTACTACAGCAGTCCATGCAGAAGAGCTTTTGCCATACAACACTTCAAGCTGGCTATTAAAGCCCCTTTGTCACCGGTAATCTGCTGAGACTTGATCAATAATGGAGTGTAACTCCATGATAAAGCCTGAAATTTCCGGAGGCACAGCTAGCAAGTCAACGGCATTCAAAACAGCCCCCAAATATGATGGAGCAGTAGGGTCCCCCTCCAAAGCTTTCATCAAGTCCTTTTTGAAAAACTGAGCCTTAACCTTCGTCAAAGCCTCATCGAGAGGAGAAGTTTCAGTGGACTTCCCCGACAGAGTGGGAACCTCCTGACTAGCATCAGACAAACTTCCCTTTCTCTCGATGATGGCGTTCAAATAGCCAACAGGATCAGTTTTCTTCAAGAGTTCTAAGTCTTCATTCGACCTATGCTTTGTTGAGGTGACAGCCTTTGCAACAGCGTTGTCTTGGGTTTGAGGCTGTTGAGTAGCATTTGCCTCGACTTGACTCTCTTCGACTCGGACTGCGGCAGTACCAGCGTCATCATGGTTCCCTTCGCCAGTGTCACCTTGATCCTCTTCGCCAGCGTCACCGTGGTCCCCTTCGTCACGATTTTCTTTCGACAGATCAACCACTTGAATCTCTTTTGGTTGTTGCTCTTCTGTTTGTGGATCTCCTGTTGGTTGTTCTGCTGTCTCAGCATTGGCTTCATTTATTTCAGTATTGGCTTCATCGTTCGCCAAGTCTTTTTCTTGTGGCCTGCTAAGTTCAGCAGAATCCAATGTTTCAGAAGTCCTTAGCGCTGAGCTTTCAGTGGTGTCCTGAAAAGAGAAGAAGAAGAATCTTCTAAATTCGAAAGAGACATAATCGAACGTGGGTATCAACACCTGAGTTACAAAGGGATCAAAGAGATTACCTGCAAAGGAGCTTCAGCCCCAGGGCTGGAATTGTCGCTTTCGACAGGTTTATTGAGAAGAACATTTAGTTCCTCCTCCGTTGGCTCTTCAATGATTACTGGAGGTGGCCTGGGCTTTCTCCCAGCAACCTTTATCCTGATTGTTCGAGCCTCAGGAAGAGGAACGTCCTTCTTCAGCTTTCGTCTTTTAAGAGGAGCAGGGGGAGAATCATCTTCTTCGTCACTCCCAGATTCGACCGTCAGTGCTGGCCGTTTCTTGGGTGAAGGTGCCTAAAAAACCAATTGGAGTTTGATTTAGAAGTTGCATCGAAAGTTAGAAAGTTAAAGCCAGAAGAAAATAATAAAAGTATGGTTACCGATGCAGAAGGCTTTTTCGAAGGGCCTTCCCCCTGTTGGTTTGTTGTGGTCTTCACCGGAAATATAGTCTTCGCCTGTGGTGGAGGTTTTGTTAAGGGGCCTCCTCCCTGTTGGCCTTCTGCAGCCTTCTTGGCTGCAGGCTTTCGAATAACTGAAAGTAGACAAAATAATTAACAGGCTACCAGTCAAAAGAGAAAGACAAAGTAATTTGGAAGGATGAACTTACATTTCTTTATTTTGTCCAAGACAAGGACAAAAGACTTCTGAAGTTTGTCCACGAAGTCCTTCTCGTCGAAAAACTCCTCAGTGTAGTAACTTTTCCACCACTCCTCGAAGGATGGTGAGCAGAGAAAGTTAAGCTGATAGTCAAACAACGAAAGAACTGTTCGACCAGCATATCTGCCGATATGCTTAGTGGCAGCGTCTTCAGTGTAGTCATTGCAGAAGTATAACATAGACTTCTCCCTGGGAAAAATTGGAGAAGGTAGTGTTTGAATAATACCAAACTGGCGAGACACCAAGTTTGGTTGATACGCGATTAGACTCAAGTGAGTCTTGGAGCTCTTGAATCGCAGGGGCATTATTCTTGGTGTGAGAAATGCCTCCCACACTGTTGTATGTTCGTCAACCTGAGGACCACTCGACGCCCTAGGATGTGGCCTTGTGAACCACTCTGGGCCAACCTTTCGTCGAGCAAACGGAGCCATGGTCGAAGCAAACTCTTTCCTTTTAGTAAACATCAAGACGAAGTTTGTAAAAGTTTGTTGAAGCTCCAGCCCATCTTCCGTTGGAGTCAACAGAGCCAATCTGGTGCCTTCGACGCGTCTATTTGCTATTTCTGGAGCCTGCTCATTTATTTGAGTCTTCTGAGGCAAGAAAGACTCGAAGGTGGCATTGAGCCACAACTGAAGCAGCCAAAAAGGTCCAGCAAGCAGCAGACTGGCTCTGTTCCCGATGATCTTCAAAAGAGTCGCTCCGTTGCTAATCGACTCTTACAGACTCGCCAAAATCAGTTCTGCCAAACAGATATTTTGGCCATGGTGGAGTTGAGTGGCGAGAGTGACCATCTTCTTGGTCACCTGTAGAGACTTGGTGCAAAACACAAAGCATGTTAGCCATAAGGCTAGAAACGCGATATGTTCTACGTCCGACACAGCATCCGTCGACTTATCGTGGTAGTGATTGATGAAGGTGGTGTAGGTTGGTTTTATGGCAGAGAATCCAATCTGATCCTCCGACATTTCCTCCGGGTCGAAGTAGTCCCCAGTGGGTCGAAGGCCAGTGATGGCGGCCACGTCGAAGAGCGTGGGAGTCAGCATTCCACAGGGAAGATGGAAGGTGAAATGGGTGTAATCCCAGAAGAGTAAAGAAGATATCAACATCTCTGGGGAATAGTTAAGACCTGTCTTCGACAGCATAACCAGGTCGAATATCCCCATGTCTTTCCAGATCGAAGCCTGGCGTTTCTCCATTTTTTCCAGCCAAGCACTATAATCAGGAGTAAGGCTAGGGCCAGACCTGAAAGCCCTAACACCTCTATTGAAGAAACGGAGGTCGATTTTCTCCTTAGCAGGATCTTCATTATCCTCTGCATCTTTCTTGGAGCATCCAACCGGTTTGAGTCTCTCAAGTACCGGAAAGTAACTTTTGATCTTCATGGCTTCAGCAATGGTTGGGTATAATGGGCCAGACATGGAAAAGATTTGGTTGGAATATCCAACCAGAATCATGAGGTGGCATGAATAAGCATCACGTACAGCAATGTCCAAAGGCTCAGGGACCCTTCGTTGGCCCGTGGGAGTCACTACGGGAGCGGTGGAGAAAATCCTAGGTTTGACATTTCCAGAGGGAGTGTTGGCGCTAGGAGCGTTGGAAGAACCAGATGCCATTGTTGATACTAAGTTTGAAGATGAAGTGGAGAACAGGTGGTTTGCAAAGGTTGCAAGAGTTTGTGTGCAATAAGGGATATCTGAAAGCAAGGTAGCGTGAAAAAGTCCCACAATGGGTACTTACCGCTATTTATAGTAGTTGGGGAAATCCCCAAATTCGAGGACATTAAATGCCATTTAATGTTGCAGAAGGTAGTGGGACACGTGGCGTCTCCCTGTTGTTGTAGCCGTTCTGCAGAATTGAAAGGGTGCAGCGTGCGCCCTCGTTTTTGGGAATTGTCATGATGACAATTTGTGAAAAGACGTTTGGCACGCTGCACGCCGTACTGAAGTGACGTCTTAGGTACAGATGAAATGATGGCTTTTCCTTGGGATTGTCAGTGGTTGGTAGAAGACAAAAAAAGGTGCACAATTTAATTTGTGACTAAGAATGAAAAGACAGGTGTCGAATGGCATTTCAAAGAATGCCTTTTTCTTTCAGAGTCGAAATAAGGCATTCTTGGGGGGCAATTTGTTGGCTCCTAAATTCGACACCCTTGTTTTATTAATATCAACCATTAAAGCTGAAGGATGTTTTCGACCAGCTGGGTCTGTCGAAATGCCCATCAAAAGGTGGCAATGTACTTAGAGGATTTCTTCCAAGGGAGAAGTTGGTTGCCTTCGACGTCGAAGGTGTTTCTCGTCGAAGATGCTTCTCGACGAAGGTGTTCGATGGTTCAGAGTGGAACGGTTTCAAATTCAAGCGTTTGGAGGGAAAACGGTTTCCAGCGGTTACCAAGTGCAACGTGCAGAGATCTGGAGCGTCGAACGCTGAGAACGTGCCAAGTGGAGTCATCTCGAAGCAGTGTAACTGCCCGACGGTTACTTGGGATGTTTTAGTATAAATAGTAGTAGGTCACACAGTTTCTCGCGTGTGTTCACAATTATATACAAAGTCACTCATATAGATTCGAGTACCCAGCGTGTGAGAAAGAATTGTTGAGAATGTATGTGTGAAACATCACTTTTATTAATCAAAGTCATTTACTTTCCATAAATTTTACTTGCTTTCTTCTTTACTTTTCCTGTCGAACCCCTTTATTTCAAGCCTTCATTTATTTTATCAAGCCCATTTCTTCATGCAATTTACTTAAAGCCTCTTTATTTTCTTGTCATTTAACCATTATCCAACTTAATCAAAACCTCAAAATCAACCATGTCTTAGGATCAATCTGATCGATCCTGCGAGTAACCAAATAAGTAACCATTTGGAGGATCAACGGTTGTTTACCAATAACCAAGGTAAACAGGATGATAATGAGGACTCATATCCACAAAAACCACTTCCATATATTTAAATTTGATAAAAATATGCTCTTGTGACCAAAAGGAACAAAGCCCTGTCCAAACATGACAAGTTCTCGAATTAACCCCTTGTACTTTTGAGTCACATCTAATAACCTTGAAGTGTGATGAATCAAAGAAACATTGACATCCAAATTCTTCCAAAACCAATCTAATGGTGAGGTTTGAACTTCTCAACCTATATTGACTACGGCATAGAAATAAACTCATGAACCCATGGGGTAGCTTGTTAAATATCATTGCCTTCACCTACATGGATAACAAGAAAGACAAAACAACATTGCATTTTATTAGTTAAATGAAGAAATCAAAACAATATTCATGATCACAAAGGAACATAAGTCAAGGTGCTTGGTAATCCCTCAAAAGGAGGAAAACTCAAAGTAGGGAGGGGAACCAAGAATCCTAGTGTAATCTTGTTGTGAATAAACCAACATGGTATGATGAAGGGATCTTAGGGGGGAAATTTGGGGTACAACACTTAGCCATTAGAAGGTAGTGAGATAGCCGACTTTGTGCATTTCAAAGTTGGTTGAAACTCGATACTACACTCATTGAGATTTAACTCCCGAGTTTTGTTTGGTGGCAAGTCAGTTTCCGGGCTAGACTAAACTTGTGGGAAATATCAATGATATTGAGATCCCTAGAAACCAGTTACTTCTTTAGAATAGGTTGAGCCAACTAAACTTCAAGAGGATACTTACCGACAAACCCCATGAAAGCCTTAAACCTAAGTCCTTTGCATGCTTTTTTTGTGTTTGATTATATATTTGAACATGATATCATGACATCATAACATCATAACATGATAACATCATGACTAACCATATCAAGGATCTAGGGGATTTATCTTTGTTCTGTGTTACATGGTCATGGCTTTTAGTCGTAGGAATATCATCCAGATCAACTTCGTAAGGGTACCTTCTTAGCTTAAGGAATTATCCTTAAAGGTTCCTGACAATTCCCAATTCACCAAGAGACATGGTCATCTACTCAGTTTGATTACTATTGTCTTTCAGGAAGACATGATGAGCGTTCTTTTCCAGTTATTTGATCTGAAGCATCACTTTTTTACCTTCCCAGATTATCAGTTGGTACCCACAATGGAAGAATTGTCTAAGTTGCTCGAAGTGCCTATTCTTGATTAGATACCCTTCACCAGTCTAGAGCAAGCTCCGAAACCTGAAGATGTTCCAATAGCCCTACATCTGAAACAATCAGACATCGGATCTAATTGGGAAATAAGGAATGGAGTCAAGGGTTTCTTTCCTAAATTTTTGATAGAGAAGGCTCAGGGATTTCTAGATGCTATGAATTTTTGTGCTTTCGAGGATAAGTTGGCTTTGCTGATTTATGGATTGGTACTATTCCCTAATATGGACCAATTCATAGATATGAGTGCCATCAAGATATTTCTCACTCATAATCCGGTACCTACTTTACTCGTAGATGTCCTGCATTCCCTCCACACTCGTACTATGAAGAAGCGAGGAACTCTTATGGGTTGCATACCTCTGCTGTCCAGGTTATTTATTTCACACCTACCTTGATCAGTGATGAAGAACGAACAAGGTTTGAGATGGTCTCAAAGTTTGATGATGCTCACTCATGCAGATATCCGTTGCTGTTCTTGATCTCAAGTAGATTTCACTATTATTGATTTTTGTGGGGAATTCCCTAATGTACCACTCCTTGGTCTAAGAGGGGGCATCACTTATAATCCCTCTCTAGCTCTATGTCAGTTTGGTTATGCTCGAAGGGATGGTCCTCATGATATGCTCATCCAGGGTATTGTATTCGATTATGAGAGCGATCCTTAAAACTACCAACAAAGTTTTATACCTGCTTGGGGCATAGTCAACAAAATTGATAGCAAGACTTTGAGACACAAGAATTCCATTCCTCTAGATCCTTGCCTCACATGGGTGTGGTATCGTGCTCAAAATCTCAAAATGCCATATCCTACTATCCTACCAGTGGTCGTAGAACCTGTTGTTGAAGGGGATGTTCCTCATACTGTTCTTCATCCCAATATGCCTACCGACTTCGAAGAACTACAAAAGTCTTGGATTCAACTATAGGAAGAAAGAGATACCTTTGAAGCTCAGTTATATGCTAGTGAGAAGAAAGTACTGTAGCTAACAAAACGAATCCATGAAGAACAAAGCCTTAACGCATATGTCAACACAAAGAGGAAGCGTCCATGGGAGACTTGAATTCATATTTTTCTATTTTGTAACTCTTTTTATTAAAAGCAATTGTAATTTGAGTTTATTACCAAAATTCCTCTTGTTTCCTTTTGATTAAACAAATTTAAATCCCATAATGATCCTTGAAAACATTGTATCTACATATCATGCATCATTACATAACAGGTTTCCCCATATGGGTTTTCTTAACTTCTTGTTGTTTATTTCAGTAAAAGATGGCTCTTGAACAAACTGTTAAGGAACTCCAAGCTCAAAATTCCCAATTCCAAGATGCCATCTTGAATCTCACTCAAGGACATAAGGATATGATGGTGCTCATCACCAAAATGAAGAATACTAGAAAACCAATTGCTATTCTCAATATGCGAAGAAGATTCAAAGGTCCTGCTAATCAAGTTCAAACTTATGATATCACTTCTGATGAAGATGACAAACAAGAAGAGGATGGTAGAAGTGTCAGAGCTGAAGGTGGAAGCAACATTGGTTCTGGTAAGATGCCTGGGGACGAAGGCTATTCTGATGAACAGTATCCTCCTGTGGATGATAGATACAAGCAACTAGAAGACCGTCTTAAGGCTATGGAAATCCAGAAAGTGCCTGGATTAGATTTTGGAAATCTGGGTCTTATCTTGGGGGTGGTTATCCCTCACAAGTTCAAGTTTTCTACTTTTGCTAAATATGATGGTGTGTCTTGTCTGAAACTTCATCTGAGATCCTATTTTCAGAAGATTTAACCCCATACAGCTAATAGAAAGTTATGGGTTCATTTATTTCAGGAATGTTTATTAGGCACACAACTCGAGTGGTTCTATCAACTAGAGGGAACAGACATCCGTAATTGGGAAGACTAGGCCGTTGCTTTCCACAAGTAGTATCAATACAATGCTGACCTTACACTGACTCGTGAGCAATTACAAAACATGACTATGGGTTTGAATGAAGGATTCAAGGAATATGCCCAGAAGTGGAGAGACTTAGCTGAAATGGTTCAACCTCCGTTGTCTGACTGGGAGCTAGTTGATAAGCTCATGGACACTCTGACAGGTACGTTCTTTAATCATCTGATTGGGAGTTCTTCGTCTGGTTTTACTGAGCTGATTCTAACTGAGCAACGAGTTCAAAGTGGTGTTAAGAGCATAAATATTCAAGTGGATGCATCTTCGATTATTGTAAAGAAGACGTTCAATATTAAAAAGGAAACCAATGTTGTTTATGGCCAGAAGGTCCGTGGTGAAAGTGACCACAATTAATATGTGAGAGCGGTACTAATTTCTAATCCTACACTTGTTCAATAACAACAACGGGGAAATAGGCGTAGGTCAGACGCACTAAGAAGGGAGTTTACCAAGATTAATATGCCATTGTCTGAGGCGTTACAAAATTTTCTAAAAGTGGAACTGATTACGCTAAAGGATCCTCTTCAGAATCCTAACACTTCCTCTCCTAAGTATAATTCGAACGCGAGATGCGCCTACCATTCTAACATTCCAAGGTATGACACCAACAACTATTGGAGCCTGAAAAACAAAATTCAGGATATGATTGACAACTAGGAAAATAAGTTTGATCCTCCGGAGACCCCGAATATGATTACTGCGCCTATGACAAAGAATAACAAAGGCATAAGTGTAATTGATGATGTTCTTTATGTTGCTGCTGCAAGTGAATTGGTAACTCCTCTACCAATTATCAAGATAAATATGATGTAGGCTGGTTTATTTCCGGGCTGTATTAAAAAATGTTACTGTTGTGCGGTCCAACCGAATGGCTGCAAGTTACTGAAGGAAGGAATTCAATGCTTAATGGACAATCATATAATTCTGATCAAGAAGGTTCCGTCTGTTGAGAATCTGTGTCAGGACTTATCCGTAATTTTTGGCCCTCTTGTCAGGATCACCTCCAAAGGTCCTGTAAGGATTACTGCCAACCCGAAAGCTGCTCCCCTGATCATCACTATACCTGGACCTATCCCATATTCTTCGAATAAAGTTATTCCTTGGAACTATGGATCTGACGTCTACTACCATGGTGTCAAACAATAACTACCGACTCTTGAATATGAAGTTATTGAAGTTGTTGATCTCAGTATTAACAATATTGTCGAAACCAGTAAGGTTACTAGAAGCAGAAGGGTTTTCTCTCTGGAAATCTATCTGAATACGATTGTCACATCTGTTAAAGTTAATGCTACCGAGTCAATTACCGAGGCTCGAGGCAAAGAGAAAGTGATAGAGCATGCCCAGACGGAGGAACCTAAGGAAGCTACAGTTGAGGACACCTCTAGACAAGAGTTGGAATAAGTATTGAAGATTATCCGTAAGAGTTACTACAAAATCATTGAACATCTGGGGCATACCCCATCCAAGATCTCTATATTATCCTTGTTATTGTGTTCTGAAGCCCATGCACAGGCTTTAGTGAAATTTTTAAAGACTACTCACGTACAACAAGAGATTTCTACCGATCAATTTAGAAGTTATGTTTCTAGCTTGACGACTGACAATGGATTAGGTTTCTCTGATGTAGATCTGACTCCTGAAGAAACCACAATAAGGCCCTGTATGTCTCCATTGAATGCAGGGGCACTACTCTGGCTCTTCATTGAATGTTCTATCGAAAGGGGCTCTTGACAAAATTGATTTCAAAGGGGTCGTACTGAAACCTAGTGATATTGTGGTTCGAGCCTTTGACGGATAAAAAATGATAGTACACGGGGAAGTGGATCTTCCGATCAAGTTGGGTCTGCAGATCTTTGAATCTACCTTTTATGTAATGGATATTAGACCACCTTACTCTTTCTTATTGGGACGTCCCTGGATGCATGGGGCAGGCGCTTTCACCTTGATGCTACATCAGAAGTTAAAGTATCCTGTAAACGGAAAGATTGTTATTGTCTATGGTGAAGAAGAGTATATGGTTAGCCACTTGAATTATTTTCAGTATGTAGATATGGATGGTGAATTCATCGAGACTCCGTGTCAGACTTTAGAAGTTATCCCTTCTGCCGCTATTGAAGATGTCTCTGCCATTCCCAAAGTTACGAGGGTTCTTCCCAGGATGACTTCATTGAAAGATGCTAAAGCTACTGTAGAAGAAGGTAGTTGTACTATTTGGGGTCATCTTCCTGATATCCCCTATAAATTTAACAAGTTTGGTTTGGGTTTCACTACAGAGGGTTAGAGGGTTGTTCGTCGTGTTCGAGCTGGAAGGCCACCATTCCGCATCAGTAATAACAAAGTCAACGTAATAGAGGATGTTGACAATGAATATGACCTTGACAGCTGGATATTTCCTACCATTGGCAAGGGGCTTAGAAACTGGAAGGTGGAAGACGTTATCTCTATCTCCTTTAGTCAGGAGTAATAGCTACATTTCTGTTTTTTTACCCGAGGCACAACGGTTCATTTGCTAAAGGTTGTCATTTCATAAACATAGTTTCATTTAATAAAGCATTGGACGTTTTGCATTAAAATTTTGTGCTCTCTTTCTTTCTTTTCACTATTACAACTTTCAAATATCTATGTGTTCTTACACACACCCATACAATACATTGCAGATCCACATCCATTATGGATCCCGTTGGTAACGATTCTACTATTTCCACTTATGAATTTGAAAATCTGATCTACCAAGTCGAGGACGAAGGTGGGGATGATTGTGATATACCAAGAGAACTTGCCAGACTGTTAGTGCAAGAAGAGAAAGTTATTCAACCACATGAAGAGTCGGTCGAGGTTGTGAACTTGGGTTCTGAGACAAACAGAAAAGAAGTCAAGATAGGCACCAACTTAGAGGATAGTGTCAAGAACATGTTAATACAAATGTTGCATGAATATGATGAGATCTTTGCTTGGTCATATGAAGATATTCCAAGTCTCTATACTGATATTGTGGTTCACCGACTGCCGATGAAAGAGGGTTGTGCTCCGATAAAGCAGAAGGTTCGTCGCATGCTCCCCGAGATGTCAGAGAAGATCAAGGTTGAGGTTATGAAGTAATTCAACATAGGTTTCTTAGCAGTGACATCCTATCCTTAATGGGTTGCAAATGTAGTTCTGGTACCAAAGAAAGATGGCAAAGTGTGTATGCGTGTAGACTACAGGGATCTGAATAGGGCGAGCCCCAAAGATGACTTCCCACTGTCACATATTGATGTTTTGGTCAACAACACCGCTCAACACAAGGTATTCTCCTTCATGGACGGTTTCTCGGGTTATAATTAGATCAAGATGGCACCTGAAGACATGGAAAAGACTACTTTTGTTACACAGTGGGGCACTTTCTTCTACAAGGTTATGCCTTTTGGGTTGAAGAACACCGACGCAACATATAAGTGTGCTATGGTAGATTTGTTCCATGATATGATTCATCATGAGATAGAGGTCTATGTCGAAGATATGATAACCAGATCTCAGACTTAAGAAGAGTATATAGACAATTTACATAAGTTGTTTGAGAGACTGAGGAAGTATAAGCTGAGGTTGTATCTAAATGAGTGCACCTTTGGGGTAAGATCCGGTAAGCTCCTAGGTTTTATTGCCAGCGGTAAAGGAATTGAAGTTGATCCCACCAAAGTCAAAGAAACTCAAGAAATTCCAGTCCCCCGTAATGAGAAGGAAGTCATAGGATTTTTAGGAAGACTGAATTATATTTCCAGATTTATATCCCATTTAAGCGCTACTTGTGATCCGATTTTCAAGTTACTGAAGAAAGATCAGGTAGTGAAGTGGAACGAAGATTGCCAAACAGCCTTTGACAAAATCAAGGAATACCTATAAGAACCTCCAATTCTGATCCCATCAATTGAAGGAAGACCTCTGATCATGTACCTAATAATGTTAGAGAATTCAATTGGGTGTGTATTGGGCCAACGTGACGAGTTTGGTCGAAAAGAGCATGCAATATACTACCTTATCAAAAAGTTTACCGACTGTGAAACAAGATATTCATTGCTCGAGAAAACTAGTTGCGCTTTGGCATGGGCTACTCGCCGACTAAGACATTATATGTTGAATCATACTACCTTGTTGATCTCTAAAATGGATCCCATCAAATGCATATTTGAGAAGTCCGCACTCTCTGGAAGAATAGCCAGATGGAAAATGGTCTTGACGGAATACGACATTCAGTACACCACTCCGAAAGCAATCAAAGGAAGTGTACTGGAAGACCACTTAGATCACCAATCTGTGGACGACTACCAATCCATGAACTTTGAATTCCCGGATGAGAACATTATGCTAGTTACAGTTTGCGAAGAACCTGGACCATATGAAGGACCTGAGATAGGTTCCCGATGGACTATGGTTTTCGATGGAGCTTCTAATGCATTTGGCAACATAAATGGTGTTGTGGTTATTTCTCCTCGGGTTTTGCATACACCCTTCATCTTCCAATTATGTTTCAATTGTACCAATAATGTGGTTGAATACGTAACGTGCATCATGGGCATCAAAGCTACTATTGAACTAAGAATCAAGTTTTTGAGTGTATACGGAGACTCAACCCTTGTAATCATCCAAATTAAGGGATAATGGGATACTAAGCACCCCAATCTCATTCCTTGTAGAGAGCATGTGCTAACCTTAATTCCACACTTCGAGGAGATCACTTTTGAGCACATCCCAAGAAAAGAGAATCAGTTAGCTGGCGCGTTAGTTACCATGTCGTCTATGTTCAAGGTCAGATGGGACAACGAGGCTTCACAAATTACTATTGAAAAGCTAGACGAACCTGCACATTGCTATGAAGTTGACACTAACAAAGTAGAAGAGAATCCTTGGTTTCATGATGTGAAAAGATACCTTGAGGCTCAAGAGTACCCTGAGGGGGCATCTACCAACGACGAGAAATTCCTACGGAGGTTCTCATCCAAGTTCTTCATGAACAACTAAATTCTGTACAGGAACAACCATGATTCGACTCTGCTATGTTGTATGGACAAGAAGGAGGCAGAGAAGATTATGGAAGATATGCATGAAGGTATCTTTGGTACTCATTCTAGTGGACATACTATGGATAAGAATATTTTGAGAGAAGGTTACTATTGGTCGGCTATGGAAACAAACTGCAATCATCACTCAAGAACTTATCACAAGTGCCAGATCTACGCTGACAAAGTACATATACCTCCAGTTCAATTAAATGTCTTGACTTCTCCTTGGCCATTTGCAATGTAGGGAATTGATATGATCAGAGAAATAAAACCTACTTATTCCAATGGACATTGATTTATCCTCGTCGCCATTGATAACTTTACAAAATGGGTTGAAGCGACCTGATTTGCCTCTGTTACTAAGAATGTGGTTACCAGGTTCATCAAGCATAACATTATTTGTCGGAATGGCATCCCTGAGAGGATCATCACAGACAATGGTACCAATCTCAACGACACTATGATCACGGAACTATGCATGCAGTACAAGGTCAAGCACCATAATTCTTTTCTGTATTGATAAAAGATGAATGGTGCAGTGGAAGCCGCCAATAAGAATATTAAGAAGATTGTGCAGAAAATGGTTGTGACCTATAATGACTGGCAAAATATGTTACCATTCGCTCTTCATAGCTATCACACTTCATCTCGGACATCAATGGGAGCAACGCCATTCGCTCTAGTTTACAGTATGAAAGTTGTCTTACCTGTTAAAGTTCAGATTCCTTCCTTGAGAATTATGAAAGATGCTGACTTGGACGAAGACAAATGGATTCAGACTAGGCTGAACCAGTTGAATTTAATTGACGAAAAGAGACTAGCGGTTGTATGTCATGGTTAGGTGTATCAGAAGCATATAATCAAATCCTTCAATAAGAAAATCAAGCATCGAGTATATCAGGCTGGTGACTTGGTAATAAAGTGCATCATCCTACCGCAAGGTGACCCCAGGGGAAAATGGACTGCCGCCTATGAAAGGCCATTTGTAATCAAGAAGATATTTTTGGGCGGTGCCATGATACTTACCACCATAGATGGTGAATATCTTCCATACCCTGTGAACGCGAACATAGTTAAAAGATACTACGCATAAAAGACGACATGTTAGGTTGACTGGCCTAGGCAAAAATAAGGGCATCCCGGCGAACCAAAATGGTTTAGGCAAAAATCAAGAACATATATATATATATATATATATATATATATATAATTGTGCACCCAACAATTCGAAAACTTGAAAAGGCGGCTTGGGAAAAAAAGGGTATCCCGATGGACTGAAAACCCGAAAGGGAAGCCAACTTTAGGGCGTACAACTATGTTCCATTGGATCACTCACATCCAACTTTATTACCAACGCCAAGTTCAAATGGTACATATCGATTCAGTTAACTTCTTCCTACAACAAGGGATGTGATGCTCAAAGACATATGGGCAATAGCAGAGTTGAAACTCGACGAGATCATTTATACATAGCTATATATTTTGTCTTCACTTTGTACCCTTTTTATTTCACGACGATTTCCTCTTACTAGGATTTTCATCTCTTTGTACAACAATCTTCTATTTATAGGAAAACTATCAAAATAAACACAATTTCAAAGTTCAAATTTTGTTTTACTTTTTCTGTTTTGTTTGCAAAAAACGTCCAATGACTAAATTGAATGAACATATGCATAAATCCCTACAGATTAATCTCCAGTAAAGTTGTCCCACAGATCAGTTCCCATAAGATTATCCCCCGCAGAGTCATCTTCATGAACTCGACATATTCCCTGCAAGCCTGAAATACTCTAATCGTACTCACCAGCAGATCCCCTAGCGGATAAAGAAGTATAACTTTTCCCCGACAATATCGCCAACCTACAAAGTTTCAATCTTTAGTATGTTATGATAGCAGTATAGTTCACAAGAATTCTCTTTCCCAACTGAGTTTATTTCTCCAACACTGTAAATCCCCTGCAGAATTGTCTTCTCCAACGGATTCAAATCCCTCAGTAAGAGTATATTCCTCAACAGAGTGTTTCTCTAGTATGGTTTATTTCCCCAACAGGGTTTATTTCTCCAACAGGGTTTATTTCCCCAGCGGAATCCAATTTCCCCAGCTTGAGTCTATTTCTCCAACAAAGGGTGGTCCAGGTTGTTATCCCTAGAGAATTGTTACTGAATATGAAATTGGACCAGATATCATTCAACCTTATTCTCCCCAGATGAGTCGGCGTCCATATCAGATTCTCGGTCAGACAGCACCTCGGGAAGGTCATCCATCTCTTTTATCCCCAATCAAGGTATATAAGAATTTAACTCCCCAGTAGAGCGATGAACGACCAACGTTCTTGAGTTCTTCTCCCTAAGAAGAAATCAAATTCTCCAACGGAGTTTCCTCAAATTACAAGTAGGGATCCCCATTAGATTGAAGATCACACATATTCTTCATCCCCAGTAGTAGTTCGGGATTTATTTTCTTGATCAAGATGTTATGCAAATCTACTGATACACTTCAATTAAATCTCACATTCATAGCATATGCATACGAAATGCATATAGTACATTCATATTTATTTCGAGAGCATCATTATGCAATGCATTACATACATCATGGCGCTGCATAAAACTAACTTTATCTTTTCATGTTATGTTCGCAAACAGACAAGTATTTCCCTCAGAGACTAAATCTGATCGGTAGCTACTAAAACATTTTCCCCAGAAGGTCATTCTGAAAGATATGTCTTCTAGATGAAGTCAGACGTAGACAACTTCTAGTGCATCATTCAGATGAAGTCTAGCGTAGATTTCCTTCTGATACCCTTTTTGGAAAAAGGTCAGGCATAGACTTATTCCATTACCTCTTCTAGCTGAAGTCGGGCGTAGAAATCTTCTAGTGCATTATTCAGATGAAGTCAAGCGTAGATTTCCTTCTGATACTCTTTTTGGAAAAAGTCATCCGTAGACTCTTTCCGGTACCTCTTCTAGTTGAAGTCGGGCGTAGACATCTTGTAGTGCATTGTTCAGATGAAATCAAGCGTAAATTTCCTTCTAATACTCTTTATGGAAAAAAGTCAGGCATTGATTCTTTCCGATACCTCTTATAGTTGAAGTCGGGCATAGACATCTTCTAGTTCGGATGAAATCAAGTGTAGATTCCTTCTGAAATTCTTCTGGACAAAGTCTGGCGTAGACTCATTCCAGACATATCTTCTAGACAAAGTCGAGCGTAGACTCATTCTAGTATATCATTCAGACAAAAACTAAGCGTAGATTTACTCTATTATTCTTTTGGACAAAGTCGGACAAAGTATAATTCCAAATACATTTTCTAAAGACAAATTCAGGCATAGACTTATTCCTTTAAGTGCTTATATGATTAATATATATGGCAAAGAATATTAAAGGGCTCGGAGTTTTGAAAAGAGAGGAAGTGTGAAAGCTCGTCTGGTCATGTCTGTTTGAGTAAACAAAGTTTTGTAAAAGTAAGGAAGTGACTCCTAAGATACTGAATGTTGTACCCCAAAATTTTCCCTCCCACTTTGCTCCAAGACATTCTCATAAGGTTCTCAAATGATTAAGGTGACTCAAGAATTGATCAGATAAATTCTCCTTCTAAGCAAGGGGTCCACAATTAGGGTTTGGTGTTTCTCAAGGAAGATTGGGTTTTTAGGGTCTCAAGTGGCTTTCATGGTTCTCCATAGGTCTTCAAAAATCTTCATGTCAAGTTTCAAGCCTTGCATCACAAGTTTGATCGGTCAATTGCTCATATGATTGAAAATCAACTGTATTGGATAAAGAGTCAACTGTGGTCAACATACAGTCAAACTTCAATATTTTTGGTCAACATCAACATTTTGAAGTCATATCCATCATTTGATCAAGGGTTGATCATGATTCCTCAAGAAAAGCACTCAAACCATAAAAAGTCAAAAGTTGCCAAATTAGGGTTTCCTTAGGGGAAGTCAACTAAACTTTGACCAAGCATAACTATAGCTTTTACATGCTTCATCAGCTTTTCCCCAACCAAAGCCCATTTTGAAGGAAATTCAATTCTCTACAACTTTGTTACTTCATGCTCAAGTCCAAAAAGGCATCATTTGAGAGATATAAGCCAATACATTATAGGTCATTTCAAAAGTCAACAAAAAGACACTTTTATCAAGGCAACTTACATATAATAAATCTTTAAAAGCAAAAATGATCAAAGTAAATATTTTAGAGGACATCTTGAGCTTTCCAAAAAGTCTAAGATCATTTCCAAAATATGAAAATTGAGTGAGTTATGACCATTACAAGTTGGAAAGTTTTGAGCAAATGCAAGAAGACCAAATTGAGCAAGCTTGATATTTTGGACTATTGGGCCATGGTTTAAGGGTCTAAACATATGTTATACTCTTCATTCACCTCAAAACTCATTCATACACCCTTTGAATTTGTTTTATTTTAATTATTTTAATTATTTTTGATTTAATTCATTAATAATACAAAATAAATAAGATAAAAATCATATCTTATTACACAAGGTCCAAGCCCATTAGTTTTTGCCCTAAGTTTCTCTATATATTCAAACATTGAGAGAGAACAACATACAAGAAACCGTTGTCTCAAACTAGTCCAAATTTCCAAATTTTTTTTAAAAAACCTAAAAGTTTCAAACCCTTATTACACCACCTTTCACCACAAGCCTGCGATTCTAATCAACTCCATTCACTCCCAGGGTAAGCTTGGATCATTTACAATGATCTAAATTTCCAGAAAACACTCATGCAAACATCACGATTTCATCCATATTTGAAATTCTGTATTTTTTGTTTTACTGCATTCTAATGTTTGCTATGTGTTCATGAGGTCTAATAATGCAGAATAGAACAATCTCAGAGGTCTCTTGCATGCTAGTTTGCAAAATAACATGTTTTTCTCCGATCGGCATCATTTGCATCGCAGCGCCCAAACCATGGATTTTTAGATCAAAACAACATTTCCATTGGATTCAGGACCCTTGATTTATGGGGGTAGGGACCTCTCTAATCATTTATGTGCTTTGTTTTGCAGGGCATGGAAACATGCTCGCCGGAGAAGACGCTGGAGCTAGGGCTTCGGCGCTTCTCTGGTCCCTATGAGTGGTTTTATATTATATTTATTTTAATCAATTATATGAATGGATGAAACAGCCACTGCAGTGGAAGAAGCGTGTGCGATAAAGCATTAGTCTCAAAGAGTCTAGGTTCGATCCAGCCTTTTGACATTTTGTTTCTTTAATTTCTCTTATTTTTGCAGGTTGATTACAAAACATGTTGGAGGCATTACCTTGACACCAAGGCACGCTTGGTCTGGTGGTATGCGTGCTGCTGAAATTGTTTGAGGGGGGTTCAACACCCACCCCTTCTCATTTGTTTATTTTTCCAATCCTATGGTTCTCACTCTTTTATAAACCATTTTTCAAAACCTTTTCTAAGCAAACCCTAATTTTTTAGGTTAATTTAATTTTTTACGTTAATTTAATTTTTTAGGTTAATTAATTTGTAGGTTTTAATTAATTTTAGGTCTTAATTAATAAACCCTAATTTTATTCTTTTAGGTTTTCTTCCTCAAATAAAAATCAACCTAGACTTTAGGGTTTGTTTAATTTAATCACTTAATTAGTTTTCTTTCAATTAAAATCAATTAGGTTTACATTAAATCATCAATTATTTTTCATCAAACAATTTCTCAGATTCTTTTCCTTTTTATCGCTTCGCGCACTTTATTATTTTCGGATTAGTTGTTCCTATTATGTAGCTGCTAAAAGGTTGTAATAGTTTTAATTAAGGTTTTATTTGCTTTACTCTTTCTCCTTGATTTTGTGGTTTGTACCCCCTTCCCCGAAGCTTTGTAATAATGTAGGACCCTTATTTTCTGTTTTTGATGCTTTCCTTATGACTGCTAGTAATTAGAGCATGTATGGCAATATCTATAATCAAATACTAGATAACCATAATCAAGATAAAATAACTGAATTCAATACACTATTCATACACACACCTCTAGGGTAACCTCATTCGTTGCCTCGAAAAATAGTGATGTCCCTCGAACGGGGGGATGCTTTAGAAAACGATCTTAGTCCCTTACCATAAAACTTCTAAAGCACCCTGCAAGTTTCCTTTATGACTGGACGATGACCCGCACCTGTCTCTCATACATCCAACGATAGGGCTTCTTACTAACTAATGGTAGGGTAGTAATATATAAGGAGGGGGAAAATAACACGAAAGATCTTTGAGTAGGTAGATAGCTCGTAATCGCTTGCTCACAAAAAACATCTTTTCACACAAAACACTTCTCTTTTGTAATATTTTCAAAACAAACACTTTGTATGCGGTTCTCAACTGATTCGAGCATCATTACAAAGTTTACCGTACTTAGGCATTTTCAGAATATTTTCAAACACACATTCACAAATAATTTTCAAAATAAAGTGAGCTAGAGATTAAGATCCCGTAGATAACTACAGATGAAAAGGGTGCTAATACCTTCCCTTTTCATAACCTACCCCCCGAACTCAGAAAAATTCTCAAAAGGTCTTTCCTGTTCTTTTCACCCTTTCCTTATTGGATAAAAGAAAAGTCGGTGACGACTCTTGCTATCCGCAACATTTACGATAAAATGCAAAAACAAGTAAGTTCTCCCACCATGTTACACTAAGGAAACTCGCACATACAGACACACACACACACACACTTGAAACCTCTTTTTCATCTATCAAATATCTTTAAAATGCTTTCAAACCTAAGCCAAGTGATTAAGATATTGGTGGCTTTATTTTTGAAGCCTTTTTGAACTAACCGATCAATTGGAGCCTTAAAACAATCAATTGGAAGATATTCTTTAACTAACAAATTGATTATAACCTTAAGAAAATTGATGGGATTGTTTTTAGAAGTATCTAATCGATTATAACTTTAAGCTAATAGACTAGAAGAAGCTTAAACGAGTGTACAAATGGTTATGACAATGTTTTAATGACTGCCAACAACTCCTTATCAAATCTTTCCATTTTGGGCAAGAAAATTAAATGTTTAAATCATCTAATCAATTAGCATATGAGTCTAATCTATTAGTACATTAAGAATGCACATGGATGGTTTCCATTTTCGGTTTTTACATCTCATATATAAAGGAGGGTCGCCTTCTCTTTATTTCACACCAAGTCCCAAAGTTTTACATTGTCTTTGGAATTTTTCTCTCTATTTCTCTCTCTCTCTCTCTCTCCCTCTCTCTAGAGATATTTTTCTTTACTTTTGGTTGCCTAAGTGCTTCTTAGTGAAGCTTTATTTGTGATGAAGATATTTTTGTAAGTGGTCGTGCTAGTCGTTTAAATTCTTAAATGTGTGATACCTTTAAGAGATTGAGTTTTTGGTTATTCAAATAAACTTGTGGTAAAATCTCTATTATTGGTTAATTAAAGCTTTGCCTAAAAATATGTGTTTTGGTTAAAGAGATTAACCATAAAATCTATAATTTGTTCGATATCATATCCTGGGGTAAAAGGATTCTTTTGGTTGGGGATAAGCCTATTTAAATCTCAAGATCAGATTATAATAAGGTTCGTGGGCATAACTTGTTTAGAGCTCAAAGTCTATAGTGAAACTCTTAAGAAGGCCTCTTAGGTACATGACTAGGTGAACATTCGACCAAACCTGTATAAATTTATGGTGCAATCTCTCTAACAATATGTCTTTACTTTTTGCCATTTAGTTTTTTCTATTTTATTTCCGCTGTGATTACTCACTTAAAATTCACTAATACGATCTTAATCGAGAAAGGTTAAAATTAATCATGAATTTTGAATACCATAATTAACCCTCTCTTTTGCTTGTGCTCACTTTTCCAACAAGTGACATCAAAGGATAACTCTTGTTAAGTGCTAATCGACTTAAGAGGAAAGAAGACTTCAGGATTTTCACTAAACAAACCTCCATTCTTTAATGGAGATGGGTATGTGCTGTGGAAAGAGAAAATGATGTTTTTCATTGAGGGAATTGATCGTGGTATTTGGAAGATTGTGAAAGAAGGACCATTTATTCCTACACACAAAGTTGATGGTGTTGTAGTAGAAAAACCTGAAAAGGATTGATCCAAAGAAGATAAAGAGAATGTGTAATGTGGTTTGAAAGCTAAGAACATCATTACCACCACACTTGGTCTTGATTAATTCTTGAGAGTTTCTCACTTCAAAATTTCTAAAGAAATGTGAGACATCCTCTAAGTTACGCAAGAAGGTACTACTGAAGTAACAATGGCAAGTATGAGCGCATTAACCCATGAGTATGAACTTTTCAGAATGAAACCCGAAGAGAACATAAATCAAATGTAATCACGACCCCCTCATATTGCGAGTCATATGAGAAATTTGTGGAAAATATTCTTAAATAAGGAATTAGTCATAAAAAATTTAGATTCTTAAATTGCAACTGAAAACCTAAAGTCATTGTGGTTTGTGAATTAAAGGATTTGGTGACTATGGATACATATACTCTATTTGGAAAATTCCAGGAACATACGATGGAGCTGAAGATACTTGATAATGATGAAAAAGATAAGAAAAAGATTAGGAAAAGTATCGCACTTAAAGCAACCAACATCAAAGATATAGAATCAGAAGATAAAGACTGTCAAAGTGAGATTCACTACTGCAAAATGCGCAAACAACAACGTCCAATTCACCACGGTTCTTCCCAACACTGTGTTGAGATAACCATGGTTATACAATCAAGCTTTCATGGGTTCGAACCTCAGCTCCATCAAATAATTTATTCCATTAACATTAATACGTGCCGTTTATTTTTTATTTATTTTTAAATAAAAAATAAAAGGATGTCACTAAGGTAGATTGACTCAACCGTTGTTAGATTATTTAAATTTCCACTACGGTTTTGGTGTTTAACCGTGATCAAAGGTTTTACTGATAAACTAAACCAACTTATTATGCATTTCTTTCGTAAGATTCCCTAGGAGAACAAGCGAACCAGGGATGACATATGTACTCTTTATCTTCAACATATTCATTCTTGTTCATTTGAATCACAAATATTTAACATCTTCATTCTTATTCTCGTCCTCATCTTCGAAGTACGGTACTCTTCATCTTCAGTTTTCAATCCTTTTTTCATTCAATGTTTTATATTGTTCTTGTTTATTATTAACCGTTTGTTAGTGTTCTGTTTGTTCCCTCGAATACCTTTCTTGTGTTCAATGTTGTATATTATTCTTGCTTCATATATATGTCGTTTGTTAGGTGTTCTGTTGGATATAGAAGTGAATAAAAATATTATATTGCTAAGATGCATATTCATATGCTTAAGATTTAGAGTTATATTTTTGTTATGAATTCGCTTTAGTTTCTGGTTTATACTTTGGTGTGTCATTCACATTATTATTCTTGTATAAATTTTAGAAGTTGTTATGGATCGTAGTGTGATGAAACCTGATAGACTAGGTTCAGTTTATGATAATGAAGTTCCTGAATTCCTTGAATACGCTGATAAAAATATTCTCGACAATAATGGTATCTTTTATTGTCCTTGTGTTAAATGTGGCAATATCTGTAACGGTACAAAGGATGAAATATTCCATGACCTATATGTTGTTGGTATATGTCAAAATTATACAATATGGACGTGGCATGGTGAGGTGGATAAAGAGGGAAGTTAGGCGTCACAAAGTTAACGAGTGGATGAAGATGAATATATGGATGATCTACTAGAGGATATATTTTGTGATATTGAATAACCTTCTTTTAAGAATGCTCATAATTATGATAATTTATATAGTGATAAATACACCCCTTTATATTAGGGATGCACAAGTTTTATATGATTTCCTGTGGTGTTAAAGTTGTTTAATCTAATGGCAACAAATGGATGGTCGAATAAAAGTTTCCCATAATTTATTGAGATGCTACATCGAATGTTACCATAAGATAACAATTTGTTGGATCGTTGTTATAAGACCAAAAAGATATTGTGTCCAATGGGTTTGGAGTATATCAAAATACATGAATGCCCTAATGGTTGTATATTATACATGAAAGAGTACAAAGACTTGTATCAATGTCTGAAATATGGATTGTCGCATTACAAGCTGAATACCAATAATTATTATGACAATGGCTATGACAATGTCAATAGAAAGCATGCTCCTGCTAAAGTGTTATGGTACCTATCAATAATTTCACGATTTAAAAGACTTTTTGTTAATTTGAATGACACAAAGAATATGAGATGGCATGTAGATGAAAGGAAGCATGATAGAAACATTCTCCATGTAGCTGATTCATTGTCGTTGTACCCCAAAAATTTCCCTCTCATTTTTCTTTAAAGAATTCTTTCAAGGATCTTCAAATGGTCAATGCACCCAAGGGTTGACTAGTCAAGATGCATCTCCTAGACCAAAAGCCTATAACTAGGGTTTGGAGTTTCTCATGGAAATTTAGTCGCAAATGTCTCAAGTTGATCCCATGTTTCTTAATAGGTCCTCAACAAGGCTCATGTTAATTTTCAAGCCCTACATCACAAGTTTGCTCAATCAATGGCTCAAATGCTTGAAAATCAACTCTATTGACCAAAAAGTCAACTATGGCCAAAATATAGTCAACTTCAAGATTTTTGGTCAACATAAACATTTTGAAGTGATATTCATCATTTGATCAAGGGTTGATCATGATACCCCAAAGAAAGTCCTCAGACCATCAAAAGTCAAAAATTTGCCAAATTAGGGTTTTCCTTAGGAGAAGTCAACTGAACTTTGACCAGGCATAACTTTCTCATGCTTCATCAACGTTTCCCCAAACAAATCCCATTTGGAATAAAATTCTATTCTCCATATCTTTTTTTATATTCTCAAGTCCAAAAAATGCTTCATTTGGAAGATATGATCTCATACATTATAGGTCATTTTCAAAAAGTTAACAAAATACACTTTTTGTCATGGCAACTTACATCAAGATAATGTCTCCAAATAAAAAAATTATTAAAATAGAAAGTGTATAGGACATCTTGGTATTTCCAAAAAGTCCAAGATCAACGAAAATTGAGCAAGTTATGAATTGCACAAGTTAGGCAATTTTCAAGAAATGCATGAAATCTCAATTGAGCAAATTTGTGATTTTAAGTTATTGGGCCTAACGTTTTAGAGTTCAAACATACTCATGACATATCCAAGAGCCTCTAAAACTATCTATGCATTAATTTGATTTTATTTCTATTTATTTGAATTTTTTCATTTAAATATAAAAGAAATCAAGTGAAATATCAAACAAATGGATCAAGACTTAAGTGGGCTTCATTTGGATCATTCAAGAGGCCCAAATTCGTGCAAGGTACATCACAAATGACCAGGTTGATGCAATAAACTAAAATGGAAAGGGATCATGAAGTTTGTAAACTTTTTAAAACTTGATTTTTGTTTTAAACCATGGTTTAATGGTGTGATTCCTTGCCTTGTTGGTGGATTGTGATTCTTTAACATATTGATCTAGCCTCCTACTACTCTATAAATACACAACATTGCAAGGCTAAAAGGAACAAAAAACATTGCAAAGAAAGCTTCACAAAATTCTCAAGAAAAAATTCTCAAAGTTGCAAAATTCATAACTGCATTCCCATGTGTGATCAGTCCAAATCAGTGATCAAATCATATCCCAGAGGCTCCTAGGAGTTGAACCAGGCCGATAACCAAGCCTTTCCACGTCCAAAACTCCTACATTTGATCATACCGGTTTAGTGAGGTTTTAATTCCTCGAACTCTCTAATCATGTGATTTAAAATAATTCTATGCATACATCCTTGTTGTTATCAATATTTAGAATGGATCTAACATGTCACATGTAAGGTTTGGTGCAGAAACACTAAAATATAATTGTCAAGGCTCAAGAACCATTTAGTTTCGGATCTCACTCTACAGGCCATTTCAGGCCAAACTAATGCCATATTTAAACTCGCAGCATGCGATTTAGGTCCAAGGATTTGAGCTTTTTTTTCTTTTGCAGGTTTTCAAAAATAAACACATTATCAGAGAAGATGGTGTTTCTCCCTCATGTCTTGCTACAGTCCCTAGGCCAATGTTATTGGGCTTAGGGGATTTCAAATCTCTGCACCCCCCTAATTACTTATTTTGCAGCTTGACCCAATTTAATTTTTTGTCTTTCTCTTTTATTATTTGTTTTCTTTTATTTAAATTAATTTATTTTCCATAAAACTCATAAAATCAAAATCACAAAAATAATTAGACTTAGATTTTCATTAATTAAATTAATTTTAATTAATCATTTATAATCACTTTTTAAAAAAATTAATTAATCAATTAGAATTAGGTTTTCTTTTTCTTAATTTAATTTAAATATTTTCCTAAAACAAATAAAAACAACAAAAACATTTCTTTTATCACTTAGAAATTTTTCTTAGGTTTTTTCTCCATCCTTTCATTTTTCTTTCTTTCTTCCCCTGCGCGTCTATTTATTTATTCGCATTATTTTTCATAATCATGTAACTGTAGAAAGGATGTAATCGTTTTAATTAGGACTTTTACACTTTTCTTTCCCCCCATTTTTGGTTTGTAATTCCCCCACCCCGAAGCCTTGTAATAGTGTAGATTTAAATTCTCGCATCTTTATTTTCGTACTAATATTAACTGCTAGATGAATGCTAATAGGCTTGTATGAAAAGACTAAAAGCAAACGCTAGCAAACCTAAGATCCTAAGATGAATAACTGAAACACAACACACTCGCACGCGCGCACCTCTAAGGTACCTTCACTTGTTGCCTTTGGAATAAACTGTCACGACTCTCAAAGGTAAGAGATTTTAGTGGTGACCCTTTGGTTTAAAGATCATAAGTCCCTCAATGACCCTTTCGATGTTGACTTGATATATGATCTTAAAACATTAGGGTAACTACTAAAGTATCTTACTAGTTGCTTTCGTTACTCTATGATGACCCTCGCCTGTCCCATAAAAATCCAACGATAGGGCTACCTACTCACTAATAGTAGGATATCACTGTCAAAAGGAAAAGAGGAAAAGAACAAACCTTTCGAGTAGGTAGATAGCTCCTAGTTGCTTGCTCATAAAAACAATCACAAACAATTTTTTCACACATACACAAACTCTTTTCTAAATATTTTCAAAGACAAAAAAAACTTTGTATACGTTCTCGCCGAAATGAGAAACATTACAAAGTTCGCCGCACTAAGGCGTATTTTCAAAATAACTTCAAAACACACTTACACAAAAAAGAATTTTCAAAGTGAGCTAGCAACTAAGAGCCCGTAGATAACTACGGATGGAAAGGGTGCTAACACCTTCCCTTTCCATAAACTACCTCCCTTGCTCAGAAAATTCTCTCGAAAGGTCTTTCCTGTTCTTTTCACCCTTTCCTTTGTTGGATAAAATAAAAGTCGGTGGCGACTCTTGCTAACCGCAATATTGCGATAAAATGAAAAACCAGTAAAGTCAGTTCTCCCACCGTATTATAGAACCGGAGACTCTGCTGGGGAAATCACTAAAATTGGGATTACCTTAGAGCTAGAACATATTTAAATTGCTTATCTTGTTTGATTTGTGTGCTTTATCTTTCAGATTTATGTTTGGGTTACTATTAAAGATCCTATACCCGAATCTGGGGCACCTTTTAGGTAAGCAGCAATAAATTATGGAGGCTATACGACGTAGACCGATATGGACGATATGATAGCTACATTAGTGTGATACTCTGGCTTGTACTAATGTTCCTTGAGTCAGTCAAGGATAACATTAGGCTTCCGCATAGTGTCATTAAGAACTAACCTACCTTTAGAACCTTAAATTGACTCATCTTAGACATTATAAAGTAGTGAGATATCCGGCTTTGGTGCAGACTGAAGTTGGTTGGTACTCAATGCTACACTCATTGAGATTGGACTTTCGGGATATTTCGCCCGCAATTCAGATGCTTGAGCTGAAACAATTTCTGAGAGAAAGATCAATGATATGAGATCCCTAGAACCCAGTTGCTATTGATAGGACAAGTTGAGCCAACTAAAACTTCAAGAGAGTACTTACCTACAAAATTCATGCAAGCCTAAACCTAAGGATACTTGTGTGACTTGTATGCTTTCATTATCTAATAACTTGAACTCATTGCAGGGCTTTATTTGTACTCATCGCAGGACTTATTTGTAGTCATTATCCAATAACTTGGATTTCCTACAAGACTTACTTGTCTTTGCCCCCTTACACTTTTGTTTGGTGCATAGCATACACATCATAACATCATGCCATAACACTTCCTTAACCATTCCAAGGATCTCAAGGGTCTACGGTGTAGGTTATGATGAACCAGACATCTGCCAATGGGCAAGGGGATTCATTTTCCTCTAGCCAACGCCGTTAAAACACGATAACTTGAGTCAGAGGCTATGACCCTCTCGACATGGTGAGCTTGATTCCCATAGAAGGGAATTCAATGATACAAAGTTATTCAATCGAAGCTGCAATTAGATTAAGTTGCTAACATTTTTTTGTGTTTACCCCGCAAGATCCTTGAAAACATTGCATGCATGTCATTACATAACAGGTCTTCCAGTACAGGTTTCTCATTTTCTCGCTGTTTATTTCAGCAGAAATATGGCTCTCGAACAGAATTGAGGAGGTTTCCAAGCTCAAATGCTCAGTTCGAGGAAATGTTCCTAAATTTATCCAAGGGGCAAGAAGAATTGAAAACACTCCTCGCTGGGAACATGACCAAGAAAAATCCTGAAAACAACAAGGATGACCAGTTGGAACAACTGTAAGCTAAGATGGAAAGGATGAGATTCAAGATGAGTAGTCATATGGCTCTTATCTAAAGTTTATCTTGGGAACAAGAAGAGTTAAGGATTCTCATCAGCAAGCTTCATCAAGACAGATACGACCTTCTGGGGAAAACTGCTAGATCTTAGAGCCTAATCAATGATCAATTTGTCTTGGCAGACAGGGAATTGGGTGACATGTTCATGCGGGAACATATTGAAAATAAACTCAGGAGCGGTGAAATTCAGGGGACTGCATCTTCAAGTACTCAGAAGATATTATACATCGGAAAGAAGGAGTCCAATACTGTGTATGACCAGAAGGATCGTAATAAGAGAAATCTCAACCAATCTGTGGGGGCAGTGTGGATCTCTAATCCAGCACCCGTGCAACAACAATGAAAACGGGGTAATCAGCGTAAGCATAATACATCTAAAAGATGCTCTACCGAAATCAACGTGCAATTAGCTCAAGCATTTTAACACGTGTTGGAGGCCAAGCTGATTAGGTTGAAGGATCCTCCTCAGAATCCCAACACCTCCTCTCCAATGTAGAATCCAAACGTAAGGTGTGCGTACTGTTGTACCCCAAATTTTGACCTAAGACGTCATCTCTTATCCGCATCTTTACATTACATTTGTTTTGATCCACCGATTTTAAATTTCATGACTTTTTCGGGCCAAGAGCCATTTATGCTGAACATTGAATCATTTAATCGATTCGTGCGAAAATGATGTTTATTAATTATCTATTATCTAAAACTTGAATAATTGAAATTTATTTTTTGATTATTATTTAGTTTAAAGATATAGGGATAATGAAATGAACATCAGAGAAGAGGCGTATTAATTGTGCGGACGTTTTATTTATTTACTCATCATTTTTAAATTTTAAGTAACTAGAATTTATTCTTAGTTATTCTATAATTTAAAGGTTATGAATAATATAAATAAGCATTTGAGGAAATTCATTGGTCAATAACGATTGCTTAATCGTTCGTCGGTCTAGATTAAATAATTGAAATCCTATTTTAATTATTATAATTTAGTTGAGAATGATGGATTAAATAATCGAAGGTATTAGTTGGTCAATGATAATTATTATTTATCTGTTATTATTTTGAATGAAGGTGATTGGAGATTTGTTTTCAATGATTATTCGTTTGGATAAAATAATAAACGATAAATAAATAAAGAAGAATTAATAGACAAATAGTTTCTTTTATTCATCTTTTTGGTACAAGCTATTTTGTAAATTATTGTATATATTGCAATAAATTACAATAATGAATTGTCGAAATTAAAATAAAACAAACTAGTCTATCTTAATTCTAAAGCTTCCAATCCAATGCGTGTCCGCTCATTTAATTTTACCTGCACAATTAAAAGAAAAGAATTAGAATCCAAATAAATAATTAAACGCAGAAAATAAATTTTAAATGTTCATCATTAAATGTAATGGCCGGAATCAGTTATTTTATTTTTTGCAAATCACGGGATTGCTCCCGGTTCACAAAAAAAAGAAAAGGATTTCAAAACATATGCATAAATTGTTTTCCAAAAAAACTGCATACTTAAGCTAACCACATTAGTTTTAATCCCAAATACAATTTCAAAGCATACAGCATACAGCATACAGCATAAGCAAATATGTAGTAACCACATGCAAGCATGCCTTTTAACGTGGCCTACATCAAGAAGCAGACAATATGTGATGTAAAAAACAATATGCAGTTTTGACTATTCTTGCAAGCAAAAAATTTCCTTTTTCTTTCATCATTTTCCAGCCACTGCATTTTCAGAAATAGACAGCTTATCACACTTTTGTCAAAGCCATTCTGAGAGAGAAAAAGAGAGGGAGAAGTGTGGGATTTGCAGGCTTAGCTTAGGCAGAAAGAGATATACAAAACAAACTAAGAAATATAGCCAGTAGGAATAATAGCATAGAAGAAGAATAAAGGCAAACTGAGTGGACAGTAGTGCAGAATACTCAGGGAGATCCCAAGAGATTTGTTCCTGGCCTGTAGCGCAAGAGAAGAGAGGAGGGCTGTTATATTAGCACAAGAGAAAACAAAGGGACAGATACACAAAACAGCATAAGAGAAAACCAGAGATACAAGTCAGAAAACACATAACCAAGAAACCATTTTCCATAACCTCAAGCCATTTTCAAAAACATATAGAGCAATCATTCAAAATAGCCATGACAAAAACCAACAAAAACCTGCAATAGCCTCACATCAGTAAAAGCTTTGCCCCTGTCCAACATACCCAAAAAACCAGTTCACCATGTCAAAACCTGCATGAGTACTGAGAAAACTATTTTTCCAAACAATACAAAACGCTACCAATTGATTGAGCCCTTTAGCCAATATCACTATCCCACTGTCAACACCATCCACCATCATAAACAAACCAAAAATCTCTACCAGAACATACTGTCCAGAAAAAACCATAAAACATAGCTCAAATCCTCATACCAGTAAAAACGACATCCCTACTGCAAAGGCCTAATCACAAAAAACTTGACAAAATCTTTTACAAGTCCAAGCCACATCATTTCGTAAATCCATCCCTAACCTCAGAATCCAGCATATCCAAACTTTCAAGGATCATACAAATCAGAATAGAAGAAGAAAGAGCCAAAATACAGTTCAACGGGTTCCAACAAGCAACACAGTAGCATTCAAGCAAAAGGGAAGGAAGTCAAATACCGTTCACCGCCGCGTGTGCCCGTTGCCTCCCTGCTGTCCGGCCTCCATCACCCCAAGCCCTCCTCCTTCTCCATCTAGGTAACACCTTTTTCCTTTCTCATTCCTTAAAAAAGGCCATTCGAATCAACGTGGAAAGTAAAAATGGAGAACTAGTCAGAATCAATTAAGAACCTCAAAATCAACTAAAAATTATAAAAAATCAACAGCGAATTCGTAATCAACAATAACAGTAACGAAGCGTTTTGGTCATTACCGTCTCCGCTTGAAGTCGCTGCGCCAACAATGGAGGGAAGAGAGAGACTTGGTGTGGGTGGCCGGACATGGAAACGTAGGCGTTAGAGGCGAAGAAGCGAAGAAGCTGCGCGCGAGAGAGAGATGAAGATCGTGATGAGGCGCCGTTCTGCCTTAAACCAAACCCTAAATCCTTTTATCAAACCAACACAACCCTAATCTCAATCTAATCCCTTGGACCCCCTTTACCCACGACCCGCTCCACATTTGTCTCAACTAAGCCTATTCTTCTTTTCTTACGCTAAAGCCCACTGCTAATTGTTATTCATACCCCATTTTTTTCTTTTATTTGGTCTTTTAGTTAATTTTATTTCATTTTTTTCTTAGTTTAACTAATTTAGATTAATTAGTTTTAGGAATAACATTTAATTTTTAAATAGACAATGTTAATTTTATTTACCCAAATCTCTTAATCTAAGTTTAGGTTATGTCAATAATTTTAGTCTCCTTTTTTTTTAATTAGATTTTTGATTTATAATTTTTATTTAATTTGACTAATATTTAATATTTCCAAAAAAAAGCATATGAAAATGAAGATTAAAAAAAATATATTTTATTTTATTCCCCTCATTTTTGATTAAATATCAATATAATAAAAACATAAAAAATAAAAACATATAAAACTTTAAAAAATATTTCTATTAATTCTCGTTACCTTTTATTATTAAAAATGCGTAAAAAACGAAAACCAATTAAAAACTTTTTCTTTTCGCATATTAAACAAAAATCATATAAAATGCATGTTCACATTTAATTGTTGTGTATCATTTTCTGTTTAAATATCTTGCATTTACTTGATTATTCTGTTTGCGTCAATCCAAGGGAATTGTCTAATTTTTTATCGACTTCATGTCATCAAAAAATATCGTGCGAATACCCTCATTCATTAAAAACTTAGGATAATTTTCCCAAATATCCAATTTCTTCAAAAACTCACACCTTTTAAGTCAAAACTTCGACATTAGGTCTTCGTATCTTCAAAAACCCGTCCGTACCCCTTTTCGGCCAAAACAATTCATTTTTTTAATCAAACGAACATTTTAATAAACAGATATTTCAAAAGGTTCCTATAGAGTACTATAGATACATTGGGTGCTAATACCTTCCCATTGTATAACCAACCCCCGAACTCTCGATCTCTTTCAAAAAACGCCTTGTATTCTTATTACTTTTAAAAGTATTATTTACATTGCATATTTAGGGTTTTATTTCGCTCTCTTCCCTTTTCCTTTGGAAACAATAAAGCGCGGTGGCGACTCTTGCTTTTGCGAGACGAATTAATCAATAATTCGATCTCCGATTTACCCCGCTACATTTTTTATCGCTACAGAATTGGCGACTCTGCTGGGGACTAGATTGACCTCTTGCTGGTCCATCCCTAAGTGGGTTAAGCCTAATTTGTCTTATCTGTTTTATTATTATTTGATATGTTTGATTATGTGTTTAAATTGGGGTGTTTGGGTTTTTTGAAGGACAAATCCTATACCCGGATTAAGTAACACTTAAGGAATAGGACGGGCGGTATAGTCATGTTAACTTTGAGGGAGTAATCCCGAAGAAGGAGGCATGAGATCCCCCACTCAATGGAAGGCCCTCTTGAATTTAATATTTGTTTACCGAGTAATCGGGAAGACATTATTATTTTCGACCTAGGAGCCCGAGAAGTTGAGGACCGTAGAACCCTAACCCATCTTGGCCTTTTTAGGTGTAGCGCGGAGACTATCACGGAGTAATTCGGAAGTAGTTGTTACGCGATGCTACGCTCGGACGAGTTTCTCTTGAGAATATTGCTAATTATTGAGTAATCAAGACGTTGGTAATATCCGAAAGAGGGATGCAGACTCCGGGAACTCTTAGAACCTTGTCTTACAGGTGTGATCGAAACATTAGTACATACCTTTGGGTGGGCTTTACCCTCGACTCCATGCTGAACTTTGAACCTTTAAACCCCATGTTTGCAAATTTGTGTGTGACTGTCGCATTATCATTCATTCATGCATTCATCAACATCTTTGTAAAAACTCGTTTTTCAAGGAACTTTGGAATGATTTTTTGCAAACGTCTTAGGATACTATGGAATTTGGAAGGAGAAATACTCGAAGCTTTAGCTTCAAGGAGCCCGAGATTGAAGAATTGAAGAGTTTGATTCCGAAGATAGAGAGTCCGACAGATTTTCAGAAGAAATATGGGTCCATCGTGCCGCTCATGAAGCGCAATATGAAGAAAGGCATCCTCAACACTCTGGTTCAGTTCTATGATCCCTTGTATCGATGTTTCACCTTCTCGGATTATCAGTTGATGCCTACCTTAGAGGAGTACTCCTATATCCTTGGTTTGCCGATCGTCGACCGTGTTCCTTTTTCTGGGTTAGAAGAGGAGCCTAAATCTCATGAGATAGCAGCCATCACCCATCTGAAGAAGTCAGAGATAGAAGAGAATATGACTACGAAGGGAGGAATCCGGGGTTTGCCGGCTCAGTTTCTGTTGAAGAAAGCTCGTCATTTTGCTGATACAAAGGATACCGTTGCCTTCGAGGACGTGTTTGCTTTACTCGCGTATGGTCTTTTCTTATTCCCTAACATTGATAAATTTGTGGATGTCAATGCCATCAGAGTTTTCCTGATTGGAAATCCGGTCCCTACGCTGCTAGGAGATGCCTATTACTCTATCCACCTGCGAAACTCTCGTCAAGGAGGAATGATTATTTGTTGCGTGCCGTTGCTGTATCAGTGGTATGTCTCGCATTTACCTGGGTCCGATGCTTTCTGGGATCTCGAGAAAGAACCGCGTTGGGCGCCAAAGATTATGGCTCTCACTCATTTCGATATTGACTGGTACAATCGAGTTTACCATGACGTAGAGATCATTGACAGCTGTGGTGCTTTTCCCAATGTACCTCTTCTTGGTACGAAGGGTGGAATCAACTACAACCCTGTTCTAGCGCGCCGTCAGTTCGGGTACCCGATGAGAGATAAGCCGAACAGTATCCATGTGAGTGGTTTCTTTCTTCAGGAAGGACAAGATCATCAGACTGCTAAGAGAGAGATTGAAGGAGCTTGGCGCCATATCCACAAGAAAGGGAGAGATATGCTGGGACATAGAGGTGCCGTTTCTTTGGAACCTTACCTGCAGTGGGTCCGTGCTAGGGCTAATGCTCTCAAGATGCCGTATAAACTTGAGAAACCTTTATTTCCTGCCATCGCACCATCATCAGTTGCTATCCCAATCGCAGATGTAGGAGAATATCAAGGGAACCTGGCTAGGATGAAGTCCGAGAGGGATGCTTGGAAGGAAAAGTACCATATGTCCGAGTACGAGAATCGAGTCCTGACTCGACAGCTGAAAGAGAAGAAGGAGTTGTTGCTTATTCAAGACGGCCGATTCGTTGACCACGATGAGAAGCTTCGCCAGAAGGATGCCTTGTTGAAGAAATACGCGAGTGAAAGGAAGAGGAAAAGGGAATGTTCAGTAAACTTGGCTCTCGTTCCTAATCCGCAAGAAGAAATCATCGATCGACTGATAGCGGAAAAGAAAGATTTAGAAGACTTTTATGAAGAAAAGATCAAGAAGCTCCGACTGCAGCTGGTGTTTGGTCCGTCATCTGAGGATTCTGAGTGAGCTTTAGCTTTAGTTTACTTTATTGATGTCATTTTGTAAAACTATGTAAAAGGGCTTCATGCTCCGAAGTTGTAATTTATTGTTTTCTTAAGGGCTTCATGCTCCGAAGTTGTAATTTATTGTTTTCTTAAGGGCTTCATGCTCCGAAGTTGTAACTTATGGTTTTATTTCGGGCTTCATGCTCCAAGTTGTAATTTACTGCTTCATGTTTTAAAATGTAATTTATCACTTTATTATGGTTTTCAGGTTGTAAGTTGTAATTTATTGCTTTCATTAGTGGATTTGTTATTCCAAGGTTGTAATTTACTATTCCGAATTGTAAGTTGTAATTTATCGTTTTCGATTGACGGATTGAGTTTTTGTTGTTCCAAATTCCTTTACCATTGATGAATGCAAAGTTACTAAAAGTTCCTTGAAAAACTTTTAAAATGAGTCGTCATTTGCATCACCATCATGCATCATTTCACATTCCACATCACATGTTTTCTAGAGTCTCATTCTTGTTCTTTTTCCACCGAAGGTTGCCAAGCTGTCTCACCAACACGACACTCGGGCCAGTCGTCAGAAAAGAATGGAAGATTTGGAACAGGAAAATCAAGAGCTCCGTGGGGAAGTTGCTACGCTTCGTGCCGAGATGGAAAAGTTAACAGCATTGGTGGAAAGTCTGGTGGCTGTTCAGAATCAGCCACCGACTACGACTGCCGAGATTCAGACTTCAACTCCAGTGGTTTCCGAGATTGTTATCGCTCCTGCCTCCGCAACTCAAATCAACTCTCCGATCCAGCATCAGATGCCGAAAGGTTTTCCTTGGGGGATGCCTTACAACTTTATGCCGGAAGGGTGCCAGCCTACCGCCCAACCTATATTTCAGCCTGCATTGTCTCTTCCACAACCAGAGACGACTGCACTGCCGCCAGTAATTCCATCTGTAACATCTTTTCCGCAACCGATCATGACAACCGTTGCTCCAGTGGTCCACTCAGTGCCATACTTGAACGAACCAGTTTATCCCGCCGAACCTGCCGAAAGTATGGGCCTTTTTGATAGAATGGAGGAGTTTCAGGATCAGTTCCAGGAAATGCAGAAAGAGCTTAGAGCCTTGAAGGGGAAGGAGCTGTTTGGGAAGAGCACACATGACCTTTGCCTGGTTCCGAATGTCAAGATTCCGGCGAAGTTCAAAACACCAGACTTTGAAAGATACAAGGGGGATTCGTGTCCTAGAAGCCATTTGACGATGTACGTGAGGAAGATGTCCATGTATTCTGATAATCATGATTTATTGATTCATTATTTTCAAGATAGTTTGACGGGTGCTGCCTTGAAGTGGTATATGGGATTGGACAGCATTCGAATCCGCAATTTTAACGATCTCAGTGAAGCCTTTGTCCATCAGTACAAGTATAATGTTGACATGGCGCCGGACAGGGATCAACTCCGGGCAATGTCGCAAAGAGACCGAGAATCTTTTAAGGAGTACGCCCAGAGGTGGCGTGAAATTGCTGCTCAGATCCATCCACCCCTGGAGGAGAAAGAGATGACTAAGATATTTTTGAAGACCTTGGGATCCTTTTACTATGAGAGGATGGTAGCCAGCGCGCCCAGTGACTTTACCGAGATGGTGAGCATGGGTATGCGATTAGAGGAAGGAATTCGTGAAGGACGTTTGATTAAAGAGGGGAGTACGTCCAGCAGTGTGAAGAAGTTCGGAGGTGTTTTCCCGAAGAGGAAAGAACAAGATGTTAGTGCTTTGTTTCCAGGTAGGCCTAGGAGAGGCTACTCTCACGTCGCGGCAGTCACTCCGGCTGTCCGCCCGGCTTTGGTAGCCCCATCTCATCAGATTCCGCCACCTCAACAACGACCTTTTCAACAGCAGCCTCGACAACAGGCCTATCCGCTCAACCATCAGAACCGTTCGCCCAGAAAGCCGCAGTTTGACGCCATTCCCATGACGTATACTGAATTGTTTCCCGCTCTCATTAGAAAGAATCTCATCACAACAAAACCACCTCCTGTCGCACCGAACAGTGCTTCCCCGTGGTATAAGGCGGATCAATTCTGTGAATATCATCAAGGGTCACCGGGGCACAACCTTGAGAATTGCTTTGCGTTGAAGGCGGATGTGCAGAGATTAATTAAGCATGGCATCTTGTCTTTTAAGGATGTGAATCCAAATGTCAGAGATAACCCTTTGCCCCGACATGGGGCAGCTTCTGTGAATATGGTGGAGGGTTGCCCGGGGAAGTTCCGAGTTTTCCAAGTCGAGCACATCAGAGAATCATTGATTAGGTTACACCAAAGTTTGAGAAGACTTGCCTTTGTTAGGCACCAACATGACTATGACGTTTGCCAGTTTTGTTCAAGAGAAGAGGATTGTCCTATTGTGAAGGAGGACATTCAGAAGTTGCTAGATCAGAGAATTATTACTATTACCTATGACCGAAATCCTGAAGATGAAGTGAATGTGATAACCCCACAGTTTAATTTACCAGAATCAGTAGAGATTGCTTACAACAGCCAGACTGCGTCTGCTGATCCTTTGATTATTTACCCACCTGGCCCTGTGCCTTATAGCTCAGACCAAGCCGTGCCGTACAAGTATAACGCCACCATGATCGAGAATGGGGTGGAGGTCCCCATACCAACCAGACCGTCTTTCGTTAATATTGCCGATGTAAGTAGAGTGACAAGAAGTGGGCGTGTTTTTGCCGCGGTACCGACAAGAAGACCAGAAGTTCAAATAAGGAGGCCCATGCCGGCGGAGATCCCTGTAAGAAATGAACCAAGGGTTGAGGTAGGTCGATCCAGTGAACCTATCCCTCACCCTGAAGAAGATGAAATCTTAAAGCTTATCAAAAGAAGCGAGTATAAAATTGTGGACCAGCTTCTGCAAACACCTTCCAAGATTTCCTTGCTTGCCTTATTGAGAGACTCTGGGGCACACAGAGAAGCCTTGATGAAAGTGTTGGACCAGGCGTTCGTAGACCATGACGTGACAGTTGATCAGTTTGACGGGATTGTGGGGAATATAACCTCGTGTAACAACTTGGGTTTCAGTGATGAGGAACTCCCGGAGGAGGGGAGAAACCATAATATGGCTCTGCACATTTCAGTAAGTTGTGGGAACGATACCTTATCAAGCGTGTTAGTGGATACCGGCTCGTCATTGAATGTGATGCCCAAGACCACGTTGTCTCGACTTTCATATCCAGGTGCTCCTATGAGGCCTAGCGGGGTAATTGTTAAAGCCTTTGACGGTTCCAGGAAGACGGTTATCGGTGAAGTGGATCTTCCCATAGTGATTGGTCCCCATACTTTTCAAATCACTTTCCAAGTGATGGACATCCGTGCTGCTTATAGTTGTTTATTGGGCCGTCCCTGGATCCATGATGCCGGGGCAGTCACCTCCACGCTCCATCAGAGATTAAAGTTTGTGAGACATGGGAAGTTAGTGATGATTGGGGGAGAGCAGGCCATGGTGGTGAGTCATTTATCATCGTTTTCTTTTATTGAGGCTGACGAGGACGTCGGGACCCAGTTTCAGGGCCTATCAGTTGCTAAGGATACCGTGAAGAAGCAGGGGGCATCCATCTCTTCTTTTGAGGATGCACGGCGTGTGGTGGAGAGTGGTTCGGCCGAAGGATGGGGCCAGGTGTTGACGCTACCCGAGAACAAGTCTGGGGAAGGTTTGGGTTTTCATCCAATAGCTGCAAGGGTCAAGAAAGAGGTGGTTGTTCGTCCAATTCAAGAGGTCTTTCGGAGTGCAGGGTTTGTACATCCTGAGGTTGATGCTGTCATAGATGATGATTCCGAGGAGGATTTGCCCGTGTTTGTGACGCCTGGATTGGCTTGCCAAAACTGGATAGCTGTTGATATTCCTGTGGTTATGCACGTTTCCGAGTAATGTTTTGTTCATTTTTCTTTAAAAAAATCGCTCTGCCCAAGGCGAAACGTATTTTGTGTCGGGCTATGAAAAATAACTCCTTTTGCTCTGCCCAAGGCAAAAGAGAAATGTCTGGGCTTGTTGTTTCAAGTATTTCCTCTTTAATGAATAAAATGTTATTTTGTCCACTGCTGTTTTATTTTTCATTTTTTGGGAAATAATAATGAAAATTGATTAAGAGCATTTTGTTTTATTTGCACAAATCGATTTCTAAAATAAAGCATAATCATGTGTGCAGATTACTTCATGACTTAACCATCGAAAACAATGATCCTATGCCCTCTCCCAATTTTGAATTCCCTGTGTTCAGAGCCGAAGGGGAGGATGATGAAGAGGTTCCTGTTGAGATTTCCCGTTTGATTGAGCAGGATGAGAAGGTCATTCAACCATTTGAAGAACCTGTAGAGTTGGTCAACTTGGGTGATGAAGAGGATAGAAAGGAAGTCAAAGTCGGAGCTTTGCTTATCCCGGAAGTTAAGGAGAAGATGTTGGAGCTTCTCAGGGAGTATGTTGATGTGTTTGCGTGGTCTTACCAAGATATGCCAGGGTTGGACAACGACATTGTGGAGCATCGTTTACCATTGAAACCTGAATGTCCACCGGTCAAGCAGAAGTTGAGAAGGACTCGTCCTGACATGGCCGATAAGATTAAAGAAGAAGTTCAGAAGCAGATCAACGCAGGTTTTCTTGTGACGTCGGTCTATCCTCAGTGGTTAGCCAACATCGTGCCTGTTGCTAAGAAGGATGGTAAGGTTCGGATGTGTGTAGACTACAGAGACCTGAACAGAGCTAGTCCGAAAGATGATTTCCCATTACCTCATATTGATGTATTGGTCGACAGTACTGCCAAGTTCAAAGTCTTTTCTTTCATGGATGGTTTCTCTGGTTACAATCAAATCAAGATGGCGCCGGAAGATATGGAAAAGACCGCTTTCATTACACCGTGGGGAACTTTCTGTTATCGAGTTATGCCGTTTGGTTTGAGGAACGCTGGTGCAACGTACCAAAGGGCCATGACTGCTTTGTTCCACGACATGATGCATAAGGAGATCGAAGTGTATGTGGATGATATGATTGCCAAATCACAGACTGAAGAAGATCACTTGGAGCATTTGTTAAAGCTATTCCAGCGGTTGAGAAAGTACAAACTCCGTCTGAATCCCAATAAGTGCACTTTTGGCGTTCGTTCGGGAAGACTTTTAGGTTTCATTGTCAGTCAGAAAGGTATTGAAGTGGATCCCGATAAAGTCAAAGCTATTCGGGAAATGCCCGCGCCCAAGACGGAAAAACAAGTAAGAGGATTCCTTGGGAGATTGAATTACATTTCTAGGTTTATATCTCACATGACTGCTACTTGTGGGCCAATTTTCAAGCTTCTCCGCAAGAACCAAGGATGCGTGTGGACGGAGGATTGTCAGAAAGCTTTCGATAGTATCAAGGAATATTTACTCGAACCTCCCATTTTGATTCCTCCGGTGGAAGGAAGGCCCTTGATTATGTACTTGACCATATTAGAGGACTCCATGGGATGTGTGCTTGGTCAACAAGACGAGACTGGAAGAAAGGAGCACGCTGTATACTATCTGAGTAAGAAATTCACGGACTGTGAGTCTCGGTACTCATTGCTTGAGAAAACCTGTTGTGCTTTAGCCTGGGCTGCTCGCCGTCTGCGCCAGTATATGATTAATCACACTACTTGGTTGATCTCCAAAATGGACCCGATCAAGTATATCTTTGAGAAGCCCGCCTTATCTGGAAGAATAGCCCGTTGGCAGATGTTGTTATCTGAATATGACATTGAGTATCACACTCAGAAAGCGATCAAAGGGAGTATTTTAGCTGATCATTTGGCTCACCAACCAATTGAAGACTATCAATCCATCAAGTTTGATTTCCCAGATGAAGATGTTATGTACTTGAAAGCTAAAGACTGTGAAGAGCCGTTACCTGAAGAAGGACCTGATCCTGAATCCCGTTGGGGTTTGATATTTGACGGAGCTGTGAATTCCTATGGAAATGGAATCGGGGCAATCATCGTCACTCCCCGAGGTACTCATATCCCGTTCACGGCAAGATTGAAATTTGACTGCACGAACAACATGGCGGAGTATGAAGCGTGTATTATGGGTCTCGAAGAAGCACTGGACTTGAGGATTAAAATTCTGGATATTTATGGAGATTCGGCGCTGGTGATTAATCAAATCAAAGGAGAATGGGAAACTCGTCATCCTGGTTTGATCCCGTACAGAGACTATGCTAGAAGGTTGTTAACTTTCTTCAACAAGGTGGAATTGCATCATATCCCTAGGGATGAGAATCAAATGGCGGATGCTTTGGCTACTTTATCTTCAATGTTTCAAGTGAATGATTGGAACGACGTGCCTACAATTCGAGTTATGCGCCTCGACCGACCTGCTCATGTGTTCGCAGTAGAAGAGGTCACCGATGACAAACCTTGGTTCTATGACATCAAACGTGTTCTTCAAACTCAAGAGTACCCGCCAGGGGCATCCAACAAAGATAGGAAGACGTTGAGAAGATTAGCAAGCAGTTTCTTTCTCAATGAAGAAGTGTTGTATAAGAGGAATTACGACATGGTCTTGCTCAGATGTGTAGACAGACGTGAAGCAGACATGCTGATGCAAGAGGTGCACGAAGGGTCCTTTGGCACTCATGCCAATGGACACGCAATGGCTAGAAAGATGTTGAGAGCTGGTTACTACTGGATGACCATGGAATCTGATTGCTGCAAGTATGTGAAGAAGTGTCATAAATGCCAGATTTACGCGGACAGGATGCACGTACCGCCGACCCTCCTCAATGTTATATCTTCACCTTGGCCTTTCTCCATGTGGGGCATTGATATGATTGGGATGATTGAACCCAAAGCTTCAAATGGTCACCGTTTCATCTTGGTGGCGATCGATTATTTTACTAAGTGGGTGGAAGCCGCCTCTTATGCTAATGTAACCAGACAGGTGGTAGTCAGATTTATCAAGAATCAGATTATTTGTCGGTATGGTATCCCGAGTAAGATCATCACTGATAATGGTTCGAATTTGAATAACAAGATGATGAGAGAGCTTTGTGAAGAGTTCAAGATCGAACATCATAATTCTTCTCCTTACAGACCGAAGATGAATGGGGCTGTCGAAGCTGCTAACAAGAATATCAAGAAGATCGTCCAGAAGATGGTGGTAACTTATAAGGACTGGCATGAAATGCTTCCGTTTGCTTTACACGGTTATCGTACTTCAGTTCGAACTTCAACAGGCGTGACGCCTTTCTCCCTAGTTTATGGTATGGAAGCGGTACTCCCCGTGGAGGTTGAGATTCCATCTCTGAGAGTGTTGATGGAAGCCAAGCTTTCCGAGGCCGAATGGTGTCAAAGTAGGTACGATCAGTTGAATTTAATCGAAGAAAAGAGATTAACGGCTTTGTGTCACGGTCAGTTGTATCAGCAAAGAATGAAGAAGGCTTTTGATAAGAAGGTTCGGCCGCGCGAGTTCAGAGAAGGTGACCTCGTGCTCAAGAAGATATTATCTTTCCAACCCGATTCTAGGGGCAAATGGGCTCCGAACTTTGAAGGACCATTTGTTGTTAAGAAAGTTTTCTCCGGAGGTGCCATGATTCTCGCCAATATGGATGGCGAAGATCTCCCGCGTCCCCTGAACGCCGATGCAGTCAAGAAGTATTTTGCTTAGGCAAATTCCTGGTCAAACCAGTCTTGGCATCTGAACATATTCTGGAATTCAAAGTTGTTAGGGAGAATAGTGATCATCGTTTTGTATGACCTCTTATTTCACATACTATTTCCCCAAACTTTTGTAAACCGTCGGAGTCGCATTGTTAGCGAACTACCATCGTATTAATGAAATTTGAGCATTTACCTTTTGTGGGCAAAATTTTTAATTTTATGGAAATACTTGAAACAAATTTACGTAAAATATTCTTATTTCTAAAATGTGTCGTGAATAACGAAGGGAATATTAACAGTCGTTCCGAAAATGGTCAAGCCATGAAATGCAAAACAGTACAGTAATTTATGCTTGCATGATGAATTTGTTTTCTTTCAAAATCGTCATTAAGTGTTGGCTGTGTACATGCTTGGTTATGGTGGTGCTAAACTTGGTGATTCCCCAGTTGTTCCAGTTAAGTGTGGTTTTAGCTACCTTTATTTGGGAGATGTTGAAGTGCGGTACACTTCGTCTTATGCCAATGGTTTATTGGTGCTAGAAGTTTGGATTTGATTGTTCGTCTCTTCAGAAGACTTGGGCCTTGTAGCGTGACATCTTCCGACATTGCTTCGTATTCCGTCTATCTTCCATCTTTTCAAGAGTGGCCGAGCGTTTACGTTGCTGTGACACCTTATTATCTCCAAGATATCCCATCTGTCTGTTTTGTCAGCATATACATGACATTCATTTATTCATCCACACTTGCATCATGCACACACAGTTGTATTTGTTAATGTCATTAAATTCGTACACCTTAGTCGTGTCTTTTTTTCAAATAACATATTTGATCCTTCCAAATAGGGTGTCAGCTTAAGCATAAAGTGCGCCTCTTTTCTAATTCCCCAACTGAGCTAATCCTCGTGGATGATTTTTGATTTAGTTTACCTTGTCCATTTCTCGATAGGATAATTTCTCCAATCGATTTACTTTCTCATTGGGAGAAGTCTTGTCTGACTGTTTTCTCTCTGGTTATTCCTGAATGAAGTTGTTGCCTCTTGCATAGGCTACCTCAGTTGTTTTTTTCCCCAGTGAAATTGCGACCTAGACGGTTGGTGCATTTATTTTGCACATTTTGAATATGTGATCTCCTCGGGAAGGATTGATTCAGGGTTCTCTTTGATGAAGATTTTATTCTCTGCCAATATCATCGCAGTTCCCCTCTGAATTATGTTGGAAAACGACAAGCGGTAGCTCTTCACGAGCAACTTGTACGTTACTATCTTCGACAAGCGCCGAGCAGTAGTTCTTCATGAGCTACTAGTGCGTTATTTTAGCTTTCGAAAAGCGCCAAGCAGCAGTTCTTCACGAGCTACTAGTGCGTCATTTTATTCCGTTGGAAAGCACCGAACAGCAGTTCTTCATGAGCTACTAGTGCGTCAGTTATGACTTTGTGAAAGCGCCGAGCAGCAGTTCTTCATGAGCTACTAGTGCGTCAGTTATGACTTTGTGAAAGCGCCGAGCAGCAGTTCTTCATGAGCTACTGGTGCGTCATCGTCATTTTACCCTTTTTGGGAAGCGCCGAGCAGCAGTTCTTCATGAACTACTAGTGCGTCATTTACTCTTTTTGAAAGCTTCAGGCAGCAAACTCTTCATGAGTTATCAGTACGTGTTACCAGTACGTTATTATTCTTTGGACAACAGCAAGCGGCAGCTTCTTTATTTGAGCAACTTGTTCGTTATCGGTATTTTCTTTGGACGACAGCAAGCGGCAGCTTCTTTATTTGAGCAACTTGTTCGTTATCGGTATTTTCTTTGGACGACAGCAAGCGGCAGCTTCTTTATTTGAGCAACTTGTTCGTCATCGGTATTTTCTTTGGACGACAGCAAGCGGCGGCTTCTTTATTTGAGCGACTTGTTCGTTATCGGTATTTTCTTTGGACGACAGCAAGCGGCAGCTTCTTTATTTGAGCAACTTGTTCGTCATCGGTATTTTCTTTGGACGACAGCAAGCGGCGGCTTCTTTATTTGAGCGACTTGTTCGTTATCGGTATTTTCTTTGGACGCCAACAGCTGGCAATTTTCTTTATTTGAACAACCTTCGTATCTACAGCATTAATGAGTATACCTCTGAAATCTCGCGGAGAAGTCTGGCACGAATCTACACCCCCAGAAGTCGGTAACCAGTTATCAGCAATTCGATACTCCCTGTCTACCGTCGACCTTGAGTTGCGAATTCATTATTTGGATCAATAATCTGTCATGGCCTATGCAAGGTGCTCCCTTTGTTAGGGTTAGAGGTCGTATTCCCTCAGTTTTAGTCGCTGTCAGGAGTCTGTCGTTTGAAGTCGATAGCTCGTTCTCCCAGTAGCGTATTACTCATGTATTTGTGTTTTGTTGACGTTCGATTCCCTCAACATTGTCTCGTTTCACGGTATCTCTCTCTGTGAGTTAGATCGTTGCATTCTTACCACCGTGTGATGACGGCATCTTAGGACAAAATTTGCGTAATTATGTATTTAAGTACCTTCAATCTCGTCGACACGAAGATTTTAATCTTCATATCTCCGGATAGAAGAAACTTAAATAGGGGCAGCTGTTGTACCCCAAATTTTGACCTAAGACGTCATCTCTTATCCGCATCTTTACATTACATTTGTTTTGATCCACCGATTTTAAATTTCATGACTTTTTCGGGCCAAGAGCCATTTATGCTGAACATTGAATCATTTAATCGATTCGTGCGAAAATGATGTTTATTAATTATCTATTATCTAAAACTTGAATAATTGAAATTTATTTTTTGATTATTATTTAGTTTAAAGATATAGGGATAATGAAATGAACATCAGAGAAGAGGCGTATTAATTGTGCGGACGTTTTATTTATTTACTCATCATTTTTAAATTTTAAGTAACTAGAATTTATTCTTAGTTATTCTATAATTTAAAGGTTATGAATAATATAAATAAGCATTTGAGGAAATTCATTGGTCAATAACGATTGCTTAATCGTTCGTCGGTCTAGATTAAATAATTGAAATCCTATTTTAATTATTATAATTTAGTTGAGAATGATGGATTAAATAATCGAAGGTATTAGTTGGTCAATGATAATTATTATTTATCTGTTATTATTTTGAATGAAGGTGATTGGAGATTTGTTTTCAATGATTATTCGTTTGGATAAAATAATAAACGATAAATAAATAAAGAAGAATTAATAGACAAATAGTTTCTTTTATTCATCTTTTTGGTACAAGCTATTTTGTAAATTATTGTATATATTGCAATAAATTACAATAATGAATTGTCGAAATTAAAATAAAACAAACTAGTCTATCTTAATTCTAAAGCTTCCAATCCAATGCGTGTCCGCTCATTTAATTTTACCTGCACAATTAAAAGAAAAGAATTAGAATCCAAATAAATAATTAAACGCAGAAAATAAATTTTAAATGTTCATCATTAAATGTAATGGCCGGAATCAGTTATTTTATTTTTTGCAAATCACGGGATTGCTCCCGGTTCACAAAAAAAAGAAAAGGATTTCAAAACATATGCATAAATTGTTTTCCAAAAAAACTGCATACTTAAGCTAACCACATTAGTTTTAATCCCAAATACAATTTCAAAGCATACAGCATACAGCATACAGCATAAGCAAATATGTAGTAACCACATGCAAGCATGCCTTTTAACGTGGCCTACATCAAGAAGCAGACAATATGTGATGTAAAAAACAATATGCAGTTTTGACTATTCTTGCAAGCAAAAAATTTCCTTTTTCTTTCATCATTTTCCAGCCACTGCATTTTCAGAAATAGACAGCTTATCACACTTTTGTCAAAGCCATTCTGAGAGAGAAAAAGAGAGGGAGAAGTGTGGGATTTGCAGGCTTAGCTTAGGCAGAAAGAGATATACAAAACAAACTAAGAAATATAGCCAGTAGGAATAATAGCATAGAAGAAGAATAAAGGCAAACTGAGTGGACAGTAGTGCAGAATACTCAGGGAGATCCCAAGAGATTTGTTCCTGGCCTGTAGCGCAAGAGAAGAGAGGAGGGCTGTTATATTAGCACAAGAGAAAACAAAGGGACAGATACACAAAACAGCATAAGAGAAAACCAGAGATACAAGTCAGAAAACACATAACCAAGAAACCATTTTCCATAACCTCAAGCCATTTTCAAAAACATATAGAGCAATCATTCAAAATAGCCATGACAAAAACCAACAAAAACCTGCAATAGCCTCACATCAGTAAAAGCTTTGCCCCTGTCCAACATACCCAAAAAACCAGTTCACCATGTCAAAACCTGCATGAGTACTGAGAAAACTATTTTTCCAAACAATACAAAACGCTACCAATTGATTGAGCCCTTTAGCCAATATCACTATCCCACTGTCAACACCATCCACCATCATAAACAAACCAAAAATCTCTACCAGAACATACTGTCCAGAAAAAACCATAAAACATAGCTCAAATCCTCATACCAGTAAAAACGACATCCCTACTGCAAAGGCCTAATCACAAAAAACTTGACAAAATCTTTTACAAGTCCAAGCCACATCATTTCGTAAATCCATCCCTAACCTCAGAATCCAGCATATCCAAACTTTCAAGGATCATACAAATCAGAATAGAAGAAGAAAGAGCCAAAATACAGTTCAACGGGTTCCAACAAGCAACACAGTAGCATTCAAGCAAAAGGGAAGGAAGTCAAATACCGTTCACCGCCGCGTGTGCCCGTTGCCTCCCTGCTGTCCGGCCTCCATCACCCCAAGCCCTCCTCCTTCTCCATCTAGGTAACACCTTTTTCCTTTCTCATTCCTTAAAAAAGGCCATTCGAATCAACGTGGAAAGTAAAAATGGAGAACTAGTCAGAATCAATTAAGAACCTCAAAATCAACTAAAAATTATAAAAAATCAACAGCGAATTCGTAATCAACAATAACAGTAACGAAGCGTTTTGGTCATTACCGTCTCCGCTTGAAGTCGCTGCGCCAACAATGGAGGGAAGAGAGAGACTTGGTGTGGGTGGCCGGACATGGAAACGTAGGCGTTAGAGGCGAAGAAGCGAAGAAGCTGCGCGCGAGAGAGAGATGAAGATCGTGATGAGGCGCCGTTCTGCCTTAAACCAAACCCTAAATCCTTTTATCAAACCAACACAACCCTAATCTCAATCTAATCCCTTGGACCCCCTTTACCCACGACCCGCTCCACATTTGTCTCAACTAAGCCTATTCTTCTTTTCTTACGCTAAAGCCCACTGCTAATTGTTATTCATACCCCATTTTTTTCTTTTATTTGGTCTTTTAGTTAATTTTATTTCATTTTTTTCTTAGTTTAACTAATTTAGATTAATTAGTTTTAGGAATAACATTTAATTTTTAAATAGACAATGTTAATTTTATTTACCCAAATCTCTTAATCTAAGTTTAGGTTATGTCAATAATTTTAGTCTCCTTTTTTTTTAATTAGATTTTTGATTTATAATTTTTATTTAATTTGACTAATATTTAATATTTCCAAAAAAAAGCATATGAAAATGAAGATTAAAAAAAATATATTTTATTTTATTCCCCTCATTTTTGATTAAATATCAATATAATAAAAACATAAAAAATAAAAACATATAAAACTTTAAAAAATATTTCTATTAATTCTCGTTACCTTTTATTATTAAAAATGCGTAAAAAACGAAAACCAATTAAAAACTTTTTCTTTTCGCATATTAAACAAAAATCATATAAAATGCATGTTCACATTTAATTGTTGTGTATCATTTTCTGTTTAAATATCTTGCATTTACTTGATTATTCTGTTTGCGTCAATCCAAGGGAATTGTCTAATTTTTTATCGACTTCATGTCATCAAAAAATATCGTGCGAATACCCTCATTCATTAAAAACTTAGGATAATTTTCCAAATATCCAATTTCTTCAAAAACTCACACCTTTTAAGTCAAAACTTCGACATTAGGTCTTCGTATCTTCAAAAACCCGTCCGTACCCCTTTTCGGCCAAAACAATTCATTTTTTTAATCAAACGAACATTTTAATAAACAGATATTTCAAAAGGTTCCTATAGAGTACTATAGATACATTGGGTGCTAATACCTTCCCATTGTATAACCAACCCCCGAACTCTCGATCTCTTTCAAAAAACGCCTTGTATTCTTATTACTTTTAAAAGTATTATTTACATTGCATATTTAGGGTTTTATTTCGCTCTCTTCCCTTTTCCTTTGGAAACAATAAAGCGCGGTGGCGACTCTTGCTTTTGCGAGACGAATTAATCAATAATTCGATCTCCGATTTACCCCGCTACATTTTTTATCGCTACACGTACCACTCTAACAGTACTGGAAATGACACTAATAGTTATTGGACATTGAGAAATAAGATTCAAGACTTGGTCGACGAAGGAGTGCTAGAGTTCACACAAGATGGTCAGAGTAAATTCTTCTACCATCCCTCAAAGGCACATCAAATGAAGTGACATGTTCAGACAAAGAGGCTTTTTGTTCTTTATAATTTTCAAATTGTAATTTCTTTTGATTGTTCATACACTTATTTGATGTCAAACTTTGTCATTCCATTGATGAATTTCATATGTTTGTCTTGAATTAATTCATTTGTTGTCACTATAATAAAACCATGCTTTTACTTCCTTTTTGTGATATTCAACTCTGGATTAAAAGTTGTAAGCCTTTAGAGGGAGGATGACGAAAAAGATACCACAATCTCTATAGTATGCTTTTGAACAGACCCAGATAACGATGTACAACCGTTGTTTCAAATCCTAAATAGTGGAGTTATAAGAAAGATAATCCCTAGTCAACCCCTTTGAGCCTAAGAAGTAGGAGTTTTCTTTTTCACACAAATTGAAACCTTTAATCATAACATGGGGCATGGTAATTTCTTAGTTAATTCAATGGTGCATTCTATCGCAAGCTTTCTTTTCGTACACGACGAGTAGCGTCAGAGGTATCATTCAAAAATAAAAGATGGTGATGGTTCCGCATAATCATTAAAATAGGCAGTCATTATCTCTCAAAAGAAAAGCCCTCTAAGTCAAAACCTATGAAGGAGGCTTAAGAAAAAACGGGGGCATCTCGCTGACTGTAACCACAAAGGAAATAATTCAAGTAAAAGGTAGAGATAATAAAATAAAAAAAGGAGGTCACTATAAATCCTCAACAATAGGAAAAAATGTTACAAAAAATGGCTGCCACCTCAAAATAAACTTTCAGTATCCGAACCATCACTGGAATATCAGGGCAAAGATTCCATAATCAATTGGGAGCTAAACGCATAATTAACTGAGTATAGGACTAAAGAACATCACGAAGAATGGGTTGGGTACAAATAAAGCTTAAGCCTTTATCCTTTGTTTCTTAAACCGTGAACCAGGCCACACTACAACCCTTAAAATTCCTAACTGAAGCATGGGTTAGTTCGAAAGCATACTGTTACAAAAGGTATTCCGACTTCTGTAAGGCTTTATAAATCCTAAGTTGATATCACATTCTTGCAAATTTTGTTTTACTAAAAAATGCATTTTCAATACTTCAAGATAGACATAAGCTTTGCATTTTTTAAAATGCCATTGTTTGCATATGACTAATTGTTCGACGATAGAGAAATTCACATGACGCATATTCAATGAAGGAAAATCCTCTCAATGAATAGAATCACCTCAGATGGAAATATATTTCTAGTAACAGGCCTTTCACAATCAAGGGGCATGACATGGTGTCTAACTGATCTGGGGCAGTCGAGTCAAGATTCAAGGAATCTCTCAAAAGTCCTGAATAGCCAGGGGCAGATCTCCATCTGAATCACTTGGGGCATTGAACACATGAATTCCAGCAAAGGATCACGTACAATCAAGCAAACATTTCCTAGCAGTGCTACAACACTTACTACTATGGACATTGAAAATTCCCTGCACCCTGTGAACACGGACATAGTCAGAAAATACTACGCATGAAAAAAAGACCCACTAGGTCGACTACCTAGGCAAAACAAGGGCATCCCGGCGAACCAAAAAAAGTTTGGGCAAAAATTAGGGATATATAAATAAAACTGTACACTCGGCAAGTTGAAAACCTGAAAAGGCGACTTGGGAAAAAAGGGTATCCCGGTGGACTGAAAATATGAAAGGACAGTCTAGGAAAAAGTTAGGGATTAAAGCATATGACTATGTCCCATCATCTCGTCACTTGTCTACCAATAGAAGACTTATCACCTTAATCAACATTCACCAAAGGATTTAGAAGTTAAGATATGTTCAAGTCTCCACGAATCCCCACAGAACCACTTCCATGAGATTATCCCCATAAGGTATTCTTCATAAGTTCATACATTCCCCGCAATTTCTTGGGCAGATCACTCTGGCTGATAAAGGAGTATGATCTTCTCCCCGGTGATGTCACCAACATACAAGATCCCAAATGTTACAGTCTATGGGAATTCCTCTCCCCAGCTGAGTTTTCAAAACTATAAAAGCCTCTGCAGATTACTTCTCTCCAGCAGAGTGCATTCTCCTCGACAAAGAACTTCCCTCAGCAGGATATTCCTACATTTCCAGGGTTTATTTCCCCAACAAGTTCCGGATTCCCCACCACGAGTCTTTTCTCAAACTATTATGAATCAACAGACAAAACCCCTTGTCCCCAACAGAGTTGATACTATTCCCAGTAAGTTGTTGTGAAGCCTGGAACCCGACCAGATAACAATTTAACTTTATCCTAAGAAAGTTGCTGCAAATCCTGGAATTCGACCAAATAACAATTTAACTTTATCCTCCTAGAAAGTTGCTGCGAAGCCTGGAATCTGACCAGATAACAATTTAACTTCATCCTTCTAGAAAGTTGTTGCGAAGCCTGGAATCCAACCAGATAATAGTTTAACTTCATTTCTAGAGAGTTGCTACGAAGTCTGGAATCCGACCAGATAAGAGTTTAATTCCATCCTCTTAGAAAGTTGTTGTGAAGCCTGGAATCTGACGAGATAACAGTTTAACTTCATCCTCCTAGAAAGTTTCTGCAAAGCCTGGAATCTGACCAGATACCAGTTTAACTTCATCCTCCTAGAAAGTTGTTGTGAAGCCTGGAATCCGACCAGATAACAGTTTAACTTCATCCTCAAAAGTTGTTGTGAAGCCTGGAATCCGACCAGATAATAGTTTAACTACATCCTCCTAGAAAGTTGCTGCGAAACCTAGAATCCGACCAGATAATAGTTTAACATCATCCTCCTAGAAAGTTGTTGCGGAGCCTTGAATCCGACCATATAACAGTTTAACTTCATCCTTAGAAAGTTGTTGTGAAGCCTGGAATCCGACCAGATAATAGTTTAACTTCATCCTCCTAGAAAGTTGATGTGAAGCTTGGAATCCGACCAGATAATAATTTAACTTCATCCTCCTAGAAATTTGCTGCGAAGCCTAGAATCCAACCAGATAACAGTTTTACTTCATCCTCTTAGAAAGTTGTTGTGAAACCTGGAATTCGACCAGATAACATTTTAACTTCATCCTCCTAGAAAGTTGCTGTGGAGCCTAGAATCCGACCAGATAACATTTTAACTTCAACCTCCTAGAGAGTTGCTGTGAAGCCTGGAATCTGACCAGATAACAGTTAACTTCATCCTCCTCAGAAAGTTGATGTGAAGCCTGGAATCCGATCAGATAACAGTTAACCTCATCCTCCCCAGAAAGTTGTTGTGAAGCCTTGAATCCGACCAAATAAAAGTTAACTTCATCCTCCCCAGATAGTTAACTTCATCCTCCTCAGAAAGTTGTTGTGAAGCCTGAAATCTGACCAGATAACAGTTAAGCTTATCCTCCCCGGAAAGTTGTTGTGAATCCTTGAGTCCGACCAAATAAAAGTTAACTTCATCCTCCTCAGATAGTTGCTGCGAAGCCTGGAATCCGACCAGATAACAGTTAACTTTATCCTCCCCAGAAAGTTGCTGTAAAGCCTGGATTTCAACCAGTTACCAGTCAACCATCCTCTCCAAGACGAAAGTTTAACCATCTCTTTTATCCCCAGTCAGGGTAAATAAGAACTAAATTCCCCAGTAAAGAGGTGGACAACCAAAGGTTCTTAAACTCTACTCCCCAAGAAGAAATCAACATCTCCTGCAGTGTTTCCTCAAAGAAAACAGGAATCCCCAGCAGAAGTATTCAAGACAAAATTTAAGATACACATACTTTTCATCCACAACGATAGTCAAGGATTTATCTTCCTCAGACTAAGATGATGCTCAAATTTGCGAATGCGCTTCATTAACATTGCACATCCATAGATCATTTACCAAATGTTATACCATATTCATACAAAATGCATATATAACAATCTCATTTATTTTGAGAACATCATTACGCAATGCATTTCATCCATCATGACATTGCATACAACTAACTCTTTACCTTTTCAGGAAAGATCAGTCAACAAATATCATCAACTACGTATATGACCTGACAGTCTTCTCGAAAGCAACATCTGACTAAGGGCAATTTCATCATTTTCCTCAGAAGTTAAAGATAATTCAAGACCTCTTCTAGTTCAGTTTAAATCAATCAACGATTTATCCTAATTTGTTTTCTGGTAGACTTCTATCTCTGGTTCAGCTAGATCGACCCCAAGATTTTGCTGATTTGTTTCCAGTTAAAGATGATTCAAGACCTCTACTGGTTTAGTTTAAATTGATCAATGATTTATCCTGATTTTTTTTCTGGTAGACTTCTTTCTTATGTTCAACTAAATCGACTCGAAGATTTTACAGATTTTGTTTCTAGTTAAAGATAATTTGAGACCCCTGTTGGTTTAGTTTAGATCGATCAACGATTTATCCTGATTTGTTTTCCGGTAGACTTCCTCCGATGGTTCAGTTTAAATCGACCAATGATTTATCCTAATTTGTTTTTGGTAGACGCTTCCTCTGGTTCAGTTAAAATCGCTCAAAGATTTATTCTGATACTTCTTCCAGTTGAAGTCAACAGTTATTTTGGATGGCATCTATAAGCCCATCTCCGACGACTCTCCGTAACTTCTCCAAATGGCATATATAAGCCCATTCCTGATACAATCAGCCAACAATGTTACCATCTTGCACAGGCAAGTGCAAATTTCTAGGGTCTTAAGTGTTCAATCATTTTTTACCTTCAAGTCACGAATGGCGGACATGCCAATCTAACTCTTCAGGTTTAAAAAGATTGAACATGGGCAGCTGTGGTACCCCAAAATTTTCCCTCCCATTTTTCTGTAAATCATTCTTTCAAGGCTCTTCAAATGGTCAAGGCACCCAAGGGTTGACTAGTCAAGATTCACCTCCTAGACCAAAAGCCCACAACTAGGGTTTGGAGATTCTCAAGAAAATTTGGTCTGCAAAAGTCTCAAGTGGATCCCATTTTTCTTCATAGGTCCTCAACAAGGCTCATGTCAATTTTCAAGCCCTATATCATAAGTTTGCTCAGTCAATGACTCAAATGCTTGAAAATCAACTGTATTGATCAAAAAGTCAACTATGGTCAACATACAGTCAAACTTAAAGATTTTTGGTCAACATCAACATTTTGATGTGATATTCATCATTTGATAAATTTTGATCATGATTCCCCAAAGAAAGTCCTCAGATCATCAAAAGTCAAGAATTTGTCAAATTAGGGTTTTCTTTAGGAGAAGTCAACTGAACTTTGGCCAGACATTACTTTCTCATGCTTCATCAACTTTTCCCTAACCAAAGCCCATTTTGAAGAAAACTCTATTATCTATAACTTTGTTTTTATTCTCAAGTCCAAAAATTGCTTCATTTGGAAGATATGATCTCATACATTATATGTCATTTTCAAAAAGTCAACAAAAGACACTTTTTGTCAAGGCAACGTACATCAAGATAATATCTCCAAATACAAAAACGATTAAAATAGAAACTGTAGAAGGCATCTTGGGATTTCCAAAAAGTCCAAGATCATCTTCAAAAAACGAAAATTGAGCAAGTTATGAGTTGCACAAGTTGGACAATTTTCAAGAAATGCATGGAATCTCAATTGAGCAAATTTGTGATTTTAAGTTATTGGGCCTAACTTTTTAGAGTTCAAACATACTCATGACATATCCAAAATCCTCTAAAACTATCCATGCATTATTTTGATTTTTATTTCTTTTTATTTGAATTTTTCATTTAAATATAAAAGAAATCAAGTGAAATATCAAACAAATGGATCAAGGCTTAAATGGGATTCATTTAGATCATTCAAGAGGCCCAAATTCGAGCGAGGTACATAAAAAATGACCAGGTTCATGCAGCAAACAAAAATGGCAAGGGATCATGAAGTTTGGAAACTTTTCAAAACTTGATTTTTGTTTTAAACCATGGTTTAATAGTGTGATTCCTTTCCATGTTGGTGACTTTAATGGTGTGATTCTTTACCATATTGATCTAGCCTCCTACTACTCTATAAATACACAACATTGCAAGCATAAAGGAGACGGGAAAAAAATTGCAATGAAAGCTTCACAAAATTCTCAAGAAAAAATTCTCAAAGTTGTAAAATTCATAACTGCGTTCCCAGGCGTGATCAGTCCAAACCAGTGATCAAATCATATCCTTGAGGCTCCCAGGAGTTCAACCAAGCTGATAACCAAGCCCTTCCACGTCCAAAACTCCCACATCCAATCATACCAGTTTGGTAAGGTTTTAATTCCTCGAACTCTCTAATCATGTGAAACACTAAAATGCCATTATTAAGGCTCAAGAATCATTGAGTTTCGGATCTCACTCTACAGGCCATTTCAGGCCAAACTAATGCCATATTTGAACTCGCATCCTGCGATTTAGGTCCATAAATTCTACAGTTTTTTTGTTTTGCAGGTTTTCAAAAAAAAAATATCATCGGAGAAGATGGTGTTTCTCCCCCATGTCTTGCTACGGTGCCTAGGCCAATGTTATTGGGCTTAGGGGATTTCAAATCTCTGCACCCCCTAATTACTTGTTTTGCAGCTTGGCCCAATTTAATTTTGTTGTCCTTTTCTTTTATTATTTGTTTCCTTTTATTTCAATTAATTTATTTTCCCTAAAAATCATAAAATCAAAATTACAAAAATAATTAGACTTAGATTTTCATTAATTAAATTAATTTTAATTAATCATTTGTAATCACTTTTTTAAAATTAATTAATCAATTAGAATTAGGTTTTCTTTTTCTTAATTTAATTTAAATATTTTTCTAAAACAAATAAAAACAACAAAAACATTTCTTTTTTTACTTAGAAATTTTTCTTAGGTTTTTTCTCAATCCTTTCATTTTTCTTTCTTCCTTCTCCCGCGCGTCTATTTATTTATTCGTATTATTTTTCATAATTATGTAATTGTATAAAGGATGTAATAATTTTAATTAGGACTTTTAAACTTTTCTTTCCCCCCGTTTTGGTTTGTAATCCCCCCCCCGAAGCCTTGTAATAGTGTAGATTTAAATTCCCGCATCTTTATTTTCGTACTAATATTAACTGTTAGATGAATGATAATACGCCTGTATGAAAAGACTAAGAGAAAACGCTAGCAAACCTAACATCCGAAGATAAATAACTGAAATACAACACGCTCGCACACATGCACCTCTAAGGTACCTCCACTTGTTGCCTTCGTAATAAACAATCACGACTCTCGAACATAAGAGATTTTAGTGGTGACACTTTGGTTTAAAGATCACAAGTCCCTCGATGACTCTTTCGACGTTGCCTCGGTATATGATCTTAAAACCTTAGGGTAATTACTAAAGTATCTTACTAGTTGCTTTCGTGACTGTACGATGACCCTCGCTCGTCACTCAAAAATCCAATGATAGGGCTACCTACTCACTAATAGTAGGATAACACTGTCTAAAGGAAAATAGGAAAAGAAAAAACCTTTTGAGTAGGTAGATAGCTCCTAATTGCTTGCTCATAAAAACAATCAAAAACTATTTTTTACACATACATAAACTCTTTTCTAAATATTTTCAAAGACAAAAAACACTTTGTATACGTTCTCTCCGAAACGAGAAACATTACAAAGTTCACCGCACTACGGCGTCTTTTCAAAATATCTTCAAAATAAACTTACACAAAAAAAGAATTTTCAAAGTGAGCTAGCAACTAAGAGCCCGTAGATAACTACGAATGGAAAGGATGCTAACACCTCCCCTTTCCATAACCTACCCCCTTTACTCAGAGAATTATCTCGAAAGGTCTTTCTTGTTCTTTTCATCCTTTCCTTTGCTGGATAAAAGAAAAGTCGGTGGCGACTCTTACTAACCGCAACATTGCGATAAAATGAAAAACCAGTAAAGTTAGTTCTCCCACTGTATCACAGTTGCAATAGAAGAAAGTTAATTTGTTGTTTCCGGATTTTGGGATTGAGCCAAGAAACCTTAGGCTTGAGCTGACCACTGATTGAATGAATCTATTTGGTAATCTTAGCACTAATCATTCTTTGTGGCCTATTATTTTCACTATTTATAACCTATCTCCTTTGTTGCATATGAAGCGCAAATATATTTTGTTAAGTATGATGATTTATGGGCCACAACAACCTGGTAATGACATAAATATTTATCTTTCTCCATTAAATTTGTTAAGTATGATGTTTACTTAAGTGGTTGTCGTACGGGCCAAAATTTAATGTCATAACTTGGACTGCATATGATATTGGTCATTATACCTTTTATACAAAATCATAAGATGATCATAGTACAATGCAAAATAGTAGGGTTATAGTTAAAGCCGAATCAATGTATTTCTCTAGTTTGAAAGATAAGAATCATGTATTGGCAACTACCGCGTTCTATGGTGTCATTGAGGATATTTGGGAGATTGATTTTGTTATCAAAGTTCCTTTATTTAAATTCAAGCGGATTCCCAATAATAGTAATGGCGTAGACATTGATGACTTAGGATTCACACGGGTTGACCTTGGTAAGGCATCTTTTATGACTGAACCATTCATCATGGATTCTCAAACAAAACAAGTTTTCTATGTGACTGACTCTTCGGACATATTAGGGAAATGGTCAATCGTTCTCCAGGGAAAACACATACCTCTTAGTGATGAAAGTCTTGATATTCCATCTACTCCTTCTCACACAACAAAATTTTCTACCTCATATGATGAAGTTGATGGAGACGTTGCGCATGATATTCGAATCGATCATGAAGAAGGCATATGGGAAAATAAACAAGTAAGTATTTTATTCTTTATTCATAATATATTAATTGTATGTTATAATTTCTATGTATTTTTACTAATGAAAGTATGGTTATTTGAAATCATAGGTCTTTATATGTCAAGACACCAAGAGACAAGACATCAAGACACAAGGAGACAAGACACCTAGAGACAAGAAACCAAAATAGAAAGATACAATTATGTGATGTTATGTAATATGTAAACTGTAGGTTGTTTTGTGACATTTTGTTTTGGAAGTAATACAAATTTTTTGGTTCTTAATCCAATTTTTATTGTTATCATGATACACTTATTATTATGAGAACTATATCACAAATGCAAATTGTTTGTTCTGTTGTGATATCATCCACAAAAATACATGTTAAAAATGGGAAAAATTATAAAAAACAGGATTAAATTTATTACTTCAGCAGAAAGTTTCACAACGGTTAAATAGCACAACCATTGTAATATCTCGCGTGTTGTCCAGAACAATATAAATACCAAAACAGCGTTGCTGAGAATTGAACCTAGGACCTTTAAGTATATCATAACTATTATTTGGCTCAACTTTTGTGATAGGTCGTGCGCTTTCTAGTTTTCTACAACGGTCACTGGACCGTGATTGTAAGTAATGCATATAAAACCACACACTACATAACAACGCCTAGTCCCGCGTGATTACTTATCTTTTCCAACCATTGTTGAATGCCTTTTCCATAGTAGTGATTAATACATTCGTGAAGCTCATGTTTCAAAAATTAAAAGTGTTCATATGGCACGAAAAATAAACTTCAAGACTCCAGAAGCAAAGTGAAGAAAGCTCATCGTCCATTCCATCATGTAATCAATATGGATAGAAGGACATATAAGATCAAACTATCCTTAAAACCCAAGAAGAAACCAAAATCAAAGAAATTTCAAGAAATCCAAAAAGAAAGCATGCATATCATGGGATAACGATGATATGGAATCTTCAGATAAAGAAGAAGAAAACCTCTGTATCATGGAAAATCATCAAGACAATTAAGTAAGCTTTAATTTTTCCTATCAAGATTTATTTCACCTTTGTAAGAATCTAACAAATGAAACAAGTAAATTAGAACAAATCATCTCTACCTTCAAAGACACTATTTTTAGAACAACATTTGCTTCTGCATATAATCTCTAGTTTTGATGATAACAATGCATATATTTTATATGTAACAATTTTGTTTTCTAATTGTTTCTTTAGGTGTGTAGAAATAATATTCTATTTGATTTTGGATAAGATCATTAGAATCGTTGTTGGCACCATCAGAAGAACTATTTTATTCACTTCTCAAGAAATATCAATAATTCTGATGAATGCTTAATATTCGCTAGAAGAGGATATTCATGTGTTCCTAAGAAAAGTGTTTGCTTCCAGTTCATAAACCAAGATGTGTTTATGAGAAAAGGATTTATGTGTTCTTCTCAGATAAGCTTTTTCTTCCAGCTCAGAAATCAAGATGTGCTTCTCAGATAAGCTTTTGCTTCCAGCTTATAAATCAAGATTTGTTGGTCAGATAAGCTTTCACTCCAACTATGAAGACAAGCTTCTGATTTTAAAGAATCTAATACTTTTGGAAACATTATTACAATAAGACGTCTTCTGAGTTAATCATCATTTCACATCAGAAGTATTCCATCAAAAGAGAAAGAACAAGAACATGATCACTTATGGACTTTTCATTATTACTTCAGATTAGAAGTATTCCATTAGAATGTAAGATCAAGAAAACTTGCACAAGAAGAAGTATACAATAATAAAATACCTATTTCACTATGGTGAAGAATGCATTGTACAACCAAAGAAATTTGTCTCCCATGATCTCATGCTACCGTTATGGCTGCTGGAAAATAAAAGTGACATTTTGTCTTTTTAAACGATTTACTTTTTGGCCTATATAAAGGGATCACTCTTCATTGCAAAAGAAGAAGCTAATAAAAAAAGTTGACGCAACACCATTTGAAGAGTTGTTGCTCATTTTTATGTTAACTTTTGTTCTCCATTCATGAAAACACAAAGACTTGTTGCTCATTTTTGTGTTAACATTTATTCTCTGTCATTTTTGTAAGCACAAAGAGTTGTTGGTCATTTTTTTGTAAACATTTGTTCTTCATTGTAGTGTTAAATATGCTTTTCAAGAAGCACTATTGTAAACACTTTTGATTGTAAATATTTTGAGATTTGTTTTCCTCAAGTGACTAGGTGATAGTATGTATACTTGATTGTTTGTTAGTATTTCAATATTAGTGGATTAAGTCCTTTTTGAAGGAAAGATCACCTTGGTGGGTGGACAAGAGTAGCCTTGTTTAAGGTGAACTTGTATAAACCGATTGTGTCACTTTTCTTTCTTAGCTTGTCTATCTTGATTGTTTGTGAGAAGAATTTCTAAAGAAACTGTTTTTGAACACCCAATTCATACCCCCCCTTTCTTGTGTATTTCTCAACCTTCAATTGGTATCAGAGCTTCAAATCTGTTATTGAATTTTCAATAAAACACTTAACCTTGTAGAGAGATCCAGTGTGAGATAAACTTATATGGTCGCTTATCATACTAACGAAAGAGATAGTTACAATGCTAAGCCTCCTGTCTTTGATGGAGAGAAAATTGACTACTGGATAGATAAACTAGAAAGTTTCTTTCTAGGCTATGATATAGATCCTTGGGATATTGTAACAAATGGCTATGAGGCATCTGTTAGTGCGATTGGTATTCCTATTCCCAAAAATAGAATGAATGATGTACAAAATTGTGATCTCAAGAATAATCACAAACCCGTAACTATTATCCTCAATTCTATTTCTTAAAATGAATATGAAAAGATCGCTAATAAATAAACATCAAAGGGTATTCTTAATTCATTAAGAATGACACATGAAGACAATGCTCAAGTCAAGGAAACTAAGGTTCTGGCCTTAATCTAGAAATATGAGGCATTCAAGATGGAATAAGAAACGGTTGAGACTATGCTCTAAAGGTTTTAAAACTTAGTATCAGGACTTAAGGTTCTGGACAAAGGTTACTCCACAGCTGATCATGTCAAAAATATCATCAGAAGTCTTCCCAAAAGATGGACACCTATGGTTACTGCATTAAAGCTAGCTAAGGATCTGAACAACATAACTCTTAAATAGTTAGTTAGTTAGTTATATTAATAGTCATGAAATAGAGTTAGAGGAAGATGATCCCCAGAAAAGAGGAAAATTTGTTGCTCTCAGATCAAGATAAAAAAGAACCAAGTCATAAAGGAACAAAGCCTTCCAAGATGAAAAAGTAGAAGATTATGACGATGAAGTTTCCGATGACGAAGATGAATTGTCACATCTGTCCAGAAGAGTCAAGCAACTCTAGAAGAAAAGACAAGATAACTTCCAAGGATCCAGAAATAGAAGAGATCATCCAATAACATTGCAAGAGGAAAAGAAAGCAAGGAAATAACATGCTACGAGTGCAAAGAGCCTGGATACTACAAAAATGAATGTCCAACGCTCAAGAAAGAAAGCATCAAAAAAGAAAGATTCAAGAAAAGTAGTTTCAATGGAAACTTGGATTAAATCTAACTTCGAAGGATCAAAATAAGAAGAAGAGCATACTAACGTAGCATTAATGGCCACTATGTCAGAAGGAAACACCACATAAAATGAGTCTGACTCAGAAGAGGTATTTTCTAAACTTTCTCATGCTAATTTAGAATTATGTCTGTCAGAATCTCTAAGTAGGTATCATAAACTTTAAAGAAAATTCAAGAACCTATAAAAGATTCATGAATATGAAATTGTAGAGTATGGTAGGCTAGAGAAATAAGTTTATAAACAAAAAGGAGACAATTTTATTTTAGAAAAATAAAATACTTTTCTAAACAAAAAATGTTTATAACTTGAAGAAACTCTTTCTAAAGCTCCCCCGTCTTCTGAAACAATCTTATATAAATATGATAAGGCATTTCAGAAATTCTTAAACAACAATAGAGGGAGAAGCAAAATGGATTACATGATCTATGGTGTCAGTAAAAATGGAAAAATAAGAATTTGTTATGTTTCTGATGAAGTTAATAAAAAAATAAACTTGAATCTCCTTTTTCTTATCACTACACACCCGCATAGAAACTCTGGGAAAACTAATTCTAAATGACCCAAAAGATTCTGGGTGCCAAAAGATAAAATAGTTTATGTTGTAGATATCCTATGCAACATAGTTAAAACACCAGTCATGGTACCTGGACTCTGGATGCTCACGTTACATGACGGGAAGAAAGTATATGTTCCAAAACATGGAACTTAAAGATGTTAGGTACGTTGGTTTTGGAGAGGACCAGGAAGGAAGAATAAAAGGATATGAAACAGTTGGTAATGGATCTCTTCCTTCTATATCTAATGTACTTTAGGTTAAGGATCTAATGCATGATTTGTTATCCATAAGTCAATTAAGTGATAACAGTTATGACATTATTTTTAATAAAAAATCCATTTAAGGCTGTAAGTTAGAAAGATGGCATAGTTCTCTTCATTAGAAAGAGGAAAAACAACATTTATAAAATAAAGCTTTCCGATCTTAAAAGTGAAGATGTAAAATGCTTAATGTCTGTTAATTAAGAGCAGTGGGTGTGGCATAAATGCTTGGGTTAGCATGAGAAGGACATCTATTCTAAATAAAGTTTAGTTAGTAAGAGGCCTACCTAAGCTGAAGTTTACTTCAGATTCTCTTTGTGAAGCATGTCATAAATGCAAGTTTTCTAAAATAACTTTCAGATCTAAAAATGTTGTTTCTACCTCCAAACCTTTAGAGCTTCTATATATTGACTTATTCTATCTAGTTAAAACTGCGTCAATCAATGGTAAGAAGTATGGACTTGTCATCATTGATGGTTATTGTCGCTGGACACGGGTAATATTTCTAAGGCACAAGGATGAGTCATATTCTGCATTTACTAGTTTCTGTTCTAAAGTGCAAAATGAGTTTGATTCTAAGATTGTTAGAGTTAAAAGTGATCATGGTGGTGAGTTTGAAAATAAAAAGTTGAGGAGATATTTGATTTTATTGGAATAACCCACGATTTCTCCTGCCTTAGAACTTCCCAATAAAATGGTTTTGTAGAAAGGAAGAATAGGATATTGCAAGAAATGGCCAACACCATGATAATTGAAACTAATGTGGCTAAGCATTTTTTCGGCATAAGCTGTGAATACAAATTGTTACATTCAAAATAGAATCTCCATAACACCTATTCTGGAAAAGACTCCTTATGAACTATATAAAGGAAGAAACCCCAACATTTCTTATTTCCATCCTTTTGGATGCTCCTGTTTTATTCTGAACACTAAAGAGAATCTTAACAAGTTAGGCTCTAAAACACAAAAGTGTATTATGTTGGGACACCCATAATACTCTAAGGGATATAAAGTATACAATATAGAAACATGTATTGTGGATGAATCAGTTCATGTTAGGTTCAAAAATAAGCTTTACCTAGAAATGTCAAATCTATTTGAGAACTTTGCAGATCTAGAAATAAAACTTGCAGGTTCTAGAGAAAAGGCTAAAGATTTTGAGGATAAATATTACAATAGAAAGGATAATACATCAGAAGTACCTGAATGTTCATCAGTCTAGAAAAGACTAAGGAAAAGACAATCCTTGTCTGAAGATTTGATTCTAGGAGATAAAGCTAAACCTGTCAGAACAAGATCCACATTTAAACAATCAAAGAAAAGCTTCTGGGATTGGTGTCTCTAATATAACCAAATTCTTGTCAAGAAGCACTTCAAGATAATGGGTGGGTTATGGAAATGCAAGAAGAGCTGATTCAGTTCTCTAGAAATGATGTTTGAGATCTAGTACCTAAGCTTAAAGGGACTCGTGTTATTGGAACTAAGTGGTTATTTAGAAACAAGTTAAATGAGAAAGGAGAAGTTGTCAGAAATAAAGCACGAATGGTCGTACAAGGTTATAGTCAACAAGAAGGTATTCACTACAAGAAAACCTTTGTTCTAGTCGCTAGGTTAGAATCTATTCGAATTCTAATCTCTTTTGCTGTTAATAATATTATAACCTTATATCAAATGGATGTCAAAAGCATGTTTTTAAAGAGGTATATGTACACCAACCTCAAAATTTTGAAAGTACAAAATTTCCACAACATGTTGTTAAACATAAAAAATCGTTGTATGGTTTGAAACAAGCTCCCAGAGCTTGGTATGATAGACTAAGTGCTTTTCTTATAGAAAATGGTTTCTCAAGAGGCATGGTGGATACTACCCTTTTCTGTAAAAGAATTGGAAACAATCTAATGACATGTCAAATAAATGTGGATGACATTATTTTTAGTTTTTCTAATTCATCTGTTTCGCAAGAGTTTTCTTAGCTAATGCAAGCTGAGTTTGAGATGAGCCTGATGCAAATACTTTATGGGAATACAAATAAATAAAAATCCAGAAGATACATATATTTATCAAAGCAAATATACAAAATATCTTCTAAATAAATTTGATATGTCAGACATAAAACTAGCAAAGACTCATATGCATCTTACATGCATTCTGGAGAAAGATGAGGTTAGTACAAAGGTTAGTTAGAAGCTCTATCATGGTATGATTGGCTCTCTTCTCTATCCAACTGCTTCTCGTCCAAATATTTTATTCAGTGTATGTATTTGTTCTTGTTTTCAATCAAATCCAAGGGAAACTAACTTAACTGTTGTTAAGAGAATCCTAAGGTGTCTGAAGGGAACATCTAACTTAGGCTTGATGTATAAGAAAACATTAGAATACAAGCTATAAGGTTTATGTGATGTAGACTATGCCAGAGATAGAATAGAACGAAAAAGCACTTCTGGAAACTGTCAATTTTTGGGGGAAAATATAATCTCTTGGCCTAGCAAAAGGAAATCAGCTATTGCGCTATCAACTGTTGAAGAAGAATACATATCAACATCCCTTTGTAGCACTCATATGCTCTAGATGAAAATTCAACTTGAAGATTTCCAAATATACAAGGGTAAAATTCCTATATTTTGTTATAACACAGCTGCTATCTGCTTAAGTAAGAATCCTATTTTGCACTCTAGAGCTAAATACATAGGAATCAAACATCATTTTATTAGAAACTATGTTCAGAAAGAGATTCTTGTTTTAAAATTTATAGATACAGACCATCAATAAGCTGTTATTTTCACAAAACCTGTAGCTGAAGATATATTTATGTTCATTCTAAAACATTTAAATATGGTACTCTGTCCAGAATGAAAAAATTTCCTTTTATATGTGTTTTACTCTTGTTGTGAAAAATGTGTTTCTAACTATGTACAATTAGTTCATTATTTATCTTTTCCAATGATACTTCTACTATTTAGAAGATGTCTTGGTCAGAAACATCTCAAGTCAGAAACCTTTTGATTCTCTTCACTTTGAGAACATCAACATGCGTGTTTTCAAATGAATGGTCATTTATGCACCGTTTAAGTAAACACCTCGAACAATGGGAAATTTTTTTGAGATTAGATAAAATCTTCACATTTCACTCCTATCATTTTTAATTAAGGAAATGTTGAGACCATTTTTTGTTGAAAATAAATATTGTTAGCACGGCCTATCTATTCTCATGTTTCTTTTGTCTTCTTGTATTAATTTTCCATTACGATTCTCTCGGAAATGATGAATGTCCTTTGTTCTCCCTAATCTCTTGCTCAGACATTAACTGCTTTGAGTATCTCGAGTCTGATTTTCCTCTGAAGGAAATCAATTCTCTTGTGAGTTATGTTTTCTCTTTTTCTATATATATATATATATATATATATATATATATATATATATATATATATATATATATATATATATATATATATATATATATATATATATATATATATATATATCCTGTCTTGTTTCGTCTAACTCTTGATTCTTTAGTGTGTCTTTGTTACAAAATTCTTCCCTCATACTTGTCTTCTTCGTGTCTTCAAAAACCTTTTATAGAAATGAAGATCTCTTGTAGATTATTGATGAAAAGAATCCTAATCTGATGGTTCTGAATGTAACTTCCCTCTTAGCATAACTATGCAGGGATGGTCTAGTTATGTTGCTATGCTTAATGGACCCATATATCCAAACCTTGTAAAAGCATTTTAGAAAGATGCATCTGTAAGCAGTGATGGTAGCTACATTAAGTATAATATTTATGGTTTTCCCTTCTCATCACTCCTTCCTCCATTGTTGAGGCTATTGGATGTGCTCCAATAGGTATCACTACGGATCAATCCTGTGTCAGGTAGACCCCTGTTGAAAAACTCATTACCATTCCAGATACTGCTTTTATGGATAAAAGATGTAAATCCTTTAGAATATAGCTTTTTTGAATGTTTCGTGTCTTGTTTCTTTTCTTTTATGTATTATCTTCTATGTCTTATTTGTACTTCTCTTAATCATCAATGAAAAATTTCTTTTTTTTAAACTTGTCTGTTATTGTCTATCTTTTTATGGAATTAAAGAATGCGTGCTAATGTTTTTCAAAACTGATGTTTCTAACTTATTTTTGAAAAATATTTTTGATAATGACAAGAAGGGGGAGAAAAATAGTGATGATTTTGATACATATCTAATTATCTAAAATCTCATTGCTTACATTCTAACAAAATATATATGCAAGATTGTTGAGAATGTTGTTTCAGGAACACGTTGATAAGCGAATAGATCAAACTCAAATATAGAAATTCTATTTTTTAGAAGGTTCTGATAAATAACTTCTAATGTTTCATTGGTTCTAATATATCAAGCTTAAATTAAAATATCCTATGTTAAAATCTGGCTTTGATAAAGTTACCAATGCTCAAATATCCCTTAATCTCTAAACGTTATAAGTCTTTGACTCAGGGGGAGCTTGTTTATCTCAGGGGTAGTTTTCTAAAAACTAAACTCTAATACTTTTATGATATACCCTTGTAAAATTGTTTCATCAAAATACATGGTTTTGTCATCATCAAAAAATGGGAGATTGTTAGAACAAGACTTTGTTCTGCATATAATCTCTAGTTTTGAGGATAACAATGCATATATTTTATATGTAACAATCTTGTTTTCTAATAGTTTCTTTAAGTGTGCAGAAATAATATTCTATTTAATTCTGAATAATATCATTAGAATCATTGTTGGAACCATCAGAAGAAATATTTTACTCACTTCTCAAGAAACATCGGCAGTTCTGATGAATGTTGAATGTTTGCTAGAAGAGGATATCCATGTGCTTCTCAGAAACATGTTTTCTTCCAATTCAGACACCAATAAGTGTTTCTAAGAAAAGGATTCATATGTTCTTCTTATATAAGCTTTAGCTTCTAGCTCATAAATCAAGATTTGTTTGTCAGATAAGATTTTGCTCAAAGTCTGAAGACAAGGTTATGATTCTAAAGACTTTACTACTTTTGGAAACATTATTACAATGAGACATATTTTGTATAAATCATTGTTTCACATACGAAGTATTCCATCAGAAGACAAAGAACAAGAACATGATCTCTTCTGGACTCTTCATTATTACTTTAGATTAGAAGTATTCAATTAGAAGATAAGATCAAGAAAACTTGCACAAGAAGAATTAGTATAATAGTAAAGTACATATTCCACTATAGTGAAGAATGCATTGTACGACCAAAGGAATTTGTCTCCCACGATCTCATGCTACCATTATGGAAGCTGGTAAATATAAGTGATGTTTTTTCCTTCTCAACAGTCAAATTTTTGGCCTATATAAAGGGATCACTCTTCATTGTAAAAGAATAAGCTAATCAACAAAGTTGAAACAACACCATTTGAAGAGAGAAGTTATTATGCAAAAATATTCAAGTAAGAAAATATGCATTCAAGAGAGAATAAAAAACACAAAGAGTTGTTGCTCATTTTTATGTTAACTTTTGTTCTCCATTGCTGAAAACACAAAGAGTTGTTACTCATTTTTGTGTTAACATTTATTCTCCATCATTGTTGTAAACACAAAGAGTTTTAGCTCATTTTTGTGTAAACATTTGTTCTTCATTGTAGTGTTAAATCTTCTTTTCTTAAAACACTATTGTAAACACTTTTTACTGTAAATCTTTTTAGATTTGTTTTCATCAAGTGACTAGGTGATAGTTTGTATACTTGAGAGGGATAATGTGTTTTTCTAAAATCTTAGATGTTTGTTGTAATCTTTCTAGATTAGTGGAATAAATACTTTTTGAAAGGAAAATCACCTTGGCGGGTGGGCAAGAGTAGCCTTATTTAAGGTGAACTTGTATAAATCGATTGTGTCACTTTTCTTTTTTAACTTGTCTAATTGATTATTTGTAAGAAGCATTTCTCTAGAAAAAGTTTTTGAAAACCCAATCCACCCCTCCCCCCTTTCTTTTGTTTTTCTTAACCTTCAACCATCTCTTCCATTGAATGGAAAAATAAAAACATGTTGGAATAAATAGAAAGTCTTAGAGAGAGATAACATTATCTAATTCAAAACTCTTCCTTATCTCATAATACTATGAGTCTATAAAGTGTGAGCAATGTGACATTTTGAAAAAGAAAATTGATGATGTTCAAAACACACTTAATAAATTCACTAAAGGAAGAGACAACTTGAATCTTTTGTTAGGAAACCAAAAGGAGTTTTACGATAAGGCTAGTCTCGATTATGAACCTAAGAACAATAGTAAAATCTTTAGTAATATTTTCAATACCCAACCAACATCTAAATGAAAAACATAAAATGTAATTACTGTAATAAAAATGGCCATATTGCCATGTTTTGTTTTTATCAAAAAGTGTCATGAGAGCAAAGAAGAACACCCTCCTTCATACTTTTATAAAGAACACTGTGTACGTAAAAATAGAAAGATGTGTACTCTTAATATGTATTCCACTAACATGAAAGGACCCAAAAAGATATGGGTACCAAAGGTAGAAATGTCAAATTGTGATGCAGATGATGATACCGATAATTGCTCTTCAAGTGAAGAAATAAATATGTTATATTGTTCCTCTCCTACGAGGGAAGAAATTCATTTGCCTAATAATAACAAGACAAAATAATTGGATCTTTGAATCTTGGTAAGATCCCTAATCTTACCCCTTAGCTGTCTCGATTAATAATAAGCATCATCGCACAAGTTACTGAGCATTAAAGTAAGTTGTGTAACAAAGTATGATTTCTCTATATGCACGGTCTATAAATTTTTTAAGAAAAATACTTTTTAACTTTCTGTCGAAAAGACCATGACTATGAAATAACTCATACATATTACATTTGATGAACTATCCCCTATTACGTAGAAGTATAGGTTGTTACTTTTGACGATATCTCTTAGAAAACATCATTGGAAGATGACAATCAAGGGAAAGAAGAATGTCAAAAGTATAAATAAATAGATTCAAGTTAAAGATATCAAAATCAAAAGATAGGAAAGCCTTATGATATGGAATTTGTCTAGATGTTCTTTATGTTGATGATATCCACCAACTAATATGATAAATATGTTGACTTTGATGGTATCATTCAATGTCTACGATCATGGAAACTATTAAAAGGTTAAGATGACAAATGGATTTATTAGACCTAATTGTTGAACCAAAATCCCGTATCAAATGATTCATAGAGAATAAAAATTGATGGTGGCTTGTCTTTTCCTCAAAAGGGGAAGTTTCTCAACTCACCTTGAGATTTTGAGGTAGTACACTTAATAGAGATTGAAAAATCGTAAAAATATTATTAATTCTCTAGTAAGTGATTTATTTACTACTTCGTCAATTAAAATATTTTATATTAACCTATGATTGAGTTTCAATTTTTTATGGAGCAAAGGGATGTCAAATACAACATGTCTAGCCAATAGTAATCTAAGGCCTAATGAGGAAAAAAAGAAGCTATCCAAAAGATTTTCTAAGATGAAATGTTTTTCCATTGAAAAGATTTTGAGAAATAAAGAAGTAGACAACATAATTCCCTCTTAGCTTAGAAAACTTAAAAAAAAAATAGAGTTATGTTCGAGAAAGAAATAAAGGGAAGATGTTCTCCAAAGCATACCTACCCTTTTATTACAAAGCTAGATGCTACCTTCTGTGGAAAATTAAAATCTTAGATACTATTCATTGAATTGAACTGCTCATGTCCATAACTAGAAGGTAACTTGTTCCTTTTACATAGGATCTATGTGCTTTGATTATTTTACATTTTTTATTATGACAAATGGGAAGGAGTATATTCTCAGGAAGAGTAAGGTATGCTCTCTATTTAACTTGGGGGGAGTCCAAGTACTCCAAATATATTTGTATTGTTTTCTTTTACTACCTCCCCGAGAGATGTGTTGTCATCATCAAAAATATGGAAATTTGGATCTATTTTATTGAATGTATGGATATGATTATCCTACTAATAACCTTCCTACAGTTTTGATGAAGATAACACCAACGATAGTTAAAGTCGGTGGTAAAGGTTCTCCAACTCTCTGATGATGGTGATAAAACTTAATGGAATATCAGTTCTAATATAATATTAGAATCAAGACTTTATTGAAGTGCTTATATGATCAATATATCTGGAAACGAATATTAAAGGCCTCAAAGTTGTGAAAAGAGAGGAATTGTTAAAGCTCGTCTAGTCGTGTCTGTCTAAGTGAACAAAGTTTTGTAAAAGTAAGGAAGTAAATCCTAAGATACTTGAAACCTATTTTTTTTATATATATATCAAATATATTTAAAATGATTTTAACCCCGAGCCACGTGATTAAGATGCTTCCAACTTTCTTTTTGAAGCCTTTTTGAACTAACTGGTCGATTGGGACCTTAAAACAATCGATTGGAAGATATTTTGTAACTACCCAATCAAGTAGAACCTTAAGAAAATATATTGGATAATTTTTTGAAGTATCTAATCAATTATAACCTTAAGCTAATCTATTATTAAGTTAAGAAGGCCCATGGATCATTTTCTTTTTTCGTTTCCTTTTCATTTCACACAATTTCCCAAAGTTTTACATTTTCTTTGGGATTTTTCTCTCTATTTCTTTCTCTCTAGAGATATTTTTCTTTACTCGTGGTTTTCTAAGTGATTTTGAGTGAATCTTTATTTTTGAGGAATATATTTTTGTAAGTGGTCGTGTTGGTCGTTTAGTTTCTTAAAGGTGTGAATCCTTTAAGAGATCGAGTTTTTGGTTCTTGATATTAACTTGTTGTAAAATCTCTATTATTGATTTATTAAAGATTTTCCAGTAAAATATTTGTTTTGGTTAAAGAGATCAGTCATAAATCTATAATTGGTTCGATAGCATAGCCCGGGGTAAAAGCTATTTTTCGGTTGGGGGATAAGCCTTTTAAAATCTCAAAATCAGATTGTAATAAGGTTCATGTGCAAAACTTGTTAAAATCTCAAAGTCTATAGTGAAACTCTCAAGAAGACCTCTTGGGGACATGACTAGGCTAATGTTCGGTCAAACCTATATAAATCTCTGGTGCAATCTTTCTAACTTTATCTATTTACTTTTTGCAATTTAATTTCCTATATTTTATTTCCGCTGCGATTACTCACTTAAAATTCACTAATAAAATCTTAATCTAGAAAGGTAAAAACTAACACAAGATTTTTAATACCACGATTCAAACCATATTGTGCTTGTGGTCACTTGTCCAACAAGGAGGAGGCGAGGAGGAAAGAGAATGGTTTGTAGTTGAGAATGATGAATATATAGAGGTTGAGTTTGCAGAGGAAGAATATGATGAATAGGTAAATTTTGTGACATAGATAATTTTACTAGCATCCAAATATAAAGGGAATCACAAGAATTTTTTCAAAACATGATGTTCTATCAAGAATAAAATGTGTAATCTAATCGTGGATAATGACAACACAGAGAATATTGTGTCGCAGAAATTGGTATATTATTTGAAGTTGTCCACTGAACCCCACGAAAAGTTATACACTCTTTGTTGGGTAAGCAAGGGCTCCCAAGTATGAGTAACACTAGCTTGTAAAGTTCTTATCTCCATCGAAAAACATTACAGAGAAGAAGTACTTTGTGAAGTTTATGATATGGAGGTTTATCATATATTACTTTGTAGACCTTATATGTTTCATAATGATATAATTTATCGAGGACATAATAACGTAATGATGTTTATATTGGGCACACATAAAATTTCTATGGCTCATGTTTTGTACTTTGATAAAAATCCAGGAGGAAAGAAGTATAGTTTCTTGGTGATGACAGAGAGTGAAAATGAGCTTGATGAGACTGTTCAAGAAACTGAATGTTCCTTTACATTGGTGATTAAAGGGATGATGAGTGTCGTAAAGAAGGAAATAACAATTCCAGAAGAAGTTCTAGATATTTTAGAGGATTTCAAGGAGTTGATCAAAAAGGAACTACCAAATAATTTATCTCATATTCGAGCTATTCATCATCAAATTGACCTCATCCCAAGGTCTAGCCTACAAAACCTTCCTTACTATCGTATGAACCCTAAAGAGAATGAGATTTTAAGGGAGCAAGTTAAGGATTTGTTGAAGAAATGACTTATTCGTGAGAGCACGAGTCCTTGCAAAGTACTAGTATTTCTAGTTTCTAAGAAGGAAAATCAGTGGCAAATTTATGTTGACAGAAAAGCTACCAATAAGATAACTATCAAATATCGATGCATGATTCCCCACTTGGAAGACATGCTTGATGAAATGGTACATTTTAAGGTTTTCTCGAAGATAGACCTGCATAGTGGATATCATCATATTAGAACTAGACATTGGGGATTAATGCAAAACAACTTTCAAGAGAAAATATGGATTGCATGAGTGGTTGTTGATGCCTTTTGGGTTGTGAAACGCCCATAGCACCTTCATTAGATTGATGAACCATGCCCCGTGTTCATTTACTAGTTCTTTTATAATGGTTTATTTTGATGGTGTTCTGATTATAGTAAGACCAAGAAAGAGCATATGAAGCACGTGAAGTAGGTATTATAAGTCTTACAGGAGAAATAGTTGTACATTAATATGAAAAAGTGTATATTTAAGAACAACAAATTACTTTTCCTAGGCTTTATTGTTAGTGAAGAAGGGATTCAAGTTGGTGAAGATAAGGTAAGTACTATCAGAGATAGGCCTCCACTTATATCAGCAACTGAGTTTCGTAGCATTCATGGTTTGACTACCTTCTTTAGGAGGTTTATCAAGGACTTCAGTACTATCACTACACATATTACTGAATGTTTGAAGAAATGGATGTTCAATTAGGGGTTTGAGTAGGAGCGTAGTTTTGTGTTGACTAAGGAGAAGCTATGCACCCTCCCAATATTATCACTTCTAAATGTTTACAAAACATTCCAAGTTGAATGTGATACTAGTGTAGTGGGAATAGGAGTTATGTTATATCAAGAGAAGAATTAAAGGCCTTTTTCAGTGAGAAATTAAGAGGTGCTCGCTAAAAATGGAGTACTTATGCATTTCTTGCTCGTCTTTAAGAGATAAGTGTAAATGAGATCTACATGGTGGTGGTTTTAGCGATCATCTGGGTAGAGACAAGACCATTCCTAGCCTATAGGATAAATATTATTGGCCGCACTTGAGGATGGACGTTGGTGTTATAGTCAGGAGATGTTATACTTATCAGCTTTCTAAAGACCAGTCTCAAAATGCTGGTTTTTATATGACATTACCTATTCCTGATGATATTTGGCAAGATTTAGCCATGAATTTTATGGTGGGTTTGTCTCGTGCATAATGAGGTGTAGATTTTGTGTTCGTTGTAGTAGACAGATTCTTCAAGAAGACATAATTTATTGCTTAAGAAGACTATTGATGCGTCCAACATAGCCAAACTGTTTTTCAAGGAGGTTGTGTGTCTTCATGGAGTTCCTACATCAATTACTTCAGACATGGACACCAAATTTCTCATTCATTTCTAGATTACTCTTTGGAAATTGTTTGGAACCATGTTGAACATGAGTTCTATAGCTTATCCTTAAACAGATGGACAAACTGAGGTAACCAACAAAACTTTTGAGAATATGATTCGAAGTATTTGTGGGGACAAGCCGAAGCAGTAGAATTTTATTCAAAAACAACATTTTAATATTTTAGGCAATTATCTGTTTTATTATTGTTTTAGATTAAAGCCCATTAGAGTTTCTTTTTTTTTTTTGTATTTAAACAGTCTTAAAAATGATCGTCAAGATTATCTTTGATCATAATAATATTTAGGATTTTTCTTTATCGTGTGGATTCCAAAATTTTATATGACAAGTTTCACTAATACAAAAAAAAAAGAATTTAGTTTTAAAACTTACATCCATTATACAAAAAGAAGAATAAAATTTTAACAATTTTCAGCCGTTTTATTTAAAAAAAAGTGTGAATTAGTATGTATTCACATCCATTTTTAAATGGATATAAATTTGTTAGATATTTCTCACCGGATGAATATATATCCTCTAATAACGGATATAATTTTTTTTTAAAATAGATGTAATATATATTTTTGTTCTAGTGTTTGTCGCTTGTAAATCTTTATTTTCATTCTAGGATTAATCCGTAGTGTTTTCGAATGTATTAAGCAAGTTATTACAATAATGGTGTAACTAAACTAATATAAAGAACTTTGCTTTCAATTATTGATTAGACAAAACCAATTTATATAAAATTAATTTTCACCAACATGCACCAAAATTGCTTTGAAATTTGAACCATAATCACGATCAATGGTATGGAACATCTACAACAGCTGGAATCCAGAGCTACTACCGATAAAGACACTAATAATTTTAGAGGAATCCTAAAACACTTGGATACATTATTACTCTATCTGATCATCTCAACTATGGAAGGATCTTTGTACACTGAAGAAGCCAAATGCATAGGACAAAATCATTTGTTAAAAATATAAATAAAAATCCAATAGATATAACATGAAAGTTGAATATGTTTGGTTTGAAAAGAAATAACTGAGGACGAAAATGAAGGTAAGAATTTGAGAGTTGAAAGACATAAAGAGGATTTGGTAATAATATGACAAACAACTTTGCCAGAAAATCTAACAAAATAAGTGGAAGCAGGAGAAGAATTTGGACTTTTTCTCCAATTTTTCTAAATTTTTTTTGTGGACCTGTTACGTTGTACATGCATATAATATCAAATCACCAATTCTATTGTCTACTATTTTAATTTTGATATCATGTGCTGCTTTGTTCTTTTGTCTTATGCTGCTTTTGAGATCTATTTGGTTGAAATATATGGAATATATATGTCTGTATGCGAAAGCTCGAATGGTGAATTGGTATTTGGTTTTATACTTAGCATCATGGTTTAACAGTACAAGTAGAAAGGAAACTTCAAACTAAAAATTGCGTCATATTTAACTTTTTAAGTGTGTCTTGAAAAAACAATTTTATGTAAAAACACCGTAAATAAAACATGTAAAAAGCAGTATTTTTTTTTTATTGGCATGTGATTTTTTTAAAAACGCATCTAAAAGGAGAGAGATCACACTTTTTATCGGCATGTGTTTGAAAAAGCAATTTTATGTAAAAACACCGTAAATAAAACATGTAAACAGTTTTTTTTTTTTTTTTTTTAATTTATTGGCATGTATTCTTTCAATCTCATGATTGAGATATTTATAAGAATTTTGTGAACTTGATCTGAAATTTCCAAAAATAGATTTCGCACTTCTCACTCTCAAGAGCAAGGAAAGGGGGTGGTTATTTGCCCCGTTTCTTTGGGGAATATGGCTGTCTGAATTTGACTCTCTCCCCTATACTGTTATAAATTAGGACACATCACCTCTATGTTTTCACATAAAGGAGAGCAATATGAGAAATGAGTTCCATAACCAAACGATAGTCGCTTGTTCCATTAAATGGGTGGCTAGGAAACTGATTTGGACGATAAATTATGCCGCCTTCTATTAGTAAATCTTTTATTAAACATGTGACTCCATACACAAGAGGGGGGAAGATAAATTGTGAATGTTTGAAAATCATTGATTTAAAATAAAATCATTTTCGAAATCAGAATGTAAACATTTTGTCAAAAATGTTTGAACATGTATGCAAAAGAAATTTAAAGTAAGTAAATTAAGTGGAAAGTAAAAGACTTAAGGGAAGAGAAAATAACACTAGAGAATTATAGATGTTAGGTCTAATGAAGTGACTTACTTCTCTCTCCAAGAGTTGATCTTGAGAGTATCCACTATTGCTTGAGAGCTTTTAGAAGGTTAAGTCCACAAACTCCCTTATACAAAGAAATGGAGTTTTCAAGATAACTTTTATCCAAACAACGAATAGATAATTGAAGCGGTTAATGTTCAAACCAAACAACGGATAAGCTTAAAGTGGTTAATCTTTAATCCAACATAGATTTTACACAGGTTGATCTCGAACCAAGATGGAGTTTTGAGTTGACTATGCTCTGAAATAAACCAAGGTTTATACGGGCTAACCATGAACCGAATCGAAATTTTTACTAGACTGATCTCAAACCTACGGAGCTTTTAATCGAGCTGAACTTAGAAATCGAGTGAGATTTTACACCAGGAAGATCTCGAATCAATAGAGTTTTTAACCAGACTGAGGTCAGGAACCGTTGTGAATATTTTTAGTGCTTGATCTTTATGAACTCAAAAGAGAGCTTTTCTTTAATGGCGGAGCTCAAGAACCAAACAAAGACTTTGACAGATCTCCCAAATACAAATTATAGCTTTTCTAATGGTTTAACTCCCAACAAAAATAATTACTTCCTAAAGAAGAATAATTTCTTGAAGAGAAAATAATTTACTCTAGGTAAATTTACAATAATGCCCTCACCTAAAAGAATATTCTCACTGAGACTCAAGAACACTCTCAAAGCAGTATGGCTAAAAATGTGAGAAAAACAATAATAATTTAGAGAGGTGGTGAGAGAAATGAAAAGTGAGAGTTTTCACATTTTCTAGATGATTTGAAATGATTAAGAAGCTTTCTATTTATAGACCAAGAAATTATATAAATTTGGAAATTACCCATGTGCCAAATAAATGAACTAATTGATTAGGTAATACAAATAATCGATTATTGTTGTCCTAAATGAAAGTTTTAGATATAAAGTCGTTACCAATCATTAAGAGACTTTCATAATCAATTATGGACTCGATTATGCTTTTTTATTTATAAAAATTATAAAATGAGTAGAAACATTAATTACAAAAAAAAAGGTTGTGTTAGATTTATTAGATGCTAAATAGATGTTACTAGAAACATAAATGGTCTAATGCTAAAAACTTGAAGTTAAAATGCAATTTCCTAGTAGTGTCCCTTAACTCTCAAAACACGAGGAATGTGCCGAATAACACTAAAGAGAGAATGATTTATCCTCCTTCTAAACTTTCTAAGTCTGATATTATATTATATGCTAAGTAACGTATTGAAGCCATTATTTTCTTATGAGAAAGATGACTCTTGATTTCTACCTTTGTTTGTGACTCCTATTCCATATGATATGTCAAAGATCCTTGCACTAGTTTCGTACTGTCTAAAAATAGTACAAGTATGTACATGTTCCCCTACAAGAGAAAGAAGACTCGGAGATCCTAAAAGGTATATTACATGAACTTGATCGTTGCTAGCTCATAGCAATGAGTAGCCATGTATGGTGGCTTTTTAGGGAACTGACTCACGTCAGGTGAGAGGCCCTATTGTTGGTCGGTGCTGCTAGGTTACAGGAGGGCGGTCAGAGTGATGTTGCTAAGGTTACTCAGAGCAGAATGCTCTCTGAGTGACGTTTGGATGTGTCTAAGTGAGTGTTACTTGAGAGTTGTCCTTTATCCTCTCTGAGGGATAGTCTATTTATAAGAGTTCTCCCAGAATTAGGGTTTACGACCTCCTGGATATGGTCTTAACGGCTCCCTTTTATTAAGGTGATCATGGTCTAAGTATATTTGTGGAGTTAACAAGGACTTTCTCTTTTCTAATTTCCACGTCAGGAGGACCGTGTGAGTAGTTACAAAGGGTTTCATCCAGGCGACCCATTTGCTAGGTGATGGGCACCCTAGTCTAGGACTTTTGCAAAATAGGACATTACAAAGTCCCTCAAGCACGTTGGACATTACAAAATAGGACTGTTGATGATTCCTATGACTGAGGATGACATTGATAGGTGTCCCCCTTTATGGTGATTCCCTTAGTGTGTGGCAATTAAAGTAGCAGAAGAGTCCCTTAGTACGGAATAGAAAATTCATAGGTTCCTACGTGGCTTAGGCGTGTTAACAAGCATGTGGAAACATGTCAACATTGATTTTACGTCAACTGATTTAGCTAGGTTGAATGTTAGAAAGGAAGAGGCATGGATGGCATTTAATGCACCTCATGATGATATTCCTCGAGAAGACGAATCAGTCTACCATGTTTACACTTAGGTCTCATGCGTGTGGAATTTCATGTATTTGGAGTCAGCCTATTAGGGGATCATGCAGATCTGTTTCTTTCGGACTTTATATGTATACTTTCGAAAGTACTGCTAAATTCTTTATTACTTTTTTTCTTTAGAATTCTTGCGTTTGGGTTGTTATTCTCATTTACTATGGCGAGGAATATGACTTTTATGCATGTACGAGACATATTATCCTTGTATTCTAGTGCGAACATGATCAACAAATTTCACCATGGTATTAGTTTTTCAAGCACTGGTCACAAGAGAGATGTGCTTATAGAGAATTATTCAAGTGATTAATGATCTAATATGGATACTTTTGGTGACTAGTCTACTCTTTATTTCTATATTTACCTTCCCATTATCTATGATTTAGGGGTTCTGGTTCATATCACTTCCTTCAAAGAAAAGTTTTTAACCTCTATCAACATGGCACCCTCTCATATTACCCCAAACATCTGGGTAATAGTCATGGCCTTTCATATATTGTGTCTTTACCTAGAGGTGTCACCCTCTTTTAGGGTGCTTTTGTATTTTTCTGAACATAGTCTCTTCCCGATAGTGGTTGGGTGACTTTAGATCCTTTCATAAAGATGCATTTTCTAAAGCCCTTCGTCAATCCTTATGAAGATTGGAAAAACAAATTTGCTCGATTAAGAGGTGCATACCATGCATCCCCCTTCATGATGGGATTGAGAGGTGAGCCATTATTCCCTTATTTCTGGACTCTTGACCCTAAATCCATTGTGAGGGTGGAATCATGTGTCCTCCCTTCTTTGTACCATGAAGTGATCCAGGATATGAAATGCTTTTCCCTTCTAGAGTGCATAACCCTCATTGCTCGGTGAAACAACCGGCTGAAAATCATCAAACAATGAAGTCGCCATCGAACGTCTTTTATCCCACATGTAGGGAAAGGTAAACATCGAGAAAACCTGAGGAAGGGAGAAGTCACGGTCTTGCGACCGAGAGATCGGGTAAGGGAGTCTGTTACACGAGGGGAAGGTATTAGCACCCCACGCGCCCGTAGTACTCTATGGTATCCACTCTTGTTATCTATCTTATGGGTGTGTTTAATCTAAGCTTACTGTCTACTATACTACTGAAGGAGAATGCATGCAAAAGAGAAGGGAAAAGAATGTAGGGAAAATAAAATTGTGCTCGCCTGGGCCCTACCCCAATGCCTACGTATCCTTTTTGAGGAATCAGAGCTACCGTAGTTTGGCTCACATTTTTTGTTTGTTTGTGTTTTTTATGGACGAAGTTAATTCTGCCTTCTGCCGCAGCTCGACCTTTGGAGGCTTATGCGTTAGCACAGAAGTAAATTAATCATGTCCTTACCTGAAATGGTTTAAAAGAAATGGTGCTCGAGCGCATAAAAGATTTGAATTTGTCTTGTAATTTTGTTGTAGATAATGACTAGTCGACCTCAAGAGAGAGATATTTAGCCATTTTTCTACTTAGTCATGAAAGGAGTCTTTGAGAAGTGAACCACACCTATGCTTGAGATGAAGAACAATAAGGTCGAGAAGAGACCCGCTTATCATTTCTCGTGCTAAGCAAAAGCATGATTCAAATCAATAGTTTTAAAGTATTTTGAATTTTGAAAGAAAAAGAAGTTTTAGTTTTAGGTGCGTATGTTCAAAGAGAAAGGAAAGTCAAATGGGACTAACTTACTTCTAAACCTGATGTTATTATGCGTTAGACCTAAAGTTAGAATGAATGAGGGAATTCTACCTAATGTCAGCACGCATATGGTTTGCGATAAAGTACTGAAATAAAGGATAAAATAGAGTTATGACGATACCGAACGGAGAAGGTCCGTTGCCTCTTCAAAATTGTGCAAGCGGTAAGGAAATTCTATCAAAGTTCCTTCGGACAAGTGATTGAAGAATTAACCCCGAGCATTCCATATTGCGAATATCACAAAAACTTGGCATACGAATAATAGTTCGTATCATAGCAGGCAATGTAGAGAAACCCAGAAAACTTCGAGCAAGCTTCACCAAGAAACAGAGAAGATTCATAAATCAAATGCTCAGAGTAAGCATCGAAGAATTATCTATGTGAAAATAAATCATAATTGGAATCTCAAGCATATCCGCATATCACCCAATAAACCTGCATAGGGCTCAGATCTCAACAAGAAAAGGTGAACTACAAATCTCAAGTAATCGGATAATCCTGATATAATTCCCGAAATCAAATAAAAAAATCTAACAAATTTTATTGATTTGATTATTTTTATCTTGTGAAGAAATGAAAAAATAAAATCGAAACAATTAAAAAATATACAAAATACAATAAAGTAAGCCATGTGGGTGCAAGCAAGAGAAGAAGTGTTGTATAGCAAGCACTAGTAGCGCGGAGGCCCAACTAATTAGTCCACGAACAAGATTTTTGTGAGCACCTTATATTATCAAAAACTCAGTGGTCCAAATCATGAGGGAACTCGGTCCAATTTCCCTTTTGTTGATCCAATAACCGAAATAAATCCTAATTCCCAATTTCATCACTTACCTGATTTGTCATATTTTCCATTACCAAATTATAACAATCAAAAAGTAAAAAAGAGAAGAAACACACGCGTTTTGTAGATTAGGTCCAGAATGTGATGGTTCGAATTTACAAACTCTCTCTTCTTCTCACGAAACTCTGACGAATTCGATGTCATCTTCACCGCCAGAGGCCTCCATCAAACCGCCACAAGATGAACATGAACCCTACCTATCTCGGTCCGTGAACACAAATCTAGCCTCAGATCTCAGCAACTCCTCCTGAGAATGAAATTTAGGTTTCAGAGGTGAATCAGGTGCCGCCCTTTCTCTGCATTGCTTCTCGTAGCTCTTCTCCATCTCGTTTATACTTCTTCTTTTCCTATCATGTTTTCATTCTTTCTTCTCTGCAGTTGCTTCTGTTTGATAATGAGAAGTTGTTGTTGTTGCATGCGGAGAACGTTGAAGGGGTTTGTTGCCGAGAGAGGAAGTAAATTGATGAAGAGGTTCAGGGTGAGGGATTTGAGAGAGAATCACTATGAGAGGATGGTGATGTTGCAGGGAAGAAGCAAAGAAAGGAGAGAGTTCCAGCTTTCTTGGTGAGTTTTCTAAATCCTTCTTTTCCTCTGACTTTTTTGATGAATCAATGATTGTGGATTTGAGACTGAAATCATTTCTGAATCATGCCCTCTAAATATGAATGAGTTAGTTGTAACTGAAATTCTGTTATGGTTAATTGGAAAATTGGTTAGGCGGTTGTGAATTCTGTTAGTTTGGTTTTGACAATTGGAAGTTGGTTAAGGGTAGATACAGTTACAGTTGGTTAGAAGTTAGTTAGAGGAGGGTTAGAAATCTGTTGAGAGGTTAGGAGGTGGGGAAAAAAAGTTGGTTACAGTTAGAAGTTTGTTATGTTATTTTCTGTTGCAAGTCAGTTGTATTCTGCTTGAAGTTTGTTGAGTTAGTTATGGGTAGTTGGTTTATGAATTATGACTTTGGTTGGGAAGCTGAGAGTAAAACTCCACTGTCATCTTGGGACAAGCTAGAAATACCATGTAATATTTGCTTTCCTGTTGACTGCGGTTGAGGACATGTCTGGGTGACAATACTTTTTAAGTTTCTGGTATCCCAAAACTTCAGCACACTATCCGCTGCACCATAAGTGGCTATGGAAACTTGATCCTTGAGCCAAAGAACAAATGTAATACTCATGGAAGCACCCTTAGATTTGCACCTCCTTACTCGCTGTGCTTGAGATGGATCGTGTGCTCCTTTGACATCAGCTATCTAACTTATGCTACATTCTCCACGTCTATTCTTCACAGTGAAGTTACATCTTAAGTCCCAAAGACGGAAGGATCCATCTCTTGAACCAGAGACAAGAATATCAGGATTAGTTGGGTGAGAACAAATAGATTTCACACTCCCCAAATGCCCCACTAACACTCCAAGACACTTCTGTTCTTGAACATCCCATACCTTGACAGTTTGATCACCAGAAGCAGTGAGGATCTGTGTATCATCCTTAATCCAGTTGACATCAAAAACCGCATTATTGTAGGAGGATTAACTAGTATTGCAGAATGATATGTTATTTGCATTGTTAATGTGTTAATACTTACTGTAGGAGCTGGAACTGGAGAAATTCATTACCCACAGAATACCATTTTCAAAGCTTTTGATTACATGCTCAAAGGGGGAGTCCATCAGATGTATCATCAAAATGGATGAGTATTTTTCTAAAACTGTGTCGGTTTGTTTTAAGCACATAATACTTGGTGTAATTGTTGATTTTTATATTTTAAATTAAATTAACTTGATTACATACTGGTACTGAACTGGCTTGGAAAAATAGTTGTTTATGCAGGTTTTCTTTTGGTATGAAACATGGACTGAGGCTTGGACATAACCAGGTTGGAACGGGGCAATCTTGGAAGATAGTGGCTTGAAGATAAATAAGTTTAGAACTGATGGAGACCTTGATTTAGAATTCTTTAGCTTTAGACCACTTGAATATTTAATGTAATTTCTTGTTTTTTGATTTAGTAATTTTGGATGTAAACGCCTTTTTGAAATCTTCTCTTGTAATGTTCTAATGATACCGCTTGTAAATTGCATGGTTATGACCTCGAATGAATCGAGAATGAATTTGGATAACCCTTTGACAAATCACGAGTAATGCTTTAGAACTTGTAAATATTATATCATTGAATGAATGTGAACCCTTGAATTTTAATGATGAAGCCCAAATATTCCAACTAGTCTTCTCCTCCAAATTGCCTTTTGTATCTCCAAGATCTTTTAATTTTATATTGCATATAACTCCATGGTTGTGATATGAATTTAATAAGAGTCTTTTCCAAGGACGAACTTGTAACGTCGAGTTTCTTTGCTTTTGAATGAAAATATGCCTAAACACCTTCAAATGAACGAGCCTTGCATCTTTCTTATTCCTCACTTCAAAACCATAATTGAAGAAGCTTAAGATTTTGATTTTAATGTATTTTGAAATGAAGTCCCCCAAAGCATACAAGTAAGCGAATAGACCCGACGAAGAGCTTTGCATCATAAAGTGTACAAACTTCCAATTTGCAAATAGTATCCTATTGAATCTTCTTCTCTTGCCTAGAGCTCGTGAACATACAAGGAATAGCTAAACCTCATTTGATGAAGAAAGGACCATTTGAAATATTAACTCGTAAAAGATACGATTTTCTTATATGATAACCTTTTTGTATGACATATTGAAGCATCCTTGAACAAGATCTTAATGGCCATGGATATATCAAAATCTTCAACCATTTGCACTTTAAGTAATTATAGAACCCCTTTGAAATTTATACGATCATGGAAATAAATCATCATTTATGTGGAGGTGATAAGTATAAGACGATGTTCCTCACTGCTTAAGCTTGCAGCCTTTCGAGATAGCCTTGGGATGACTCACAATTGAAGCGGCAAGTATTTGATGAGACCCAAAAATTGTATCACTAAAAGAAGTCCACAGTGTTAGAGAAAAAGCCATACACCAACCCTTATTCCTCGAAATCCATGATCTTATGCCAATTTATTGATTAATTATGCATGATGTGTTAGATGACCAAATGTGAAAAAAATGCAAAAGTGCGTAAGCCAGACGGGAAGTAAAAGGGTAGGACAAATTTGGGGTATTACACTCGGGACCATGAAAACATAAATGGAGTGAAGGAGTACTAAGGTAAGAGTAAATATACCTATATTTTGATTGTCGTTCCCCTTATGTGGGCATGCTCTAATCGGTTTTTTATATGTAGTCGAAATAATGGCGGTGTCTCTTGATGAGAGGCGAGACCGCTTGGTGAAAATGTAGACAACTGAGTAGCAGGAAATGCAATCTTTTCCTAGCAGCCCCTCGGTCGTTTCGGGGGAATATTAAGGTGAATCTTCATGGGTGGTGGAGGTTAATCCTTCCAATGTTTTCCGGAGAGAGGATGGTCCATTCGCACTGTCAACAAGTCAAGGGGCGCAACCTAGGGCAGAGAGAATGGAGAATGGTCCAACTCCTACTGAGCCTTCTTTGTGGAGCAACCTAACCTTTGATTCCACATTTTTGTTGATCATTATTTTTCTTTTTCTAGGGACTTCTCAGGAGAGTATCAGATGATTTATGCCATGTCTCCCTATATATTGTCATATTTACCAAAGGTCCAACTTATGAGATGCTTTTTGGTAGGGAAGGCTTTGAAGGAGAGACACTCGGATACCTTAGATAGAATGTTGTCATGGGTTTCTATTAGCTAAATATTTCATTTTTTGGTACCAGTAAACAAGTACTTAAAAGGGAATGTATGATGCTATGTTCGATAAACATGGTGTGTGTCGAAAAGATGTATATTTTTGACACAAGCCTAAAAAATAATTAAAGGTTTATGTTCAACTACATATCACGAGGCAAGGTTCGATGGAAAGTCATGGGTTGTGAATGTTATTTCGATCAAATGGGATAAAAGATTTGAAATTCAAACTAACAATTTTTTCCGATCTTATCTATTAGCGAAAGATGCATGGAAGCGAATGGGAGATTGAAGGCATGTAGAAGGGAAACATGTTGATACTTGAAAAGGGGACCGTTTGAAGACAATTATTTTATTTTAGAATTGTACATCCCAGAAATATTAGTATGAATGGGTTATGAAGTCGTCTAGAAAGAGAACAAAGTGAATGTCTAAATATGCAAGAACAAATAATACCCGAGTCGAGGAGTAACCCGACTGAAGGGTCGAAAATGGCTGTCATCATATCCGGGTAGGAGCCCATCTACGCTACCATCCCAGATATGGTATGTAACTAGATTCCATTTACTCATAGTCGACTAGCAACCCGGTGCAATAAAGGCTGTAACGATTGTCAAATGCATTAAACCCAGCGTTACATAGCTTTGAACGCCTTCATTCATGGTGACAACGGCAGCTATGCAATTATGAAGTCCAAGAGTCACCCCTTGATTAGGGCTCTTAATGGCGCAAAAGAAAGACTATAAATAGGGGCTCTCGACAGAGGGATAAGCAAGACATTTATCTTGGGACAATACACATCATTGCCTTAGCTCCCAAATCCCCTAACTAGTCTATAGAAATATATCCATTGTGGTTCTCCCTATACCTATAGGGAAGCTACTCATTTATTGTTTTTACCCAAGAACATTTGGCGCCCACCGTGGGGCCTCGGTAAAACTGTCCTAGGCCACACCTCAAACCATATTCAATAAAATGTCAATTGACGAGATCCCCCAGACATGGCGCAACTACTAGCCATGGTGGAGGCCCTCAGGCAAAAATATGAAACTTTGTAAGATAGTGTAGCAGACCTACAACTAAAAATTAAAGGGTACAAATACCTAGAAGAGGAGCTTTTATATCCACAACCAATTTCTCAAGCCATATGGGATGACCAAGTACCAGAGAACTTCAAATCACCATCGCTCACATCTTACAATGACAAAACTGATCCACGAGAGCATGTTATCACCATCAATAATCAGATGAAAATAATAGGCCCTACATATTCGTTGAAGTGTAAGCTTATGGTGGGAACCTTCAAAGACGTAGATATAAGGTGCTACATGATCCTTCTTCGGTTATCCGTGGAAATCTACTCAGACCTAATAAAGAAACTAGTACAACATTTCTCAACCAACAAACACTGGAAGGTCTCGACAACTACATTATTCAATGTCCAGTAAGGACAGTCAAAACCTTTGCAGGAGTACCTGGATAGGTTCAAAGAATAAACCATTAAAGTCTCCCACCCCAATCAAGAATTGTTTGTTGGGGAAATCCAGCACATTCTCCGAGCCGGGAAGTTCAATGAATCCATAGCACTAAAGCCAACATCCAACATGGATAAGATAATCACCAGAGTCGAGTGCAACATAAAAGGTGAAGAAAGTAACCGGGAGAAGCAATATAGAGACACCATCAAGAGAACTAAAAAAGAGGAAGGATCAGGGTGAAGACAAGAGTCTTCTCAGCTTACTCCAAAAGACCGACCACAAGAACGAATTACTCAATGGCCGAGCCGACGACCTCTCAAGCCAAACGAGGGCCTAACACCACGGAACACTTGGAGAGGTGATATCCTACAAGAAGTAGGCCATCTGAACCTAATCTCGGAAGTACCCCATCCAAAGAGAGTGAACTCCATAATGGGAAAAGATGTCGGGGCTTGGTGTAGTTATCATCGGCTCTGGAGACACCACACCGATGACTGTCACCAATTGAAAAAATAAATTGAGGCGTTGATACAGAGATAACATCTCTTAACCTATGTGAAAGATGCTAGAGAACAATCCGAGAAAATTGACCCTCAAAGAGATGATGCAAATTCAAAAGGACCCTCCCATAAAAATTGGAAGGGTACTAAGGAAGTACATGAAACAAAGGCGGCTCACCATAAGCTCGACACCATCACCGGTTGATTCACCGGTGGCAGAGAAACAAGCTCGACCAGGAAGAGGTATGATCGGGCCGTGATGCACGTGTCCGAAGAGATAGTCAAGGCTCAGGAGCAAGTCTTAAATCCTATCAGTTTCTCCAAGCGGGATGCCGTGTGAATTTTGGCTCACAAAAATGATTTGATGGTTATTAAGGTACAAATCCGAGATTGGAGTGTAAAAAGGGTGCTGTTAGATCCTAGGAGCTCAGCCGACGTACTCTACTAGGACGCCTACATGGGAATGAAGTATGATACGTCTGAGTTTTTACCCATCAAGGCACCTTGGTCAGATTCTTCGGAGAACAAGTGCAAGTTCTGGGACACCTACCAATGCTAACTACCTTCGGAAGTGGCACGAACGTAAAAGCAGTCAAGGTAAGGTACCTAATTATCAATGTTGTTTCTCCTTATAAAATCATCCAAGGGAGACCATCTTTTAATTCTCTGGAAGCTACCCTTTCCACCCTATACCTCACCATGAAGTACCCTTTGGGAGAAGGCCGGGTTAGGGTGGTTAAAGGCGATCAAGGGCTCGCGAGAAAATGTTACAAGGACAGTCTGAAGCTAAAAAGAGGATTCAACCTAGGGAAGCCAGACCTTAAAACGATATCAAAGTCCAGATCGACATAGACCCACATGATGACAACCAAAGGATAGTTTATCTCCTCATGAGGAAACCAAAAAAGTCCAGATCAGCATCATGCCTTCTGAGATAACAAACATTGGTACCAATCTATCCTTGGAGGAGGAAGAAGAGATTGTGACAATATTAAAAGAGAATGTTGATCTGTTCGCCTGGAAACCTTCTGATATTCCCAGGATAGATCCAAACTTCATGTGACACCATTTGGCGTTCGACCTTGATACGAAAATAATATCACATAAGAAACAAAAAGGAGGAGAAGAGAATAGAAATTCTATGAAAGAAGACGAGAAGCTGCTTGACGTCAGCTTCATCAAGGAGATTAAGTACTCTACTTGGTTATCCAATATGGTGATGGTCAAAAATAAATAGATAAAGTGGCATACGTGTGTCGACTTCACTGACCTCAACAAAGCGTGTCCCAAAGATCCATACCCGATGCCACAAATATACCGACTTATTGACGAGACTTTAGGATGAAGACTGCTCATCTTTTTGGATGCTTACTTCCGGTACAACTAAATCTGCATGAGCCAGGTCGACGCACCAAAAATGACTTTCATGAGTGACCTGAATAATTACTACTACGAGGTAATTCCATCTAGCCTAAAAAACACATGGGACACCTACCAGAGATTGATGGACAAAGTATTTATTAGGAAAATCAGAAAGAATTTAAAGGTGTGTATGGACGACATGGTTGTCAAAACCACTACTGGGAAACGACACATCATAGATATAACAAAGACGCTCGTGTCAATAAGGACATATGATATGCAACTTAACCCAGATAAGTGTATCTTCAAGGTACAAGCCAGAAAATTCCAATGGCTCATGCTCATGAACCAGGGAATTGAAGCCAATCCTGACAAAGAAAGAGGTCCAGCCGTTGACGGGGAGGCTAGCCGCCTTGTCTCACTTTTTTTCATGTGTGGGTGATAGGTCAATCCATTTCTTTGTGAGTAATCCTTTCAAGGCATGAAGCGCTTTCTGTCCTCTCCTCCTATTTTAACGAGGCTAAAAGAGAATACGCCCCTGATCTTGTACTTGGTGGTATCCGACAGGGTCACGAGCTTTGTTCTTGTGCAAGAGGGAGAAGATGGGGAGAAACTGGTATACATAATTAGCAATATGCTGAAAGGGGCCGAGTTGCGATATCAAAAAATTGAAAGATTGGCATTGGCATTGTGACAACTACATGAAAGTTAAGACACTATTTTTAGGGCCACCCGATAACTGTAAGGACCAATTATCCAATAAAACATATACTGAAAAACTAAACTTGGCCAGGAGAATGGCCATCTGGGCTGTAGAGCTGTCTGAGTATGACATAGAGTTCACCCCGAGGACATGAATCAAGTTACAAGTATTGGCTAATTTCGTAGTTGAGTTGAGTACCCTTGTGCCATAGGAAAGTACATGCAGATGGATCCTCCATATAGATGGCTCATGCAACCTTAAAGGAAGCAGGGCTAAGATTGTGCTTGAAGGACCAAGAGACTTCATACTAGAATATTCCATGGGTTTCAATTTCTAAGCTAAAAATAACCATGCAGAATATGAGGCTCTGATAGCATGGATGAAACTAGCTAGAGTAGTTGGAGTGACCCATCTGACAATAAAAACTGATTCACAGTTGATTGCAGAACAAGTACGAGGAGAGTATCATACCAAGGATTCTTCAATGTTGAAGTACCTGCAGATAGAACTGGGACGGTCAAAAAATGTCTTGGAGTTTGAAGTTAGTCATATCCCAAGAGAATAAAATGTATGGGACAACTTTTTAGCCCGACTTGCCAGTACTAAATGGTTGGGGCTGAACAAAAAAGTGATACAAAATATCTTGGAAAGGCCGAGCAATGAGCACAAGGAAACTATGGAAATTAAGCATTCAACTGGATGGATGACACCAATAGTACAATACTTGATGCAGGGATCCTACCCGGAGATGTCAATAAAGTGAGGTGCATAAAAAATATATCCACCCGCTATCTCATACTGGCCAACAAGTTATACAAGATGGATAGATCAACACCCATGTTGAGATGTGTATCAAATAGTGAAACTACATTGATAATGAGAGATGTCCATGAAGGAGCATGTGGTAGTCATATCAGAGGAAGAGCCTTATTAGAAAAAATCCTCTGGGCGAGATACTATTGGCCTGGTATGTTGCAGGACTACGCCGAGTTTGTAAGGAAATGTGATAAGTTCCAGGTGTACGCACCATTAATACACGTGCCAAGCCGAGTTACTGCATTCAATCTTTTCCCCGTGGCCAATTTACCAGTGGGAAGAAGACATACTACGCTTATTTCCCACCATGCATGGACAACTCAAATTCTTAATTATGGTTGTAGATTACTCACAAAATAGGGGAAGCTGAGGTTGTGGCACGTATCACACTCGAGAAGGTATGTCGCTTTTACTGGGAAAATATTATATACAGGTTTGGCTTACCCAGGGTCCTAGTATCTTACAATGGAACTCAATTTGCAAGCGCTTCCATGGTGGAGTTTTGCAAAGACTTTGTTCTTACTAGACACAAAATATGAGATTTCCCTACTGCTAGGGGATGACAGGGAGTGCATCAAACGAGTGAAAGCATGTTTTTATGATATTGAGGGATTCAGAGGCTTACACGAGTATGCGTAAGCTCCAAATGATGTGTCTTTCTTACCTCTCAGTCAAGAGCCCTATATATAGAGGTGCATGAACCTCATTGATTACTGCAAGTAACTGTTATGGCTTTCCATGTTACATAATTGAGTTTCCTTAAAGGCAAGTAACATCCGTCGTTGCCAATGATAACTATTATCATAACGTGCACCGTCATATAATGATGAGCGGTTGCACCCTCAATGGTCCAGCCATTGCATAACGGATCCATTAAGGTCGGGATTATGGTAACCTCTAGATCCAGGATATTAGCCCAGCTACTGCCTCTTCATCTTCTTTCATGGCCAATTACATGACCCTTCGATCCCATAACCCGATTTAGGCCTTATGATCTCGACCCAGGGTGGTAACCAGTTTATTGTCTAATTTCCTTTCTCGGTGTTTCAACCATGCCTTGCCTTTTATCTCTTCTAGCCTGAGCAATAGATCTATGCATGAACATAAGCCCCGCGAGCATATGGCTTTTGCCTGAAGCCTTATGGTTGGTCAATGTAGAAATGAATCTATGCTTTGGGCTATGCCTCTAAGACCGGATGATGATACCTCGGAGTATGTGTTACTCACAACATATTTTATCAACAGTCCCCTAGTCCCTTAGGCGTAATCAATGCTAAGGAAAATTTTGAATGTTTGTACACGCTTCCTCTTCTTTAAGCGTTTTATTTCCCATAACTTTTCTTTTATAAAAACTTTTCCTTTTCTGTTTCTGAAAGACTCTCCTACTTCCATTTGCAAGCGCTCTCATCCATTTTTTTCAATAAATCTCTCAATTGACCACTATTACCAGGTATTTCTTCTCTTCCTTTACCTTATTTTTTGTACATTTTTATTTTTGAGGGATGATTATCATCAGAGAATGTGATGATTTTGGAAATAAAATACGTAACAATAATGAGGAGCGGAGAGTCGTATTGGAGGAGTGCATGTAAGAGATGAGAGTTGCTTTAGGTGTAGGTGAGTACGTACGGGGTCATGAGTAAGGTTTATAGTGAAGTTTTTACTTCTGAAAGTTATTCTGACCCCGATTCTTCAGGTTCTGTGGAGGCCCTAATGGAAACTCCCATATCTTTTAAAGAGGAGTTGATTGGTTACGATGAAATCTCCATGGATGACGTGGAGATAGAGAAGTCTCTCTCTCTACGAAAGGTGTCCTTTACTAGGAATGAGGACGATATGGTCCTAGAGCCCTGGCGAACGGGTTTGTATATCCTGACCAAAGGGAGTACGGGACGAGTTGTTTTATTTCTATGCCAGGGTGTTGGAAGATATGTTTATCAGCATCCCTTTCATCGATTTTGAAGTGGATGTGTTAAAGACGGTGAATTTAGCCCCATCTAACTTCGCCCTATCAGTTGGGGTTTTATCAAAGCTTTTGAGATGTTCTGTGAAGCGTTGGATGTGACTCAGACTATTGGTTTATTTTCTTCTTCTTATTTTGAAGTCAATAATGTAGAATTTGGAAGCTGGGTTTCCATTAGCGGTGTACCTTGCAGGAGCTTCCTTAAATCCTCTACCAATAATTACCAGGGCTTCAAGGACCGGTTTCTTCGAGTTAGGTGTGGACCAAGGTGTCCTCAGGTTGTTTATGCCACTTATGGTCATCCCAAGTTCCTTTTATACTAGACGGGGGGCCCTTTACCCATATCTGGGTTCGATTATGATAAGTTAAGGGATGTTGAGACTCAATCTCTGCAAGTGTTAGACTCCTTCCATCCATTCGAGGTCAAGGACATGCTACCCTTTCCTGATAAAGAGGTTCCGGCCTTTCTGGGTAAGGCTCATTTTAATTCTCCACCGCATAAAGGTTTTTTACTCCTTTCTTACATACTCTTTTTTTGATGTTTTTTCCAGATAAGATGATTGATCTCTCTATTAAAGAGAAAAAGAAGTTGATGGCTGCTACCCGTGCTGCCCAGAGAGGGGCTGGAGGGTCTTCTGAGTCCAAATCTGACTTTACTGGTTTGAAACTCGAGTAGTGAAGAAGAAGAAAGGACCCGGCCATAAGGAGGGAGTTATCATCGATATTCCTCAATCACCCGCCAATCATGCCCTGGAAATTGAGGAGCCATCTCAAAAATATCCAAAGCGGATGAAGACCATAATGACGGATGAGGTCTGCCTGATTGATTTTGAAGTCTCGACTCTAATGCAAGAGACTAGTGAGGGCTCAACTCTAGTCTCCAATGAGAATAAGTTCTGGTCAAACAACTTTGATGGGATGAAGTTCCTTTGTGACCAACTCAATGCCACCGAGGATGTCAAAAAGATAAAGAGCCTTGGTCCTCAGAAGCTCACCCAGAACCTGAGTTCTTACTTGATAAGGTGTACTGTGTTGGCCCGGGGTTTGTTTGAGTCTGAGGATGACTTGGAGGATTATTGTACAAACCTTAAGAAGGACATACAATAGCTGGAAGAGAGCAGAAGTCTTATGCTGACAAATGTTCAGCTCTGGAGAATAAGTTTCTTGAAGAAAGCTCAAAGAACAAGTCTCTTACCAAGAAAAATAAGGATCTTAAGGCCTCAAATTCCAAGCTTACCGATGGTTTGAGTTCTGCAGAGAAGTCATGCGCCGACCTGCAAAAGTCTTTGGAGAAGTCTCAGATGGTTTTCCTTAATGCCGAGGATATGGCTTTTGCTCGGGCTAAGGATCGGGTGTTGTGCCTCTATCAATAGTTGAACATCTCCTTAGTGGACTTTTTCAAAAACATTGTGGATGGTAAGCTGGTGGACATGGAAGCTGATGAAGACGATGATGAGTCCCCAACCACAGGTGAGCCGAGTTCTGACGATGCTTCCCAGGACAATGTGACCAAGTGATTCCTTATTTTTCTTGAATACTTGATTGTTAATCACCCATTTTTGATGGGTTCACTTTCATAATAGCTTTTGAATGCCCCTTTTTCCTGTTCTGACAATTTCCTTATGGGCCTTTTATCATTAATTGTAATTTTGCTTTTGTTTTTTATTTTTCATTTATGTTGGATTTCACTTGTATGTATTTTGTACGCCTATACGTGAGAGGATTATGGATGTATGGTAGCCTCCTGGTCATACGGTTTTGGAAAATACCATAGTGATTAGTTTCGAAGGAAAGGCGCTAATCCTCTTTGATATGCTTGATGCTACCTTGCAACAGATTGGTCGTTCTCATAGGAATGATTTCATCCCCGCCTTAATCTTTGTAGGGCTTGTAACTCTGTTTGAGAGATCAGTATGCGGCATATGAGTGTTTATTTAAGCATTGGTTCTGCTTGTATTTTTAAGCCATCACCCAAAATTTCTTGTTTTAAATAGTCGTGTAGGCTTGTGGAGACCGAGAGGCGTCTTTATGTTCTTAAACACTTTTGGGTGCTGGACCTTGTATTTATGAAAGCTGGTATGTATGAGCTATAAGGTTATGTGTGGTACGGTGGGAGAACTGACTTGAGAGTTTTGCGTTCAATTGCAAATGTTGCGGTTAGCAAGAGTCTCCATCGACTTTTCTTTTATCCAGAAGGAAAGGTGAAAAAGCACAAGAAAGACCTTTGAGATTGTTTCTTGAGTTCGGGGGGTAGATTATGAAAAGGGAAGGTATTAGTACCCTTTTCATCCATGGTTTTCCATGGGCTCTTAGTTACTTGCTAGATCACTTGCTTTTGTTTAAAATAGTGCTTTGTGTGGTTTTTGAAAGTATTTTGTAAAGAGGCCATTGTTTAGGAAATCCTTGTAATGATTCTCGTTCGTAAGAATGTATACAAAGAAGTTTGATCTTTTGAAAATGTTTTCATTTTTATAAGATGTTTGAAAATGTATGTGATTGTTTTGAAAATAGCAAGGATGTGTGTATTGAAATGGAGCAAGTAATTAGGAGCAATCTACCTACTCAAATGTCTTTCTTGTTCATTTCCCTTTTCCTTTGACATTATTGTCTTACCATTAATTTGATAAGAAACCCTATCTTTGGATGTAAACGGGACGGGCGTGTGTCATCGTATAACCATGATTAGCAATGTTGCAAGGTATCTTAGCATTCTTTTTGAGGGACTAAGATCATTTGTAAGGAAACTTAGATAGCGTCATCGAGGAACTATGATCTTGTATTTGCTTTTTTTTGCTAAGATACCTTACATGCGTAATATGACCATTTTTTTAAGGCAACAAAGTGGGTTTACCCTAAGGTTGCTTGTGTGCAAGTGGATTGATTTTCATACTTGATTTTGTCTTGAATTAGGGTTTTCTATTTGGTTGGTTTTAATCTTTCCATACAAAACCTTAATTACTAGCATTTGTATATAAAGCGATAAATTGCGAGAATTAAAATTACTATGCTATTACATCATTTAGGGGAGGGGGCGTACAAATTACAAATGGAGATTTGCAAGAAAATAAATCTATTTATCTATTACAACCATATTGAATTGCATAAATATACAAGGAATGAAATGAATATAATATACAAGTATAAAAGGAAAAGAAATTAATTTATTTTGGATTTTTGTTAAGAAAATGTTTTGGCCTTAATCAGACTAAAGGGTGATGATCAATTGATCCAAATTAAATTTAGGGAACTAAACCTAATTTTTTAAAAGAAATAAAATTGATTTAGAAAAGTATTTTTTAGGGTTTTTTATATGAAAGGTTTTAAATTAATGAAAATAAAGTGAAGATTAATTAATTAAAATAAAAACCTAAATTCTAAGTTAATTTTAATTTAGAAAGTAAGATAATAAATAAACCTAAGTCTAAATATTTATTAAAAAAAAGATTAATTTTTTTAAGAAAATGTTTTTTTTAAATGTTTTTTGTTTTATAAAGAAAAATAAAAAAATGTATAAGTGCAAATAATAAATAAAATTATTTTTGGACTTTTTATTAATAAAGATAAAAAATAATATTAATAATAATAATAATAATAATAATAATAATAATAAAAATATTATAGAAAATAAAATGTAATGAAATAAAAAAAGAAATAATAAAGAGAAATAGGCCAGGGGTGTAAAAGTAAGAAGGGATTAGAAGTCAGCAAAAATACAAAAGCCAAAGGGGAGAAGCCCATGCGCCTGTTTGCTGAAAAAAAGAGAAAAAATGTAAAAAAGAACAAAAGGGTACCACTGGGGCTCGAACCCAGGTCCCATAGGTTAAGAGGCGTGCACTTTACCACTAGGGTGGCTATACATTCGTTCATATAAACAAAACCATAAATATGTAAGGAAAATAAAGTCTTGATGACTTCATCTTCAACCTCCAGCCGGTGTACGTGCAACTTCTTCATTTCTCAACAAAAATGGAAGATGACAAAATGAAAGTTGTTGCATTCTTCCTCACGAATCTAACCATGTAAATAACTAAAGCTAAAAGTCAAAGATAAATGAGAATTTATCTGACCCTAATTTGAACCCTAAAAATTTCAGAAACTTCAATTCTAAAATTTTCAAAACTCATGCCATGTAAATGCAAACTATGGATATGTACAACTTCGTGGCACTGAGGTCTACATTTTCCTTCACAAAATAAACATTAATGATGCTTAAATGATGATATATAAGTTCAAGTGAAATACCTCAAAACTAGAAATCATGAAATACAAATGAGCTTGATTCAAAGTTCTACAAGGATCAGGTTAGCTTCCTTGAGGTCCCAGGAAGCTAATGCAATGATTAGCTTGAGCTGAAAGTGGCTGAGGAGCTCTGGATAAGTCAAGTTGCAGACCCCTATTTTTGAAAATTAAACTTGATGATGGAGTTGTTACAGTTAAGCAAATGTACTCTGGATGGTTTGTATTTGATGTTTAGAAGCTTTTGGAAGTGAAAGGCCAAAGAGCGCACGAGGAGATTTGGAGTTTGGTATGTAAAGTCAGAATTTGCACAACAATGGTGTTTTGAGACAGTTTCTGGCTAGAGGGAGTTTGAGTGAGTTTAAGAGTCTTCAAGCTCGTGTCATAGCTCACAAATAGTGACTCTATTTATAAGCAACAAGTTTGGGATGCTCTAGTTGATCAGAATTCAAAATTGCATCCTTAAGCTAAACATGTGATTTTTTGACAAAACAAGTTTCAAAGTCTTGTGTACTTGCTATGATAGAGTGGTTATGCTTTAAACACACCTGCTTCTGACTTTGTGGATGGAGTGCGATCAGTGGGAACAAGTTAGAGGCTCAAGAATGGACTTTATGCACAAAGCTTTCTTTTCAAGAATGGTATTGTTATCTTTCTTCCCAAAATGACAATGTGAATTGGATAAAGCTTAAATCACTTGGATTATAGCTCAAACGTTTGTGTAATCCATTAATTATGGAGTGAAAAACAAGTTTTATTCCTGCAAAGCAAAAATTATGCAGCCTAACATTGAAATTGCATTTGTGTTCATCATGAAAACAACCTATAATTTAAGTGACAAAACACCAACTTCATCTCTTCGATTCTCCCTAGTCAAGAATGATCTCAAGGAGTTCTTGGACATTTTGGAAATCTTGCAATGTTATCTACAACCCATATTTGAATTTCTTTTGAATATTCCCCTTGGAACTATATGAAAAAGTGCCACGAAGTTAGGCCAAAATCCTGACCAAATTAGGGCAAAATTTCACTAAGTGTTTAGTTTCATGACCCTATGTTCTTGAAATTATAACTTGAGATCCAAGAACTTTTGGAAGAAGTTGTGTGAAGAAAATTTTTAGATTTCATGGAGATCTACAACTTTCATATTGTAAGTTTCTCTTGAATCATCCTGCATCATGGTGAAAATTTGGCTCAAAGTTATGAAAAACATGAAATTTCCAACACTTAGAAAAATTTCTAAGTTTGGAAATTTTGACTTTTCAAAATGAAATCTTGACTTTTTTATTTATTGATGAATAAGTTTCATATTTTGACATATTTTAATGAATTATGATCTTTGGCACTTGAATTTGACCAAAAAGTCAAAGTTTGACTTTTCAGTATACGGTTGACTTTTGATCAGTTGACTGTAAAATTCATCTGTCAATCCAATAGATTTTCAATGTTTTTAATCATGTAATTATGTAAAAATGATGAAATTGGACTCTTGATATCATTACTTAAACCAATTTACCATTTGCTAGGTCAAAAATCAGAAATTGCCCTTTCCCAATCAAAACCCTAATTTTGACCATTTTTCCCTTTTGGAGATTTGATCAAATTTCTTGAGGAATTATGGTCCAAACTTGATCAAATGATACATGTGGGTTTATAATATTTATGTGGATAAAAAATTATGAAGTTTGACTGTAAATTGGCCATAGTTGACTTTTCCCCCAATACAACTTATTTTTAGGTCAACTATTCAATTAACTGATCAAAAGTGTGATCCAAGGCTTGAAACTTGACATGAGTAACCTTGGGGGTCCATAATGATCCATAAAAGTCATATGAAGCATTGATAGTTTAAAAATCCTTGTGCAAACTCAAACCCTAATTTTGGTCATCAGTGCCTAAGGAGGTGTCTTGAGCTGATCAAACCCTAGTGCAGTCTTGAGCCCAAGGAGATCTTGTGAGCAAATTATTGATAAGTGAGAGGGAAAAATTTTGGGTACAACAACTGCCCCTGTTCAATCTTCTTAAGCGTGAAGAGTTAGATTGGCGAGTTTCGTCATTCGTGACTCGAAGGTGGAAGATGATTGGACATTAGAGTTCCCAGAAATTTGCACTTGGTGATGTGGTGGTTGAGGGAATGAGCTTAAGGATGCCATTTTGAGAGGTGATAGAAAGCTGTAGGAGATGGGCTTAAAGATGCCATCCAAAAGTGATTTTTTGTATTGTAATTTTTAAGCTGAAAGAATGAGTATCAGAATGGGGTCAGTGTCTGGAGCGTATCTGAACTGTATTTGGGAGCCGATTTTGAATGATTATCAGAATGGAATCTGTGTCTGGAGCATATCTAAAAGCTATTTTTGAATGAGTGTCAGAATGGCATTCGTGTCTGTAGCGTATTCGAACTGTATCTGAGAAGTTGAATCTAAATGAGTTTCATAATGGCATATGTGTCTGTAGCGTATCCAAACTGTATATGTAAGCTAGTTTTGAATGAGTGTTAGAATGTCATTCGTGTCTGGAGCGTATCTAAACTGTATCTGAAAGCTAGTTTTGAATGAGTGTCAGAATGACATCTGTGTATGGAGCGTATCTGAAATGTATTTGAAAGCTGATTTTGAATGAGTGTCACAATTGTTAGAACAATGTTTGAATCTAGTACCCTATAATTAAGTTTTGATGATAACAAAGTGAAAAGATATAGTAGTTAAATATTTCATGATTGAATTATATGCTACTTAAAATTACTATGCTCTGACTTGCAGATATGCTGATTAAAATAAGCAAGATCACGTTCTCAGCATCAGAATATGAGTTTGTGCATCAGCATCAGAAGTTGCTGAATCAGAACGTCAAGATCAGAAGATCAACGCTTGCACATGCTGAAGCTTGATGAACAGAACTGCGCGTAAAATACTCTGATACAGAATCAAATCAGTTCATCAGCAGCAAAGCAGAATCAGAATGAGCCAAGCCAGAAAGTGCATTGAAGAAGCAACGGTACTGTGCATTGAAAGCTAATCAATACCAACGGCATCATTCTAGACAAGATCTGCTCAAAAAGGAAAGCTTGTTAATAGCATTGAATCAAGAATATTTGCTTCAACGTTCATCTTCTCAAAGTGCTATATAAACCAAGCTTTGAAGATTATCACGGCTAATGCTTCCAAACTCTCTACACGCACAAAGCTGATCAATAATCTTCACTCTCCAAGTTTTGCTAAACCACCAAACTCTGATACTCTATTAGTGTTTAGCATCTTAGTATTCTAAGCTTCATTTGTGTAAACATCACAGTTGTGATATAGTTTTTGTAGAAACATTCACACACATTTGATTATACCTTTGTAAGAAAGTGTTGCCTTGACAAACCGGATTGTGGTTTGAATCAAGAAGGTTTTAGCAGTTGCTAAAGCAGATTTGTATTCAGTTGAATATAGTGAATTAAGACCTCGTTGGAGAGAGGCGAAATCACCTTGAACGGGTGGACTGGAGTAGTTTGAGATCAAACGAACCAGGATAAAAATACCTGGTCATTTGCTTTAAGTTTCCAGTTTTACAATTCAACCCCCCCCCTTCTTGTGTTTTTCACCCCTTCAATTGGCATCAGAGCGCCTGGTTCTGAGCTAAATCACTTAACCGTGTCAGTAAAAGATCCAGCATCAGAAAAACACTATGGCAGGAAACAACTCTCATTTCAGCAATGACAACAATGAGGATAGAGACAGATTCAGCGGCAAACCTCCAGTCTTTGATGGAGAAAACTTTGACTACTGGAAAGACAGAATTGAAAGCTTCTTTCTAGCACATGATGCTGATCTGTGGGATATGGTGACAGATGGATACACGCACCCTGTGAATGCAACTGGTCAGAAGATTGATAGAAAATCAATGACTGATCAACAAAAGCGTGATTTCAAGAATCACCATAAGGCCAGAACCATCCTCCTCAGTGCTATCTCCTATACTGAGTATGAGAAGATCTCCAACAGAGACACAGCTAAGAACATCTTTGATTCTCTCAGAATGACGCATGAGGGGAACGTTCAAGTCAAGGAAACAAAGGCTCTGGCGCTCATTCAGAAGTATGAGGCGTTTAAAATGGAAGAATCTGAATCCATTGAAACTATGTTCTCTAGATTCCAGATTCTGGTAGCTGGTCTCAAAGTTCTGGACAAGGGGTACTCTACTGCTGACCATGTCAAGAAGATAATCAGAAGTTTACCCAAGCAGTGGAGGCCTATGGTTACTGCTCTGAAGCTGGCGAAAGATCTCAACAAAATAACTCTGGAGGAACTTATAAGCTCCCTCAGAAGTCATGAGATAGAGCTGGAAGCTGACGAGCCTCAGAAGCAAGGTAAGCCTATAGCTTTAAAATCTAACAGAAAATCTGAATCTAAAGTTTTGCAGGCAGTTGAAGAAACATCTGATGGATCCTCATCAGAAGAAGACGAGCTTTCCCTTCTCTCCAGAAGAGTAAATCAACTGTGGAAGCAAAGACAAAGGAAGTTCAGGAATCCCAGAAGATCTGATCAGAACGAGTCTTCCTCCAGACACAGAAGGACAGATTCTTCCTCTGGATACAGAAGATCTGAAGGCTCCTCAGGTAGCAAGAAGCCAAATACAAAAGACATCATCTGCTACGAGTGCAATGAGCAAGGTCACTACAAGAGTGACTGTCCAAAGCTTCAGAGGGAAAAGCCAAAAAGGAAGTTTGGAAGAGAGAAGAAGAAAAGTCTCATGGCCACATGGGATGACTCTGACTCGTCTGAAGCTGACTCAGAATCAGATGATGAAAGGGCGAACATAGCGCTTATGGCTAACATTCCAGATGACAGTGAAGCTTCTGACTCAGACTCAGAATCAGACACAGAAGAGGTATTCCCTAACTTCGCTGTTAATTTTACAAAGGCTGAACTTGCTGAAAGCCTCAATGAAATTCTGGAACGTTATCAGCAGATTAGAGCTAAATTCAGAGACCTGAAAAGGACTCTTGAATCTGACTCTAATAAGTCTGAGAGTCTCAAATTGGAAAACTCTGAGCTGAGAGATAAAATTATAAAATTAGAAAACTCTTTACAAAACTCTCAGAAGGAACCAATTGCTGAAACTCCCAGCAACGCTGATGAGATCATCAAGGAGTATGATCATAGTTTCCAGAAGTTCCTTGCTAAAAGCATAGATAGAAGCAGAATGGCTTCAATGATCTATGGAGTTAGCGGAAACGGCAGGAAAGGAATAGGATACCTAGGTAAGGTTCCTACACCTAAAAATGTCATGGATTTAGTTATTAAACACACTCCTATAAATTCACACTTTGTGTATGGTCACACACATGACATCAAATATACTAGTAGTAATCACTTTGTGAAACCAAAATTCAACCAGAGTTTTGGTAAGACTAACAAATCAGGACCCAAGAAGATCTGGGTACCTAAGGATAAAATAATACATGTTGCAGATATCTTTAGCAGCAAGTCAGAAACACCAGTCATGGTACCTGGACTCTGGCTGCTCACGTCACATGACGGGAAGAAGGCATATGTTCCAAAGCCTGGAACTTAAGCCTGGAGGCCACGTTGGCTTTGGAGGCAATCAGAGGGGAAAGATAATTGGCTCTGGAACTGTAGGTAACGGAAATCTTCCCTCTATTAATAATGTTCTGCTTGTTGATGGATTGATGCATAACCTGTTATCCATAAGTCAATTAAGTGATAACGGTTATGATATAATCTTTAATCAAAAATCATGTAAAGCTGTTAGTCAGAAAGATGGGACTATCCTATTTAATGTTAAGAGGAAAAACAACATTTACAAAATCAAACTTTCTGAACTTAAGAGTCAGAACGTAAAATGTCTTCTGTCTGTTAACAACGAGCAGTGGATCTGGCACAGAAGATTGGGGCATGTTAGTATGAGAAGAATATCTCAGATTAACAAACTCAATCTGGTCAGAGGACTTCCAAATTTGAAGTTCAATTCAGATGCTCTGTGTGAAGCATGTCAGAAAGGCAAATTTGCAAAACCATCTTTTAAATCCAAAAATGTTGTTTCTACCTCTAAGCCATTAGAACTTCTGCACATTGACTTATTTGGACCAGTTAAGACTGCTTCTGTCAGTGGCAAGAAGTATGGGTTAGTAATCGTAGATGACTATAGCAGATGGACATGGGTAAAGTTCTTAAGACACAAGGACGAGTCACACTCTGTGTTTGTTACCTTCTGTAACCAAGTTCAGAATGAAAAAGATCTTAGAATCGTTAAAGTCAGAAGTGATCATGGTGGAGAATTTGAAAATAAAGATTTTGAGTCATTCTTTAATGACAAAGGCATTCTGCATGATTTCTCTTGTCCTAGAACTCCCCAACAAAATGGAGTTGTAGAACGAAAGAACAGAACATTGCAAGAAATGGCCAGAACCATGATCAACGAGACAAACGTTGCTAAGACTTTCTGGGCAGAGGCAATAAACACAGCGTGCTACATTCAGAATAGAATCTCAATAAGACCTATTCTGGAAAAGACTCCATATGAATTGTGGAAGAACAGAAAGCCCAACATTTCGTATTTTCATCCATTTGGATGTACTTGCTATATGTTAAATACTAAGAATTATTTGAACAAGTTTGATTCTAAGGCACAGAAGTGTATTATGTTAGGATACTCTGAACGCTCAAGAGGGTACAGAGTATACAATACAGAAACACAGATTGTGGAAGAATCAATCAGTGTTCGTTTTGATGACAAGCTTGACTCTGAAAAGTCAAAGCAGAATGAAAATCTTGCAGGTATAGAAATTGAATTTGCAGGTTCTGAAGACAAGTCATCAGAAGCTCTCAACACTGACATTCCTTCAACGTCTGAAAGAAGCAATGCTAGAAATCCTACAACTGCTGCTGATCAACCTCAGAAGAGAGTACCCAGAAGCAGTTTGGATCACCCAGAAGAATCTATTCTAGGAAGAAAGGAAGATCCAATCAGAACAAGAGCAAGCCTCAGAAACTCTGAAGAAACTCTGATGGGACTTGTGTCTCTGATTGAACCTTCTTCTATTGATGAAGCACTTCTGGATAATGACTGGATTCTGGCAATGCAAGAAGAGCTGAATCAATTCACCAGAAACGACGTTTGGGATCTCGTTCCAAGACCAAAAGGATTCAACGTCATTGGAACAAGATGGGTGTTCAGAAACAAGCTCAATGAACAAGGTGAAGTCGTCAGAAACAAGGCACGACTGGTTGCACAAGGTTATAGTCAGCAAGAGGGGATAGACTATACAGAAACCTTTGCTCCAGTCGCCAGGTTAGAATCTATCAGACTTTTAATCTCATTTGCTGTTAATAGAGGCATCACTCTGTATCAGATGGATGTCAAAAGTGCATTCTTAAATGGTTATATAGAAGAAGAAGTGTATGTTCACCAACCCCCAGGTTTTGAAAATACAAAACATCCAGAACATGTTTTCAAACTGAAAAAGTCACTGTATGGTCTGAAACAAGCTCCCAGAGTTTGGTATGAAAGGCTAAGTAACTTTCTGCTTGAAAATGAGTTCACCAGAGGGAAAGTGGACACCACTCTATTCTGTAAAACAGTTAAGAGTGACATTTTAGTTTGTCAAATTTATGTTGATGATATAATCTTTGGTTCTACTAATCCTTCTCTTGGAAGAAAATTTGCTAAGAGTATGCAGGCAGAATTTGAGATGAGCCTCATGGGGGAACTGAAGTTCTTTCTAGGAATTCAGATCAATCAAACTCCAGAGGGAACTTACATTTATCAGAGCAAATACATCAGAGATCTTCTGAAGAAATTTGACCTCTCAGAATGTAAGCCATCAAAAATTCCAATGCATCCCACGTGCATTCTGGAAAGAGAAGAGGTAAGCAAAAGCGTAGAACAGAAAGTCTACAGAGGTATGATTGGTTCTCTCCTTTATCTGACTGCTTCAAGACCTGATATTCTATTCAGTGTATGTATTTGTGCTAGATTCCAATCAGATCCTAGAGAATCTCACTTAACAGCTGTTAAGCGAATTTTCAAGTATCTGAAAGGTACTACTAATCTGGGTTTGTTTTATAGAAAATCTAGTGATTACAGTTTAGTAGGCTACTGCGACGCTGATTTTGCTGGAGACAGAGTGGAACGAAAAAGTACTTCTGGAAGCTGCCAGTTTCTGGGAGAAAATCTGATCTCGTGGTCCAGCAAAAGGCAATCAACTATTGCTCTGTCAACAGCAGAAGCTGAGTACATAGCAGCAGCTGGTTGCAGCACACAGATGCTCTGGATGAAAAGTCAGCTTGAAGACTTCCAGATTTTTGAGAGTAACATCCCTATTCTTTGTGATAATACTTCTGCTATTTGCTTAAGTAAGAATCCTATTTTACATTCTAGAGCTAAACATATAGAAATAAAACATCATTTCATTAGGGACTATATTCAGAAAGGAATTTTAAACTTGAAATTTATAGATACAGACCATCAATGGGCTGATATCTTTACTAAACCCCTTTCAGAAGATAGGTTTAATTTCATTCTGAAACATCTCAGCATGAAAGTATGCCCAGAATGAAAATGCTTTAATTCCATATTTTTATCTTTCAGAATGTAATTATATTACTGTGAACTTCTGATCAATCTTTGTTTCAGAAAGTTAGAACATGCAGATTGTATCAGAGGCAAGTCTAAAGATCTGAGAGTCTAATCTCAAAGACAGACGTGCTGATCACTATATCAAACAAGTGTCATCCAATCATCAGCAAATCCCTGAAGCAGAACGCGTGCACGTCTCTGAGAAAGGAAAACGCTGATTGGGTGCATTGAGACACATGTCTGGTAACCGTTTTTAAGTATCTTTCTCAAATCCCCCAAAATCAGCAAGCATTAAATGCAAAAGTAATCACGCTTGTTAATTGCAATCATTATTTTTTTTCTCTCTCTTAAAAACGTTTTATTTTTCAAAATAATTTTTGAAAATCCTATTTAAGCACATTACTCTTCATTCTTAATCTTTACGCTTACTCATAATCTCTTAAGAATTTTTCTGCATATCTCCTTCAAAACCCTAGCTTTTCTCAAATCACTCTCAAGCTTTTTGTGTGAGAACAATGGCATCCTCCAGCATTTCTGCAGGAAATCAGAAGAAGGAAACCTCTGAGCAATATCAAGCGCCTACCAGAACTCTTCTCACACCAGTAAAGAATCTTGAGGTTCTCTCTGAGTTAATCGTGGATTTCGAAAGTTTGAAGGAAAATGGATTTGACCTAACTGCTGAAGTCAAAACTCAAAGGTGGGAGAGGTACTTTGATAGATTGGTTGGACCAACCTTCCCAGAGCTTGTCAAAGAATTTTGGATTCATGCCAAGATTGATAAGCATCTAGTCGTCTCTTCTGTTATGGGAAAGAAGATAATAATTTCTGAAGACCTCATTGCTAGGTTAATTGGTCAGAGTGGTGGTGGAGTCCGTTGTGTGGACATGGCTGATAGGTGCCCTGATATTGGTGTGGTAGCAAACTGCATTTTCACTCTTGGTTTTCCCAGCAGCAAAATCAAGGATCTGAAGGATCACTTCAGAGTGTGGGCCAAGATTGTTCTAGGCTGTTTCAATCACAGGAAGCCAACAAGCTCTCCTGACTATATAAACGTGGATCAGCAATTTCTGATCTACTTTATTGATCAGAGGGTGAAGATCAATTTGGCACACTTCCTGTTCAATCATCTGAAGACTAGTGTGAAAGAGACTAGAGAAGAAGAAAGGACGAAAAGAGACTGGATACCTTTTGGGAGGCTCATATCAGATATTCTGACAGAGAATAAGCTGATAGATTATCTGAGCGAAGCTAAAGTACTGGGCAATTTTGAACCAACTGTTGGAAAAGCGCTGAATGCTAAGAATCTCAAAAAGATGAAGCTGATAGACAATATCAGGAAGGAACCCAGAGCTTCTTCAACTGCTGACATCTCCAGAAGAAGAGTGCCTCTGAGTGATTTCCCAAGATTTTCTGAGATGGAATCCCACCCTGATATGGTTGCCAAGTATCCAGATTCTCTCAAGGAAGAAGTTGCAGGTTCGAAGCTGAAGATCAAAGATCTGAGTCAAGTTCAACCTGAAATGACTCAGAAGAAGTCAAAGAAGAGGAAAGCAGAAGGATCATCTCACTAGACTCCAAAGAAACGAGGTAATCCATCTGCTGCTCCTATTTCAATTTCAACTACTATTCCAACATCTGTTGCTCCAACCCAAACCTCTCACAGAATTTCCATTCCAATCCCCACTATTGATGAAACCATTCCAGAAGACCCTTCTGAGGCCTTACAACTCAGAAGAACCAGAATAAAAATTCCTCTCAAAATTACCAAACAACAACCAACTGTTTCAACAACACCAACACTTGATAGAGTGCTAGCTGACATTGAGCGTGAACATACTTCTGTTCAAACTCACTCTGAACCAGAAAATATCCCTCCTCCACAACCTGAACCAGAAATTCAACCTGAACCAGAAATACAACCACAACCAGAACCAGAACAAGAACCAGAACCACCTCTCACAGAAGAACCTCTGATCCCTGAACAATCAGAAGTTCCACCTCCTCAACCAGAAAATAATCCTCCCTCACCTCCAACAGAGTTTCATCGCTATGAAACCCCATCTCCTCATCATTCTGATCCCCACTCACCTCAACCTTCACCGCTGGCAATACAGTTGCCATGTGGAACCACCATTGTCAGACCCCAGTTACCATCATCAGAGGAATCAACACCTCCAAAAACTCCAACCACTCCAATAGATATATCCTCTGACTCTGATAACCATCCACCAAAACAAACAGCACCTCAGCACACCTCTGAAAGCCAATCCTCTGAAAACCCCAGCAAAACATTCATTGACTTAACAAGTCTTGAACGTCTTGCTGATTTAAGACACAAATTGGCCATTCCCAAACCAAAGCAATTAGATATTGGCTCTGGTATTTTGGATTTTGAAACAGGTATGCTGCAGTGGATTGCTTCCTTGAAGCAAGTCTGTCCTGGGATGATCGACCCAGCTGCTTCTGATCAGCTCTGGTCACAGTTCAGAGTATGGGTTCGTTCTGAAGCACTCAAGCTGCAGGACGTCAACTATGAGCAGGCTCAACAGAACTTTAGCAAGCTGCTGAAGGAAGTTGAGAGTCAGCTGCCTCAAGAAGTTGTGCTCCCTCTGGACTCTGAATCGTGGTCTGAGAAAGAGCAAGCAGCACAGGTGGAACCAGCAGAAGAAGACAAGACTCTTCAGGAAGAGAATCCAGCAGAAGATGTAGCTGAAAGTTCTGAGAAGCTTCCTCCTGCTGAAAGTTCTCAAGCTGCCTTGGACAGGCAGGCTCTGGAAGAATTAAGGCTGAATGACTTGCGTCTACAGCAGCGGATGGATGAGAATAATCAGAAGATGGAAGCAAGAATGAATGTCCAGGACAGCAAGATTGATACTGTTGTCACCATGGTTCAGAAGCAGAATGCAACTTCTGAAAAGATTCAGGCAATGCTGGAAAGCCTGTTCTCACGCATGCCCCCACAACCTTGAAATTTTTTCATGCATGACATTTTCTATATTTTCCTTATTTTCTGATGTACTTTTGACTATGTTTTGACTATGGTTTGTAATGCTATTTTGCCCTGATTCTGAACTATCTTTAATATTATTGGTTTTTCTGATCTAAATCATTTTAGCACATCACCAGCACTTTTTGATTGCTGACAAAAAGGGGGAGAACAAGAATGATATTTAAAATCAATAACGGATAACTAGACAGAAACTCTCAAACATTCTAACTCTCTATTACTTGAAATGTTTTTCTGTTTTGTCTTTAAGTCTACAGGCACAATGAAGACTAGAAGCTCATGTTGCTCTGATCAAATATGAAGTTCTGATATATGAAGCTCTGATCGACCTAACACTCTGATCTGAAGCAAAGCTCTGACAGGAAAAGCTCTGACGCTCTGCTCTCTGATAAGTCAAAGACTTACAATCTGATGCTCAAAGATAGAAAAAGATCTGACTCTGAAGAACACGCATATCAAAGGGAAGTAACAAACTCAGGGGGAGTATTTCTTAACTCTGACTTCTCCGTACTTCTTATTCTGATACATAGATCTGATAACTTTTCACGTTATTTTTTTTATTTAAAATATCTAGTTTTTGTCATCATCAAAAAGGGGGAGATTGTTAGAACAATGTTTGAATCTAGTACCCTATAATTAAGTTTTGATGATAACAAAGTGAAAAGATATAGTAGTTAAATATTTCATGATTGAATTATATGCTACTTAAAATTACTATGCTCTGACTTGCAGATATGCTGATTAAAATAAGCAAGATCACGTTCTCAGCATCAGAATATGAGTTTGTGCATCAGCATCAGAAGTTGCTGAATCAGAACGTCAAGATCAGAAGATCAACGCTTGCACATGCTGAAGCTTGATGAACAGAACTGCGCGTAAAATACTCTGATACAGAATCAAATCAGTTCATCAGCAGCAAAGCAGAATCAGAATGAGCCAAGCCAGAAAGTGCATTGAAGAAGCAACGGTACTGTGCATTGAAAGCTAATCAATACCAACGGCATCATTCTAGACAAGATCTGCTCAAAAAGGAAAGCTTGTTAATAGCATTGAATCAAGAATATTTGCTTCAACGTTCATCTTCTCAAAGTGCTATATAAACCAAGCTTTGAAGATTATCACGGCTAATGCTTCCAAACTCTCTACACGCACAAAGCTGATCAATAATCTTCACTCTCCAAGTTTTGCTAAACCACCAAACTCTGATACTCTATTAGTGTTTAGCATCTTAGTATTCTAAGCTTCATTTGTGTAAACATCACAGTTGTGATATAGTTTTTGTAGAAACATTCACACACATTTGATTATACCTTTGTAAGAAAGTGTTGCCTTGACAAACCGGATTGTGGTTTGAATCAAGAAGGTTTTAGCAGTTGCTAAAGCAGATTTGTATTCAGTTGAATATAGTGAATTAAGACCTCGTTGGAGAGAGGCGAAATCACCTTGAACGGGTGGACTGGAGTAGTTTGAGATCAAACGAACCAGGATAAAAATACCTGGTCATTTGCTTTAAGTTTCCAGTTTTACAATTCAACCCCCCCCTTCTTGTGTTTTTCACCCCTTCAACAATGGCATCCGCGTTTGGAGCGTATCTGAACTGTATCTGAGAGCTAGTTTTGAATGAATGTTAGAATGGAATCCGTGTCTGGAGCGTATATGAACTATATTTGAAAGCTGATTTTGAATGAGTGTCAAAATTGCATCCGCGTCTGAAGCGTATCTGAACTGTATCTGAGAAGTTGAATCTGAATGAGTATCAGAATGGAATCCGTGTCTGGAGCATATCTGAACTGTATCTGAAAGTTGCACTTGAATGAGTATCAGAATGGCATCTGTGTATGGAGCATATCTGAACTGTATCTGAAAGTTGAGTCTGAATGAGTATCAGAATGGCATCCGTGTCCGGAGCATATCTGAACTGTATCTGAAAACTCTGAACGTTGTTAATGGTAGCTGTTTGATTAATCTTATCCTGAAAAAGATAAAATATTAGATGATATGCACTATTATGTTGTATGAAATGCATAGTATAATGCATTCGCGTTATCAATGTTTATGATATATGGATGAATGTATGCGTATGTGAGCTAGTTTGTTGCACTGCTTGTTGGATTGAGGAAAATAAATCCCTGAATGTTGTTGAGGATATAGAGCATAAGTCTTCATGTTGATGAATTTCCGTTTTAGAGAAATAAACTCTATTGTAAAGGAAATGCCATGTACTGTTTGTAAAATCCTGTTGGGAAATCTTGAAAAATTGAACGACTTCTACTGGGGATTGATAATTGGAAGCTTGTTCCGCTGGGAATTAAACTGCAAATTGTGGGGGATTTATGGAAATAACTTAGAGATATTTCCCTACCTCTTAAAGCCATTAGTAATTGTCTTTTATGTTGTTTATTTGTAAACAGTAATTATGTTCAAATGCATATGTTCAACAATGAATCATTGGACGTTTTTGTAAACAAAACACAAGCGTAACTAAAAAACAGATAGATTTTGCACTTTCAAAGAGATATCTTTGTATTGACTTTGAGTAAGTATTTTTGTACAATGAGACAAACATTCTAGTAAGAGAACTCTTTCGTAAAAAAATGACAATTTTAATACAAAGAAAAGATAGATATGTGTAATAATCCCATGGGGTTCTCATTCTACTATAGCCTTCGTATCTCTGAGCATATTTACTATTTGTTGCCTCGTCTGAAGATGTTAAATTGATCAGAACCTCTGAGTTTGTCAGTTGTCCGTAAGGTGATGCAATGGGACATAGTCATACGCTTTAATTCCCTAACTTTTTCCTAGACCGCCCTTTCGGGTTTTCAATCCACCGGGAAATCCTTTTTTTCCCAAGTCGCCCTTTCGGGTTTTCAACTTGCCGGGTGTATAGATTTTTTTTTTATCCCTAGTTTTTGCCCGAACCTTTTTGGTTCACCGGGATGCCCTTATTTTTCCTAGGTATGTCAACCTAGCGGGTCTCTTATGCGTAGTATCTTTTGACTATGTCTGCGTTGGCAGGGTGCGGCAGGTCTTCAACATCCATGGTGGTCTAGATCATTGCCCCACCAGAGAAAATGTTTTTGATTACAAATGTTCCTTCGTATGTAGGAGTCTATTTCCCCCTGGGATCACCTTGCGGTAGTATGATACGTTTGATTACTAGATCCCCAACTTGATACACTTGGCGTCTGAACTTTTTGTTGAAAGCCTTGATCATCCGTTTTTGATACATTTGACCATGGCAAACAACAATAAGTCTTTTCTCATCAATAAAGTTCAATTGATCAAGTCGAGTTTGGATCCAATCATCTTCATCCAACCATGCATCCTTCATAATCCTTAGAGAGGGGATCTGGACCTCGATAGGTAAGACAACCTCCATGCCGTAAATCAGAGAATAGGGTGTTTCCCCGATCGATGTGCGAGCTGTGGTACGATACTCTTGGAGAGAGAATGGTATCATCTTATGCCAGTCTTTGTATGTGAATGTAATTTTCTGTATGATCTTTTTAATGTTCTTATCTGCAGCTTCGACAACACCATTCATATTTGGCCGGTAAGGAGAAGAATTGTGATATTGAATCCTGAATTGCTCGCACAAGGCGGTGATCATAGTGTTGTTGAGATTTGTACCATTGTCAGTTATGATCCTTTCCGGGATACCGTACCGGAAAGTTAGATTTTTCTTGATGAAACAGGCAACAACATTCTTGGTATTGGAGGCGAAAGAAGCTGCCTCAACCCACTTTGTAAAATAGTCAATGGCCACTAGGATGAAGCAGTGTCCATTAGAGGCTGTTGGCATGATTTCCCTAATCATATCAATTCCCCACATAGCAAAGGGTCAAGGAGCTGTCAAGACATTCAGAGGAACCAGAGGTACGTGCACATTGTCAGCATAAATCTGACATTTATGGCAAGTTTGAGAGTGTTGATAGCAATCTACTTCCATGGTAGACCAGTAATAGCCTGCCCGTAGGATTTTCTTTGCCATCGTATGCCCACTGGAATAGGTGCCAAAAGTGCCTTCATGCAATTCAGCCATTATCCTTTCAGCTTCAACCTTATCTACGCATCGAAGTAACATAGAGTCATGATTGCGTTTGTACAAGATGCCATTACTAAGGAAGAATTTAGTAGAGAATTTCCTTAAGAGTTTCTTATCATTAACTGAAGCTCCTTCCAGATATTCTTGAGCCTCGAGATACCTCTTGACTTCATGAAACCAGGGCTGATCCACTACTTTTTCAGTCTTAATCTTGTAACAGTGTGCTGGTTCATCCACTCGTTCAATGGTGATCTGGGGAGCCTCGTTATCCCAATTAAGTTTAAACATGGATGACATTGTGGCTAGTGCGTCTGCTAGCTGATTTTCTTCTCGCGGGAAATGGTTGAACGTAATCTTCTCAAAATGTGGTAGCAATGTCAAAACATGTTCTTTATAAGGGATAAGGTTAGGGTGTTTGGTGTCCCATTCCCCTTTGATCTGACTGATAACCAAAGCTGAATCTCCGAATACATTCAAGGATTTGATCCCCAAGTCTATGGCAGCTCTGAGACCAAAGATGCATGCTTCGTATTCCCCTATGTTGCTTGTACAATTGAAGCAGAGTCTTGCGGTAAAGGGAGTATGAAACCCTTCCAGAGATATGAGTATAACACCTATACCATTTCCAAGTGCATTGGATGCCCCATCAAAAACCAGGGTCCATCGGGATCCTTGTTCAGGTCCGTCATATGACCTGAATTCTTCATAATTATTTATCGCCATGATGTCTTCATCTGGGAATTCATACTTCATGGGCTGGTAGTCTTCCACAACTTGGTGAGCAAGGTGATCATCTAATACACTGCCCTTTATAGCTTTATGGGTAGTATACTGTATGTCATATTCCTTCAGGATCATCTGCCATCTCGCTATTCTCCCAGAAAGAGCAGGCTTCTTGAAGATGTATTTTATCGGATCCATTTTAGATATCAACAAAGTAGTATGAGTCAGCATATACATTCTTAACCGGCGAGCAGCCCATGCCAGAGCGTAACAAGTTTTCTCGAGCAGTGAATATCTGGTTTCACAGCCGGTAAACTTTTTGCTCAGGTAGTAAATAACATGCTCTTTTCGTCCAGACTCGTCATGCTGCCCCAATACACACCCCATTGAGTTTTATAAAACAGTCAGATACATGATCAATGGTCTTCCCTCGACTGGTGGCATCAACACAGGAGGCTCTTGCAGGTATTCTTTTTTCTTGTCAAAATCATTTTGGCCCTCATCATTCCATTTGACTACCAGATCTTTCTTCAGTAGTTTGAAGATTGGTTCATAAGTAGCCGTCAGATGAGAAATGAATCTGGAAATGTAGTTCAAACGTCCCAAGAATCCTCTGACTTCCTTCTTAGTACGAGGAGCAAGAATCTCTTGTATCGCTTTAAATTTGGTAGGATCGAACTCGATACCTTTGTTGCTGACGACAAAGCGTAGGAGTTTACTGGACCGTACCCCAAATGTGCATTTGTTTGGATTCAACCTCAGCTTGTACTTTTTCAGTCTCTCAAACAGTTTTTGTAAGTGATCAAGATGCTCTTCTTTTGTTTGAGATCTGGCTATCATGTCGTCCACATAGACCTCTATTTCGTGATGTATCATGTCATGAAATAAAGCTACCATGGCACGTTGATAGGTTGCCCCAACATTCTTTAGTCCGAATGGCATCACCTTATAGCAGAAAGTGCCCCACTGCGTGACAAACATTGTTTTCTCCATGTCCTCAGGCGCCATTTTGATTTGGTTATAACCTGAGAATCCGTCCATGAAGGAAAAAACTTTGTATTGGGTCGTATTGTCAACTAGAATATCAATGTGCGGGAGTGGAAAATCATCCTTAGGGCTTGCCCTATTCAAATCTCTGTAGTCCATACACATTCGCATTTTTCCGTCTTTCTTGGGCACGGGAACAACATTGGCAACCCATTAGGGATAAGAGGTGACAACCACGAATCCAGCATTGAATTGCTTCATGACTTCTGCTTTAAACTTTTCTGACATATCAGGCCTCATGCGGTGAACCTTTTGCTTTACTGGCGGACAATCCTCTCTTGTAGGGAGACGATGTACCACAATGTCTGCATCAAGTCTCGACATATCTTCATACGACTAGGCAAAGACTTCAACATAATCATGTTACAATTGAATCAAACTCTCCTTGACACCGGGTTCCAGATTGGCACCCACCTTGACCTCTTTTTTGTCTTCTTCGATACCTAGGTTGATTGTATCCACGGGTTCCTCGTGAGGCTGAATGGTTCTCTCTTCTTGTTGTAGTAGTCTGGAAAGCTCCCCTGGTACTTCACAATCTTCCTCACCTTGGTCTTCAGCTTGGTAGATTAGATTCTCAGAGTCACAAAAGGCCATAATAGTATCGTTACCCATGGGATCCCGAATGGATGTATACCTGCATTGTGAGTGTGAGTGTGTGTAAAGGTATAGCTATCCTTGAAAGAAACAAAAATGTAAAAAGAAAAACAATGAGCACAAAAGTTTGTATGCGAAAACGTCCATGATTCATTGATGACATATGAAAATGAGATAATAACCCTTACAAATGGACCATTGTGCCTCGGGTAAGACACAAGGTTTTAAGAGTGTGAATTGTTTTAATATTACAGATCCAACAAAATTTAAAGACAAATTATTATGGGATAAAAGTGATCAGGACAAAATCTCTAGCCTCCCAGTTGCTGAGCCCTCCACTGACAGTTAGGAATATCCAGTCCTCCAAGTCACAACCATCTTCATCATCTTCTATGGCGCTGACCTCGTAGTTGCTGATCTTCAGGGGTGGTCCTTCGGCACGAGCGCGGTGCATAGCCTTCTGGGCACCTGAAGTGAAACCCATTCCAAATGTTTCTGACTTGTATGGGATATACGGGAGTTGTCCCCAGATAGTGCACCCACCTTCTTCTACCACTGCTTTGGCATCCTTTAGAGATGACATCCGGAGTGGAGGCCTTGTGATCTTAGGAACAATCTTAGTTACTGCCACATCTTGCGGAACCTCTTCAAAGTGTTGAAATGGAGTTTTGATAAATTCACCATCTAATTCCACATATCTGAAGGAATTGAGATGGCTGATCATATACTCTTCTTCTCCATGAACAGTGATAATCTTCCCTTGAATCGGATATTTCACCATTTGGTGCAACGTAGAAGTGACAGCGCCAACATTGTGAATCCATGGTCGGCCTAGCAAGCAGGAGTATCAAGGACATATATCCATTACATAAAAATTTGAATCAAAAGTTTGGGTTCTAACCTTTATGGGAATGTCTACCTCCCCATGTACCATCCTTTTCGAGCCGTCAAAAGCCCTTACTACTATGTTACTTGGCTTTAATGTCAATCCCTCACAATCAAGCCTATCAAGAGATTTTTTAGGCAATAAATTTAGAGATGAGCCAGTGTCCACCAAAACATGAGCCAAGGTTGTGCCCCTACATTCAACTAAGACATGCAATGCCTCATTATGCTTCCTTCCCCTTGGCATTAAATCAACATCCGAAAAACCTAGACCATTATCTGCAGTCAAGCTGGCTACGCAGTCTTGAAACTGATCGGCAGATGTCTGTTGGGGTACATGGGCAGTTTTCAGGAATTTTACCAAGGCTTTTGCATGCGCCTCGAAACATAGTAGTAATGCCAGCATGGAAATTTTAGAGGGAGTTTATCCCAGTTGTTCAACTACATCGTAGTCGCTTCTTTTTATGATCTTTAGAATTTCCTCCATCTCTTTCCGGGAGGTCTCAGGGATAGCCAATGATTGTGTCTTCGTCTTGACAGACTCAACCAGAACACCTTTTCCTCGAGTCTCGGTTAACTTGGCAGCAAGAGTGTTAGTAGGAATGATAACAGGGATTGTAACAGCTTTGTCAGTTGGAGTATTAGTGGAGACGATTGTAGGACATGGAATAGCTTTTGGAGGAGTAACAACAGGAATGATTACGGGTCCAGAAACTGTTTTTGGGGGAGCAATTTCCGGAGAGAATATCCTTCCGCTTCCAGTAATCTTGCTAGTTCCTACAATATTACTGATATCAGAGTTGACTTTCTCAGAACTTGAATCTTCGACGGCTGGCCAATCCTGCTTGATACCATGATAGTAAACATCCCGTCCATAATTCCATGGTATGGTTTTTCCTGACGAATATGGGATTGGTCCAGGCATTGTAATTATCAAAGGAGTTGCTTTCGGAACTGATGTAATTCTAACGGGTCTTTTGGTGGAGACCCTGGAAGAATTGGCGGAAATGGTAATGATAGAGACATCTTTAAAAGGAACAGGTGGAACATAAGTCTTTTCAAACAAAATTCCTTTGTTATCTATTAGGTACTGAACGTCTGCTTTCAGCAAAGGATAACTGGTTGGTGAGGACAAACAAAAATGACAGCCTTCATCACAACCCCGGAACACACCAGCATTCAACAAGTTATCTTTAATAATCAGGAGTGGGATCATAAGTTCATCAACTGAAGTAACAAACATTTCTTCTTCAATGGCGTTGGTATTATGGCCATGTTTGGGCACAGGGGAAGAAATGCCATTTGACTTTTCGGGCGCATCGAATTCAATCTCTTTGGCTTCAATGAGGTATTTTATTTTGTTCTTTAGAGCCCAACAGTTATTAGTGTCGTTCCCGGGACTTTCAGAGTGGTATGCACAATGGGCATTGGGATGATAGTGAGGAGATGTTGTGTTGGGGTTTTTCGGAGCTTCTTTCAAGTTCACCAAATTCGATCTTAGTAGATGCGGTAATACCTGAGATAGGGTTATGTTAATTATGGTGAACTGCCTGACCGGTATTTCCATCCTCGGTTGATTGTTTCTTTGTTGATCAGGCGCATGTTTAGGGATCATCACAACCCCCACCATTGGTCGGAGCTCGGCCCTATCTTAATTTCTTTGCAGATATACAACAACCACCTCTTTCTTTTCGATGAAAGGCTTCCTTACAGCTGCAGAAGAGGATGTATCTTTTTGGATCTTTACATTCTTTATACCGGCTTCTACCCTTTCTCCAGTCAATATCAGTTCAGTAAAACCTGTAGATGAACTTCAAATTAGGTGATTGAAGAAGGGACCAGACAAGGTGCCTAAGAACATGTCCACTAATTCTCTTTCAGATAGGGGAAGTTGAACTCTTCCAGCCAAGTCTCTCCATTTTTACGCATAGTCCTTGAAACCTTCATTGGAAACCATGCCAATACTCTGGAGTTGAGTACGGGTAGGAGCAAGATCAGCATTGTATTGGTATTGTCTGTAGAAGGCTGCAGCAAGATTTTCCCAATTGTGAGTGTTGGCTCTTTCTAATTGGTAAAACCAGTCAAGTTGAGTTCCAGACAGACTTTCTTGGAAGAAGTGTACCCATAAGTCTTTGTCAGCGGTATGGGGCTTGATTTTCCTCACATAGGATCGAAGATGCATTTTAGGGCATGAGACTCCGTCATACTCGGCGAAAACAAGTTCTTTGAATTTGAGAGGAATGACAATCCCTGACACTAACCCCAATTCCTCAAAGTCTAAGCTAGGCACTTTTTGGATTTCCATCACACTCAACCGCTCTTCGAGATGTTTATACTTGTCATCAGCTGAAGGGTATTTTTCTTCAGAACAGTCTTCTTCTTCCTCTTCCGATTCTGACAGGACAACTGTTTCCTTTCCTTTCCCATCTTGATTGTCTCTCTCACCGGATGTCGTTGTGAAGTCTAAGGCCCTTCTTTTCTGCCCATGAAATCTTCTTCCCATGTTTAGGACTCCGGTTACCTTCTTTGTCTTCTTTTTCTTCTCCTTAGCCAACAAAGTCTTCAGCTCTTCTTTTCCTTTGGCTAGAGTCAAGAGAAACTGTTGAAACTGTGTATTCTGAGCTTAGAGGTCCTTCACTGTTTTCTCAAGATCCATCTTACTGAAATAAACAGTAGAGAGATGAGGAGACTTGTTGCAAAAGACCTGCTTATGTTATGATGAATGGTATATGCATATGTAATGATTTCAAGGATTTCAAAGATTCAAAATTGTTTTAGACAAAAAGGAAACACATGTTATATTAATAAGTTAAAGCTTGAGTACATCAATACCTTTTCGGGAAAAATAATACAAAAACTATAAGATAAAAAGGTAGTTCGCATCCTCTTTGGTGCGATGTAGGCATTGAGAGTCTGCTCCTCATGAAGTAGCCTAGTGAGTTCCAAAACCTTCTTCTCGCTTGCGTAGAATTGTGCTTCGAAAGTATCTCGTTCTCCCTTGAGTTGTATCCAATCCCTTTGTAGGTCTTCAAGAGAGGCAGACATGTCAAGATGTAGAATAGTGTATGGAACATCTCCTTTCATGACAGGCTCAATGATTACTGGGAGAATGGAGGGGTAAGGCATCATAAGACTCAGAGTACGGGTTTGTACCCATTGAGGTAAGGCTCAAGAGGGATGGAATTCTTGTGCCCCAAAGTCTTGCTATCCACCTTATTCAACATCCTCCAAGCTCGGATAAATCTATGGCAAAGACCTTGATCGTCGTTGTCGTAGTCAAATACCCAACCTTGAATCAGCATCTCGTGCGGGCCATCCCTTCGGGAATAACCAAATTGTCTTAAGGCTAAGCAGGGGTTGTAGGTGATACCTCCCCTAATTCCAATTAAAGGGGCATTAGGGAATTCTCCACAATGGTCGACAATGATAACATTCTCTTTGGATCGGGAGCACCAATGGATGTCCTAATGTTTGAGCGTCATCAACCTTTGTGACCACCTTGAACCTTGCTCATTTTTTAATACAAATTGGGGAAGATGTGAAATAAACCATCTTGCCAAGAGATGAGTGCAACACATAATGACACCTCTTTTCCTCATTGTGTGAGTGTGAAAAGAGTGTAGGGTATCTCCTAACAATGTAGGCACCAGGTTGCGGGATATGAAAATTTTGACAGTGTTGACATCTATGAGTTGGTCAGGATTTGGAAACAAAACCATCCCATAGATGAGGAGAGCCACAATTTCCTCAAAGGCTTGAAAATCCATGGAATTCCAACAACTTTGGGCTTTTTCGAACAAGAACTTTGCTAAGAAACCTTTGACACCACTCCTTGTTTCCCAATGATTTGTCATATCAGATTAGTGCAAATGTAGAGCTTGAGCAATCTCTTCTAGCTTTGGATATCTTTTTGTACCGTTGAAAGGTAGTTGATTGAGAATGGAAATCCTCAAGAGTTGGGAAAATTCTTCCAAAGTAGGCACAAGTTGATAGTCGGGAAATGTGAAGCAATGGTGTAAAGGATCAAAGAACTGAAAAAAGCACCTTCATCATATCCTCATCTGTGTTGGAGGTGACCAAGTTGAGTAGGCGACCGTGTCTCTCAGTAAATGGAGAGTTTTCAGGAATCCTTAAAGCTAGCTCCTTGAGTTGTGGAGGGATCTTTACAAGATTGACTTGAATAGTTTTCCTGCGAAGTGAATCCGTATCCTAAAATCCTTGAAATGGTTAGTGGATGTATATGATGTTCATGATGTTCATGATGTTATGTACAAGTATGCATATACAAACAAAACAAACAAATCCTTAGGTTTAGGCTTGCATGGAGTTTTATAGGTAAGTACGCTCTTGAAGTTTAGTTGGCTTAAACCTGTCCTAGTAATAGTAATCGGGTTCTAAGGAGCTCAATATCACTGGTTTGTTTCCTTGGTCATTGTTTCAGCACAAGCCTCTTTAATGGCAACCGAAATATCCCAAGAAACCAAACCTCAATCAGTGTAGTATCGATTATCTACCAACTTCGGAGTGCACCAAAGCCGGTCATCTCACTACATTTTCTAAATGCCATGTTGGTCAAGTAAAGGTTCTAAAATTTCATTAGTGCTTCATGACATCACTCAGCGACCCTGTATTCTCTTTGATTAACTCAAAGGCTACCGGTACCAACAAATATATCGCACTAACATAGCTATTGCTTAGACCATGTCGGTATACCCCGCACATTTACCACAATATATTGCTACTTACCTATAAGGTATCCTAAATACGGGTAGAGGATTCAAACCCAAACAAAGAACCATAATGTAAAGCATACAAGTCAAACAATGTAAGCAAATAAATGTGATATATCCCTAAGGTAACCCCACTTTTATAATTTTCCCCAACAGAGTCACCAGTTTTGTGGTACGGTGAGAGAACTGACTTGAGGGTTTTGTGTTTGATCGCAAATGTTGCGGTTAGCAAGAGTCGCCACCGACTTTTCTTTTATCCAAAAGGAAAGGTGAAAAAGCATAGGAAAGACCTTTGATATTGTTTCTTTAGTTCGGTGGGTAGATTATGAAAAGGGAAGGTATTAGCACCCTTTTCATCCATGGTTTTCCATGGGCTCTTAGTTACTTTCTAGATCACTTACTTTTGTTTGAAATAGTGCTTTGTGTGGTTTTTGAAAGTATTTTGAAAAGGCGCCACCGTTTAGGCAAACTTTGTAATGATTCTCGTTCGTAAAAATGTATACAAAGATGTTTGATCTTTTCAAAATATTTTCAATTTTGTAAGATGTTTGAAAATGTATGTGATTGTTTTGAAAATAGCAAGGATGTGTGTTTTGAAATGGAGCAAGTAATTAGGATCAATTTACCTAATCAAATGTCTTTCTTGTTTATTTCCCTTTTCCTTTGACATTGTTGTCTAACCATTGATTTGGTAAGCAACCCTATCTTTGGATGTAAACAGGACGGACGTGGGTCATCGTATAACCATTATTAGAAATGTTGCAAGGTATCTTAACATTCTTTTTGAGGGACTAAGAACATTTGTAAGGCAACTTAGATAGCGTCATCGAGGGACTATGATCTTGTATTTGCTTGTTTTTGCTAAAATACCTTACATGCGCAATATGACCATTTTTGTAAGGCAACAAAATGGGTTTACCCTAAGGGTGCTTGTGTACAAGTGGATTGACTTTCATGCTTGATTTTGTCTTGAATTAGGGTTTTCTATTTGGTTGGTTTTAATCTTTCCATACAAAACCCAAATTACTAGCATTTGTATATAAAGCGATAAATTGCGAGAATTAAAATTACTACGCTATTACATCATTTAGGGGAGGGGGCATACAAATTACAAATGGGGATTTGCAAGAAAATAAATCTATTTATCTATTACAACCATATTGAATTGCATAAATATACAAGGAATGAAATGTGTATAATATATAAGTATAAAAGGAAAAGAAATTGATTTATTTTGAATTTTTGTTAAGAAAATGTTTTGGCCTTAATCAGACTAAAGGGTGATGATCAATTGGTCCAAATTAAATTTAGGGAACTAAACCTAATTTTTTTAAAAGAAATAAAATTGGTTTAGAAAAGTATTTTTTAGGGTTTTTTATATGAAAGGTTTTAAATTAATGAAAATAAAGTGAAGATTAATTAATTAAAATAAAAACCTAAATTCTAAGTTAATTTTAATTTAGAAAGTAAGATAATAATTAAACCTAAGTCTAAATATTTATTAAAAAAAAGATTAATTTGTGTAAGAAAATGTTTTTTTTAATCATTTTTGTTTTATAAAGAAAAATAAAAAAATGTATAAGTGCAAATAATAAATAAAATTATTTTTGGACTTTTTATTAATAAAGATAAAAATAATATTAATAATAGTAATAATAATAATAATAATAATAATAATAATAATCATATTATAGAAAATAAAATGTAATAAAAAAAAGAAATAATAAAGAGAAATGGTTCAGGGGTGTAAAAGTAAGAAGGGATTAGAAGTCAGCAAAAATACAAAATCCCAAAGAAGAGAAGCCCATGCGCCTGTTTGCTGGAAAAAACTGAAAAAAATATAAAAAAGAACAAAAGGGTACCAGTGGGGTTCGAACCCAGGTCCCATAGGTTAACAAGCGCGCGCTTTACCACTGGGGTGGCTATACATCCGTTCATATAAACAAAACCATAAATATGTAAGGCAAATCAAGTCCTGATCACTTCATATTCGACTTCCAGCCGGTGTACCTGCAACTTATTCATTTCTCAACAAAAATGGAAGATGACAAAATGAAAGTTGTCGCATTCTTCCTCACGAATCTAACCATGTAAATAACTAAAGCTAAAAGTCAAAGATAAATGAGAATTTCTCTGACCCTAATTTGAACCCTAAAAATTTCAGAAACTTCAACTCTAAAATTCTCTAAGCTCAGGCCATGTAAATGCAAACTATGGATATGTACAGCTTCGTGGCAATGAGGTCTACATTTTTCCTTCACAAAATAAACATTAATCATGCTTAAATGATGAGATATATGTTCGAGTGAAATACCTCAAAATTGGAAATCGTGAAATGTAAATGAGCTTGATTCAAAGTGTTGTAAGGATCAGGTTAGCTTCCTTGAAGTCCCAGGAAGCTAATGCAATGATTAGCTTGAGCTGAAAGTGGCTGAGGAGCTCTAGAGAAGTCAAGTTGCAGACCCCTGTTTTCTAAAATGGAACTTGATAACGGAGGTGTTACAGTTGAGGAAATGGACTATGGATGTTTTGTATTTGATGTTTAGAAGCTTTTGGAAGTGAAAGGCCAAAGAACGCACGAGGGGATTTGGAGTTTGGCATGTAAAGTCCGAATTTGCACAACAATGGTGTTTTAAGACAGTTTCTGGCTAGAGGGAGTTTGAGTGAGTTTAAGGGTCTTCAAGCTCGTGTCTTAGCTTACAAATAGTGACTCTATTTAAAAGCAACAAGTTTGGGATGCTCTAGTTGATCAGAATTCAAATTTGCATCCTTAAGCTAAACAAGTGATTTTTTGACAAAACATGTTTCAAAGTCTTGTGTACTTGCTAAGATAGAGTGGTTATTCTTTAAACACACTTGCTTATGACTTTGTGGATGGAGTGTGATCAGAGGGAACAAGTTAGAGGCTCAAGAATGGACTTTATGCATAAAGCTTGCTTTTCAAGAATGGTATTGTTAACTTTCTTCCGAAAATGGCAATGTGAATTGGATAAAGATTAAATCACTTGGATTATAGCTCAAAAGATTGTGTAATCCATTAATTATGGAGTGACAAACAAGTTTCAGGCCTGCAAAGCAAAGATTATGCAGCCTAACATTGAAATTGCATTTGTGTTCATCATGAAAATGACCTATAATTTAAGTGACAAAACACCAACTTCATCTCTTCGATTCTCCCTACTCAAGAATGATCTCAAGGAGTTATTGGACATTTTTGAAAGCTTGAAATGTTCTCTACAACCAATATTTGAATTGATTTTTAAGATTCCCCTTGAAACTATATGAAAAAGTGCCACGAAGTTAGGCCAAAATCCTGACCAAATTAGGGCAAAATTTCACTAGGTGTTTAGTTTCATGACCCTATGTTCTTGAAATTATAACTTGAGATCCAAGCACTTTTGGAAGAAGTTGTGTGAAGAAAAGTTTTGTATTTCATGGAGATCTACAACTTTCATGTTTGAAGTTTCTCTTGAATCATCTTGCATCATGGTTAAAATTTGGCTCAAAGTTAGTAAAAAACATGAAATTTCCAACACTTCGAAAAATTTCTAAGTTTGGAAATTTTGACTTTTCAAAATGAAATCTTGACTTTTTGATTTCTTGATGAATACGTTTCATATTTTGACATGTTTTGGTGAATTATGATCTTTGGCACTTGAATTTGACCAAAAAGTCAAAGTTTGACTTTTCAGTATATAGTTGACTTTTGATTAGTTGACTGTAAAATTCATCTGTCGATGCAATGGATTTGCAATTTTTTGAATCATGTCATTAGGTAAAAATGATGCAATTGGACTCTTGAGATCATGACTTACACCAATTGACCATTTTCTAGGTCAAAAATCAGAAATTGCCCTTTCCCAATCAAAACCCTAATTTTGACCATTTTGCCCTTTTGGAGATTTGATCAAATTTCTTGAGGAATTATGGTACAAACTTAATCAAATGATACATGTGGGTTTAAAATGTTGATGTGGATCAAAAATTATGAAGTTTGACTGTAAATTGGCCATAGTTGACTTTTTCCCCAATACAACTTATTTTTAGGTCAACTGTTCAATTGACGGATCAAATGTGTGATCCAAGGCTTAAAACTTGACATGAGTAACCTTGGGGGTCCATAATGATCCATGAAAGTAATATGAAGAATTTATAGTTCAAAAATAATTGTGAAAACTCAAACCCTAATTTTGGTCATCTGTGCATAAGGAGGTGTCTTGAGTTGCTCAAACCCTAGTGCAGTCTTGAGCCCAAGGAGATCTTGTGAGCAAATTCTTGATAAGTGCGAGGGAAAATTTTGGGGTACAACATTATGCCTAGTTGGTTCAATAGGATCACAATTTAGGTGGTTCTAGTTTGGTCCAAGGTGTGATGTCCTGGGAGGTTACACCTGAGGTGGCTCAAGATGCGAGTCAAAGTGTAGAACCTTTGAAGTGGCGGAGTCCGATTTAAGGTTCATCGTCGAGAAGGTTACACCTGAGGTGGCTAAAGGTATAAACCAAAGTGTAGAACCTTTGAAGGGGCATAATTCAATTTAAGGTTCATCTTTGAGAAGGTTACACCTGAGGCGGCTTAAGATGTGAATCGAGGTGTAGAACCTTTGAAGGGGTGGAACCCGATTTAAGGTTCATCACCGAGAAGGCTAAACATGAGGTGGCTCATTATATGAACCGGGGTGTAGAACCATTGAATGGATGAAATCCGATTTACAGTTCATCACCGAGAAGGTTACACCTGAGGCGGCTCAAGATATGAACCGAGGTGTAGAACCTTTGAAGGGGCGGAATCTGATTTAAGGTTCATCACCGAAAAGGTTACACCTGAGGCAGCTCAAGATTTGAATCGAGGTGTAGAACCTTTGAAGGGGAAAAATTCTATTTAAGGTTCATTGCCGAGAAGGTTACACCTGAGGTAACTCAAGATATGAACAGAGGTGTAGAACCTTTGAAGGGGGCGAAATCCGATTTAAGGTTCATCATCGACAAGGTTACACCTGAGGCGGCTCAAGAAGTGAATTGAGGTTTAGAACCTTTGAAGGGGAAGAATCCGATTTAAAGTTCATCGTCGAGAAGGTTACACCTGAGGCGGCTCATGATATGAACCAAGGTGTGGAACCCAGAAAGGTTATACCTGAGGAGGTTTAAGTTTGAAACAAGGTATAGAGCCTTTCGAAGTGAGTATTTTGACAAAAATGATGGTTTTATAGGTTCCCTCGTTAAAAAACTTGGCCCTTGCTATAAAAAAGAGTGCATATGTTTTTTATTTATTATTACATGAGCTTACATGACTTTGGCTGAAATAAATACTAAGACTAGATACATGCCATGTCCTAGGAATTTTTATGTCGTCTAATGTCTCTAGATTGTAAGCTCCATTACTGAGTTTCTCAATAACTCGGAAGAGTCCCTCCCAATTGGGTGAGAGCTTCCCATTCTTTGATAGATCTGTGATTCTCTTTATAACCAGACCCCCTTAAAATAAGCCTCTTTGTTTCACCTTCATGTTGAATCTCTGGGCTATCCTTTGTTTTGCTGCAATCTCACAGACATGCGTCGTGTTTCTGATTTCATCAATTAAGTCAACTTCACTTGTTAGATACTCGTTATTTGTACCATCTTCAAAGCTTACTCTTCTCCAGGATGGAGAGCTGACTTTTACCGGGATCATGGCCTCAACCCCATATACCATTGTGAATGGAGTTTCTTTGGTCGTGGAGTGAAAAGTGGTGCAATAAGACTATAATATCTCGTGGAGATACTAGACCCATAATCCTTTTGCTTCATCTAACTTCTTTTTCATCTCGATTAGGATAACATTATTAGCCGACTCTGCCTTTCCGTTTGCCTAAGGGTGTTCTACTGATATGAAGCGATTGATGATTCTGAGCTCTCTGTAGAATTATGTTACAAACTAGCTAGTGAACTGGGTTCCGTTATCTGAAACGATAACCCGCAGTAACCCAAATCTGCAAATGATATTCATTTAGTAAAAACGTCTCACCCTTTCAGGTGTGATCAGGGCCACAACTTCTTCCTCCACCCATTTGGTGAAATAATAAACTGTGACGACTAAGAATATTAGTTGTCCTGGTGCCACCGGGAAGGGTCCAAGTATCTTCATTACCCATTGATGAAAAGGCCATAGGGATACTACGGAATGGAGCAATTCGGCCAGGGTGTGGATGAATGATGAGAATATATGACATTTGTCACACCAGCTTACAAATCAGATGCAATCTTTAAGCATGGTAGGCTAATAATATCCGGCCCTCAGTATTTTACTAGACAAGGACCGACCTCCGATGTGATTTCGACATACACCTTCGTGCACCTCTTTGATTACTTGGTTCATGTTATCTTTAGAGATGCAACGTAACACGGGTGCTGATCTTACCATTTTGTATAGCTTATCTGCCACCATGAGGTATCTTGCTAAGATCCTTTTCACGTGTTTGGCTTCCTCATTGTCAGATGGAAGTTCATTTTGTATCAAGTATTTGATTATGGGATTCATCCACCCCACTTTTTATTCTATAGCAAGCACTTCTCCTTTCTCCATGCTTGATAATTCTAATATTTCTTAAATCACTGTTTTGTTTAGACTAGAGCCTTTTATGCTAGCCAATCGGGCCAACATGTTGACTATTGTATTTATTTTCTTTGTATGTGACATATTGTGAACTCTTGGAATTCCTCTGTGAGTTGCATATCCCATTGTAAATACTTCAGCAAAATGGGGTCTTTTGTCTGGAACTCTCCCTCAACTTGTCCGGCCACTAATTATGAATCGTTCCGAACGAGGAGGTGGGTTATCCTGATTTCTTTATCTAATTTCATTTTGACGATCAAAGCTTCATACTCGGCCTGGTTGTTGCTAGTTTGGAATTTGAAGCGCAATGAGTATTCTAGGACCAAATCGTCGGGTCCTTCTAATACAATTCTAGCCCCACTGCCTCTCAAATTCGATGATCTATCCACAGACAAAACCCACTTTGAGGATGTTTCTTCGTTCATCAGAGTGCTCAATTCTACCATGAAATCGTCCAACACATGAGACTTTATACTGGTGCGCAGGATGAACTCTATGTCATATTCTGAGAGCTCTACAACCCATGCTACCATTCTTTCAGCTAAGTCCGATTTCTTGAAGATTTGTTTTTTGGGGAAATTTATTTTCACTAGGATGGGGTGACCCTTGAAGTAGTACCTCAGCTTTCTTGTTGTTATGATTAATGCCAAAGCTAACCTTTAAATCTTTTGGTATCCGAGTTCTACTCCTCACAATACCTTGCTGACAAAGTAAACCGGCTTCACTCCTAACTCCCCGTCTTGGACTAGAACCGAGCTTATGGCTCTGTCTAACACTACTAAGTATAATACCAATGGTGCATTTTCTTTAGGCCAGACTAGTATTGGGAGAGCTGACAGGAATTGCTTGACTTCTTGGAAAGCTCTTTCATAATCGTTAGTCCACTTGAAATCAACCTTCTTTTTAATTGTTGCAAAGAAGTGAATTGATTTGTCACCTGAAAAAGATAGAAAACGAGATAAGGCATGTTCAAGGGTGGACGTCGGGCTTCTAATGTCAAAGATCGCTTGGCATTTCTTTGGGTTGGATTCTATTCATCGATTCTTAAACATGAACACAAGGAACCTTCCGACTTGAACTCCAAATGTGCATTTATCTGGATTCGAGCGCATGTTATAACTTCAAACTACTGCGAAAGTTTCTTCCAGGTTGTAGCGGTAGAAATGTTTAAGACTAAGCCATTGGTTTGACTAGACTTATACAGATCAAAATAAAAATCTCCACCGCGCTTTATTGTTTCCAAAGGAATGGGAAAAGAGCGAGTAACCCAAAAAGAGGGGGAAAGATTCAAGTTAAGGGGGTTGGTTATGAAAAGGGAAGGTATTAGCACCCTAAACATCTATGGTACTCCGCAGGAACCTCTTTGTAAAATATGTATATTTTATCTATAAAAAATTGTATAAAAATGGATGGTGGAGGTGATAAAAGAAATATATTTTTATGATTTTTGAACCCGCTGCAGTTGTGAACCTTTAGGGCCTATGTACCACCTTTCATGCAATAGAGGATCAGGGTACATGTAGTTCCTCTTTTAAAAATTAAAAAAAAAAACACAAGTGTGTTGGTTAATTTTATGAGATAAGACATCATCGCCATTGTCCACGTGGAAAACATACTCACTACCCACAATCTTGAGAAAGGAGAATTTGCATCATCTCAAAGTGGAGGATATGGCTTGTATTTTTAAAATCAACAACGCCTCACTCAACACCCAAGTGGAAAATATCTCTCTTCACTACATATTGTAAAAGTATAGTTGTTTGCATCACTACAAGAATTGACAAGAGTCTAATCTTTTGAGAAATATTTTAAAAGTCAAAGTGGCAAAATGGCTTGAAATGAGATTGATTTACTTTTAGTATTTTCACAAAAAAATGTCAAGGTATCATTAAGTTGATTGAATTTTATTTATGAAAAGGTTTTGAAAAATGCATAGACCTAAGTCCAAGTTTATTATGAAAGTGGTTCAAGTTCAAAAGAAACAAGAAGAGTTTTCAAAAGGAGAGAGAAGATTTTTGAAACTAAAGAAGATGGGAGGAGAAGAAGAGACTATCCTAAGGCATAAGGTAAAAGCTAGGGATAAGAACCATCTAACCAACAAGAAGCCAATACTCGACATTATGAGCCAAGATAGAATTCCCATTATTTGGATTGAAACCAAGCAAGCAAAGATACTAGTACTCTTGTGAGAACCAAACTTCAATTGTATTAAGTCTTCACAAAAATTGGGCAGAGTAACGGCTGTATACAAGTGAATTCCAGATTACAAACAAAGAATGTAATCACAATAACCTGCACACGAAACAAACAAACAACCCAATGTCTTGAGGTAAACCTCAAGAACTCCAGACAAAATATCAATTAAGGTCACAAGGTCTCCAACATAGGCCAAGATTTCTAATGCTAAGTCTAAGAAGTCCAATGCTCCATAATGCCAAGGATAGTAACCAAATAGTCCAAGTATTATTAAAGGGTTTTTTTCATGGTTCATGTTGATTATTAGGTGTCTTAGAAGAGAAAAGAAAAAGCTCAAGTGAGCAAAATAAAATGACATGAAATGTAATGCTTAAAGTAAATGATACATAAAGCATAAAAAAATAAAAAGGGCATAAAGTAAAAACAATTTAATAGTTAGTGGTTAGTTGGATGACCATCTTGAAACTTGCATTTGGAACTCATTAGAGGATTGGTAGAACCAAAGCCTCCACACAATAAGTTGAATTTGCTTTTTGTCAAGTATATCATCCATTTGGAATCCTCAAATGTACTATTTAATGATCAATGATGTTTAAGTGATCCGCGTTGACCAAAAGTGTTGTAGATCCATTAAAGGATTGGTAGAACCAAAGCCTCAACACAATGAATCTCAAGGTTATTGGATCAAATAGATCAAATTAACATAATTGGGCTTGCAAACATAGGTTTGGGCCACGAATGATCATTTATTCGAATCGGGACAAAATTTAGTGCTATGTTAAGCAATCGTAAGTGGACTTATGTAGAAGTCGCACCTATTTTGAGGCCGGTTAATAGCGATCTATGCACCATTTGTTTTGAGACATGATATAGGGATCATACTCCAATAACACTTAGTGCAATAAGAAAGGGATAAGATGGAGAAGGGTGGGGAAGAATATACAAACCATATTTGAATTAAAATTTAATCAAACTATTATTAAAATCATTCATTCATTTTTGTGGAGTTAGACTCAACAGCATGGATCTAATGATGTTAATAAAGTTCATGATCAAAAATTCAATCCAAGATAATCCAGAAAATAATCACAAAATAATATTGCACTTAATATATACATTAAAAAGGTTTTTTAAAATGTATTAAAATAGAAATAAAAGAGAAAAATATCAACTATGTTCAAATTAATCAAGAAATAAAAAGTAAGACCATAGAAAAATCAGAAATGAACTAAAATAATTTTATAAATTTTTTGGTAATTTTTTAAAGTCTGAAACTATTTTTAAAATTAAAAGAAATGAGTAAAATAAACCAAAAATGATAAAAAAACAACAAAGTCAGAAATAAAAAATAAATATGGTCACCAATATTTGTCACAATATCATTGGATCGTTCCATGATTTTTTTCAGAATTTAAAAATGCATAAAAGTATTTTTAAACATTTAAAACAACTCAAATAAAGTGAAAATTTATAAAAAATTCAAAACACAAAATAAAATTGTGAAAAAATAAAAAGAGAAAGAGAAAAATCAAAAACTTTTTTCATAATTTTTTCAGATTTTTTTGACTAAAAATGAATTTTCTATGATTTTTTGAAATTTAAAACAATTAAATATAAAAATCAGAAAAGAAAAATAAAGTCAAAAATATGTGGAACATTGGATGAGAGTCAAAACGTGTTAGTAATCAAATCCAAGGGATTTGGCATGCTGAGTATATCATAGTCATTAGTGAATAAACCACTGAATCAAATGCAAATCAGAAATTCAAAAAATCCAAATGACGTTGTTTCATTGGTTGAAGGATGACACGTTGGTCATCTTCAACCTCCATCCAGTCATAAAACCAGGTTGCTCAATATGTAAAATTAGAGCACGAGACCTATGTCATTCGCTTCGTCTCTTCAAGACAAAGACAACCACACCTTTGCGATAAATTTATATAAACTGTAGCTCAAGCAATTTGGAAGGAATGTTTTGAAAATGGATTTGAAATTTCATGGTCAAAACATGTTTCAAGATAAAACTAAGTGTTGCGACTAGAACCAGGGCAATGAGAGCATCACAATGATATCAAAGTTTTAAAGAAATGATGGAGAAATCTACCTATTGAAGTTGAGTTGCAGAGCTCTAAAACTGGACTTTTATGGAGCAATATAGGGCACAATTCTTGAATGTAATTATATGGTTAGCTTTAGGGAAGATCAAGGAAGGTAAATTGATAGAAAAATTGGATTGAAAAGTGGCTTGAAAATAGATTTCGAAGTTGCATAAATTTGAGTTATGGAACAAGTTTGGCAGGGTAATTCTGGCTATCCAAGCTTGAGAAAATGAATGAGGGATGACCCTCTATTTATAGCGAATCAAATAGAATGTCCAAACATGTGAAATTGTGAAGTTTGGAGGGAAATCGTGTGAAGTTGCAAACAAGAAAAGTGTGACTTCTAATTTGATCAAAACTCATCCAAAACACGCGTTTTGTTGTGCTAATAACTTTTGGAAGGTCACTAAACATGTTTAGAGGTAAAAACACGTAGAAACAAAGTGTTTAAAAGCTAAACCAATGATTTCAAATTCTGACTTTTGAAGAAACTTAAGTTCCAAGTTACCAAGTTCAAATCAATGGCATTATCAGCTCACGGGGTCTTAGGGCATGATTTTTGATGCTTTAGAAAGACGATGTTACAAGCTTTGCAATGGAAAAGGAATGAAATCAAATGGATGCTTGAGCTGAAAGTTGCATTGAGTCAAAGTTGGAGAAAAAGGGTTGATTTTCCATACTTAGAAATATTTCAAATTTTTCTTCAAAAGTGACCTATAATGTTTTGCATCCAAACATGGCCCTCCACTTGGAATTTGCTCTTGACCAAAAAATATGGCATGAAATAGACATTTTGAATGACATTTTGAAACTTGAACCATTCAAAATCTCCAAAAATTGAGAGAGTTATGAATTGTTGAAGTTGGCAAAATATCATGAAATGACCTATAATCTTTTGTATCTTTAGGGCATCTTCCATCCATTTTCTCACTTTGCACATAAAAGAAGGAATAAATGTAACATACTCAAGATCATTATGGAAAAAGAGTGGGCTCAAGGTGCTACAAATTGACCAAGTTATGATCATTTGAAGTCAAACATGAGAAATCCGGGGTTCACCTGGAGGACTTGTAATCTTTCTTCATCATCAAGTTTCTTCTACATGAAAAATCATTGAATCTCTTGAAGTGATTTGTTATTAACATTTTGAAGAGAATGATTTTTTTGAAATCACTCAAAAATACCAAAAGATGAGCAATATATACTTCTTTGAAGTTCAAAACCCTAGCTCCTAGACCAAGAAAATGGTTTGAGGAACTTTGCCAATTTTGAACCACCTTCTTGTACCAACACTCTTGCTTTGTAAATAGAATCTATTGAGGATGAAAATGAGAACTCATAGCCAAAAAAACCACTTACATATCTTGAGAATTGAGAGAAATATGCACTTGTGATCAATGGGAACAAGACTTTGTCCAACCATGACAACTTCAATAAATCCCTTGCATTTTTGAATCAATTTTGATAACTTTGAAATATAGTAAACCAAAATAACCTTGACATGACATCCCCTCCCAAACAAATTCCATGGAGAGGTTTTGACTTCTCAAGCTTTATTGACTAGGGCATGGAAATAAACTCATGAACCCATGGAGCAACTTGCTAAGCCTCATTGCCTTTACCTACATTATTAACAAGTGAGACAAACCAACATTGCATTTTATTAACTAAAATAAAAATCAAGACAAAATATTCATGATCACAAAAGAAAACAAGTCAAGGTGCTTGGTGATTCCTCAAAGAGAAAATCTAAAGATGGCAGGGGTGGGGGAACCAAAAGCCCTAATGTGATCTTGTTGTGATTGAATCAACATGGTATGATGAAGGGATCTTAGGGGAAAAAATTGGGGTACAACAATTACCCTTATTTAAGTTTCTTCTATCCGGAGATACGAAGGTTGAAAATCTTCATGTCGACGCGATCAAAGATACTTAAATATAAAACAAACCCTACTCTTGGCCCTAAGATGCCATGCAATGCTTATGAGCGTGAATGCCTATGAACAAAATCAAAGAGATGTAAAGCACCGCTGGGGATGTAACAAAGGAAATAAAGAAACAAAAGAGAAACCCTACCAGGAAAATAAATCACTGGCGGATCAAAAGACTTGACTCATAGAGGATGATAAAAAGTCAAAAGATACACCAACTTTTACTGAAGGAGAAACTACCAATGTTCATTGAAGGTAGAAAGAGAAAAGAAATAACAACACCGACATACACTAATGGTGAGCTACCAACTTTTACTGAAGGTAGAGAGAAAAAATCATCGATGTTCACTGATGATGAACTACCAACTTTCATTGGAGGTAGAAGGAAAAGAAATATCATAGCATCGCTGTTTACTGGCGATGAACTAGCAATATTCACTGAAGGTAGCAAAAAGATAACAATCATCGATGTTCACTGCCGAAGACCTACCAACGTTCACAGAAGGTAGAAAGAGAATATATCGTAGCATCGCTGTTCACTGATGATGAACTACCAACGTTCACTGAGGGTAGCAAAAAGATAACAAGCACCAACTTTCACTGACGGTGACCTACCAACTTTCATTGAAGGTAGAGAGAAAATATATCATAGCATCACCGTTCACTGACGATGAACTACCAATGTTCATTGTGGGTAGCAAAAAGATAACAACCACCAACTTTATCTGAAGGTGACCTACCAACTTTCACTGAAGGTAGAGAGAAAATATATCATAGCATCTCCGTTCATTGACGACGAACTACCAACGTTCACTGAGGGTAGCAAAAAGATAACAATCACAAAATTTCACTAAAGGCGACCTACCAACTTTCACTGAAGGTGACCTACCAACTTTCACTGAAGGTAGAGAGAAAATATATCATAGCATCGCCGTTCACTGATGATAAACTACCAACGTTCACTGAGGGTAGAAAAAAGATAAAAAGTTTTCCCAAAATTCTGGAATTTCGCCTAGAACGGGTCTCAACATCTTCTTTAACCAAAGCATTCTGCTTGGAAAGGGTAATATATAAGCTGTCTCAAATAAAGAGACTACCACTTGCAAAGATTTCACAATGAACTATCTCTGATATTGAAAGTCTCTCCATCCAATGGAGTAATTTAACAAATAATTGCAAACTATCCACTCATAGAGAAGATAGCAAAAAAAAGTAACATCGCCAATTACAGGGAAATATAAGTTTCTCAAATAAAGAGACTTGTTACTTGCTGTTTATAGGAAGGATTATAAAATGACTCCTTGGGGAAAAAAATGGCTTCCTGGCGAAAGAGATATGACTTCCTGGGGAAATGCCACTATATTCCTATTGAGGAGATAAAATCTTCTCGTGCAAAATAAATGCACATTCTCAAACCAAAACACGGAGCTTGCAGAAATCCCAAGTAATAATATTGCCGAGGATCAAAAATTCAAACCAAAAATAAACTAGAATGAGACAGTCGTCCAAAACATCCTTTGAGAAGTAAACTCAAGAGGGAAACCTAAATCATCCAGACAAAGAGTTGTGCATGAAGGCTAAAGCAAAAATCTTCCACTAGGGATAGTTCAGTGGGGAAATTGAAAGTACACACACTTTCTGCTTAAGGCCGACACTCTATTGGAGAGAGGACAACACAACTCTGCAAAACAGGGCAATATGTCCACAATATAATAACGAATGTGAATGAGAAATGATTTGCCAAAATTTAACTATTCATGATGTATGGATGAATGTATGAGTGTTATCGTGCACATGCCGACGAAACAGACATATAACACTGAAAGTAACCAAGCAAAACCAACTCGGGCACATACAACCCTCAGCTAAATCACATCCAATATGAACATTCCAAGAAGAAGTAAGCACCAACTAAGGAAACAAAATCCTATTTCGCAGCTTAACTTCACTGGGGAGAAACATAGTATAGTAACGAAATGGTACAGATACAAAGATATAACATCCTTCTCCCTGCTTCACCAAGAAGTAGCATTCAGACTTTAATGGGGAAGTAAATGTTTTCAAATGAAACGCTTCTACTGGGGATTGCAAAACTAATTTCAAGTAAAGCAGATGGACACCAAATCATCAAAACATTCACTGGGGAATTCAGGCCCCTTTTGAAGGAGGAAAAATACACAAACTTCGCTAAGGCATATAATGCCCCCTCATCGAGACATTAACTGGGGATTTCATACTGACTTCATTGGGGAAGTCAACACCACATTCTCAAAAGGGAAAGCCAATATACGTTCTTCATTGGAGAAACCGGAGACATGTGTTCTTCGAGAGTAATTATTGTACTAACTTCTCTGGGAAGAAAGAACTTCTGTCAAACAAGCGAAACCTTCACTGGAGAAATCTTGGATTGAGTCTTCATATCATGTAAACTAAAAAAAGAAGAAAAATGAACCAAAACATGACTGGGGACACTGGAGCCACAAACCCAATACAGCAAAAACATCCTGAGAAAATCTTCCCCGGGAAACAAAACTTCTCAAAGCAACTGGAGTTCGTCCATTCGTGGGATCACCACTTTTGTTTTTCTCTTGCGTCTCAAATTTTAAAGTAAACGAAAATTATAAATTCTTTTTGAAAATCAATTTTTTTATTTAATCTTTTGGCTTTGAAAGTTACTATCAATAATAAGTGGAGTCTTTGCGAGCTAAATAAAATAAGAAATACAAAGAATTGGGTAAAAGCTCAAATTTCATTAATTGAATGGTAGTCTGCGAATGACGAGACTCCATGGATGATTACAAAGTTCAAAAAATGGTAATATATAATGGAAAATATACATTAAGATACAATGAGCACCATCCCCTCTAACGACTTTTGAAATCTTAAGTAGAAGCTTCCGTTGAAGTATGATGAAGATCCGAGAAGATTGTTGCTTCAATGATCAAGTCTTGTCTGATGTAGTTACTTGTCAATAAAGTCCCTAACTTTTTCCTAATCTTCCCTTGCATGTTTTCAACTTAGCGGGAAATTTTATTATGTTTATGTCTCAAATTTTTGCCTAGACCTCCCTTTCGAGTTTTCGGCCTACCGAGACGCTCTTTTTTTCCTAAGCCTCCCTTTCGGGTTTTCAACTTAGCGAGATATTCTTTTATTTCTTTAGGCAAAGTATTTCTTGATTGCATCAGCATTCACGGGACGTGGGAACTCCTCGCCATCCATAGTTTCAAGAATTAATGCATCTCCAGAGAAGGCTTTCTTGACAACGTATGGGCCTTCAAAATTAGGAGTCCACTTGCCCCTAGAATAAATGTTAAAAGACATGATCTTCCTGAGCAAGAGGTAACCTTCTCTGAATTCACGAGGCTTGACCTTCTTATCAAAATCTTTCTTCATTCTCTTATGATATAACTGTCCATGACACAAATCTGTCATTCTCTTATCTTAGATCAAATTCAATTGGTCAAACCTGTTCTGGACCTATTCAGCCTCTGACCACTTGGTTTCCATCATCACTCGCAAAGAGGGAATCTCAACCTCTATTGGGAGTACCGCTTCCATTTCATACACAAGGGAGAACGAGGTTGCTCTTGTTGAAGTGCGGACAAATGTATGATATCCATGCAAAGAAAAAGGGAGCATTTCATGCCAATCCTTATAAGTAACAACCATCTTCTGGATAATCTTCTTGATATTCTTATTAGCAGCTTCAACAACACCATTCATCTTTGGCCTGTACGGAGATGAATTGTGATGTATAATCTTGAATTCCTCACAAAGTTCTGTCATCATCTTGTTGTTCATATTCAAGCCATTGTCAGTGAAAATTATGCTCCGCACACCATATCGACATATAAGATTATTCTTAATGAAGAGCAGAACCACCTGCTTAGTAACACTAGCATATGAACCTGCTTCCACCCATTTGGTGAAGTAATCAATTGCTACCAAGATAAAACAATGTCCATTTGAAGCTTTGTGTTCTATCAACCCAATCATGTCAATACCCCACATAGAGAAAGACCGTGGGGAAGAGATCACATTAAGAAGTGTCGGAGGCACATGAATTTTATCCGTATAAATATGGCATTTATGACACTTCTTTGCAAATTTGTAACAATCAGATTCCATTGTCAGCCAATAGTAACCTGCCCTTAGCATCTTTTTAGCCATCGAATGTCCATTGGCATGAGTGCCAAATGAAACTTCATAAATCTCATGCACCAACATGTCTGCTTCGTGTCTATCCACACATCTGAGCAAGACCATGTCATAATTTCTCTTGTACAACACATTTAACTGAGGAAGAAACTGCCAGCCAATCTTGTCAATGTCTTTCTATCTTTATTCGATGTACCAATCGGGTATTCTTGAGTCTGAAGAAAATGCTTGATATCATAATACCAAGGTTTTTCATCTGCTACCTCCTCTGTTGTAAACACATGAGCGAGCCTATCCAGTCTCCGAACCATAACTCGAGGTATATCATTCCAAGTATTCACTTGATACATAGAAGCCATAGTTGCTAGACCATCCGCCATTAGATTTTCATCTCTAGGAATGTGATGGAATTCGACTTTATTAAAGAAGGGTAACAATATTCTAGCATAATCTTTGTAAGGGATCAAGTCAGGATGACGAGTATCCCATTCTCCTTTAATCTGATTTATTACCAAAGCAGAATCAACATACACGTCTAAAATTTTAATTTTGAGATCAATAGCTTCCTCGAGACCCATGATGCAAGCCTCATATTCTTCCATATTATTAGTATAATCAAAGGTCAACCTTGCAGTAAAAGGAATGTGTGATCCATGTGGAGTGATAATCACAACACCAATTCCTTTACCATAAGCATTCACAGCTCCATCAAATATCATACTCCATCGAGATTCAGGATCAGGACCTTCCTCAGGCAATGGTTCTTCACAATCTTTCACTTTCAGGAACATCACATCCTCATCAGGGAAATCATACTTCACAGACTGATAATCATCAACTGGTTGGTGAGCAAGATAATCTGCCAACACGCTGCTTTTAATAGCTTTTTGAGTATGGTATTCAATGTCATATTCAGATAACAACATCTGCCAGCGGGCAGTTCTCCCAGTAAGAGCAAGCTTTTCAAAAATGTACTTGATTAGATCCATTTTGGAGATCAACCAAGTAGTGTAATTCAACATATACTACCGCAAACGTATTGCCTCCCAGCCCAGAGCACAACATGTATTTTCCATCATGGAATACCGCGACTCACAATCAGTAAACTTTTTATTGAGATAATAAATAGCATACTCTTTCTTCCCCGTTTCATCTTGTTGTCCTAGAATACAACCCATGGAATTATCTAACACCGTCAGATACATAATCAACGGTCTTGTTTCAACAAGAGGGAGCAAGATAGGAGGTTCAAGCAGATATTCTTTAATAATTTCAAATTCCTTTTGGCAGTCATCCGTCCACACACAACCTTGATGTTTCTTTAACAACTTAAAGATCGGTTCACATGTTACAGTCATGCGAGAAATGAATCTAGAAATATAATTCAAACGCCCGAGGAACCATCTAACTTTCTTTTCAGTTCTCGGCACTGGAATCCCTTGAATTGCTTTGACTTTGTCAGGGTCAACTTCAATTCCTTTCTGGCTAATAATGAAACCCAACAATTTCCTTGATCGAACATCGAAGGTACATTTATTTGGATTCAAGCGGAGACGATACTTCCTCAAACGTTGAAACAACTTCAACAAATCTTTTACATGCCTTTCTTCAGTATGGGATTTAGCAATCATATCATCAACATATACCTCGATTTCCTTATGCATCAGATCATGGAATAGGGTTGTCATAGCCCTTTGGTACGTTGCACCAGTGTTCTTTAACCCGAAGGGCATCACTCTGTAACAGAATGTTCCCCAGGGTGTGATAAACGTTGTTTTTCCCATGTCCTCTAAAGCCGTTATTATTTGATTATACATGGAAAATCCGTCGATGAATGAGAATACATTGAATTTTGATGTGCTATCCACTAACATATCAATGTGTGGCAATGGAAAATCATCTTTTGGACTAGCTTTATTTAGATCTTTGTAATCCACGCACATGCGAACTTTTCCGTCTTTCTTCGGTATTGGGACAATATTGGAAATCCATTGAGGGTACACTGATGTCACAAGAAAACCGACATTAATCTTCTTTATAACTTCCTCTTTGATCTTCACTGCCATATCTGGGTGAGTTCTTCGCAACTTCTATTTGATTGGCGGACACTCTGGCTTCAACGGTAAACGGTGCTCTACAATCTCTGTATCTAGACCAGGCATATCTTGATAAGACCAAGAAAAAATATCCACATACTCTTTCAACAACTCAATCAATCTTCCTTTCACATCAGGATGCAGCAATGCTCCAATCTTGACTTTCTTCGGATCTTCTTCTGAACCCAAATTGATTACTTCCAATGGCTCTTTGTATGGCTGAATGGTATTTTCCTCATGCTCAAGAAACCGTGAGACCTCTTCTGGAATCTCATAATAGTCTTCTTCTTCGGCCCCATACACAGGACATTCAAGGTTGGGAGAGGGTGCAGGGTCATTATATTCAACGGGTTTTTTAATTAATCTGCACATATGATTTATGATTATTTTTAGAAACTGACACATATAACAAGTGATCGCGCAGATTGAATTTCAATTATCATTTATTTTGGAAGGTTTTTTCTTATTACCATTTTCCAAGAAAATGCAAAAAATAAAGACAAAATTTGGGAAACAAAGACATCTTTTATTATTGATTTTAAAAATCAAAGCAAACTGATAAGCCCATACAATATTAATACTTCCACCTTGGGCAGAGTGAAAACTTTTCAAAATGATTAACAAGACAAATTAAATTGAAACATTTATGCAAGAGGGAGTGTCGATGGTGATCCAGTTCTAAACCCTAACTCTGGGCGTCACGTAATTTGTCATTTTTGGCTCTGCGGTATCTTCCATAATGGCATTAATCCCGAAAATAGTTGGATAAAGATAACCCCCGCTACGAAAGATCTCTTGATACTTTCCTGCAGCAGACTTTGGCTTCATGCTATTACCTTTGTCATTATTTATAGAGAACCCCAAGCCAACTTTATTCTTGTTCGCAGGTGGGTCAACAATATGTCCCCATACCTCACTATGACCCTTGCGCACAACTTGTTGCGCATCCTTAAGCGAAACCATGGAATTCTCATTTCCCCTTATGTTGTCAATGGATAAATCTTGGAACTGGGTTCCAACAGTAGCTTCATTCTCCTCCACAATGATGAAAGAGGACAAATGAGATATCAATAATGCCTTCTCTCCATTTATAATCACTACTTTTCCTTCATGTAAAAACTTCAGCTTTTGGTGTAAAATTAAAGTGACACCCCCCGCCTCATGTATCCACAGTCGTCCCAGCAAGAAGCTATAAGCGGGTACAATATCCATGACCTGGAAAGTAATCTGAAACAAATATGGGCTTATATGAATAGGCAAGTCCACTTCACCAATAACAGATTTTATTGATCCATCAAACACTTTCACAATAATGCCACTTGGGCGCGTGGGCGTTCCTTGATATTTCAATTTCATAAGCGTGCTTCTTGGTATAACGTTCAAAGTGGATCCATTCTCAATCAACACATTGGATAATGAGTTATTCTTGCAGTTCATAGAGATGTGGAGGGCCAAGTTGTGATTCCTTCCTTCATCTGGAAATTCATTATCATAGAAACTTAGGTTATTACATGACGTAATGTTCCTCACTACGCTGCTGAGTTGGTCTACAGGCATGTCACTCTCCATGAAAACTTGGTCCAATACCCTCATATAAGATTCTCTATGGGCAGAGGAGTTCATCAATAAAGCCAAGATAGATATTTTTGAAGGAGTTTGCAGTAGTTGATCTACAATTCTATAGTCGCTCATCTTGATTTTCTTCAAAATATAATCCACTTATTTCTCTAACGTAGCTCCACTAGATTCACCTGTAGCCTTCTTAGGTTCAACATTCTCAGCAATTTTCTTTCTGATGCTAACATCTCCATGAGCAAGTGGTGCGAATACACAACCGTTGCGGGTCACTCTAGTAGTCTCAGCAATATTTCCAACATCAAGCATTGGCTGGATGGGAACTTTCACACCATCTTCTAGGATTGTAGCATTATATTTGTAGGTTACGGCCTTATCTGACTTGTAGGGGACATGACCCGACAAACTAATCACCAATGGGGTAACAACTGGCTTGCTATATTACTCAACTTCAAAATGGGAGGGTGCACCGAAACAAGGCACAATGATGTTTACCCCTTCTTCAACACAATCAGTCATCATGGGGTCATCTATGGAAAACAAATCTTCATCCGAGGAGAAGAGCTCATCTGCAGAGGCATACTTATAATTTGACTCTTCTTCAGCCAAATAAACCTCAATCATATCAACTTCATGGTAATCATCCCTTTTACCTATAACCTTGATAGTTCCATTGTCCAATAACAACTAAACACCTTTTCCTCACAATTGAACATCCTCGGGAGTCTCGACAGCAAATTCGGCAAGATCCATATTGATGTTCAACCTGACCACCCATGTGGCAGAAAGTAGCATGCAATTGTACAAGATCCTCATTCATATACTCCACGTCAAAAATTATGAACTCTCCAGGACATCCATAAACCATATTCACTTCCTCTTCATACTCTTCCCTAGGCCTGATTATGTGGATGAGGCCCTCATCCATCATCTCCTGCAAATCGACCTTTATCTTATCGCAACCTTGTATGTCTGTACTGCAAATAGCACATCCCAAATGGTCATGAGTGTAGTAGCTAAATTCACAGAGGTCTACATGTATTTTCACCAAATCTCCTCTAACCAGATGAATATCAAAAATCCAGAAGTCGCCTGGACAACTGGCCACCATATTCACAACATTCGCTCCTCCATGCTTAGGTAGAGGACTGTCTTTCATATTAGGGCCCACATATTTGAAAGATAGAATACCAGACTTCACCAATTTCTACACCTTAGTCTTCAAAGGATAGCAATTCTCAACATTATGCCCTGGTGCTACCTGAAGAAAAGCATATGTTTGGTTTGCTTTGTAATACCAAGGCAATGGTGATGGTACAACGGGAGGTGGTCGGGTCTGAACTAACTTATTCTGAATCAATTCCAGTAGTAACTCTGTATAACTCATAGGAATAGGGTTGTAACTCTCCCCTCTCTGATTATACCCTTGATTCCCCTGATGGGATGGTCTCTGATAAGCAATGGTGGTTGGAGCTACACCAACAACTGGAGTAACTGAGGCGACTTGCTGATGACGCTGATAATTTCTTCTAGGAGGATTAACCTCCTTTCTTGCATAACATCATTTTTATCCCCTTCCTTCTTTTTGTTAAACCCATAAGATGGCTTCTTCTCACTTCCAGATCCTTCACTCTTTGTTAAACGACCCTCTCTTACACCCTCTTCTAAAAACGATACCCATGCCTAACATTTTTGTAAAGTCACTTGGTGCACTCGCTAGCATCCTCTCATAGTAGAAAGAACCCAGAGTTTTCAAGAAAATCTTAGTCATCTCCTTCTCTTCCATGGGAGGAATCACTTGGGAGGATACCTCATGCCATCTATGTGCATATTCTTTGAATGATTCCCTATTATTTTGAACCATGGCCCTGAGTTGATCACGGTCAGGTGCCATGTCCATGTTGTATTTGTATTGTCTAATAAATGCTTCTCCCAAGTCATTGAGAGTATGGATATTAACGTTATCCATACTCATATACCACTTCAGTGCAACACCGGTCAATCTATCCTAAAAATTGTGAATCAGCAGATGCTGATCATCAGTATGGGTAGACATTCTCCTTACATACATCCCAAGATGAGCACGAGGACAGGTGTTGCCCTTGTACTTCTCAAATTCTGGGACCTTAAACTTAGTAGGTATCTTAACATTCGGGTCCAAGCATAATTCATTCACATTCTGCCCGGATAACTCTTTTCCCCTGAGGGCCTTCATCTCTCTCTGCATCTTGTCAAACTACTCTTTAAAATCATCCATTATGTCAAAAAGACCCAAGTATTCACTTGGTGCAGGAAAAGGACGACACACATCATCATTAACAAATGGAACCAAATTCACCGAAGGAGGTGCAGCAAGAACATGAACCACAAGAGGTGTAGGAGTAACAATAGTCTGAACAACTGGAGCTTCTTGAGGACCAAGATTGAAACCTTCAGGTGCAAAATCATCTGGCATTCCCCATGGATAACCTTGAGGCATGCGATTTTGAATAACAACTTGGGTAGCAGACACAGGAACAGTAAGAGCTTCGGCAGTAGCCCTTGTTGGTTGAGGTTGAACACTCGGTGGCTGATTCTAAGTAACCACCAGAGATTCTATCAGAGAAGTAAGATTGGCTATGCCGGCCTTCAAAGAAGAAACCTCCTCGCGCAGCTCGCGATTCTCTTGTTCTAAGTTGTCCATCTTCCTTCTGAAATTAGCCCGAGTGTTGTAGTGGTGAGTCAGCTTGCTGGACGAAGTAAAGAAGCTTGGCAAGACACCTAGATATGCATAACAAATGCAAGAAATATGTGTAATATGATGCATGATATGCGGTGCATATGATTTATTTTTATTATATTTCAAGGGACTTTAAGATTTATAGACACATTGCAAATATCAAAGTAATAACGCATTTGAAATACTGAAAATTCTTATTATAATAACTTCAAAATAGGTTAAAAGTCTCAACAATCCCAAGTACAAGATGAAAATAAAATATAAAACCCTGAGATGTAAAGTTGTCAGAGATCACTCTATACGTTGGCGCTTTCCTGTAAGCCTGGAAATCTGAGCCTTCAACCTCTGGTTTTCTTCTGTATACCTGGTGGCAACCTCCTTCCAATCTCCTGAATCAGGAAGTGAGTAACTAGCATCTGAATGAGGCTTAGGAGAAAATAAATCCCCTTGCTTCTCCATGGTCTCTACCGCTCGACTCTCAAGGATCTTAATCAAGTCATCTTTCTCTTTCAAGTCTGCTTTATAGGAGATCTCTAAAGTTCGACACTTATTAAGCATCCTTTTCCTGCTGCATTGTGACCAAAGCAAGATGTAGCTCTTCTATATCATCCAGTAAGGGAGGAGTGGTCTTCACAAACAAATCAGGCATAGGTGTTTCTCGGGAATACATCATCTTGAACATAATAGCTCTCGTTTGGACCCACTGAAGATAAGGTTCCAAAGAAACAGCCCCTCTTGGTCCCAAATCTTTCCTACTCTTCTTATGAATGTGACGCTAGACCTTTGCAATCTTCTCCCTAGCTTCCTTATGGTCTTCTCCCTCCTTCATGAAGAAACTATTCAAATGAATATTATTTGGTTTATCCCTCATCGGATAACCAAGCTTTCGTCGTGCAAGAACAGGGTTATAGTTAATTCCTCCCTTTGTACCAAGAAGAGGTACATTGGGGAAACAACCACAACTGTCAACAATCTTTACATCCGGGTAAGCTCGATGATACCAATCAATATCCGAGTGAGTAAGTGTCATGATCTTAGGAGCCCATCGGGGTTCCTTCCTGACATCCCAAAAAGCATCAGATTGAGGCATATGAGAGATAAACCACTGGTACAACAAAGGCGTGCAACAGATAATCATCCCCCCATGGTAAGAATTCCGAAGATGAATAGAATAATAAGCATCACCTAACAATATAGGAACTGGTTTCCAATCATGAAGATCCTGATAGCATTAGCATCAACAAACTTATCCACATTAGGAAATAAAAACAACCCGTAAGCAACTAGATCAAAGATGGCCTCAAAAGCGACTGTACTCTTCATCCGAGAAAAGTGACGAGATTTCTCCAATAAGAACTGAGCTGTTAATCCTCTAACCTCTCCTTTAGTAGTCATATGGACTTCCACCTCAGATTTCCCTAGATGGATCAAAGCAGCAATCTCATGTGGTTTTGGCTCACCCTCTAAACCAGTAAAAGGAACACAATTGATAACAGGTAAATCTAGCAGATAAGAATACTCCTTTAGTGTAGGCATCAATTGATAGTCGGGAAAAGTAAAGCAATTATACATCGGATTATAGAACTGGACCAAGGTCGAGAGAATACCTTCCTTCATCCTAAGCTTCATAAGAAGAATGATGGATCCATACTTCTTCCGAAAATCATCAGGACACTAAATCTCGGGAATTAGACTGATCAACTCGTCTATCTTGGGATTCTTGAAATTGTATTTTCCAGTCTCTCTTTTTCCAGAATCCATGGTCAAAACTACCTGAGATATTCACAAATGGTCAACTTTTAAGTCCCTCAAAATAAAATTTCTTCAAAAGATGCTTATGAGTGCATGGATGCAGGATGCGACAATCACACACAAGATCACACATATAGGGTTCATAGGTTCAATGTCACGAGCATGAGGTCGAAGGTACTACCCATAAGGTGTTGGTCTAAAATTTATCACCTACCGAACAAGGTTTTAGAGGTTTCGTGAGTCTACATCATTCCTTCAGATATTACCAACTTCCTGATTAACTCAGTAATTAGTAATATTCTCAAGAAAAACTCGTCCGAGCATAGTATCGTGTGACAACTATTTCCGGATTACTCCATCATAGCTTCCGCACTAAACCTAAAAGGCCAAGATGGGTTAGATATTCTACGGTCCTCAGCTTCAGCAGACTCCCAGGTCAAAAGCAGTACATCTTCCCGATTACTCGGTAAACGACACTACAGTCAAAGGGGACTCTACTGAGTGGGGGATCTCATGCCTCCTTTTTTGGGATTTATCCCTCAAAGTTAACATGACTATACCACCCGTCATATCTTAAAGTTTTCCCAAGTCCGGGTATAAGACTTATAAGTAATCACCAAGCACCCTGAAAACCAGGAAAATCCAGACAAACATATATAAAACATATAACACATAAGTAACAATAGCACATATACAAATATAAACAAAGATAGGCTCAACCCACTTAGGGATGGACCAACAAGAGGTCAATCTTTCCCCATTAAAGTCGCCATTTTTTCTGTAGCGGTAAAAATGTTTAAGACTAAGCCATTAGATTGACTAGACTTATACAGATCAAAATAAAAATTGCCACCGCGCTTTTTTATTTTCAAAGAAATGGGAAAAGTGCGAGTAACCCAAAAAGAGGGGGAAAGATTCAAGGTAAGGGGGTTGGTTATGCAAAGGGAAGGTATTAGCACCCTAAACATCTACGGTAATTCACAGGAACCTCTTTGTAAAATCTGTATATTTTGGCTATAAAAAGTTGTATAAAAATGGATGGTGGAGGTGAGAAAAGAAATATATTTTTATGGTTTTTGCACTCGCCGCGATTGTGAACCTTTAGTGCCTACGTACCACCTTTCATGCAATAGGGGATCAGGGTACACATAGTTCCTCTTTTAAAAATAAATAAAAAATGAAAGTGTGTTGGTTAATTTTATGAGATAGGACATCATCGTCATTGTCCATGTGGAAAACATACTTACTACCCACAATCATGAGAAAGGAGAATTTGCATCATCTCAAAGTGGAGGATATGGCCTGGATTTTTAAAATCAACAATGCCTCACTCAACACACAAGTGGAAAATATCTCTCTTCACTACATATTGTAGAAGTATAGTTGTTTGCATCACTACAAGGATTGACAAGAGTCTAATCTTTTGAGAAAGGTTTTAAAAGTCAAAGTGGCAAAACGGCTTGAAATGAGATTGATTGACTTTTAGTATTTTCACAAAAAAATGTCAAGGAAGCATTAAGTTGATTAAAGTTTATTTATGAAAAGGTTTTGAAAAATAAATGGACCTAAGTCCAAGTTTATTATGAAAGTGGTTCAAGTTCAAAAGAAACAAGAAGATTTTTCAAAAGGAGAGAGAAGATTTTTGAAATTAAAGAAGATGGAAGGAGAAGAAGAGACTATCCTAAGGAATAAGGTAAAAGCTAGGGATAAGAACCATCTAACCAACAAGAAGCCAATATTTGACATTATGAGCCAAGATAGAATTCCAATTCTTTGGATTGAAACCAAGAAAGCAAAGATACTAGACCTCTTGTGAGAACCAAACTTCAAGTGAATTAAGTCTTCATAAAAATTGGGCAGAGTAACGGCTGTATACAGGTGAATTCCAGATTTACAAACAAAGAATGTAATCACAATAACCTGCACACGAAACAAACAAACAACCCAATGTCTTGAGGTAAACCTCAAGAACTCCAGACAAAATATCAATTAAGGTCACAAGGTCTCCAACATAGGTCAAGATTTCTAATCCTAAGTCCAAGAAGTCCAATGCTCCATAATGCCAAGGATAGTAACAAAATAGTAACCAAATATACTTGTTTCTATAACCATTAGAAGGCTCATGCATCTGCATGGATTTTTCATTTGTAAGTATAAGATAATTTAATAATCATAATGATACCAAATGTAAATAAGAAATGTGAAATAGTAGTAAGATGTGTGGCCAAAATCTTATATTCAAGTGTATTGTGAATGTCATTAACCACGTGAAAGGTAACATATTTTTAAAGGATAGACATGGCCAAAAAATAAAATAACTAAGAAAATGAAAATAATAAAAAAAAACCACCATTATAGGACACCACTTCTTGATGATTTTTCTGTATCCCCTGTAAGTAATAAGAAAAATATATTAATATATTAATACCTGAGCCACATGTATTATATTTCGGGCATACCTTTTTTGTGCTGAGCTGGTGGATCCTCCTTCGACAAATACTCTAGATATTGTATTGAGGGTGTGTCAGGTAAGTCTTGTTTCTTGGACTTCCTCTTTTTACTTCCCTTTCTTCTTTGAAAAGCATTTCGAGGTGTTGTTCTCCTTAGGAGGGCTTCATTTTTCGGCTTGCTCGGCAATTTATTTGACATAAGATAGAAACTTTCCTCTTTGGATTAGCTTTTTAATTTCTTTTTTCAATTGTTGGCATTCCTCGGTGTGGTTTCCTCAGATTCGGTGATACGCACACCATGCCTCAACATCATCACCCAAGATTGCATTTACTCCCTTGAGACGCCACGATCCGGGAAGTAAGTTGAGGTGATTCACATCCTTCCAGAAGCCCTCTCTTCTGGTATTTAGAGAAGTGAGGTATTTGTCTGAAACCAAAGGCCGCCAAGATGATCGTTGGGGAGGTCATTCCCGTGGTGGTGATCAATTACGAGATCTTCCCTACTCCTTCTTCTGCCCGGAGCTTTCTTCCCGGGTTCTTCATTTTTCTCTAGTGTCTCTAGTTATTTTTTCCAAATTTTTTTCTTCTCCCTTTACATAGCATTCAACGCGAGTGATTATGTTGTTCATGCTGGCAGCCAGTTTCTGGGCTAGTGACTCGTTGAATTGGTCGGCCCGGAGACCATGTTGGAAAGATGCCACAAAGATATCCTGATTGGGATGAGAGACCTTTATGGTTTCCTCATTGAATCGGGCCATGTAATCACTCGGGTATTGTGATGGGAGCTGACAGACATTAAATAATGTTATAGTCGACACCTTTCGATGATGGCTCGCCGAGAACTGCTTAACCAATTTTTTGGTGAAGTCTTGGTAATTGAGAATAGAGTATCTGGGAGATTCATTTACCATCTCAGGGTCGATTTCTTGAAGGTGCCGGCCATAAGCTTACACTTTAGTGAATCGTTATCCCCAATTATTACCATTATATTATTGACGGTAATGATATGCTCATGGTGGTCAAACTTATCGTCGTAAGTTACAAATGTCATGGGTTTGAAGTTCTATGGAACTTGATCATCCCAAATGTCTTGGTATAATGGTTGAGGCTCCAAAAGCTCGAGCCCTGGGTCAATGTTGTCCTGGCTCTTCATTTGTAGGTGAAACTTCCTGGCCGAACCTGTCATCTGGATGTAATGAAACATCAATGATTTCACCACCGAACGTCTTTTATCCCGCCGAAAGGGAAAGGTAAACATCGAGAAAACCTGAAAAGGGAGAAATCACGGTCTTTCAATCGAGAGATCAGGTAAGGGAGTCTGTTACGCGAGGGGAAGGTATTAGCATCCCACACACCCGTAGTACTCTACGGTATCTACTCTTGTTGTCTAATCTAATGGGTGTGGTCAAATCCTATGTCTACGGCTTAAAGCAAAAAAAGGGAATGCATGCCAAAGAAATAAAAGAAAACAATGTAAGGAAAATAAAAGTTATGCTCGGTTGGGTCCTACCCCTTTGCCTATGTATCCCTTTTAAGGAATCAGAGCAGCCGTAGTTCAGCTCATATATTTTGGTTGGTTTGTGTCTTTTAGTTAAGACAAAAAAAAAACAGTCAAGATAGCAAAACATCAAGTAAAACAACAAACAAATGAGATGGTAAAACATCGGCTAAATAATAACAAAGTAACATGTCAAAGATGGCGAAACACCAAATGATAAAAAGTCATACCTAACAATGATATTGAGAATCAAAGTAAGATAACAAACATGTGCGATGGAGAAACATCGGCTTCAAACAAATGTGTGATGGAAAAACATCGGCTAAAAGATAGCAAGGTATCATGGCAAAGATGGCAAAACATCAATAAAACGGATGACAAAATATCACACCTAACAATGATATTGAGAATCAAAGTAGGATAACAAACATGTGCGATGGCAAAACATTGGCTTTAAACAAATGTGCGATGGAGAAACATCGGCTAAAAGATAGCAAGGTATCATGGCAAAGATGACGAAACATCAATAAAACGGATGACAAAACATCACACCTAAGAATGATATTGATAATCAAAGTAGGATAACAAACATGTGTGATGGCGAAACATCGGCTTTAAACAAATGTGCGATGGCGAAACATCGGATGAACCAGATTTAAAAACAAATCCAAAATGTGCACAAACAAATAAAATTTATTTGTATCTTTTACCTTGAAGAAGGGATTGAGTTTATTAGAGGTGTTTTATGATTTTCCAAGAAAACAATTTTTGTTTTAAGATGCAAAATGAAAAGGAAGGAAAAAATAGCTAAAGGGAAACTAGCCTAGCACTATCACTAGTGTTATCATACAATGATTGACCCTAAGGTTGAGGATAAAGGAAAAATCCTACCCTATGTTTGCATACATGGATTCTTACCTTATTTAACACGTTAAAGGAAGCTTAACAAAACTATCCTATAGGGAGCAGGCAATAAGAGCGAAGTCGTGATCTCAATTTCTAAATTGAGTGACTCATCGATCAACAATTTTAAAAAATTAAACATACTATAGGGAACATGCACTGAGAGCGAAGTCGTGATCTCAATTTCTAAATTGAGTGACTCATCGATAAAAAACAAACACAACACATGTATCAAACAAAACAGAGGGCCTCCTAACATATATCAGCAACAGAGGTCCCATCATGCAACATAAAACTATACAAAATGAAAATAGAAGAAAGTAAATAGTGCAATACCAAACAAATAACTATCTGTAGCAACTGAGCAAGAATGAAAGAAACCCAGAGAACTTCAAGCAAGATAGCATCAGCAGACAAATCAAGTCAGAAATTACGTCATCAGGATGTAAGTATTGAGATTTTTAGATATGATCAGATCCCATGGACAATGTATAGCATTCATAATAACATACATATATCCTACATAGACTATCATATATTCCAAGCACAAGAGTAGTGCCAATAAAATAAATTGTGTACCACAAATAAAGTGAAACACAGCAGCCTCAAGTCAAAAATGGAAACTTTTCTCAAAGTACCTCGCACATTCCACAACCAAGTTAGTATTCCCATAAATTTAATGATGAATCACATAAGGGATGGATGATGACACCATAATGAAGTGAGGAAACATGATAGCAACTATCAAAATATTAGATATGATAGACAAAAAGAAATAGGAATGTGCATAATTTGATCAAAAGTTAGAGGAATGTTGCTCCTTTCTATCCCCATGTTGAGTTGACAATTGAATATCAATCAAGGATCATGGGAGCTTGAGAAGAATATAATCAAAGACCGTGAAGGTCAGTAGAAAACACAATTCAATCATACTCAATTACTTCATCATAGCTCACAAGCATAATAGAAGAGGAATCTCACACAATGCATCAAAAGGGTTCAATCATTCAAACATGGGGAATTAAGTGAAATGACTTGAGTTTATGTGGATAAACAGAACCAACATGATCATTAGGTGCCAAATTATAGGCCTCACTCAAGTTCATTGGCCATCAAGCAAATTGCAACAAGATATGCAACATTAATTGGGTACCTTCACCTTAAAAATACATCAAAAATAGAAACAAGGATCAATAATTCACACAAAAAATTTCTTAGCATGTTTGAAGTGTATAGAAGTCAGAAAGCAAGTCTTAAGTTCATGAATAGTTGAGGAGGGGATCAAATGAGGCCCAAAGTTCAAAACTAGTTGGCCAAACTATCAAAACTAGACAAGTTTTCAAAATAATTTATGGAAAAATATCAAACCAAGTCAAATAATTCAAGAAAAATGGTTTTCAAATCCTCAATATATCCATGAATCATAATCAAGACCTAAATTTCATTGAAAATCCATGGCAAATTGGTTTTGAAAATAAAACTTGCAATGTAAGCCACAAAACCCTAATTGTTTGAATTTTAATCTTAAATATTAATTAGGTAAGATCAAAATTCAAACAATTCAAACCAAGATCATGCAAATCATAAGGAAACCCTAAATGTCAGAATACATATTTTTTTCACATTTTTTGAATTAAAGAAAACTCAAAAATAAAATCATTTCAAACAATTAATCAATTAAACAAATGATCACATCTCAAAATAAAATTCTAATCAAAAAATTGAAAAAAATATCCAACCAAAATTATATTCAAATATTAGAATTAAAAACACACATCCCTGATTTTTTATGGAGTTTTTGAATTAAAGGAAATATTAAAATAAAATCAAACAAACAATTAAATAATTAATCTATTATTAAATGACAAAAACGCAAACCCTATCCAAAAGTCATAAAAAGGTCAAAATAAAATTATAATCAGACACTATGATTTAAAACAAACTTACATGATTTTTTTGAGGATTTTTGAATTAAATGAAGTATTAAAACAAAAATTATGAAACAAACATTTCAAATAAACTTCTCAAATTAAATTTCTAATCAAAAATATAAAAAAATGCTAAACAAAAATCAGAATCAAATTCTAAATAATTTTAAGAGTTCAAAACATTTTTTGTGGAATTTTTGAATTAAAGGTAATATTAAAATAAAAATAATCAATGAACAAACAACTAATTAAACTTATGAAATTTTAAACCAATCAAAACATTTTTAAAAAAATTCCAAAAAAATATGAAAAATACTAGAAATTATTATTGGCCTATGGTAATTTTTTAATGATTTTTGAAAATGTTTTGATCACAAAATAAAATCAAACATAATACCAAATAAAACAAATAATTCAAATAAGACAATTATTCAAATGGACCAATCAAAATGCGCCACCACATCATCTTCAACCTCCGGATCAACATAAAAACGCGCACAAGACTTGTTCCTAGGGCTCATGTTCAGATCCATCATACATACTCATTTCTCCACCAAAATTAATGAAATCAAGTGCAAGTTAAAGCTAACATATCATACTTTATTATGCAATCCGAATCAAATCGAAACATCAACTACATCATTCACAATCAAGCCACAAAAATGAGCAAAAACATTATGAATCAGAAATTTCAGAGCACTCAATCATGCATAATTCAATGAATCAAACATTATAAAGCTTCAGAAACATTCAAACAACATCAGTGAACACTAATCCAAGCTCAAACACATCAATAAACAAATACATCTCGAAAATCAAAGTTAAGGATTATTACCTCAAGGCAAAAAGCATTCTACTGTCTCCTTCACTCCAGGTGCAAACAAATGGTGCTAACTTGATCTCCTCCCTTCACTGAAGCTGAATCCACAAGAATTTTGAAGAAAACACTAAGGAATTGAGAGAATCGAAGCAAAAATGCAGAAGAATGGTGGAAAAATCAGATCTGAAATTCTTGTAATGGGAGCGTGTCCCCCGTAAAACAAAGCTTTCCTCTTCTTATATAGAGTTAATGGAGGAGCATAGAAGTGGAAATGCAACCTCAAAGCCGTTGGAGGGCAAGATTGGAAGTTTTGGCCAAAAATGAGGATGCACATGGAGCCTGTGTTTCACTCGTGCATTTGCTTGCCTTTTGTGCGTTTTGTGAGCCAAATGACGTCAGAAATTAATACTCAAAATGCCAGATTATGATTGTTTGAAATGAAGAAGTGTTGGTGAATTTGCAAAATCGGGCAAGTTTTGTATTTTTTTCATTCAAGCAAGTTTATGAAGCACATGAGCACGGAATGGTAAGTGTAACGGGCCTCAGCATGTCACAAATTATTCATGGGCTTGATTAGAAGTGAATAGAATAGTTGAAAATGAAGTTCTCAAGAAATGGCCATTTTGCATAATTGTCAAATTTCAATAAAATTCCTCTAAAATTCCAAAGTTCATATCTTGCTCATATTTTTGAATTTGGACACAAATGAGTACAATTTGGAAAGGTATTAAAAAGATCTACAATCCCTTAGTTTTGAGTTTTTTCAATGGAATCCATTAAGGTCCTTGAAATTCACTAATTTTGGAAAATGACCTATAATTTTCACTTGAGGCATGAACTTCCAAAAACCATAATTCTTGACTCCTTGCCAATTTGGAAAAGAGACCAAAAGGAGATGAAAGATCATCCTCTTAGCTTTCCAAGCATATTTCATTTGCATTGTTTTTATCAAAGGTGAATAAAATATGAATTTTTGAAGTTAAGTCCTTTTTTTCTTCAAAATTAGAAACTTTTAAGGTTTCTTCATGAACAAGTTTCAACCCAAACCTCAATCTTTTTGATCCAATGATCAAAATAGACTTGAAATATGAAAATTACACCCTTGAATTGATGGTTGACCAAAAGTTCACTTGGTCAACCTTGACTTTGACTGATTTTGACCAAAATGACCATTTTGCCCCTTTGAATAAATTGATTCACTTCCCTTAAAAATTGGTGATCAAGACTTCAAACATATGATCTTCCAAATATATAGAGGCCATGTACAAAGTTTCACTTCAAAATTATCAAGAAATCTTGATGAAATCCCAAACCCTAGTTTTGGTTAACACCTTAGGAGACTGATGAATCATCTTCAAAACTTCAAATCCTCTGGGCATCTTGACCAATTCCTTGCACAAAGACTTTTCAAATGCCAATGAGATGTTGTAGCTTCCAAATCAAGACTTGTACATTGATCAATAGCCTTGATCAAGCAAAACCCTAATTTTGACTGGTGAATCAAAAGAGTGATTCTTCTTGAAATCAATCACAAACTTCAATCCTCTGATGATTCAAAGAGATGGATAAAAATATCTTGAGATATACAATAACTTTTGAGCTTAAAAGATCCAGAGGTTTAGATGATAAGGTTCTACTTGAGCAACTTGTCAAAGCAACCAACCTTTAAAGCTTGAGGAAGACTTGATAAACAAAGTACTTTGATCCCATCACAATGTATGAATGCAATGCAATATGGTATTCATGATGAAACATAAGCCTAAATCAAGAGGGTAAATTTTGGGGTGCAACAGCTGCCCCTATTCAAATATCTTCAACATGATAAGTGAGAAAAGTGACAACTTTCGAGCGTTCAGATTTGAAGATGATTGAACACGAAAGAACCCAAAAATTTACACTCTTGAAGAAGAATGAAAAAGAAGCAGAAAACCCTTAAGACATGCGTCAGAGTGAAGCTTTAACACAGGTTGAAACATAACAAAAACAAAGAACGGTAGATGCAACTAAACTTCTGGAAAAAAGTGCCAGGGAAAAACTGGACTTCAAAAAAGTTGAGATAAAACTCAAACCACAGAGTATAGGCGAAACTAAACTCTGGAAAAGAAAATGTACGCAGGTGAGGAGGCGAAACTCTGAGCTCAACCCAAAGCAAAGTGGCTAGAGTGCGTGATTCTAGGAGTACTTGCTAATCTCAACTAATATAGACAATATGAAGGAACTGAAAGAATCCCAGAAAAGAGGAACAAAAGTGAGACGAAACTCGACTCAATAACCATTTAGACGAAACTAAACTAGATGAGTACCAGGACGAAACTGGATTTCACGCACGGGTAATGAAGAGAAACTCGAACCATAGCAAAGTGATGAGAGTGCATGTTTCTCAGTGCACCTGCTAGTCTTAGGTCAATGGATAAACAGTGACGAAAACTGATAGAAGAATCCAAGAAACAAAAGAGACTGATTTCTAACCAGGGACGCAATACGAACACTGCACTCGGTAAACGAACACCGTAAAAGGGTCCAAGGTATGAAAGCAAGAACTAGACGAAACTCGACTCAAAAACTAGATAGGCGAAACTAAACTAAATGAGTACCAGGACGAAACTGAATTTCATGCACAGGCGACGAGGCAACACTCGACCCAAAGCGAGAGTGATGAGAGCACATGTTTCTCAGAGCACCTGCTGGTCTCAGATCAATGGATAAATAGTGACGAAAACTGATAAAAGGATCCAAGGAACAAAAGAGACCGATTTCAAACTAGGGACGCAATACGAACACTGCACTCGGGAAACGAACATCATCAAAGGGTCCAAGGTATGAAAGCAAAAACGAGACAAAACTCAACTCAAAAACTAGTGAGGCGAAACTAAACTAGATGAGTACCAGGACGAAACTGAATTTCATGCACAGGCGACGAGGCGACACTCGACCCAAAGCGAGAGTGATGAGAGCACATGTTACTCAGAGCACCTGCTGGTCTCAGATCAATGGATAAACAATGACGAAAACTGATAAAAGGATCCAAGGAACAAAAGAGACCAATTTCAAACCAGGGACGTAATATGAACACTGCACTCGGGAAACGAATATCGTCAAAGGGTCCAAGGTATGAAAGCAAAAACGAGACAAAACTCGACTCTAAAACTAGTTAGGAGAAACTAAACTAGATGAGTACCTGGACGAAACTGGATTTCATACGCAAGGCGAGGAGACGAAACTCTAAGCTCAACCCAAAGCAAGGAGATTAGGGCGTACACCTAAAAACCTGCTGAAAGCAAATATCAGGACGAAACTGGTATTCAAAAGGTGCATCAATAAACATTGGAATGAACCGGAGAAGGTAGTGAAGACTAAACCCAAGAAGACTGCGTCAAGGCGAAACTGAACTACAGTCAAGAGTAGACACTCAAACAAATAAATGATTGACGTCAAAAGGATATTGGTATGGGGAGGAAACTGAGATAATGAGGACGAAGACCTCGCTGGGGATTTAATCTGAAGTATTAGCAAATTCACTGGGGATAATAGAAATAATAATGGCTTATGTTCCGATGCATGTTTGAATTCTTTTTATATAGCTTAATGTTCCATATAATGGATATGATATGCGTTTTGGTAGATGCAATGTAATGATGCATGTTTAAAAGTTTCACTGGGGAATGACCAATTGAGAAGCCAAAATCCAAGAAGTCAGAATCTGACATGACTTGCAAAAATAAATTGCAAAATCCAAAGGAGAGGAGAAAATATGGGGAACCACTAGAGAGGGAACCTCGAAGAGATGAAGCTTCGCGGGGAAAACGACCGAGCAACTAGTAGAAACGGGCCACAAACATTGAGAGGAGCTGCAAAAATAAACTGCAAACTCCTAGAGAAGATCAGATCGACATTGTCGCTTCTGGAAAGGACAACGCGCGACCGTGTTGAGGACGTCACTAAGACAACAAACCTGACGTGAGGGGTGAAAACCTTTGCTGAGGGAACAAAGCTCTACTGAGGAAACGGGACTTCACCGGGGAGACAGAACTATGTTAAAGATTTTTGTTGGAGAGAGATTTAGAATGCAACCATTGGATGGATCATGCAGATAGTCACACAGTATCGACCTTACTGGGGATAAGGAAAGATCTTAACATAAGGATGCCCCAAGCAACATACCGGCTGGGAAATGAGAAGTCATTGCGAGGGATCTCTGTTGGCAACTCTGTCAGGGATATGCGACATCCTCAAATCTGTAGTCTTAGAATGAAGCTTTTAAAAGAAGATTATTGGGGAAACAAAAATTCGTTGCGGAAACGAAACTTCACCGGGGATAGGTAAAGTCCTATTCATACATGAGCTCCGTCTAGCATAAGAAAACCAAATATTCCCTTCCTGACAATCATTAAGCTCTTTACAGGTGTTCAATGTGTAAACTCTTTTTTTTGATGTCAAACAAATGTTTTGCATGCAGAAAGATGTTTATTTTGGGAGTGACAGACCTGATGCGGTGATTATTTAAGCCTTGAAGTTGAAAACCTTAACAAAGTGTCGCATCTCCATTGTGAATGAATCACTGGCTAGAGTGCAAAAAATTTCAAAACTTTTCTTCCCCCCTTCTTTTTTTTCCCAATAAAACGAGTCAAGATGCGGGTGGTAAGATACCAACATGGATATGAAACACATATTTGGGAGTTTAGGAAACGTCAACCTGTTGTAGTATGCTTTCGAGTTAAACCCTTGTTTCAGTTAGGACTTTTAAAGGTTGTAACGTGGCCTGGTTCGAGGTTTTTTTTAGAAAAAAGTTTTTCAAGGCTCAAGTTATTTGGTTCCCACCCTCTTCGTGATATTCTCCTGTCCTAAGTTCAGCTGACTTATCACAAGCACTCATCTTTCAAAAGGATTCACAATGGTTGAGTGATCACGACAAATTCTCCAACATGATTCTCACTTAACTTTCGCTGCTTTTGTTTTTGATATTATTGTTCCTCTTCTTTTGATGAATTTTTTTTTTGAATAATCTCTCCTTTTTTTTGGCCTTTTAGGCTCTCTTTTCCCTAATTTTTTCCTGGATAAAATCTTTTGAATTTCAATTTTGGAAGTACAGCGGGATGCCCTAACTTTTGCCTAAGCGACTTGTTTTCAAGTTCTGACTTAGCAGGGATTTTTGTTTCTTTCTTATTTATACATTCCACTTTGAACAATTCAATGTGAATTTAGGTCTTTGAACTTTTTCTTTCTTTTTTTGAAGAAAACAAATGCCTCATTCATTGGTCGGCAAGGGATAGCCATTATTGTATCGACTCGATCTCGACCTCAGGACTTTGTGAGGAAATGAACATAGTGGTTTTGACATTTTTCCTGCTCTCATGATGTGAAAGATAAAATGTGGTGATCCTCAGATGGGGCATTCCTTCTGAAATTTAAATGCTTGGTTAAATTAACTGAACATCTACCCTGCCCCTGGTTAAAAGAAAAGTTTTTTTTTGTTTTTTTGAACGGAAAAGAAACTCCTACTTCGAAGGCTCATAGGGGTTAACGAGGGTCTAACTCCCTTATATCTCCGGTGTTTGGGGATTGAAACAATGCTTGTACATCGTCAATGGGGTTCTACTCAAAAGCATACCACTACAGTCATCGTTTTCAGCCAAACTCCTTCCTTCAATCTCTTGGCTAAGCAAAAGAATTGGCACAGTTGGTATCAAAATGCCCGAAAAAACGATTAAAGAGTGATACTGGATGGATTAAGTAAAATAAAACAATTTTTTTTTAAAGGCAAAAATATTCAATGCATCAAGACTGACATTCGGTTATAAACAAAATCCTATATACAGACAATGCCAAAACAATCAATCAAGATAACACATGAAAGTGCGGCAAAGAAACGTAATAAAAGCCATTATGGGGAAGAAATATCTCCAACTAGGTTCGCCATCTGTCCGACCTGCCGTAATCTTGATATTACCCTGACCCAAGACTTTTACCAATAACACAGAGCTGTGAAACAAATTGGCAAGGCATCCACCAGTAAAGTGAATGAGAATCCTATTCATCAAAGAACTAAACATGCCCCTTGCACAATAGTAATTGTGTTTGTTATCCATATTTCAAGCGATCAAATGACAATGACCTAGATTACCATTTCCGTGTAAGGTCCACGAAGTTTATATGCACATGCTTATCAAAAATATTGGACGTTTTTGCAAACAAAATAGTAAAAAGGGATAAAAGAAACGTATACGTATACTTGAAATAAGATATTCTATTGATTTTGAGAAATCAGCCTGTGAAAAAGGCATTTACATTTGGAAGCAAGTAATTACAAAATCAAAGCAAACAAGTGTTTACAAATGGCAATGTGAATGTGAATATCCATCAAGTCCCGACTTTGCTATGACTCTTATGATTCTTATCTTCCTGCTTTCAGACAGATCATTCTTGGATTAGCTTTGAGCTTATGCCAGGTGACAGAACGAAGGAAAGAAACAAAGGATCTCATGCTGAGCGTAGTCATTTGCTTTAAGTCCCTAACTTTTTCCTGAATCGCACTTTCGGGTTTTCGATTCACCAGGACACCCTCTTTTTTCCTAAACCGCCCTTTCGGGTTTTCAGTTTAGCGTGTTTTTTTTTGTTTTTTTTATGCAAAGTATTTTTTAACTACGCCAGCATTCACAGGGAGAGGGAAGTACTCTCCATCCATAGTCGTGAGCATCATTGCTCCTCCGGAGAAAACTTTTCTGAACACGAAAGGACCTTCATAAGTCGGAGCCCACTTACCCCTGGGATCTCCCTGGGGGAGAATTATCCTTTTTAGCACAAGGTCATCTTGCATGTAACACTGAGGTCGTACCCTCTTATCAAAATCTTTCCTCATCCTTTGCTGATATACCTGACAATGACATACAGCCGTCAACCTCTTCTCGTCAATAAGTTCCAACTGATCCAGTCGATTATGTATCCATTCACTTTCATCCAACTCAACACCCTTCATGATCCTAAGAGAAGGAATCTCGACTTCTACCAATAATACTGCTTCCATGTCGTAAACCAATGAAAATGGGGTTTCCCTAGTTGAAGTATGCACAGTGGTGCAGTAACCATGCAAAGCGAAAGGCAACATCTCATGCCAATCTTTATAGGTTACCACCATCTTCTGTACAATTTTCTTGATATTCTTATTGGCTGCTTCGACAACGCTGTTCATCTTTGGTCGGTATGGGGAAGAGTTATGATGCTTGATTTTGAAGGACTCACAAAGCTCCTTCATCACTTTGTTGTTCAAATTAGACCCATTATCGGTAATGATCTTTTCAGGCACTTCGTAGCGACAGATGATATTGTGCTTAATGAACCGAGTTACCACCTGCTTGGTGACATTGGCATAGGATGCAGCTTCGACCCATTTTGTAAAATAATCGATGGTGACCAGAATGAAACGGTGCCCGTTGGATGCAGTCGGTTCAATTTTGCCGATCATATCAATTCCCCACATTGCAAACGACCAAGGGGAAGTTAAGACATTCAAAGGTACTGGCGGTACATGCACTTTATCAGCATAGACTTGTCATTTGTGGCAAACCCGTGCATGATTGTAACAGTCAGTCTCCATGGTGGACCAATAATAACCTGCTCGCAAGATATTTTTAGCCATGGTGTGCCCACTGGCATGGGTCCAGAAATCACCTTCATGTACTTCTTCAATGATTCTAGCTGCTTCTTTCTTGTCAACACACATGAGCAGTAAACCGTCATGATGCCATCTGTACAACACACCACCACTGAGAAAGAACTTGGCTGAAAATCTTCTCAAAAACTTCTTATCTGTGACGGATGCTTCTTCAGGGTACTCTTGTGTTTCAAGATATCGTTTAACATCATAAAATGAAGGATTACCATCTGATTCCAAACTGGCCTCAAAACAGAAAGTTGGCTCACTCAAACGTCTGATGTTAATGGAAGGTGCCTCATTAGCCCACTTAACCTTGAACATGGAGAACAAAGTTTCCAGTGCATCAACTATATTGTTTTCTTCTCTGGGAATGTGTTCAAACGTGATCTCTTCGAAGTACGGAATCAGCTTCATAACATGCTCACGATAGGGAATCAGGATCTGATGGCGATTATCCAAATCTCCATTAATCTGGCTGATAACAACATTGGAATCCCCTTAAACTTTCAAAAATTTGATGCGCAGGTCGATAGCTGCTTCAATGCCATAAATGAAAGCCTCATATTCGGCCATGTTGTTAGTGCAATCAAAACAAATACGAGCCGTGAAAGGAATGTGGTATCCCTCAGGGGAAGTGATAATAGCTCCGACGCTGTTGCCCATGGCATTGGAGGCACCATAAAAAACAAGCGTTCAACGTGATCCTGACTCGGGTCCTTTGTTTGGGTCTGGTATATTACAATCCTAAATATACACAATTTCCTCATCTGGAAAATCCAATTTCATCGGTTCATAATCGTTCAAGGGCTGATGAGCAAGATGGTCGGCCAGTACACTACCCTTAATTGCTTTTTGTGTAGTGTATTGGATATCATATTCAGTGAGTATCATCTGCCAACGGACTACCCTGCTTGTAAGAGTTGTCTTCTCAAAAATGTACTTGATTGGATCCATTTTGGATATCAAGTAGGTGGTGTGAGTTAACATGTACTGCCTCAAACGTTTGGCGGCCCAGGCAAGCGCACAATAAGTCTTTTCCAGCAATGAGTACCTTGACTCGCATTCTGTAAACTTCTTACTCAAGTAGTAAATAGCCTGCTCTTTCTTCCCTGTCTCATCATGCTGAACAAGGACACAACCCATCGAGCTCTCCAACACAGTTAGATACATGATTAGTGGCCTTCCTTCCAGTGGCGGCATTAGTATCGAAGGTTCCTGCAAATACTCCTTTATCTTGTCAAAGGGCTTCTGAAAATCCTCATTCCATTTCACTGTCTGACTTTTCTTCAATAACTTGAACAAAGGTTTACAGGTGGCTGTGAGATGAGAAATAAATCTAGAAATGTAGTTTAACCTTCCCAAGAAACCACGTACTTCCTTTTCTGCCTTGGCTTAGGCATTTCCTATATTGCTTTTACCTTGGCCGGGTCCACCTCGATACCTTTTTCACTTACAATAAAACCCAACAGCTTGCCGGATCTCACCCCGAAGGTGCGCTTATTCGGATTCAACCTCAGAAAGAACTGCCTCAGTCTCTCGAACAATTTTTCCAGGTGAACAAGTTGTTCATCTTCCGTGTCAGACTTAGCAATCATATCGTCCACATATACCTCAATCTCTTTGTGAATCAAATCATGAAAGAGAGTGACCATGGTGCGCTAATATGTTGCCCCGACATTTTTCAAACCAAACGACATCACTTTATAACAGAAAGTTCCCCAAGGCGTGATAAATGTTGTCTTCTCAATATCCTCCGGAGCCATCTTAATTTGATTGTAACCCGAAAAACCATCCATGAACGAAAACACTTTGGAATGAACAGTATTATCGACCAGCATATCAATATGCGGAAGAGGGAAGTCATCTTTAGGACTGGCCCTGTTCAAATCCCTATAACCCACACACATCCTGACCTTACCATCCTTCTTGGGCACAGGCACAATATTTGCAATCCATGGTGGATAATTGATGACCTTTAAGAAATTCGCGTCCAACTGCTTCTGGACCTCCTCCTTGATCTTCTTGGACATCTCAGGATGAGTTCTTAGAAGCTTTTGCTTGACATGGGAACAACCTTCTTTGAGCGGTAGTCGATGCACCATTATGTCTGTATCCAACCCGGGCATATCCTCATAAGACCAAGCGACGATATCAGAACACTCACGGAGTAGCTCAATCAATCTGACCTTTATACTTTCTTCGAGATCTTCCCTTATCTTGACTTCTCTTCTTACCTCTTATGTGCCAATATTCACCACCTAAATCGAATCCTGATTCGGCTTGATAACCTTCTCCTCTTGTTTTAACAATCTGGCTAGTTCCTCAGGAGGATCACAATCCTCATATGCTTCTTCTTCAGCTTGATAAATGGGAGTATCAAAGTCATAATGAGCCATAGCAGAGTCGTTATCAATATGATCGGTGGTGGAAGTGCATCTGCATGAATGACATTTTGGCATTTTTTAGTGACTGTGTGAAAAGAGAAACATTGCCATTCAAAAAATAATAAAAAAAATGGAAGATCAAAATCTTGATTGGTAACTCCACCTCCCCAAACACTGACCTCCGAGACCCATCAAAATCCTTCACCATCAAATCACTAGGGCGCAGCTCCAGTCCAGAATAATTAATTTTCATCAATGCTGACTTGGGTAATACATTCAAAGACGATTCTGTATCCACAAAGACCCGGGATAAAGTAGTGCCCCTGCACTCCATTGAAATATGCAACGCTTTATTATGGTCTCGCCCTTCCGGAGGAAGATCAAAATCTATGAAGCCCAGACTGTTCCCGGCAGATATGTTAGCACAAACATTCTCAAACTGATTGACTGTTATCTCATGTGGCACGAACGCATTTTTCAACAAATTCATCAAATCATTTATGTGAGGTTCTGAATAAATCAACAGAGACAAGATAAACATCTTAGAAGGAGTATGGCTCAGATGATCAATTATACTATAATCACTCTTTCTGATAATTCACATTAACTCTTCAACCTCATCGGGAACTGAAGAAGCTTCTGGTATCGGAATTGGTTGAGTCACATTGGCCGGCGTAACCCTTGGATTACCAACCATCGCCTACTATTTTCCTTTTTCTCTTGCAGAAGCATATACCGCATCTTGCACATTGGAAGGACCAAATACTCTCCCGCTTCTAGTCATTCGACCCACACCAAAAAAATTATGAACTTCCCCTTCATTATCTTCGGCACGTTCTTCCTCAGACGAACGGGTACTTACCTCCTGCTTTACCCCATGGTAATAAACATCATCACCATAATGCCATGGGATGGCCTTCTCACTGGTATACGACATGGGACCAGGTACCGTAATCATCAAAGGAGGTGCCCTAGATGGGGTAGGAATGCGCACAGGGGTGTAAGGAATAGATACCACAGAAACATCTTCTTCCGTAAACTTACGGTAGCTCGGTTTTTTATCGAACTGAAGGGAACCTTCATTTATCAACAATGGGATACCGTCTTTTAAATCATCACAACCCTTTGGTTGTTCTCTACACTTGGCACACTCTGAAGTACAACCCAGAAAAATAGAATTGTCAAGCAGATACCTCTTAACATACCACAACCGAGTAGTTACTTATTCCACATTCATGATTAAATTCAACACTTCACCATTATCATCAATCATATTAACAACACCCCCTCCATGCCTAGGCATTGGGTTCTGAGTAACATTCAGACCAGTCACTGGAGTAAACTCAATTTCCTTAGAATCCAACAAGTCTTGTATTTTGCACTTCAACGCAAAGCAATTGTCAGTACAATGATCAACTCCGCCTGAATGGAATTCACATCTTGCGTTAGCATCATAGTTAGGAGGAAGATTTGCGGGTGGTGGTTGCATATTTCTCAAACCAATCAACTTCAAATCAAGAAAATGGTGGAGTGCTTCAGTAAGAGATACCGACAAGGGATCGAATTTTATCAATTGTCTCTACTGCTGATTATTATACTGACGGGGAGAATCTTGCTATCTTTGTTGTTGAGGCACTGCATTCGGTCTCTGCTGTGGAGGAGCATTAACAGGAATAGAAAAAACATTGATTTGTTGGTGCTGACGATCCTCTCTTCTTCCTCTATGAGAGTAAACTACACTTGCGTCACATTCCTTTTTCTTAGGGTAAGTGTTGAATGGTTTCTTACTGCCCTCTGATGAGCCACTAGAACCTCCAATCTGAATTTTCCCCAATTTCAAACCAACCTCAATTCTTTCACCAGCCATAACCAAGTCTGCAAATCCTGCCGAAGTACTTCCTATCATGTTCTCATAGAATGGCCCTTGCAGGGTACTCATAAACATATCAATGAGTTCTCTCTCCATGAGTGGAGGTTGAAACCTTGCAACCAACTCACACCACTTCTGAGCTTATTCCTTGAAAGATTCTCTTGGTACCTGTGACAAATTCTGTAACTGAGTGCGATTAGGTGCCATATCCATATTGTACTGATAATGTTTGACAAAATCCCGAGCAAGATCATTCAAGCAACGAATATGGGTTTTCTCCAACTTCATGTACCACTCCAGAGATGCCCCAGATAGGATATCCTGGAAAAAGTGAATCAAAAGCCCCTGATCCTCAGTATGCACCGACATCTTTCGGAAATAAGCAGTTGCATGAGTAACAGGACATGAAGTTCCCTTGTACTTTTCAAATACAGGAGGCTTGAACTTTGGAGGAAATTTCACCCCAGACATCAACCCGAGATCATTAGCATCCATACCAAGGACTCATTGCCCTTCCACAACCTTCAAACATTCTTCCAACAACCGATACTTCCTATCCTCAAGCTGAACTTCCGGCTCTGAACGCCGAACAGAAAACTAATCTTCATCCTGGTCAAAGTCATAATCCTGCTCCTGATAGTTCCTTACATCGCCTTGATTATCTCTTCTATTCCCCACAAGACGAGGTCCAGTAGACGGGGGAAACTGCCCTACGTTGCACACAAAAGGGTTTCCAGGCATCCCATGAAAATTTCCAACAGGATGATCTTGCACATCCCCCAATCCTACAGAAATGTCCTGATAGAGACCTTGAATTCCACCATCCCCTGGATAGCGGCGCTGGTTGTTGACAATGGCAGCCAGTTCCTCCCGTCGACGATTCACATTAGTGATGACCTCCATGAACTGGGTCATCTGAGTAGCCATCTGGGCCCTCATTTCAGCGATTTCAACTTGAACTTGTTCCATCTGTCTTGGCAAATTGTTTCTAGTGGAATACTGATGAGTAGTCGTCTTGAATTCCGAATAAGAAAAATAGAAGAATAAAAATACCGTCTTGAGATAACCTGTAATGTTATGAAATGCATGATGTGCATGATATGTTTGTCATTTCCCGGTATTCAAGAGTCCTTTTATTCATCATTCACGGCGCACAACCAATAATCAAGCATACAATCAAAGGGAAAAAAGGATAACAAGACAAACACTTCAATTATTTACAAACAAAAGAAACGATGTTCAAGTGACCTCAGACATTTTAAGAGTGATAAACAACAAAATACGTGTTTCAAAGTAAACTTAACAAAAAACTAAATAATAAAACAAACAAATGGTCCCTTCCAACAATCCTGGGGGTGACCAAATACACCGAAGGTAAGTAACAAAACTAAATCTCCGGAATAAGACACGCTTCAAGGTGTTGACAGTACTCTTCAAGCCTGGTTTTCTCCTTTAAAAGTTGTGATGCGACTACTTTACTTTCTTGAAACCGATCCTCTACGACACGCCTCTGTGCTACTTCCTTCTTAAGCTGAGCATCTTTGTCTTTGAGTTGTTTCTCCAAGTTTTGAATCTTCTTCCTGTAACTATTCTCAGATGCCTGAAGCTTCTGGCACTCTCGCTGGGTCTTACTCAACTCTTCTTCTATTTCAGCATGAGATCTCTTCCTAAAACTGGCTGTATCAGAAGTTTCCCCTTGAGCTTCTTTGAGTTTGCGAGCTAAGTCGGCCCTTTCTTGATGTACCCAATAAAATTTCATCCCTGCATCACGGCCATTTGCACGAAGTTGAATGTTCTCAACATGAACCTGGGTGAACACCTCGGTAGGCACCGCGTTACTCAGAATAGTAGGAGGTTGCTCACATATAGGAGCCGACTTTGCAAATGGTAACCGTAAAATCTTAACCCTGACTCTAATCCAATCCAGGTAAGGAACTCTAGCAATAAGAACCTTCTTTCCCAAAGTAGTTCTATCCTTCTTGTGAATTCCCTTCCAAGCACTTGTCACTCTTCTCAGCATCAAAAGATCACTTCCTCTAACAAAGTACACTGATTAAGACACCTCCTCAACCTTTGGCGGTCCATCCATTTCATATCCCAATTCATGATAAGCAAGCACAGGATTATAGTTGATACACCCCTTAGTTCCTATGAGGGGAACATTAGGGAAATCTCTGCAACTAGTGATAATACTTCGTACTTCCCCCATGTCATAATTCCACCAGATATCAAATGAAGTAAGGTTGACAAGTCTTGATGACCATCAGAGAGAATGCCTGGTATCCATGAAAGGTCCACTTGTCGGTAGGTGCAACTTAAACCATTGATATAACATCGAATGAAATAAACCTACATTACCTCCTTTTCCATGCCTTAAATGAATGGTGTAAAGAGTATCTTCCAAGAGTGTCGGTATCGGGTTCTTATTTCTAAAAACACAAATAGCCGTCAAATCCACAAAATTTCTCTTGCGAGGGAAGAGGATGATCCCGTACATCATGAGAGAAAACAGAGAGCTGAAGTCACTCCAATCCCCTTTCTTTGCCCAGTCTTCAGCTTTCTTCACTAAGAAATCCAAATAAAACCCTCTAGTATCCTCACTTGATTTCCAATTATCTTTTACCTCTTACCAACTAAAATGAAGAATATCAGCAATAACTTCGAACTTCGGCTTCTCCGGCACTTGGACAAAAGGAAGTTCATCGAACAACTTGATATTAAGTAGGTACGCGTACTCTTCTAGTGTAGGAACCAATTGATAATCTTGAAAAGTAAAACACTATAACTCCTTGTCATAGAACGGGAAGAGGGTGATCAAAGCCATTGGGTCAACTGGAGTGTTAAGGATTAGTAACAAATTGCCATAATTTTTGTTGAAATTATTCAGAACATCACCCTTCATATAAGAACTCAACCTCTTCAATTCGGACCCATAAATAGTACGAATCTAATAAGCGAATGTATGCCTGGTGGGATCTTTAACACGAACTGAATCAAACTCATCTGACGGGAGGCTAGCCATTTCTAATGGAAAGAAGACTCTTGAATGTCCCTGGAAGATGACATGCACATGCTAGTTTTTTTTATACATCATTTTTTAGAAATAAATATGCTATGATGCAACATGACAGGATCAAAGTTTCACACTGGATAATGGTTGGACCATTACAGAACAACACCACTCAAGATCAAAAGAAAATCCCAAAGCTTCAAAACTATCATGGGAACCTGAGTCACCTTCGCAACACAAAGTCACCAACAGTACCTGTACCTGTAAGAAAAGTTTTCCCACCCCTCTCACGGGTGTAGTCTAGGTTAAGGTAAGGTTGAAAGCCAAATCAGAGTACAAGAGCTCGACTGTCGGTATCATCATACTATAACACCTATCCGAACTACCTCTGAAGTCATGGGTCTCATGGTCAGGTCTACAAAGCATCCGCTTTATAGCTGCCATGGCCACTCTATTCCTAGTTCCTGTGGAGTTCACTCATAGCCTGGGTACGAGGCCTTTTACCTCATGGAACAACCCACCCACCAAGAAATCCAGAATCCAAACTGTCCAGCCAAATCTTGTATGCAGAAAGTAAAGCGCACATAGGATGCAATGCAAACAGATAAATATGCAAAGCGGTAAAATAAACACCCAAAAGAAAACAAACAAGAGCTAGGTTCGACTCCGGGATGGACCAGCAAGAGGTCAATCTGTCCCCAATGAAGCCGCCAGCTGAAACTGCCTGGCCGAACCTGTCATCTGGATGTAATGAAACATCAATGAAGTCGCCACCGAACGTCTTTTATCCCGCCGAAAGGGAAATGTAAACATTGAGAAAACCTGAAAAGGGAGAAATCACGGTCTTTCAACCAAGAGATCGGGTAAGGGAGTCTGTTATGCAAGGGGAAGGTATTAGCACCCCACCCCATAGTACTCTACGGTATTCACTCTTGTTGTCTAATCTAATGGGTGTGGTCAAATCCTATGTCTATGGCTTAAAGCAAAAAAAGGGAATGAATGCGAAAGAAACAAAAGAAAACAATGTAAGGAAAATAAAAGTTATGCTCGGTTAGGCCCTACCCCTTTGCCTACATATCCCTTTTAAGGAATCAGAGCAGCTGTAGTTCGGCTCATATATTTTGGTTGGTTTGTGTTTTTTAGTTAAGACAAAAAAAACAGTCAAGATGGAAAAACATCAAGTAAAACAACAAACAAACGAGATGGTAAAACATCGGCTGAATAATAACAAAGTAACATGTCAAAAATGGAGAAACACCAAATGATAAAACGTCACACCTAACAATGATATTGAGAATCAAAGTAGCATAAAAAACATGTGCGATGGCGAAACATCGGCTTCAAACAAATGTGCGATGGCGAAACATCGGCTAAAAGATAGAAAGGTATTATGGCAAAGATGGTGAAACATCAATAAAATGGATGACAAAACATCACACTTAACAATGATATTGAGTATCAAAGTAGGATAACAAACATGTGCTATGGCGAAACATCGGTTTTAAACAAATGTGCGATGGCGAAACATCGGCTAAAAGATAGCAAGGTATCATGGAAAAGATGGCGAAACATTAATAAAACGGATGACAAAACATCACACCTAACAATAATATTGAGAATCAAAGTAGGATAACAAACATGTGCGATGGCGAAACATCGGCTGAACCAGATTTAAAAACAAAGCCAAAAGGTGCACAAACAAATAAGACTGATTTGTATCTTTTACCTTGAAGAAGGGTTTGAGTTTATTAGAGGTGTTTTATGATTTGCCAAGAAAACACTTTTTGTTTTAAGATGCAAAATGCAAAGGAAGGAAAAAACAGCTAAACAGAAACTAGCTTAGAACTATCCCTAGTGTTATCATACAATGATTGACCCTAAGGTTGAGGATAAAGGAAAAATCCTACCCTATGTTTGCATACATGGATTCTTACCTTAATTAACACGTTAAAGGAAGTTTAACAAAACTATCCTATAGGGAACAGGCAATGAGAGCGAAGTCGTGATCTCAATTTCTAAATTGAGTGACTCATCGATCAACAGTTAAAAAAAGAAGTAAACATCCTATAGGGAACATGCACTGAGAGAGAAGTTGTGATCTCAATTTCTAAATTGAGTGACTCATCGATAAAAAAAAACACAACACATGTATCAAACAAAACAGAGGGCCTCCTGACATATATCAGCAATAGAGGTCCCATCATGCAACATAAAACTATACAAAATGAAAATAGAAAAAAGGAAATAGTGAAATACCAAACGGATAACTATCCGTAGCAACTGAGCATGAATAAAAGAAACCCAGAGAACTTCAAGCAAGCTGGCATCACCAGACAAATCAAGTCAGAAATTACGTCATCAGGAAGTAAGTATTAAGATTTTCATATATGATCAGACAAGAGTAGTGCTAATATAATAAATTGTGTTCCACAAATAAAGTGAAACACAGCAGCCTGAGGTCAAAAATGGAAACTTTTCTCAAAGTACCTCGCACATTCAACATCCAAGTTAGTATTCCCATAAATTGAATGATGACTAATGTTAGGGATGGATGATGACACCATAATGAAGTGAGGAAACATGATAGTAACTATCAAAACATTAGATATGATAGACAAAAAGAAACAGGCATATGCACAATTTGATCAAAAGTTAGAGGAATGTTGCCCCTTTCTATCACCATGTTGAGTTGACAATTGAATATCAATCAAGGATCGTGGGAGCTTGAGAAGAATACAATCAAATACCATGAACGTTAGTAGCAAACACAATTCAATCATACTCAATTACTTCATCACAGCTCACAAGCATAATAGAAGAGGAATCCCACACAATGTATCAAAAGGGTTTAATCATTCAAACATGGGGCATTAAGTGAAATGACTTGAGTTCATGTGGATAAACAGAACCAACATGATCATTAGGTTCCCAATTATAGGCCTCACTCGTGTTCACTGGCCATCAAGCAAATTGCAACAAGATATGCAACATTAATTGGGTTCCTTCACTTCAAAAATACTTCAAAAATAGAAACAAGGATCAATAATTCACACAAAAAATTTCTTAGCATCTTTGAAGTGTATAGAAGTCAGAAAGCAAGTCTTAAGTTCATGAATGGCTGAGGAGGGGATCAAATGAGGCCCAAAGTTCAAAACTAGTTGGCCAAACTATCAAAACTAGACAAGTTTTCAAAATAATTTATGGAAAAATATCAAACCAAGTCAAATAATTCACGAAAAATGGTTTTCAGATCCTCAATATATCCATGAATCATAATCAAGACCTAAATTTCTTTGAAAATCCAGGGCAAATTGGTTTTGAAAATAAAACTTGCAATGTAAGCCACAAAACCCTAATTGTTTGAATTTTAATCTTAAATATTAATTAGATAAGATCAAAATTCAAACAATTCAAACCAAGATCATGCAAATCACAAGGAAACCCTAAATGTTAGAATACATATTTTTTTCACATTTTTTGAATTAAAGAAAAGTCAAAAATAAAATCAAATTCAAACAATTAATCAACTAAACAAATGATCACATCTGAAAATAAAATTCTAATAAAAAATCAGAAAAAATATCCAACCAAAATTATATTCAAATATTAGAATTAAAAACACACATCCCTTATTTTTTATGGAATTTTTGAATTAAAGGAAATATTAAAATAAAATCAAACAAACAATTAAACAATTAAACTATTATTAAATGACAAAAATGCAAACCCTAGCCAAAAGTCATTAAAAGGTCAAAATAAAATTATATTTAGACACTATGATTAAAAACAAACTTACATGATTTTTTTGAGGATTTTTGAATTAAAGGAAGTATTAACAAAAATTATGAAACAAACATTTAAAATAAACTTCTCAACTTAAATTTATAATAAAAAATAAAAATAAATGCTAATCAAAAATCAGAATCAAATTCTAAATAATTTTAAGAGTTCAAAACATTTTTTGTGGAATTTTTGAATTAAAGGAAATATTAGAATAAAAATAATCATTGAACAAACAATTAATTAAAATTATGAAATTTTAAACCAATCAAATCATTTTAAAAAAAATTCCAAAAAAAAAATGAAAAATACTAGAAAATATTATTGGCCTATGGTAACTTTTTCATGATTTTTGAAAATGTTTTGATCACAAAATAAAATCAAACATAATACCAAATAAAAAAAAAATTCAAATAAGACAATTATTCAAATGGACCAATCAAAATGCGCCACCACATCATCTTCAACCTCCAGACTAACTTAAAAACGCGCACAAGACTTGTTCCTAGGGCTCATGTTCAGATCCATCATACATACTCATTTCTCCACCAAAATTAATGAAATCAAGTGCAAGTTAAAGCTAACATATCATACTTAATTATGCAATTCGAATCAAATCAAAACATCAACTACATCATTCACAATCAAGCCACGAAAATGAGCAAAAACATTATGAATCAGAAATTTCAGAGCACTCAATCATGCATAATTCAATGAATCAAACATTATAAAGCTTCAGAAACATTCAAACAACATCAATGAACAATAATCCAAGCTCAAACACATCAATAAACAAATACATCTCGAAAATCAAAGTTTAGGATTATTACCTTAAGGCAAAAAGAGTTCTACTGTCTCCTTCACTCCAGGTGCAAACAAATGGTGCTAACTTGATCTCCTCCCTTCACTGAAGCTGAATCCATAAGAATTTTGAAGAAAACACCAAGGAATTTAGAGAATCGAAGCAAAAATGCAGAAGAATGGTGGAAAACTAAGATCTGGAATTCTTGTAATGGGAGTGTGTCACCCATAAAACAAAGCTTGCCTCTTCTTATATAGAGTTAATAGAGGAGCATAGAAGTGGAAATGCAACCTCAAAGCCGTTGGAGGGCAGGATTGGAAGTTTTGGCCAAAAATGAGGATGCACATGGAGCATGCGTTTCACTCGTGCATTTGCTTGCCTTTTGTGAATTTTGTAAGCCAAATGAAGTCAGAAATTCATACTCAAAATGCCAGCTCATGATTGTTTGAAATGAAGAAGTGTTGGTGAATTTGCAAAATCGGGCAAGTTTTGTATTTTTTTCATTCAAGCAAGTCTATGAAGCACATGGGCACGAAATGGTGACTGTAATGGGCCTCAGAATGTCACAAATTATTCATGGGATTGATTAGAAGTGAAGAGAATAGCTGAAAATGAAGTTCTCAAGAAATGGCCATTTTGCATAATTGTCAAATTTCAATAAGATGCCTCAAAATTCCGAAGTTCATAACATGCTCATATTTTTGAATCTAGACACAAATGAGTACAATTTGGAAAGGTATTGAAAATATATACAATCCCTTAGTTTTGAGTTTTTGCAATTGAATCATTTAAGGTCCTCAAAATTGAGCTTAAAATTCACTAATTTTGGAAAATGACCTATAATTTTCACTTTAGGCATGAACTTCCAAACACCATAATTCTTGACTCCTTTCCAATTTGGACATGAGACCAAAAGGAGATTAAATATCATCCTCTTAGATTTCCATGCATACTTCATTTGCATTTTTTTGATCAAAGGTGAATAAAATACGAATTTTTGAAGTTAAGTCCTTATTTTCCAAAATTAGAAACTTTTAGGGTTTCTTCATGAACAAGTTTCAACCCAAACCTCAATCTTTTTGATCCAATGATCAAAATGGACTTGAAATATGAAAAGTACACCCTTGAATTGATGGTTGACCAAAAGTTCAATTGGTCAACCTTGACTTTGACTAATTTTGACCAAAATGACCATTTTGCCCCTTTGAATCAATTGATCCACTTCCTTTCAAAATTGGTGATCAAGACTTCAAACATATGATTTTCCAAATATATAGAGGCCATGTACAAAGTTTCTCTTCAAAATTCTCAAGAAATCTTGACGAAATCCCAAACCCTAGTTTTGGTTAACACCTTAGGAGACTGATGAATCATCTTCAAAACTTCAAATCCTCTGGGCATCTTGACCAATTCCTTGCACAAAGACTTTTCAAATGACAATGAGATGTTGTAGCTTCCAAATCAAGACTTGTACATTGATCAATAGCCTTGATCAAGCAAAACCCTAATTTTGACCGGTGAATCAAAAGAGTGATTCTTCTTGAAATCAATCACAAACTTCAATCCTCTGATGATTCAAAGAGATGGATAAAAATATCTTGAGATATGAAATAACTTTTGAGCTTGAAAGATCCAGAGGTTTACATGATAAGGTTCTACTTTAGCAACTTGTCAAAGCAATCAACCTTTAAAGCTTGAGGAAGACTTGATAACCAAAGTACTTTGATCCCATCACAATGTATGAATGCAATGCAATATGATATTCATCATGAAACATAAGCCTAAATCAAGAGGGTAAATTTTTGGGTGCAACAGCAGGATCTAGACGTTGTCTTGTAGTGTATAATTTTGTTGGCGAAGATCATCTATCATGACCAATAGTTACACCATGTCTGGAGGAGGGCCCCCCTCAGAAGTCATTGTTCAAAGGTTGGTTAATGCATCATGGGATGGTTTTACTAGGCCCCACGGTGGGCGCCAAATGTTCTTGCTAAACACCAAATATGAGATTTCCCTACTACTCGGGGGTTGATAGGGAGAGCCTTAAATGAGTGAGGGATATTGTTTCTGATATTGAGGTATTCAGAGGCTTACACGAGTATGTGTAAGCTCCAAGCGATGTGTTTTGCTTACCCATCAGTTGAGAGCTCTGTATATAGAGGTGCATGAAACTCATTGTCTACTACATGTAACTGTTATGGCTTTCCATGTTACATAAATGAGTTCCCTTAAAGGTATGTAACGTCCACCGTCGCTAATGACGACTATTATCATAACATGCACCATCATATAATGATGAGCAGTTACACCCTCAATGGACCTACCATTGCGTAATGGCTCCATTATGGCCGAGCTTAGGGTAACCTTTAGATCTAGGGTATTAGCCCGAATGCTGCCTCTTCATCTTATTTAATGGCCAATTACATGACCCTCCGATCCCATAACCCAGTTTAGGCCTTATGATCTTAACTGGGGTGGTAATCGGCTGATTGTCTACTTGCCTTTCTTGTTCCTTAAACCATGCTTTGCCTTTTATCTCTTCTAGCCCAGGCAATAGTTCTATGTATGAACAAACTTAGTCATCCAAAACATATTCACGTTAGTAGAACACCCTCAGGTAAACAGACAAGCAGAAGCGAAAAACAAGATATTCCTAATTAGGATGAAGAAGATGGACGAAGCAAAAGGTCTATGGTCCGAATACCTACACCGGATCCTTTGTTCATATCATACAATGCCTCACTCCACTACCCAAGAAACACCCTTCTGAATGGTATATCGGGCCAATGCAATGATATCAATGGAGATTAACACCCCACTTGGAGGCGAGAACACTTCAGTGAAGGTATCAATAAGGATGATCTAGACCGTTCAACTTACTTGCTTGACGAAGTTAGAGAAACGGCCCAGATCAGAGAATTTTCAACCAAGGACAAATTGGCTAAGAGGTTTAACCTAAAGGTCAAACAAAAAGGGTTCCATAGGGGAGACTTGGTTCTCAAAAGAATTACTGATCCAAAGAGCAATGGAAAACTGTCTCCAAACTGGGAAGGCTCGTTTGGGGTCCTATAGAAGTTGTATAATAGAGCCTACAAATTAGAAACTTTAGATGGCATAGAAGTACCCAGGACATGGAATGCATCCAATCTTAGGTTTTATTTCAGTTAAAATTATGTAATGTCATCATAAATAAAATTTACGTGGTGCACTCTTTTCCCTTGTAAGGGAAAGTGTTTTTAATGAGGCACCCAAACTAAATTAATATTTGTAACACTATTCTGGAAAAGTGAAACTATGTCGGTTACGTCTTAGTGCCCATGTCTGTCACTAAGTCGGTTACACCTTATGGAATTTGTATGCCACTAAGCCGATTATACCTTGGGGCCTCTGTTCGCCACTAAGCTAGTTACGCCTTAGGGCTTCTGTTTTCCACTAAGCCGGTTATGTCTTAGGGCCTCTGTTCGCCACTAAGCTGGTTAGGCCTTAAGGCCTTTGTCTACCACTAAGTCGATTACGCCTTAGGGCCTCTGTCTGCGACTAAGCTAGTTACACCCTAAGTTCCCTGTCTACCACTAAGCTGGTTATGCCTTAGGGCTTTGTCCGCCACTAAGCCGGTTACACCTTAGGGCCTTTGTTCTCACAAAGCCGGTTAAGCCTTAAGGCCTCTGTCCGCCACTATGTTGGTTACGTCTTAGGGCCTTTGTCCGCCACTATGCCAGTTACGCCTTAGGGCCTATGTCCACCACTAAGCCGGTCACGCCTTAGAGCGTATATGCACCACTAAGTCGATCACACCTTAAGGCCTCTATCTGCCACTAAGCCAGTTACACCTTAGGGCCTCCATCTACACCTCATGACAATCCTCGTTAAGAGTCATTAGGTCAAGGGAGCATGGGGCTTCTATTGATTCCAGTGAATAGCCAAGAGTAATGTTACGCTCTATTTCAACCTGTTGAGGCAATTCCGAAGTCACAACAAGTTTTCTTGGGGCTCATTAGCCCGAAAAATAAATAAGTGAATGATCACCCAACCTCATACAGGCTTGGGCCTCTTAAAAGAGACACCATGGCTGACTTCATAAAAACAACTGAATATGATATAAAGTTGGGTACATAGTTCTTAGACGCTTACTACTATAGATCTGGTATCTGGAAAACCTCTCGCTTATGACACAAATTGGATGAAAAGGATACTTTAGTGGGTTTTGTACCCTTGAAGTATTTTGCATATAAATCGTTTGGAAAAATCCCAAACAAAAGACATGAAAGCCGTTGGGGCTCCTAAGCTTAAAATAATACTCCACACTACATGATCTGACACATACAACCCAAGGAACTTTGTGCCCGAGGGGCTTAGATACATACACAAATTTATTTTAAGTTGTGATAAAAGTTAAAAAATCAAGTAAAAAAATAAAACTAAAATGACAATACGATTATAAATCCATGAAGGGCAGTTTAAATGCAAAGCCCGCAGGTAAAACTCATAGTCATAACAAAAAAAGGGGGGACAAAACCACACTCCCTAAGCAAAATTACATAATTGCATCCTTATCGGATGACTAATAGAAACATAACCAGAAAATGAAATCAACTAATAGGGTCAAGCATTCCCGTCACCATCATTGTTCCCGCCAAGAGGACCTTCAGGATTCTGCTTGGGAGAAGGATTATTTTCCACCTTCTCTAGATCCAATGGGCGACCATCCTACACCGCCTTGAAATAATCCATCTTTGATAAATCCAAGCCAGGACGAAGGCACAATATATGGTCCTTAGCCCATTCGAAAGCTTCGTCACAAGCTGAGAGAAGATCCCACTATGACTTCCTAAGAGCTTCTTTCAGCTCGTCAGTGGTAACCTTCAGCTCATCATTAGTAGTCTTCTCCTCCTTCAACCTTTAGTTAAGCTAGGAAAGAGAAGACTTGCTCTCAGACTCCAGAGTCTCCCTCTGCTCCTTCTCCTTGGCTAATATTTTGTCCAATTGAGATAACTTCTCAAACTGAGCCTTTTGAGCTTCCTTCAACTGAGTTATCTCATCCTTGAGCTTTAACCCGGTCTTCTCATTATGGTCACCAGAATCAATAAGATCATGAGTCAAAACGGCTCACCTCATACGGTAAGAACTAAGGTTTTGTTTCATATTTTGCCGGCCTATGGTTTTGGCCTTATTGACGTCTTCAGCCGCATTGAGATGATCATAGAGGAAGTGAAGCCCGTCGAAGTTGTTGGACCAGAATTTGAATTTCCCGGACGCATGACCATCTCTAGGCTCTCTCATCAAACAAGTTATTTCCAAATCTGCTCAACAAGCATCAACATTCATAAGAGTCTTACGCTTCTTTGGATAACCTTGTTGAACCTTCTTCTGAATTAATGGAGAAGAATTTGTTGGCTCAGCCATGCTCAAAGTGTCCTTGGAACCCACCACCATTCGTCTCTTTGAGGACAAGTTTTCTAACCCATCAAGATCAGACTTGGCCGCAGAAGATCCACCTGCCCATTTCCGTGCAGCTTTGGCCTCCAGCATCAGTTTCTTTTGCTCAGCTACGGAAAGATCTGTCATTTTATCTGCAAACAGGAATACAAAAAGGCGGTGTAAGCATCGCCAAAATTTTTGCACGGTTGATAATCAGAAGAAAAATCTATTACCAAGGAAATCTAGGATATGTTTATCAGTTAAGGGAAACAAATCTTTAACCTTCATTCAATTTTTAGATCTCGGCCCACACTTGACCTTCAGGAACCGATCTTTGAAACCCTTATAGTTGGAGGTGTATACTTGGAGAAAACTCTTGTGAGGAAGACCTCTAATTTGGATCCATAACACTTCTTAGCCCCTTTTACCTCAAAGAAGGAAACGAACAGACCCATTGTAGGGATGATGTTCATTGCCTTACAAACTATTTCAATTTTTTTTATAAAACCCCAAAGGTTAGGGAGAATGTGATAAGGAGAAACATTCATGGTCTTCAATATGTCCACCTCAAAATTAGAAAATGTTATATGGACCATGAAGTACTCTAAAACCCCAACATAGAAGTAGAAGAATTCCTCAACAGAACCTTCTGGGAAAAGTATACATACCCGTTCTCCAGAGACATAAGACTCTAGGATGACATCATCTTCATCCCTGGTCGATGAGACATTTAATAGAGACCAGAGTTTGGCGATCTCTTCATAGTCAAGCAAGTTATTCTTGTAACCCATAACTTAGCGGTCGAACAGGGAAGACATTTCCATCAAAATTTATACAGAACCTGATAAGGAAGAATCAGATTCAGAATCACTCAAAGAGGCGAAGGTACAACCATGACCTTCTCTTGTGATTCAATCAAACTCCTCCTTTCCTAGGGTACCCTTAACCTCTCGTATGCATTGATCCCGCAACTCATTCCTCTCTTCATCATTTGCGGGTCTTAGAATATTTCCATCAACATCATATTCTCTTATGGTAACCATTATTTAAAGATTAAAAACAAAGAAAAAAGAGAAAATAAGGCGAAGGAAGAAAGGAAAAATACCTGGAACTGATGAACACTGGGGTAACGTGTAAACTTTCTCTGGAGATGTAACGTTTCTAAATGCTAAGATGTAAAAGGAAAGATGGAAATATGGTTTTAATAGGGACCCAATGAACAATGCATTTGGAAAGGAAACATCACCTGATAACCAAATACCTAATCAAAGTTATCATTGCACTATGAGAGAGAAGATGTGTGACCTTTCAGTCTATGACACATGCACAAAGATAAGGTTGAGTTATAACTCGGTCCATACCTCAATACTTCCCGTATTTTTTGTGACCAAACACTTCATTCTTGCAGAAGAATTTGTATTCAGGGGGCTTATGTACATCCCAGAAATATCAGTCTGACCAGGTTATGAAGTCGACTAGAAAGAGAACAAAGCGAGTGTTTAAATCAGCAAGAACAAATAGTACTCAAGTCAAGGAGTAACCCAACTGAAGGGTCGGAAATGGATATCAACATATCCGGGTAAGATCCCATCTATGCTACCTTCCTGGATATGGAATATAACCGAAGTCTATCTGCTCGTAGCCAACTAGCAACCAGGCGCATTAAAGGTTGTGACAGTTCTCATCCCATTCAACTGAAAGTTACATAGCTTTGAACACCTTCATTCATGGTGATGACGACAATTATACAGTTATGAAGTCCAAGAGTCACCCCTTTATTGGGGCTCTTAATGGCATAAAAGGAAGACCATAAATAGGGGCTTCCGACAGAGGGATAAGCAAGATATTCATCTTGGGACAATACACATCACTCTCGTAGCTCCCAAATCTCTCAAATAATCTACATAAATCTACCCATTACGGCTCTCCGTATACCTATAGGGAAGCTACTCGTTTATTGTTTTTACACAAGATCAAGTATAAATAGGGGTCTTAAGATCAGGATTTAGTGTGTTCAATTTGTGCCAAAACTCAAAACCACTCAAAGCATCTAAGTGTATTGAGAAAAGAGTTGATGTGCAAGATGTACGTATGAATCACCATATATTTTTCATTCAATTAATTCATTTACATTAACGTTATTTTCTTGCCATTTTAGTTCCGGTCGAAGTCATTTTACATTCCTTTATATTTTATAAATCTTTCTTGCATGATCAATCTAGTCGAACATGCAAGTAACTAAATAATATCTTTTAGAGGACTAGCGGTTGTTTACCAAAATTGACGGTAAAGAAATTGGCACACCTGGTGGGACCTTTGTGCTTAGTTTTTTTTTCCTCTTTATTTGTTTTCTGCATAGGTAAAAACTTCTCAAACTTTGTTGCATAAGATTGAGAATTAGTAGGATAACCAGAAATAACAAAACTTTTCCAAAAAGGAAATACATAGAAGAATAGTTAACCTACCAAATAATAATGGAGATCAACCCTCTCATTTGACAGGGGAAAAGATAGTCGCAATGGTTACGACTGAGGCGATGCCCTCTATGATAAGTACGACGACCATACCATCAAGTACACATAGTGGACTAATATTATCCCCATCAAGAATGCATGGCCACTGAGTGACTCCAAGACCAATGGTGTCAAATGGTTTCAGGCCCTATGTGCTTGGGTTCACAATGCCGATGAATGGTCGCGAACAACCATATTATATGCCAACTTCGGTGATGGCGAGTTTGCATAATAGTGCCTCGATATTTTCTGATCCATCGATGACTATATACTCGTTGTTACAAGGGTTGGGATCAGCTATTAACAACCTTGGTCTAAAAACAAAACCTTTAAGAACATAATTTCCTGCCCAGCCAATGCTTTCATTTATCACAAATTCTATGACAATATTAAGGCAACAAATGGATGAAAGCTACCATGAAATGGTTAATATGCTCACCCAACAAATGGGTACGTATTTGATCCTTTAATACAAAATAGTAATCAGACTAATCATCAATTGGAAGCGTAAATGAAGTGAATTCCATATATCTTTAGAACTCTGTAGGCGCTAGTTTGACCTGTCACACAACCACAACCAGCATGGTTTGTAGAAAAACAAGGAGCGATTTTAGAAGAAGAATGTAATGTTAACCAAGCCCAATGGTTCATACCAATTGTAGATGAAGGTAATCAGGGCCAATAGGTTGTGCCATGCGTGGTCGAACCACTAGTGCCTATGGAAGTCAAATGTCTCCGGGTTGTTTTTGTCAATCATGACCAAGATGCGGATGAGATAATTCACTGAGTTCGACAAGACGATTTAGTAGGAGAGAATAATTGGGCTGCCATGGTCGAAAGGATAATGGCGCGAAATGGGGTAAACATAGGCCTGCATAGGCCAAATTACACTTCCTCATTATCTGAATATATCTTATAGACTGAATTACCTATGGGATAAACAGTCCCAAAATTCAAAAAAGTTCCTTGTGAAACTAGCGAGTCTAGTGTTGAACGCATAACAAGATATTTGACTAAGGCGGGGGACATTGCTAACAATAAAAATTTAAGAATAAGATACTTTCCCAGTTCCCTCACCAAGAATGCTTTTACTTGGTTCACCCCACTCCCAGCGAATTCCATCCATGATTGGACTCCTTTAGAGAGACTGTTCCATAAATAGTTTTATATGGCACAATCAAAGATTAGTATAAAATAATTGGCTAGCATTAAGCGTAAATTTATGGAGTCAATAGATTATTATCTGAGTAGGTTCAGATTCCTAAAGGAAAGGTGTTTCACAGAAGTGCTTGAACATGAGTTGGTCAAAATGGCCGCTGGTGGTCTAGATTATTCCATCAGGAAGAAACTAGATACACAACACTTAAGGAAAATGGCTCAATTGGTTGATAGAGTTTGATAGGTGGAGTGCCTAAGGCTGAAAAGGCCCGAGCGGACACGAATAATAGAAGAGAGAAGGAAGCCTATGTCGACATGGGTGAAGATGATCAAGAGATTAACATCAATGCTAGTGGGTTTGACGAGAATGAAATTTATTTAGCCGAACTAAAATAAGGACCACCCTATGTTTGTAAAGTTCTAGCACCTTCAAATGAAAAAAAACCTCGTTGAACCAGAAAAGAACGATAAGTTCCCCAAAAGAACATATACCTTCTACGTAACGAAGTGTGATGATATTTTTGACTTACTAGTTAAGGATGGCCAAATCATAGTAACGCTTGGTGCTAAAATACTATCATTAGAACAACGAAAGAAAAGACGATTTTGTAAATATCATAATATTTAGGCCACAAAATCTCACAATGTTTTATTTTCAAGAATCTTGTCCAGAATGCGATCAAGGACGAAAGGATGAAGTTCGAAGATAGGGGAAAAGCCTAGATCAAAGTTGACTCTGACCCCTTGTAGGTGGGAGATACCCATTACACTAAGCATGTCAACATCAACATGATCGGGGCTACTAAAGGCCATGGTAAAGAAAATGCCATGGTGGAAAATATTGAGGGTTTGAAACATGAAGTAGAGATGGCTGAAGCTACTAAAAGCCTTAGTAAGAAGAAATAGAAGGCCGTAATTGATAGTTTTATCAACTTAGAAGTCAACATGGTCGAAGTAAGGGATGAACCTGGTATGGAAGCATACGAAGACTCTATTAAGTGAAATGAAGACCAAATTTTGGTTTCTTATGCCAAGACTGATGAGAGTCTGGTCGAATTCCTCCATCATAGTCAGAAAAAATATCTAAAGTGATGTTGTTCCCTTGGTGCAGGTCTGCCTTTGGCAGAAAAGTTATGGAGAATTTAGAAAGAGTTCGAATAGCCCGTTATAGAGGAAAATTGAAGGATGTCAAGAGTCAGTATACCTTTAACAAAAGAGGAATCCCTCACAAACAAAAATAAAGAGGTCTAAATCTCTAGGCGAACAGGCCAACCACATTCAAACCAACTAGAAATGACCTAAGGGGAAAATGGGTGAGGCCCATTGAGAGGGGGAATCAAGGTCAAGAGAAGTGTAAAAGCTTCAAAGTTGAGAGGGGATCTTCAATATCATATCTTAAAGAGTGCCAGATGTCGAGGAAGTAGACATATGGGTCTGGAAATTACAAAGGGAAAAATCCTATGTCGAGGTCACAATGGTGAAGGCAACAGAGAAGGACGAAAACTGAGAGAGAGGCTGCTGAAAGAGGAGCAACAAAATCAAGTAGTAACCAACCTCAAGCCAAAGATAAAGTCCAAGAAAATAAGCTAGTGGGAAGGATACTTTTATCTTATAAGGAGGAAGAAATCAAGGAGAAACTGTCATAATAATCAACAGTGGATGACGACATGCTGACAGAATTTCGATTCAGGATCAGAGGATTTGTTGAATATCAATTGTAATGTGGTCTCATTGTTACCATTGGAATATAACTAAGTGACTAAAGTCAAAGAAGCTGAAGAGGTTGATGAGGCAGAAATGGCCCGACATAGGCCAATTTTCCACTATGTTATGAATAATGGATGCATTAAAGAACAAAATGCATTCTTCGATAGACCTGATGAAGGAATAATAAGTCATTTAAAGCCCTTGTTCATTCGAGAAAAGATTGAGAACACTAGAGTAAAATAAATTATACTAGATGGTGGAGAAACATTGAATTTAATGTCACATTGCATGCTGAAGAAGATTAAAATTTTTGATACTGACTTAAGGCCACATAAAATGGTCCTGTAAGTGTTTAGTTATTGGCATGTATTTTTGGTAAAACCAGGTGTGTAAATGTCATGACTGATGTCATAACATTCTGGATTATTAGGTTCTTTATGCAGAAAAAGTATGGCATACAGTAGCTACTGTGTATGAGTGTGTATCTGAGCATTTTGCAAAAGATCACATTTATTGCCTTCTACCAAAATCAGTAAACAGGAATTCTGATGTCATAACAAATGTTAAGACATCCTGTACTGATCTAACATATATGCAGTTTGGTTAATTCTGAGATTTTTCAGGAAGATGGGTCATTCTTTCCAGAACAGAATCTCACGTGGACTTTAGGTTAACCTAGCTCAACCCTAATCTGGTTGATAAAGTCTTGTGACCAAGTCTTAAGGTTAAACCTAATTAACCCTAGCTTTTTATGGAAACCCTAACTAAAGAAACAACTGCTATATATTCAACAGGATTGCTGTTTGGAAAGTAACTCTTTTGACTGAAGATCAATTAGGAGCTGTATAGTTTTAACTACTGTAATCCAAGCAAGTATCAATTTGATAAGTGACTTGGAATAGGTTTTGATTGTAAGGGTTTTTGTATCACTCAAAGCTTTGAAGCAAGAGTGTTTTGTGTCTCTTGACTAAAGCTTTGAAGAAAAGTCAAGTTAGGTTTTTGTATCACTCAAAGCTTTGAAGCAAGAGTGTTTTGTGTCTCTTGACTAAAGCTTTGAAGCAAAGTCAAGTTAGGTTTATGTATCACTCAAAGCTGTGAAGCACGAGTGTTTGTGTTACTTGATTAAGAAGCTGTGAAGCATAATCAAGTGTATGTTCTGAAGAGTGTATTCATTATTTCATTAGACAATTGTTTTAAGTATCACTGTTGTGATTGAGGGGGAGTGAGTAGGAACTTAGGTTTAAGTTGAACTTAGATTGAAGTTGCATTGGGTAGGTCTTAAGTGAAGGAGATAAACTGGTTGGTTTATTCCTGAATTAATATCTCTTATAGTGGATTTCCTCCTTGGCTTGGTAGCCCCCAGAGTAGGTGTTGTTTCATACTGAACTGGGTAAACAATTGATTGTGTTCTTTACTGTTTTTATTTACTGTCTTATAGAAAGTCAGATACGGTGTCATAACATTCACTGTGACATTGAGTATCTGCTGCCAGAATTTCAATTGACATCAGAGCAGGCACCCTGCCTTTATTACTGGGTGAGATCTAGGGATATCACTTTCTGGCACTATGGACAAAGAAGGAGTTTTTGGAAATAGACCACCCATTCTGGATGGAACAAATTATGACTACTGGAAACCTCGTATGATTGCCTTCTTAAAATCACTGGACAAAAAGGCTTGGAGAGCTGCTGACAAAGGATGGAACCATCCCACCATAACTGAGAAAGATGGGACAATCAGTTTGAAGCCCGAGGAAGAATGGAGCAAAGAATAAGATGAGTTAGCCCTGGGTAATTCCAAAGCTTTAAATGCCTTGTTCAATGGAATTGATAGAAACATATTCAGACTAGTACATCAATGTGAACTGGACAAGGAAGTGTGGCACACTCTCAAAACTACCCATGAGGGCACATCCAAAGTAAAAATGTCAAGGCTTCAGATGCTGACTACCAAGTTTGAGAACCTAAGGATGAAGGAAGATGAAACCATTCATGAGTTCCACATGAACATCTTGGAGATTGCCAACACCTCAGGAGCATTGGGAGAAAAGATGTCTGAAGAAAAACTGGTGAGAAAGATTCTCAGATCCCTGCCTAAAAGATTTGCAATGAAGGTAACTGCTATAGAGGAAGCCCAGGATATCAGCAAGTTCAAGGTGGATGAACTCATTGGGTCTCTTCAGACTTTTGAGATGGGGATCAGTGACAATGTTGATAAGAAAAACAAGAGCATAGCACTTGTATCCAACACTGAAGATGAAAACAAGGAGGATGAAGAAGAAAATATTTCAGAAGCTATAGCCATGCTTGGAAGACAATTCAACAAACTCATCAAGAGAATGGATCCAAAGTCAAGGTCAAATGTTGATAACATTCCCTCTGACATTAACAGATCTTATGACTCCAGCAGAAGACCAAGGTCTGAAGAGAAGGGAAATCAAGGCAGAGGAATTCAATGCCATGGTTGTGAAGGATATGGGCATATTCGAGCTGAATGTCCTACCTTTCTTAAGAAACAAAAGAAAGGAATGACTGTTACCTGGTCTGACTGTGATTCAGAAAGTAATTCTGAAGAAGAATCTGCCAAACTAGTTACTGCACTAACTGGTGTTTGTACCTCTGAAAGTGACACTAGTGATGAGGAAGTGACATTTGAAGAACTGGCTGATACTTACAAGAAATTGTGTATTAGAAGTGCTGAAGTCTGTGTGTAAAATGAGAGACAAACAAAACTCATCATAAAGTTAGAGGCTGAAAAAAGGGCAGACCTTGAAACTATAAGTCATCTAGAAGGGGAAGTTCAAATGTTGAACTCAAAACTGAACCAGATGACCAAATATGTCAAGATGCTGACAAATGGAACTAACAAATTAGAAGAAATCCTTCAGGTTGGACAAAATGTGAGAAACAAGTCTGGTCTAGGATTTGTGGCAGCAAAGAAATCTGGTGCAGACAAGAAGATCAGGTCTGATAAATAAATGTCAAAGCATATGTCACAACATAACACTCAACATCGGGAACAGAGAAATATGAAGAAAAAGTACCAAAGATGGAGATGTCATCATTGTGGGAGGTTTGGTCACATAAAGCCTTTCTGCTTCAGATTGTATGGATACCCTAATCAGAACCCAGGTGTCAAACCTAAGTCTAACAGGGTACCACATACTCATCAATGGAAGAAAAAGGCTACTACCCTGATAGCCCACACTTCCCTGAGAGTCTCTGCAAAGGAAGACTGGTACTTTGACAGTGGGGGTTCTAAGCACATGACTGGAATCAAGAACCTTCTCAATAATGTTAAACCTCACACCACTAGTTATGTGACCTTTGGAGATGGTGCTAGAGGTGAAATCAAAGGAGTTGGTAATTTGGACTGCCCTGGAGTTCCAAATCTGAATGAAGTACTATTGGTAAAAGGCCTGACTGCTAATCTCATTAGTATCAGTCAATTATGTGATCTAGGATTCAAGGTCAACTTCTCAAAATCTGAATGTCTTGTAATTAATGAAAAACAAGAAGTTGTAATGAAAGGAGTCAGATCTAAAGACAACTGTTACTTGTGGGAGCCTGAGAACACTAATTACTCCACTGTGTGTTCTATTGCCAAAGAAGAAAAATAGGTGAAACTGTGGCACCAAAAACTTAGCCATCCTCATCTAAGAGGAATAAAAAGGATTATCTTCAAGGAGGCAGTCAGAGGGATTCCAAGACTGCAAATTGATGAAAGGAGAGTTTGTGGTGAATGTCAGGTTAGTAAGCAGACTAGGATGCCACATCCAAAGTCAAGACATCTGACCACCTCTAAGGTTCTAGAACTTCTTCATATGGGACCAATGCAGGTGGAAAGTCTTGGAGGAAAGAGATATGCCTATGTTGTGGTGGATAACTTTTCCAGGGAAATATCTGATGTGTTTGAAGTTTTTAAAGAACTGTACAAAAGAATTCAAAGAGAAAAAGAAGGGTGCATTGTCAGAATTAGAAGTGATCATGACAAGGAATTTGAAAACAGTAAGTTTAATGAGTTCTGTTCCTCAGAAGGAATTAGTCATGAATTCTCTTCTCCTATAAATCCTCAACAAAATGGAGTTGTAGAAAAGAAAAATAGGACCATACAGGAATCTGCCAGAGCTATGATACATGCCAAAAGACTTCCTTTTCATTTTTGTGCTGAGGCTGAATACATTGCAGCTGGTAGTAGCTGTTCTCAAATTATCTGGATAAAACAGATGCTCACTGAGTATAATGTCACACAAGATGTTGTGACATTGTACTGTGACAACCTGAGTACAATCAATATTTCCAAGAACCCTATTCAGCATAGCAGGAACAAACACATTGACCTTAAACATTACTTTATCAGGGACCTTGTAGAGGAGAAGACAATTAAACTGGAACATGTTGCCACTAAGCTACAGCTGGCTGACATTTTTACCAAGGCTCTTGATGCAAATCAATTTGAAAACTTGAGGGGCAAGTTGGGTATTTGCCAACATGAGAAATTGTAGCAATTAATTTTTCTTAAAACAAGGGTTGAAGGAGTTATTTTTGTTAAGTCTATTTTGAGTGGGTTAATCATATGTTTCCCCAATTCTTTCAAAATTATTAAGAAGTTGAATAGACACACATTTTCCTCCTTCCTCTCTCGACTTTGCAACAACTCCCATTCTCTCAATCAAAGTTTTCTCTCTAGTTGGTACTGGTTTTCTAAGACTATCAAAATGTCTCAAACATCATCCTCATCCAAGACGACTGTTTCATCTTCATCATCTGATCCAGATTCTCGGGCAATCACCTCATGCATGGATTATGAAGTCCTGGAGATTACTCCTCTTAGAGAAATGGCAACTAACCCTTCCAAGGTCAAAAAGCTGAGAACAAGGCATGCAGGAAGGTCTCAGGCTACTTCATCCGGTAATCCCTCTCAACCTTCATCTTTTGTACCAAATAGGGAAGGATCAGCTTATGTACATCAAGCAATAGCTAGGCTTGTTACAAGAATCCTGAGTGAGAACCACTCTGTACCGGGGATTTCTGTTCCATTAAATCAAGAATCAGCAAGCCCAAATGTTGAAGCAAATCCAGATGTCTCTGAGAATGTTGAGACACCAAATGACAACATTCAAAAATCATATGAAAACCTTGATGATATTCAGAACCCCTCAGAGAAGAATGTTGAACCACCTGTTATTGATGTGAATGAGGAATACTCAGACAATGACCTAATTGCAAATATCAACCCTAGCATAGCTAGGAGAATGATGAACAGGAAGGGTAATCAAGATGCTGCAAAATGTCTGACCAAAGAGAAACCTGCTGATAAGAAAACCAGGTCTGAAGGCAAGACTGGTGCAGAAACTGTGAAGACTGGACTGTCCAAAGGGAAGGTGAAAACCCAAGTGCATACTGGGAGTCTCTCAAAGCCTGCAAGACAACCAATAACAAAGAAGAGAAAAGAACCTGAGCCTACTGATTCTGATGAGGAATCAGAATTTGAAATTGATGCTGAAGACATCCCTCTCAGAAGGAAACTCCCTTCCAGCAAAATGGCTAGAGTTCCTGAAGTCCCCACTGACAGCATATCATTTCACCACCCTGAAAATGCCAACAGATGGAAGTATGTTTGCTTGAAGAGAATAGCCTTGGAAAGAGAACTAAACAATGGTGCCATGGACTGCAAGGAAATCATGGACCTGATCAAAGCTGCTGGACTAATGAAGATTGTGGTAAAATTTACCAAATGCTATGAAAATCTGGTCAAGGAATTCATAGTGAATTTGTCTGATGAATGTGCTGATGGAAGGTCAGCTGACTTTGAATGTGTATATGTGAGAGGAAGAAGGGTTAATTTCTCTCCATCTGAAATTAACAAATTTCTTGGAAGATCAAATGAGGCTTGCCCTGAACTAGAAGTTACTGACAATGAAGTATGCCAAACCATCACAGCTAGACAAGTCAAGTGCTGGCCCTCAAAAGGCAAGCTGAATGCTAGCAAGCTAAGCATAAAATTTTCCATCTTGCACAAGATTGGTGCAGCCAACTGGGTCCCTACAAACCATAAATCAACCATCTCCACAGGATTGGGGAGATTCATTTATGCTGTTGGAACCAAGACTGAATTTGACTATGGAAGGTACATTTTTGATCAAACTTTAAAACATGCTGGTAGCTATGCTGTTAAAGGCCCTATTGCCTTTCCCTCCCTCCTATGTGGAATTATCCTTGCTCAGTACCCTGATATCCTGGTGGAAAGAGATACTGCTTGCAAAAGAGCTCCTGCTCTTGGGTTACACTACAAGTTATTTCAGGGATCTCATGTTCCTGACATTGTCATAATATTAGCTGAGACATCATCTGTAAAAACTCAGTCCAAGACATCTGATGTTATAGCTGTATTGAAAGAGACATGCAAAGAGCTGGAGACAAGGAAAAAGACTCTAGAAAACCTAATTGCCAGATTAGAACAGGAGGAGACTGAAGGAAACAGAAGGGAATAGGGTGCTGCTGAAGATCAGCTCAATGCTGAAGAAAGTAGCTCCTCTGAAGGTGACAATGCTTAAAGTTTGGTGGAATTGACAAGCCTGATGCTGATGTTGTTGATGCAAGTGTTTTCAGATTTTATTTGTTGTTTTTATTACCTATTTTGGATAACTGTATAACATTTAAGTACATGTATCTTTGGCCTATTTGTGGCTAAAGAGGGGGAGATATTTTGTGTTAATTCTTGGTAGACCTCATATTTTTTCTGCAGCCATATTCATTCTGCTGCTCTCTATTCTCTGATTGCTTAGGGGTTTTAGCCAAAAATATGCCAAAGGGGGAGTTTGTAAGTGTTTAGTTATTGGCATGTATTTTTGGTAAAACCAGGTGTGTAAATGTCATGACTGATGTCATAACATTCTGGATTATTAGGTTCTTTATGCAGAAAAAGTATGGCATACAATAGCTACTGTGTATGAGTGTGTATCTGAGCATTTTGCAAAAGATCACATTTATTGCCTTCTACCAAAATCAGTAAACAGGAATTCTGATGTCATAACAAATGTTAAGACATCCTGTACTGATCTAACAGATATGCAGTTTGGTTAATTCTGAGATTTTTTAGGAAGATGGCTCATTCTTTCCAGAACAGAATCTCATGTGGACTTTAGGTTAACCTAGCTCAACCCTAATCTGGTTGATAAAGTCTTGTGACCAAGTCTTAAGGTTAAACCTAATTAACCCTAGCTTTTTGTGGAAACCCTAACTGAAGAAACAACTGCTATATATTCAACAGGATTGCTGTTTGGAAAGTAACTCTTTTGACTGAAGATCAATTAGGAGCTGTATAGTTTTAACTACTGTAATCCAAGCAAGTATCATTGTGATAAGTGACATGGAATAGGTTTTGATTGTAATGGTTTTTGTATCACTCAAAGCTTTGAAGCAAGAGTGTTTTGTGTCTCTTGACTAAAGCTTTGAAGCAAAGTCAAGTTAGGTTTTTGTATCACTCAAAGCTTTGAAGCAAGAGTGTTTTTTGTCTCTTGACTAAAGCTTTGAAGCAAAGTCAAGTTAGGTTTATGTATCACTCAAAGCTGTGAAGCACGAGTGTTTGTGTTACTTGATTAAAAAGCTGTGAAGCATAATCAAGTGTATGTTCTGAAGAGTGTCTTCATTATTTCATTAGACAATTGTTTTAAGTATCACTGCTGTGATTGAGGGGGAGTGAGTAGGAACTCAGGTTTAAGTTGAACTTAGATTGAAGTTGCATTGGGTAGGTCTTAAGTGAAGGAGATAAACTGGTTGGTTTATTCCTGAATTAATATCTCTTATAGTGGATTTCCTCCCTGGCTTGGTAGCCCCCAGAGTAGGTGTTGTTTCACACTGAACTGGGTAAACAATTGACTGTGTTCTTTACTGTTTTTATTTACTGTCTTATAGAAAGTCAGATACGGTGTCATAACATTCACTGTGACATTGAGTATTTACTGCCAGAATTTCAGGTCCTATCAAATTATGATGGAAGATTGGCCACACTTTGGGAATTGTTCAATTCGATCAGACAGTTGGCTCTATTACTAAGCCAACTCTATTCATGGTTATAGCATCAAAAGCCAACTACAACCTTCTCTTGGGTGGTGAATAGATACATGGAATTAAGGTGGTACCATCTTTGCTCAATCAATGAACTTCGATATGGTGAGATGTCAGTATAGTGGAGAATATTGAAGCTGACTAAAGTTATTTTATGCCATAGGTTAACCATGTCGACAAGCAACATTTTGATAGAAATTTAGCAAACATAGTACCATGTAGCCTTGCATGATTTGTATACATGCCTTCAAATAACGCATTTTATTCTCTAAATTTACACCTAACCCATGATTTTTAATGTGATTGAGAAATCACAGGGGGTGAAGAAGAAGTTGAAGGGGTGCCAGTGATCCGACCAACTGGTTGGGAGGACGAAGATAATTATTATGTTTGAGTCCATCATATTCCAAAATATTTCGGCTTATATATATCCGAAAATTGGTTAAAGTGGCTCTTGAATTCGAAGTAAAGTACATGGTTGACGAAGTCAATAAAGTAGAATTTATCTCATAGGGGTCTGGCATCGACTTTAAACCAGAACGTCTAGATAAAACACAACTACTCAATGTGACACACTAGAGGCTTAATGCTATTTATGATGACGAGCCTTTAGGATTTGAGAAGGATCCAGTCAAACAAAACATAAAGATGATGGCATAGGATCCACCAGGAGAAATATATTTGGGATATGAGGTCGACAAAAGACCAAGTTACATTAGTTCTAATCTTGATCCAAAGCATATAATCAAAGTGATCCAGTTTTTAAAAGATTACAAAGATTTCTTCGCGTGGAACTATGATGAGATGCTTGGGTTGAGTATGGAATTGGTGGAGTTGAACTACCTATAAAGGATGACAAGAAGCCCATCAAATAGATTCCAAGAATATTTTCACCAGAAATCTTGTCAAAAATCAAATAAGAGATCGAAGGGCTCTTAATATGTAAGTTCATCGGAACCACAAGGTACATAGAATGGACTACTAACATTGTTCCTATTATAAAAAAGAATGGAACTTTGAGGGTTGCACCGATTTCAGAGATCTGGATTTTGCGACCCTAAAGGATGAATATCCAATGCCAGTGGTAGAAATGCTTATAGATTCGGTTGTAGGGTTCCAGTACCTTAGCATGCTTGATGGTTACTCTTATTACAATCAAATTTTATTGCTGAAGATGTGTCAAAAAAGAAATGTACATGTCTCGGGGCATTAGGTACCTACAAGTGGGTAGTAATTCCTTTTGGTTTGAAGAATGTCGAGGAAACTTATAAAAGGGAAATAAATTCCATTTTCCATGATTTTATTGAACCATTTATGCAGATCTATATTGATGATATAGTCATCAAATTTGTGTCAGGAAAGAGTCATATTGACCATCTTCTTCAATCATTCGAAAGAATGAGAACAAACGGTTGAAAATGAATCCTCTCAAGTGTGGTTTTTATGTGCAGGCATGAGACTTTTTAGGCTTTGTGGTCCATAAGAAAGGGATCTAAATAAAACCGAATAAAACCAAAGCTATAATTGAGGAGAAAACGCCATCGACAAAGAAAAAAGTTACAAACCTTTCTTAGAAAGATTAAATTTTTAAGGAGGTTCATTTAAAACTTAAGCGGAAAAATTAATCCTTTTTCACCATTACTATGTTTGAAGAACAAAGGCTTCGAATGGGAGCAAAATCATCATGAAGCTTTCGACAAGATTAAGGAATACCTTGCTCATCCTCCCATATTGAAGCCTCCTTGTAGAAATAAGATTATGAGATTGTACATTTCAGCATCTGATGCAACCATAGGGAGCATGCTTTCCCAAGAGGATGAAAATGGCATCGAAAGAGCCATCTATTTTCAGAGTAGGGTCCTAAATGGGGCATAAACTAGATATAGTATGGTAGAAAAAACGTGTTTATGTTTGTGCTTTTATTGTACTAAGTTGAAGCATGATATTAAACCAGCGGATGTTTTTATTTTGTTGCATTTTGACATAATTGAACATATGTTATCCAAGAAAATTCTTCACATTCAAATTGGAATGTGGGATCTTTCCTTAACAGAGTACTCGCTAACTTTTATGGCATGTGAAGCTATGAAAGTGCAAGTAGTGGATGACTTTATTATCGATACACTTTGGTCGAAAGTCCCCAAAGTTATTTGGAACTTGAACCTTAGAAATTGTTCTTCGATGGTTCCAGTCATAATATTGGGACTGTGGTTAGGGTGATAATTAATTCTCAAAATAAGATCCCAAGGAGGTTCAAGTACAAGATCGATGGCCTTTGTACAAATAATCAGGCAGAGTATGAGGCTTTAATAACAGGCCTTGATATCTTGCTTGAACTGGGGGCAAGGAAAGTTGAAATAAAAGTAGATTTTGAGTTGATCATCAAACAAATTACAAAGGAATATAAATGTGTCAAAGAAAATTTGATAATGTATTTTGTCATAGCAAATTGGTTATTGAAACAATTCGATATGGTGAAGCTTGAGCTCATTCCTCGACTTGAAAACCAGGAGATGAACAAACTTGCCCAAATTACTTCTGGATACAAAATACACAAAGGAAGATTTGAGGAAGCAATTGAAGTTTGAGTAAAAGTGATGGCTACCAGATTGACTCCATTAGACTTGGAGGAGATAATGCTAGGATGTGCAGATTTTGAGAATTTCAAAATCTTCATTATTAATAGTCTACCTAATAATGATTGGTGAAATCCAATAGTGAGTTACCTGTAAAACCCTATAGGAACAACTGATCGAAAGGTTAAATATTGATATTTGAGTTGTGTCATCATGGGAAATGAACTGTTTAAAAAGACCTTAGAAGGAGTTTTACTTAAATGATGTAGCAAAAGTGAAGCATGTGTGGCTCTGTCGAATGTATACCGTGGATCTTATGGATCAAGCAGGGCATAAGATGAAGTGGATGTTGTTTTGATAAGGTGTGTATTGGCCTACAATGCCAAAGGATTGTATCGAATTTTCAAAAGGATGCCAAGAATTCCATGTACATGTTGGCATCTAACATGTTCCTGCAAGAGAACAACATGCTATCGTGAAACCCTGGCCATTTAGGGGTTGAACATTATTGGAACATGCTATCTTATTGGTGAAATTTGACCAGCTTCACACAAAAATTAGAAATATATCCTAGTGGGGATTGATTACTTTACTAAATGGATAGAGTTTGTGTCTTTGGTTAATGTTGTTCATGAGGTTGTTATTGATTTCATCCAAAAAATATCATTTACCGATTTGGAATCCCTGAGATGATAACAACTGATCAGGGATCAAAATGTTCTAGGAGAAAGATGTAGGAATTTGCATATGAAGTTGAAATCATATTATTAACTTCGACACCTTACTATGCCCAAGAAAATGGTCAATTAGAAGCAACCAATAAGATTTTTATTGGTTTAATAAAGAAACATGTGGGGAAGAGGCCAAAGAATTGGCATAAAACTTTGGACAATGTATTATGGGCTTGTCGAACATCTCCTAAGGAAGCATTAAATACTACCCTATTTTGTTTGACCTATAGGAATGATGTAGTGTTGCCAATAGATATTTTTTACAATGGAAAAGGGTTCAGAGACAAAATGAAATACCATATGAACATTAGTGGAACATTATGTTACATGAACTAGTAAATTTGGATGAAGAAATACTATATGCCTTGGACACAATACATATAGAGAAAGAGCGTGTCACAAGGGCATACATTAAAAAGGTTAAAATGAAATTTTTTGTGATAGCCGAGTATGTTTGGAAAGTTATATTTCCTATGAATCGCAGAGATAGAACAAGGGGAAAATGGTTAGTCAAAGTTTCTCAAACAACGCCTATGAAATCAAAGAGTTTGCCACAGATCAACGAGTAAATGGAAAATATCTGAAAAGATAAGCCCATTTTGAAAGAGGCGAGAATCAAAACAAAATAACATTCATGAAAAGCAAAGCCAATATGGTGTTTACATAGTAGAATACCAAAATGTCTACATTTGTTACAAAATCACATTAGGAAATTCAGAAATAGATGTCATAATTAAACATTACAAAGACAATGATGCTAAAAAATTACCAATAAATTAAAAGGAAGCGGAGGCCTTGAGTTTGTCATATTTAATCTTGGCAATCTTCAACTGACGTTCGGTTAGGGAGATGCAAAAAATGATATTCATGATTTCTTCATCAAGAGTCTTGTTCCTTTCGACATGGAGAACCCCAACTATAGTTACTTCATCAAGGGACTTTGGATCGACAATGCGAATCTCAGTTTTTCAAGCCTTTACTTTTTGTATCGTACTCTTTAATTATCTATCTCTTGTTCCCATTTAGAAATGTCATTACCACAAGTCTCATGCTCTTGGTCATCTTGTCAAAAAGTTGATTCTAATTGGTCTAGTTGGTTCATGGAGTTGGTGAGAAAATCATGTTCTACAATAAGGGTTTCTCGCTTGCTTTATAGCTTTCTAGTAGTGTATCGTTTGTGAAGGATATCAATAGCAATCTGGTCGAGGAAAAGCCCAAATTATACGATGGAATCATAGATGGATGAAGGAGGGTCAAGATTATCAATTTGTTTGAGCAAGTCATTAATTTTGTGTCACACTATGCTAACTTCTATTAAAGTCTATAACAAATCCACGTCGAAGATCTGTGCTTTGAGAAGAACAAGGAACTTGTCAACATAATCTACATTTGAGTTACCATCAAATGTGATAGAAGAACTAGAACATTTTTCATATGAGTTAAGTATGATGTTCATCATTAACCTTAAGTATTTAGAGCGTTTGTTCTTCTTAAGGTTGTCGAGTTCCTCCAACAAAGAGGTAGTAGTGGTGGTGAAGGGAGCCTTCTTTGAGTCAGTTATGTTGCCAAAAGTTTCATTGGTATTTTTTTCCATTTCTTTACGCTCACCATGATGATCAGTATTATCATTATCATGTTCTTCTTCAGAAGAGTTAGACGAATTTTAGCATGGTGGCCACCTTTGGTGTTACCCTCATTATCATCAGAGTCATCAGAGGAAGGAGATTTGTTTTGGTCATGCATGTCTTCATATTAATTTCCTTCTTCTTCTCCTTCATACTCAGAGTCTTCACTGTTTCTTTCGGTGATAATTGGGGGGAACACGAAAGATCCTTAAGAGGTGAAGGAAGTTGTCAGATAACCTCAAAATCTTCTTGGTCGACTTCATTTGCAGAACCTTTGTTTGACGGGTGATGAGCTGAGGGAGAACTAGTGGATGGAGGTACTTGGTACTGAATGTTGGATGCAACAGTGCTAGTATTTTTGTCACCAATTTGTTTGTCCTAAGAAGGGAGAAGTGCAAGTAATTTTTCAGATGTATTTGCCTCGAAGAAAAATTAAGTGGTGACTTACCTTGTCTAAGCTGCCACCAGGGCTTTAGTTAATGCTTTTCTCATAATCATAGGGAATGTTCTCGTTCGTTGGTTCGTCTTCAATAACTTTGGAGAGAATTAACTTCTTCTCCTATGGACTTGGGGAAACTTTTAATAATTTGATGAGTTATAAATTGTTGTGAATTTAATTGTGAATAATTAGCACTCATCGGCTTGATTCATTTTCTTTTTGTCAATAAACCTCAACTTTAGTATATATTCGGTATAATTTACATTATATATATATATATATATATATATATATATATATATATATATATATATATATATATATATATATATATATATATATATATATATATATATATATATATATATATATATATATATAGTGTAAATATCCCTGAGATTAATTGATTTTATCTCATTTTTTTAGGTATTAAAGGATTGATATTTAGACATTTTTAGAAAGATCATTGAATAAGCTTTCCAATGCTTATGACCGTGCGCAAATGAGGGTTACGGTTTTCAAGTTATGGCCGAAATAATACTGTTTTTTTGTTTACTGTCAGTCGTCGCTCCTTGGTCTTCGGGCGACGCTAGGGCTACCAAAAGCGTGAAAACATTATTTTTTTGAGCGCCCGATGAGGCTTTTTAAGCGTCGGGCGATGCCGGATGGGCAGAAATCCATATTTCCGTCAAAAAACACATTTTTTAGGTCATGGTTGGGTATTTATGGTCCCAATTTATCAAACCTTCATTTTTGGTAGGATTAGCTAGAAAAGAACACTTAGAGCTTGCTTATGGATGGTCTGGAGGCGGAGTTCTCATCAATCAGCGCTGACGAACCATGAGATGCGTATTTTTCCTTTGTTTCTTCTCTTTGTATTTCTCTTTTGTTAGGTTTGTTTGTATATTTACTCTGAACATATGTGTGATACGGTGGGAGAACTGACTTGGGTGTTTTGCATTTTATCTCAAATTTTGAAGTTAGCAAGAGTCGCCACTGACTTTTCTTTTATTCAAAGGGTAAGGTGAAAAAGAACAGGAAAGACCTTTGAGATTGTTTCTCGAGTTCGGGGGGTAGATTATGAAAAGAGAAGGTATTAGCAGCCTTTTCATCCATGGTTTTCCATGGGATCTTAGTTACTTTCTAGATCACTTGCTTTTGTTTAAAAATGTGTTTTGTGTGGTTTTTGAAAGTATTTTGAAAAGGTGCCATCGTATAGGAAAACTTTGTAATGATTCTCGTTTGTAAGAATGTATACAAAGTGTTGATCTTTTGAAAATGTTTTCAAGTTTGAAAGATGTTTTTGAAAGTGTTGGTGTTTGTTTTGAAAATAGCAAGAATGTTTTGTTTTGAAAGTGAGCAAGTAACTAGGAACATTCTACCTACTCAAAAGTCTTTCATGTTCATTTCCTTTCTCTTTTGACATTGTTATCTTTCCATTGATTTGGTAAGTAACCCTATCTTTGGATGTAAATGGGACAGACGTGAGTCATTGTATAACCATGATTAGCAATGTTGCAAGATATCTTAGCATCTTTCTTTAGGGACTAAGATCATTTGAAAGACAACATGGATAGCGTCATTGAGGGACTATGATCTTGTATTCGTTTGTTTTTGCTAAGATACCTCACATGCATAACATGGCCATTTTGTAAGGCAACCAAGGGGATTTTACCCTAGGGATGCTTGTGTGCAAGTGTATTGTTTTTCATTCTTGGTTATATATTTGATTGGGGTTTTCTAATTGATTGGTTTTAGTCTTTCCATTCAAAACCCTAATTACTAGCATTTGTATATAAAGCGATAAATTGCGGAATTTAAAATTACTACGCTATTACAACGCTTGTGGGAGGGGGTGTACAAATTACAAATGGGGATTGCAAGAATTTAAATCTAAATAATCTATTACAACCATATTGAATTTGGATAAATAATGTACAAAAATGAATAAATATACAAGAATGTCAAATGGAAAGAAATGGACTTTTATTTGGATTTTTTAGGGAAAAGGGTTTTGTTTTAACCTAATTAACTAAAATAAAAATAATTAATAAAATTAGTAAAAAGTAAACCTAAGTTTACTAGGAAAAGAATTTAAATAAAACCTTAGTCTAAGTGTTAATTGATTAAAAAAGAAATTTAGTTTGTAAGAAGAATCTTTTTGGTAAGTTTGTCTTAAAAATAATTTATAGTATTATAAAATATTTTTGGCCTTTTTATTTTAAAATAATATATTTTAATTGTGTAAAAGAAAATAAATAAATAAACTAGTTTCTAATTGAATTTGAAAATTAATTAGTAAAGATAAATAAAATATGATTAAAATGAAAGTAATTTTTATTGTAAAAAATAAATAAACTATATCAAAAATAACCTAATGTTTTTATATTATTTTCTGTTTTTTTTTTAATATTAAATAAAATATTTAAGAAAACAAATAAATGAAAAATGAGAAAAAGAAATAAAATGGGCCAGGAGTGTGAATAGTCAGCAGGGGAGGCAAAAAGAAGCAAAAAAACAAAAATACTGGGCCCAACAAGAGGAGCCCAGCGCTGTAAACAAATGATAAAATTATGAGAAAATGTGAGAAAAACAAGTAAAAGGGTACCACTGGGGCTCGAACCCAGGTCCCATAGGTTAACAGGCGCGCGCTTTACCATTGGGGTGACTATACATCCGTTCTATAAACAAAACAATAAATATATGATAGAAATCAAGTCCATTGCATGAACTTCATCTTCAACCTCACGCCTAGCCAGAGTACCTGCATCTTGCTCATCTCTCATCCATTTGCAAAAATGTAAACACGAATCTTGTGGAAAATTTCCTCACGATTTCAGAAATGCAAAGTAATAGAATTATAGAACAAAGACAAGCATGAATTTTAATGGCCCTAATCTGAACCCTAAAAATTTCAGAAACTTCAATCTTAAAATTCTCTAAGCTCAAGCAACATAAATGAAAACTATGGACATGGTTAGCTTTAGAGCAATGATATCTACATTTTTCTTTCACAAATAAACCATTAATGATGCTTGTATGAAGAGTTCAAAGTTGAGATAACTTACCTCAAAACTGGAAATCGTGTTCTGCAAATGAGCACTTCTCAAGGTGTTGTGATGATCAGAAAAGCTCCATTGAGGTCCCAGGAAGCTAATGTAATGATTAGCTAGGTTGGAGAGTGGCTGAAATGGTCTGGAGAAGTCCACTTGCAGTGTTCTGTTTTTGAGCATGGAAATGGAGGAAGATGGTGTTACAGAACTGTAACAGGGTAAGGGATGACTTCTAAATGATGTTTAGAAGCTTTAGGAACAAATAGGCTTTAAAACGCACGAGGGATTTATGAGTTTCAATCTCCTGGTCAGGTTATGTGAAAATGGAGGTATGAGATGCAAATCTGAGTTCTTGGTGTTTTCAGGGCTCAAGCATGTGTGGGATTTGTGACAAAATACTTGTGTATGAATAATCAAAAGGCTTGAGTGCTTTGGAGAGTCAGAAGTACAAGTTAAAAGCTAATTGCTATGTTACTTGATTTTCAAGAAAAGTGGGAAAACAAGTTTCAATGTGTAGTACAAGCATGGGATGGATGATTGTAAGTGTTGAGATAAACTTCTCTTGAGTTATAGGACATGTATGATCATAAGAAAGCAATTGCAAGGCTCAAGAACAAGTTTTGTGCAAAAAGCTACTTTATCAAAATGGCATTGTGCACTTTCTTCCTAAAAGGGATATAAAGCATGGCCTTGCATTGAATGCTTGAATTGAGACCTCTAACAGCTGTGCAAGGAATTAATTATGGAGTTTCTACCAAGTTTGAGGACTTTAAAGTAGAGGTTATGCAGCATAGGTTTGAAATTTGAACCTTGTTCATCACAAAATGACTTGTAATTCAAGTGTGAAAACCCTAACTTCATCTCTTCGATTCTCCTTACTCAAGAAAGATCTCATAGAGTTCTTTGACATTTTGGAAATCTTATAATGTGCTCTACAACCCCTATTTGAATAACTTTTGAAAATTTCCCTTGGAACTATATGAAAAAGTGCCATGAAGTTAGGTCAAAATCCTGACTAAAACTAGGGCAAAATTTCACTAAGTGTCCAATTTCAAGACCATGAATTTAGGAATTAATAACTTGAGATACAAGAATTTTTAGGATAGGTTGTGTAAAGAAAAGTTGTATATATCATGGAGATCTACAACTTTCATGTTGAAAGTTTCTTCTGAATCCTCTTGCATCATGGTGAAAAATTGACCTAAAGTTATGAAAAAACATGAAGTTTTAAACACTTAGAAAATTTTCTTGATGAATAAGTTTCATATTTTTACATGTTTTGATGAATTGTAATCTTTGACATTGAATTTTGACCAAAAAGTCAAAGTTTGACTTTTCAGTGTACAGTTGACTTATTGATCAGTTGACTGAAAATTCACAATCAATCCAATTGATCTTGAGCAATGTTTTAGGTCATGCAATTAGTTCAAAATGATGCAAGTGAACTCTTGGAATCATTCTTCAAACCAATTGACCATTTTCTAGGTCAAAAATCAGAAATTACCCTCTTTCAGTTAAAACCCTAATTTTGACTATTTTGCCCTTTTGATGATTTGATCAAATTTCTTGAGGAATTATGGTCCAAACTTGATAAAATGATACATACGAGTTCACAATATTGATGTGGATCAAAAAATTATGAAGTTTGACTGTAAATTGGCCATAATTGACTTTTTCCACAATAAAGTTGATTTTTAGGTCAACTATTCAATTGACTGAGCAAAAATGTGATCCAAGGCTTGAAACTTGACATGAGTAATATTGAGGGTCCATAATGATCCATGAAAGTCATATGAAGCATTTGAAGTTCAATTATCCTTGTACAATATCAAACCCTAATTTTGGTCATCAGTCTTAACGAGGTGTCTTGAGCTGATCAACCCTAGTGCAGTCTTGAACCAAGAGAGATCTTTGTTAGAAAATATTTGATAAGTGAGAGGGAAAATTTTGGGGTACAACAATATGTATATTTATTAATCATGGTGTTGTATAAAGCTTTCTTTACAAATCAATCTTGATGTCTTCTTTGATCTTTTTGCTTTATGTTTGGATTTGGGTTGTTATAGACATATACCTCACAAATCTTGATTAGGGATATATATCTATTATTTTATAGATCCTAGAGATATATTTAGAGCTAATAATCACCGTTGGTATCTGAGCCTAATGCCTCCGTGTGGTTCGTGTTACGCTGAGAGGTCGTTGACACGAGTAATACAATTCTCTTCAACTTTGCGTTACACATAACCTCTATTGTGGTGTATCTCTAGAGATACCTTATGATTTTGTTGAGTATTGTAGGTTGAGTGAAATTAATCGATAGGTTTAAGTTTGCGACAAGTAGTGTAACTTCATGTCTGATATGTTTCTCCTCTCCGAAGAATGTATTTATTTTCTGTTGATACCTTTTTACCTTTCCTTACAACCAACCCATTTTAACCTAAACTCATAAACGCGATAATCTATCGAACGACAATTCCATAGAACTAATCCATGTGGAGATGATATGATATACCCTATAAAAATACTCACTTTTTCTTTCTGCTTTACTGCATCATTAAAATGGCGTCGTTGCAGGGGATTGGTGTTTTTATTTAATCGCATCGCGATAGTTTCCTTATTTTAAAGTTTTGTAGATATCATATATATTTTTTATTTTCACTTATTTATATTGATACTTGTATATGTTCATCATATTTGTGAATTTTACATGCTTTGTATGTTTGTAAATTTAGTATATATGTTTGTTTTTCTTCATGTTTACTATGTGTTTTGTTAGATTTCACCGTTGGTGAGCGCTAACCGTGTAAAGAGACAACTTGGAGAAGTGTGTATAAATAACAGGAGACGAGCTTACGACATAAAACAAGCATGTTTTATTGTTTTTAGATTCTTTATTGTTTTTTTTGTGTGTTAGTATAGGTAGTGTGGTGAATTGGTTAAACAAGTTGAAATTGGACCACCACTTAAAATTCTCAAATCTTCAATTTTCAACTTGTTTAATTCAATTTTACACGGTATTTTAGTATGTTTATAGTAGTTTGTTTTAATTTGTTATTTTTGTGTGTGTCTGTAATACGGTGGAAGAACTGGCTTGTTTTGCATTTAATCGCAAATGTTACGGATAGCTAGAGTCACCACCGACTTTTCTTTTATCTAATATTTGGGAAGGTGAAAAGAACAGGAAAAACCTTGATAGATTTTAAGTTCGGGGGGTAAGTTATGAAAAGGGAAGGTGTTAGCACCCTTTTCATCCGTAGTTATCTACGGGCTCTTAATCGCTTAGCTCACAATATTTTCTTTCTTGCGTAAGTGTTTGGTTTGGAAATATTTTTTGCAAATGCCACTTTGTAATGATTCTTGTATCAGTCCTCAAGAATGCGTACAAAATGTTTTGAAAATATTTTGAAAGTGATGTTTGAAAAGTATTTGTGAGAAACATTTATGAGCAAGCGATTAAAAATATCCTACCCACTCAAGGTTGTTCTTGTTATTTTCATCCTCCTTTAGAGATAGTGCTATATGTACCATTAGTTGGTAGGTAGCCCCACCCATTGGATGTGAAGGGACGAGCCAAGGGTCATCGTACGGTCATCGAAGGTATCTTGTGAGGATACTTTAGCAATTTCGTAAGGGAATACATCATCTTATTTGTAGGAAATATCGAATGGTCATTGAGGGACTTATGATCTTTTATTTGAGGGTCTTTGCTAAAGCATCTCTATGTTCGAGGGACATGACCATTATTCCGAAGGCAACAAAGAGAGACTATCCTAGAGATGCAAGTGTTCAAGTATGTTTAATTCAATTATTTATCTTGGATTTTATGGTTTTTCTATCGGTTAGTTTTAGTCTTGCCATACAAACCCTAAATACTAATAGTAATATATTAAATATAGTAGCAGAAGATAATGGTGGAAATGTAAACCTAAGACTATTACAGAGCTTTGGGGCAATTACATAATAGAGGTTTAGAGAAGAAAACATACAACTATTACATCCCGGAAGCAATTACATAATTCGAAAATATGAAGAAATATAAAGCTACACTATTACAGTTGAACGCCCTATACAATTGATCTAGAAAAAAAAGGAGAAATAGAAAAATAAAAAGAAAATGTTTTTGGTGATTTTTTATGAAGAAAGCAGTTTAATGATAATAATTAAATAAAACCTAAAAATTCTAATTAATTTTAGTATTAAAAAATATTAACTAAAATAAAAATTAATTGTTATAAAAAACATTAAACCTAATTTAATTAGTGTTAGAAAAATATTAGGTTAAAAAATAATTAAGTTTAATTAAAAGAATTAGGGTTTATTAACTAAGAAGAAGAAAATAGGGTTAGGAAAAACAAGGAAAAAAAGAATGTTGGGGGTGGGTGTTGAACCCACGCCCCATTGGTCACGAGGGCGCCTACTTGCCAACTGAGTTGTATTATGTTTGTGTTAGTAGAATGGGCATTACGCAAAATATAACAAAACCTGCAAAATATAGGAAAATATGAAGAAAAAAAACATCAAAAGGCAAGGATCGAACCCACACCCTGAGGTATCAATGACTTATCATGCACGTGCTTCCTATAGTGGTGCCTATACATCTATTTATTTTATCAAACCAAAACATATATAAAATAAATTGAAACAAGATGACTGGAGAAGCGCCTAAGCCCTAGCTCCGGTCATCTATTCTGGCAAGCTCATTTTTCATTCGTGCAAAATAAGCAACGTCAGTGGTTCAAAAGGGCCCTACCCACCTAAATCGACCCTCCTGAATCCAATGGTGGCTTGGGTTTTCACTAATTCTTCTTGTAATACGAAGCAAATATGGTAAGTCAGTCAAGAATGAAAATTCCTCATCCAGGCACCATGGGTCTCATGTAATGATTCTATCCTGCACAAATACATCTCAGAGGCACGTTAGTAATGTTAGTTTCAATCAAAGCACGATAAAAAAAATATGAATTCATGAAAATATAGAAAATCAATTATGCATGCTCATTATTTTCAGGCCTCTTGGATCATCTCAATCGATCTATTCTTACCCTATAGTGCTCCTGAAATTGATTTGGATGATTGGCTTGCTTGGAGAGAGGCTGCAAATAGGTTTTGAAGTTTACCCTAGTTTTGGATAATTTTTGAAGTTTTGGAATATGCTTTCTTGCAAGGTTTTCCGTGTCCTCTTGTATTGTCTGAATAATGAGAATATATAGAGGAAAACTAGGTCAAAAGAAAGTGGGCTTAGACCGTTGTATGAAAGCCTTGATTTTATTTATTTAGTTTGAATTTAAATAAATAAAATAAAAAATAAATGGAATGAAAATCAAATGGGTGTATGAATAGATTCAAAGGTTCACTATGAGGCCTAAAACTCGTTTGGACCTTGAAACATAAGCCCACTAGCCGAAAAATTTAAGTTTCATGCATTTTCTCAAAATTTCCCAACTTGAATCAATCAAAACTCTCTCAATTTTTATAATATGAAGGTGATCTTTGACTTTTTTGAAATCTCAAGATGTCCCCTACAATATCTATGATGATCATTTTTTTCGTTTGAAGACTTTATCTTGATGTGAATTGCTTTGACCAAAAGTGTCTTTTTGTTGACTTTTGAAATGACCTATAATATTTTGGCCCATATATCTCAAATGAAGCATTTTTTGGACTTGATATTAGAGATACAAAGTTGTAGAGAATTTAAGTTTAATAAAAATGAGCTTTGGTTGAGAAAAATCTGATGAACCATGTGAAAGTTATGCTTCGCCAAAGTTCAGTTGACTTTTTAAGAAAACCCTAATTTGGCAACTTTTGACTTTTGATGAATTGAGAATTTTCTTGATGAATCATGATAAACCCTTTATCAAATAATGAATATGACTTTAAAATATAGATGTTGACCAAAAATCTTGATGTTTGACTGTATGTCGACCATAGTTGACTTTTTACCCAATACATTTGATTCTTAGTCATCTGAGCAATTGACTGAGCAAACTTATGATGCAAGGATTGAAATTTGGCAGAGCATTCCTTGATATATATGAAGACCCTTGAAATCAACTTGAGGCATTATAAGCTAAAATTTCCTTGAGAAAAGTAAAACCCTAGTTTTAGGTCCTTGCTTAGGAGAGGTGCTTGCATGCTCAAACCCTTGAGTACTCTTGAGTGATTGAGAACCCGAGGAGCATGAGAAGGTATCTTGAAGAAAATGGGATGTCAAATTTTGGGGTACAATATTTTACAAGAGCTTGTTTTGAGTAGCTTGAGGAAGTTTGAGGAAATTTTCCAAGTTCACCTTTTTAACTTACGGATGTATGGTAATAATATTGTTTCAAAGTGTGTATGTTGCAAGGTACTCTTTTATCGCTTTCTAAAACATAAGATGTTTAGGAAACTTTTCATTTGTATAGTTACCATGTCATTCATTATTTTTACATTACTTGCTCATGACTTGAATCACTTTAGTTCCTGTGATCGGTGGATCTGGAACTGACTGTTTAACGCTGGTTCGCGAAATGTCGCGGAAGCAAGAGTCGCCACTGTCTTTTATTTTCTCCAAATGGAAAGGACAAAAGCACAGAAAAATTCCTTATAGAGATTGCTCTCGGTTCGGGAGGTAGATTATAGAAAGGGAAGGTATTAGCACCCTTTCTATCCATGGTTATCCATGGGCTCTTAGATACTTGCTCACTTGTGTTTTCAAAAATGGTTTGTTGGCTTTTCAATGTGGGTTTTAAAAAGTTTCTTTGAAAATTCCAGTTCGACTCTTGTATCGGTCCTCAAGAGTGTTTGAAAAGTTGCTTTCGAAAGCTTTTTGAAAATGTGTCGGTGTGAAAAGTATTTTTGATTTGTTTTTGAAGTTAGAGCAAGTATCTAGAGTCGTCTACCTACCCTAAGGAATTCATCTGTGTAGATGTCCTTTAAAGTAGTGCCATCCCACCATTGAGAGGTAGGTAGCACCACCGTTGGAGGTGTTCGGGTCAATTCGAGGTTCGGGACATGGTGATCACCAGAGCAATAGGAAGACACCTTAGAAGCTACCCTCATGCCAGGTTCCCGGATCATGAGGACTTACTAAGACATCCTCTACTCGACGATCACCTTTCGAGGCAAGGCAACAGTGAGGCGTACCCTAGGGGTGGTGTGTGATTTGTGTGTCATGTTCAGTTATTTTGTCTTATTCATGTCAAGGTGATCTATGCATTTGTTTTTATTTTATCATTCATTCTTGCATGCATTTATTAACAGTTAAAAAGATGCGGAAATTAAAAGTTCTAAACTATTACAAAGGTGCGGGTCCACATCGCCAAATTTAATCCAGGACCCGATTTTACAGAAAATAAAGAAGTAAAAGAAAATAAAAGTGCGAGCAATTATTTACAAGGCTTCGGGAGAGATACATGAATATTCATACGGAATAAAATAATATGCGAATTAATAATTAAATCGAACCGAGGGCGTTGGACCCTTTTGCAAAATATTAAAATTACATGAATTAATTAATTAAAAAGAGAAAAGAAATTGTTTTTGTTTTTGGTATTTTATGATTTTTAGGCTTTTAAGGAAAAAGAATTAATTTAAAATTAAAATAAGATGCAAACCCTAATTCTAGTGGCTTTTAATTTATTAAAAAAATATTGAAGTTTTTTAACCTAAAATTAACCCTCATTTTTATATGCCAATTTGATTATAAAAAATAAATATTCAATTATTTAATTATTTATGAAAGAAAAAATAAAAAGATGAAAAATTATTAATTAAACCTAATTCTATGTTTTTTTTTAGATTTTATTATGAAAAGAATTAAAATTACAACCTAATTTAAAACTAAGTTTAATTACATGCAAATTTATTCATGAAAATACTAGAAATAAAAATATTTACTATTTTAATTCTTTTTTCTGATTTTTATGATATTTTATATTTTGTGAAAATAATTAATTAACTAAACAAATAATAGTTAAAAGAAAAATAGAATTAATAAATAAATAAAAAAACATAGCAAACCTAGGGGGTTCAGACCCCAAATAGGAGGTGATTCTTTAGAAATTCAGGCCCATTAAGACATTGGTCCATTTGACTTTGGCATTAGCATGTGATGCATTGACTGGGACTTATCGTATACTTCAATCCATGGCCTTTGATCTGATGAAGCTGGACGCGTGGACATTGGATCTGGAAGGTGCATGGTGGTCTCCAGCACAAGCGCTACATATGAACGTCAGTTGAAAAAAATCAAATGGAAAGGGTGAATACCTGGGATCGAACCCAGGTCATTAACATTACCAGTCACTATGCTTGCCAGTGGAGCCAGATGCGCGCGTTTGATTAATAAGCAACTAACAAATATTATAAAAGAAAACAAAAATGTTAGTGGGTCTGCGCACGAATATTTGAATCAGCCTATCACCATTTGCCACGAATTCATCTCCTTCGTTGGTTCTTTATTTTCCTGAAACATAAACAACATAAGCAACGGTTTTCACGCGTTGCCTAAGATACAATATGAAAAAAATAGCGAATAGGCCATAAGGCCTCATAAATTGATCGCGAGTGCTGGTTTCTGTTCGTCCAAACGCGTTGAATTCAATGGCTTTGGTCTCAGCCTTCAATTTTGCCTTATTTCAAAACCCCCAATTTAAGGTCCTGTAAACCCTAAAATTCAATAATGGTATATTGGCACACAACGCATAAAAACACAATTGAATCATTGGGTTAGCTTCAGAATTGTATGAGGAGTATGAATCACATATTAAAATGCCATGAAAATGCATAAATTTTAAAACACGATTATGAATTTTTCATGAGATATTTCAAGTTCTGTATACCAATTCTTTAAGCTTTGAAGAATGTTCTTGATTGGGAAACGTTCAGTAATGCTTGAGGAAGCTAATGAGATGGAAATCCTGGCTTGAAACCCCCTGCAAATTAGTTTTCAGAATTGAGTTTTTTCACAAAAAATTCCAAGTTTGATTTCCTGGTTTTTGAGCAGCTGCGTGTGTACAAGCATTAGGGTTATGTTTAGGCTTATGTAATGAGTGAATTAGGTTAACAATTCTGATCAAAATCTCTTTCATTCATGGATTTTGAGATTTGATTTTCCATCATTATTTTTTCAACCTTTCCATGTGCTTTTTGATACAAATCAACTCCAATCTCTCCAAATCTTTCCCTATTTGAATATGCACGAAATCTTGAGGATAAAACATGTACAAAAAGATTGGAAAACTTAGGTTAGCATTTTTCATGTATTTAATTTGATTTAAATGAATTATTATTAATAAAAATTCAAATAAATAAATAAAAAATGAATAAAACTTCCCTTTGGGCCAAGTGGTCGTGCACATGTCATGGATGATGAATTATGGAAGAAAAATGGGCCCATTAGCAATTTTAGGTCATTTGAATCAATGTTGACTTTTCAAAATATCCAAAAATTTCCCAACTTCCACAAGGCATAACTTGCTCAATTTTTAAGATTTTCTCATGTTCTTGGACATTTTGGAAAGGTCTTTGAGTCCTCTAACCAATGCCTTTGGTCCCATGTCATTTCGATTTACCAATCTCAAATTATGGCCTTTGACTTAAAGTCCCTTTTTGTTGACTTTTGAAAATGACCTATAATGTTGAAATTGATAACTTTTTGTGAGAGCATTTCTTGGACTTGAAGTATGAAGATGAGTTGTAGGAAATGTCTTTCTCTTAAAAATGAGATTTGGATGGAACTTTTCTGATAATCCATGTGAAAGTTATGCCTTGGTCAATTTACAGTTGACTTTTTCAGCTGTCCAAATAAGGAAACTTTTGCATCTTGATGATTTTTGAGCCAAGCTTTGAGAATCATGATCAAGCATTGATCAAATGATGTTTGTGACTTCAAAATGATATGTTGACCAAAAATTTGAACTTTTGACTGTCAAATGACCATTTTGCCCCTACAGTTGACTGTAGTGCAATTAGGGTTTTGACTGTGCAATTTTGAGCTGAATGTCTTGAAACTTGATATGAGGATGCTTGACCATATTTGTAGGCATGTGGGACTTGATTGGACCTTTGGAAGCTTCATTTTCTTGATCAGAACACAAACCCTAATCTTGACTGTTCATGAGGCCCTTACACTGTGCAACCCTTGGGGAATTTTGAAGCTTGACTTGGCAATTTCTTTAAGAATATGGGAGGGCAAATTTTGGGGTACAACAGTTGCCCCTGTTCAATCTTCTTAGACCTGAGGATGCAGATTGGCTGACGTGCCTTTCGTAATCCGAAGGTGGAAGATGATTGAACACTAGAGTGCCCAGAAATTTGCGCTCACATAGTAGCAGTGTGATGATGGAATGGGCTTATAGATGCCATTTAGAGATTGATGAATAGGATGATGGGCTTATAGATGCCATCTGGATGTTGATCGCGTGAGAGATTCCTTAGCGAGAACTTGCGTACCTGCAAAAGAAAAAACGAGTACCTGACATGTTGCAGGAACTGGTTTTCAGATGCTTGGTATAGATGTGTCCTGCCTGGTTACAGGAGCTGGATCTGGAGCTTCAAACGGTGATGAATGAACCAGGGGTAGTTACTACCTTAGCATGAACGGTAAGAGAACCTTGGGTGGCTTTAACTTCAACAACGCTCGTTGAGAAAATCTTGGTGGGAATTACCATCTTCGCAGTATCGGGAAGAGAACCAATAGGCAATTATAATCTGAAAGGGAATTACATCTCACGCACCTTCGGGGAGAGAACCAAAGGAAATTATAACCTCAAAAGGCATTATCACCTCACGCACCGTTGGGGAGGGAACCATAGGAAATTATAACCTGATAACTTCTACTGAGTCTTCATCAGAAAAATCTGTTGGGAGTCGATTTAGCTGGACTAGAGAAGGCCTTGAACTGGATAAGAAATCTTTGGAGTTGATTAACTGAACCGGTCTAGGTCTTGAAATATGTTTGAGAATTTAACTGAATCCTTCCTGAAAGGTAAAGGTCAGTCATATGCAATGCATGATATGGATCAGGCAATGATGCTCTCAACATAAATGAGATTTGTATGATATGATGCGTCTATGCATGCTATAATGATATATGTGATGTTTATGTATGTTTTTGTCTAGGAAAGTAAATCCTTGACGGGTGCCGGGAAGTCACTCCTGGGCTGATATTGAAGAATAAGCTTTCGCTTCCGCTGGGGATGATAGCTGCAAGAATATCGGTAGGAGAAGATGACTCCGTTGAGGAATAAACTTTGGCGAATGGAATAACTCTGCGGGGAGAAAAATACTCTAACGACCATGTTGGGGAGAAATACTCTGTGGGGAGAAGTACTTTGCTGAGTTGTTGATAATAATTTGCTGGGGATATCCTTATTGTTGGAAGTGTTGATAGACTTCGCTGGGGGTAAGAAAACTTCGTCGAGGACGCTTTTTCCGTGGATTTTGGCTGAGGATAACCCAGTTATATCCTGTTAAGGAAATAACTCTTTAAATAAAGCCGGACGACGCGTTCGTGCTCTGCGAGGATAAGCTTCCAGAATCTACTGAGGATAAGCTTACTGCTTGGGGAGATGGACTCCAACTTTCCTGGGGAACTAGGTTGGACTCTCCTGGGGAGATTTTGAACTGTAATTTTGTAAGTTGAAAGAGGGAACATATGTAGGGTTTCCTGCTGATGGGCTCGTGTAAAACCGCATCTGAAATGGAGAAGGAACCTGTGTAGGGTTACTTTGATGAGTTCGTGTAAAACTTCGTTTTTGGAAAAAGAGAACCTGTGTAGGGTTTCTGGGTGACGAGTCCATGTAAAACTGCATCTTGAAGAGAGGGAACCGGTGTAGGGTTGCTTGATGACGAGTCCATGTAAAACTACGTCTGGAGGAGGAGAACCTGTGTAGGGTTTCTTCAGGGTAAGTTCGTGTAAGACTTCTTGATGAACCGGGGTGAGGTTATCTTGAGCTAAATCCATGTAAGACTTCTGGAGGAACCGGGGTTAGGTCACTACAGGATAAGTTCGTGTAAAACTTCTTGACGAACCGAGGTAAGGTCATCTTGAGATAGGTCCATGTAAGACTTCTGGAGGAACCGGGGTTAGGTTACTACAGGATAAGTTCGTGTAAAAACTTTTTTTTGATGAACCGAGGTAAGGTCATCTTGAGATAGGTCCATGTAAGACTTCTGGAGGAACCAGGGTTAGGTTACTACAGGGTAAATCCATGTAAAATTTCTAGGAGGAACCGGGGTAAGGTTACTACAGGATAAGTTTGTGTAAAAACTTTTTTGATGAACCGAGGTAAGGTCATCTTGAGATAGGTCCATGTAAGACTTCTGGAGGAACCGGGGTTAGGTTACTATAGGATAAGTTCGTGTAAAAACTTTTTTTGATGAACCGAGGTAAGGTCATCTTGAGATAGGTCCATGTAAGACTTTTGGAGGAACCGGGGTTAGGTTACTACAGGATAAGTTCGTGTAAAAACTTTTTTTGATGAACCGAGGTAAGGTCATCTTGAGATAGGTCCATGTAAGACTTCTGGAGGAACCGGGGTTAGGTTACTACAGGATAAGTTCGTGTAAAAACTTTTTTTGATGAACCGAGGTAAGGTCATCTTGAGATAGGTCCATGTAAGACTTCTGGAGGAACCAGGGTTAGGTTACTACAGGATAAATCCATGTAAGATTTCTAGGAGGAACCGGGGTTAGGTTACTACAGGATAAATCCATGTAAGATTTCTAGGAGAAACCGAGGTAAGGTTGCTTGTGGAGGGTGAGTCTGTGTAAGACTTTGTCTGCAATTTGAGAAGGAACTGGTGTAGGGTTGCATGATTTTGATTAAGTGGATGATTATCCTGTTTGGTCTTGGATGTTAACCCACGATCTGGAATTTGTAAAGGTAGATGGTAATCATCCTTATATTGATCTTTCCTTTGTACTTTGGTTAACAGAGCAATTGGATCGCCTGGATAACTCATTATTGCCCCTGTTTCGGAGGCGAGAGAAGAGGATACCTGTGTGGGTGACTGACAGATCTTTGGGTAGACAAGTGATGAGATACCGGAACGTAGTCGTACGCTTTGATCCCTAACTTTTGCCTGGACCGCCCTTTCGGGTTTTCAGTCCACCGGGATACCCATTTTTTGCCCAAGCCGCCCTTTCAGGTTTTCGTCTTGCCGGGTGTACAGATTTTTTCATTTTCATCCCTTATTTTTGCCCGAACCCTTTTGGTTCGCCGGGAAACCCTTATTTTTGCCTAGGTGTGTCAACCTAGCGGGTCTTTGATTGTGCGTAGCATTTTTTCGACTATGTCCACGCTCTCAGAATGTAAGGAGTTGCCCCTGTTGGAAGTATTTTGTCATGCCCCAGATAATGGGTAATGCTCCTACTGTGCCCCTTGATTGGAGGTACTTCTGTTCACAAGGTGTTCATCGTGCGAATTTCCCTGCCGTTCAAACAAATAGTCATATGCACACAAGGTTATTTTAAGAATGCAAAAGCCTATGTCTGTCTTGAATTTTGAAAATGCATTTTTTGTAATACAGTGTGGTGTCAACTCAAGATTTTACAACAAACCTTCAGGAGTCAGTATACCTTCGTAACAGTATGCTTTCGAACTAACCCATGCTTCAGCTAGGACTTTTAAGGGTTATATCGTGGTCTGGTTCACGGTTTAAGAAACAAAGGATAAAGGTTCAAATCATTTGTACCCACCCATTCTTCGTGATATCCTCCAAACCTAAACTCAGTTGATCGTGCGTTAGACCTTGTTCGAGTCTTTGCTTTGATTTTCCGGTGATGATTCGGATGTTGATGATTTATTCTGAATAGGAAGTCATTTCCTTTTGTCGTTGAGGGTTGGTAAGTCCTCTTTCTTGTCTGATTTTTTTTTTGTTATCCCTTTCTTTTTGCCTGAACTGTTTCCTTTTTTGGAATTACAGTCAGCGGGATGCCCCAGTTTTGTAAGTCTCCTTCATGGGTTTTGACTTAATGGGTTTTTTTTTATTTTGAAAGATAATGTCTGCCTTTCTTTATTGATCATTCGGAACCATCACTGTCTTTCTTTGTTTTGTAAGGATCTTTTTGGTGCCATTCGTTATGCACTTGGATCAACTGAGAGACTACCCTGCCCCAGGTTATGATTAAGGGTTTTAAATTTCGAAAAGAAAAACTCCTACTTCTTTGGCTCAGAGGGGTTGACAAGGGATTATCATCCTTATAACTCCAGTGTTTAGGGATTGAAACAATGCCTGTACCTCATCAGCTAGGTCTGTTCAAAAGCATACTGTACATTGTGGTATCGTTTTCGTCATCCTCCCTCAAGAGGCTTAGAATTATTATTTAAGAGTTGATCATCATAAAAAAAACGAAAATAATTTGCATTTAGTGAATACGAATATATTGTTTCAGAACAGACATATGCGATGCATTAATGAAATAACAATGTTTAACATGAGTAAATGTTTGAACAAAAGAAAATTGCAACTTGAACATTCGAATGAACAAAAATTTCTCAATCCTAGCCATGATTTGGCAAGGGAGCAGTGATTATGTTCGGAGTCTCAAGTACTTCAAACTGAATCTCTCCAGCGTCGATCATGTCTTGAATCTTGTTTTTGAGAGACCAGCAGTTGTCCGTAGTATGCCCCGGGCTATCAGAATGGTATGCGCACCTATCGTTGGGATGATAGTTAGGAGCAGAAGTGTTTGGATTCCGGAGAGGAGCCCTTAAGGTGATCAGCCCTGCCTCCAACATTTGTTGTAGTGCTTGATCCAGCGACATATTGATCTTGGTGAACTACCTTTTAGGCTTGTCTGGTTTGCTCTGATCAGCCCGTTGTTCTGGGCGAGGTCGTTGTTGAACCTGTGAAGTAATAGCAGCTTGGAGAGGCCCAAACCTTTGACTTCTTGGAAGTTGATTAATGACTGGGTCCCTGACTTGGGCTGGTTGCTTCATGTCTTGATGAAGCTGACTGATCATGGCCCTCAACTCTCCTTGCTCCTGAGCTAAACCTTGAATGAGTGCCCTTTGCCCCAGCATCTGGGTTTTCAATGTGTCTACCTCAGCTTGTAGACGTTTCAGCTGTTCGTCCTTGTCATCTTCAGGACTCTTTCTGATCAGATTCCCCATGAGGAGTGTCCTCAACTCTTCCTGCCCCTTGGATAGGCTTAGGAAGATCTCTTTGAACTGAGTCTCTGGAGTGTGAAGGTCCTGGTTATCTTGTTGGGAAGCCATGGCTGAAATAAACAGCAGGGAGGGTAAGTGACCTGCAACAAGGGTACCTGTTATGCAATGATATGTATGATATGCTATGTTTTCAAGGACCTCGCGGGGTAAACAAGAAAATTTGTTAGAATTTGGGTCCGGTAGCTTGATTGAAGGAAATCCATGTTATTGAGAATTCTTCTTCAAGGGTCAAAGGCTCACCATATCCAGTGGGTCATAGCCTCTGACTTTAATCATCATGTCTGGTTTTGATTTCCAAACAACCTTGGTTAAGGGAACCTTCTTCAAGAGTCAGAGCTCACCATATCAAGTGGGTCATAGCCCCTGACAACTTTGGCTAGAGGAAACTAAATCCTCTTTGCCCCTTGTTGGGATAGCTGATTCACCATGACCTGCATCACAAGCCCTTGAGATCCTTGAAATGGGTTAGGATGTATGCAATGATATGATGTTATGGTATGCATGGGGTAATGTAGGTAACCCTGTTATAAGTCCCAATTAAGGGCTGCAAACCAAAACCTGCAAGAAACTCAGTACACTCTGTTAGGAGTCCCAATTAAGGACTATAAACAAAACCTGCAAGAGACCTAGTAAACCCTGTTTTGAGTCCTAATTAAGGACTATAAACAAAACCTGCAAGTAGTTCATGTGTCAGATAACAAGCATGCAAGTAGTCAAGTACGAAGGCATACAAGTCACACAAGAGAAACCCTTAGAGTTTAGGCCAGCATGGGGTCTGGGTATTACCCTCTTGAAGTTGGTGGGCTCAACCTGTCCTATTAGAAGTAACCGGGTTCTAAGGGTCCCAATGTCACCGGATTGCTTTCATTGTTCATCGTTTCGATTTAGCCACTGAACTGGCGACCGAAATATTCAAGGAAAGCAACCCTCAATTGAGTGTAGTATCGAGTATCAACCAACCTCGGACTGCACCAAAGTCAGTTATCTCACTACCCTAAAGAGGCCAAGATAGTTCAATTAAGGTTCCTAAGGTCTGTTGATGCTTCACGACACCACGCGGAGGCCCCGTACTCTCCTTGACTGAACTCAAGGGTTACCGGTACACACCAAAGTGCCACATCAACGTAGCAGACTGCTTCAACCATGTCGGTATACCCCGCACAGTTCCCTCACAGCCTTGTTGCTACTTTCTAAGAAGGTATCCCCCAGATCCGGGTTAGGATCTATAGAACTCCCAAGACAGTCCCATAATTTAAAGCAAGCAAATCAATACAATTGAAAACACAGTTATGAACTAATCCTAAGGTACACCTCACTTTAAGTTTAAGTCCCCAGCAGAGTCGCCAGTTCTGTGATCGGTGGATCTGGAACTGACTGTTTAACGCTGGTTCGCGAAATGTCGCGGAAGCAAGAGTCGCCACCGTCTTTTATTTTCTCCAAATGGAAAGGACAAAAGCACAGAAAAATTCCTTATAGAGATTGCTCTCGGTTCGGGAGGTAGATTATAGAAAGGGAAGGTATTAGCACCCTTTCTATCCATGGTTATCCATGGGCTCTTAGATACTTGCTCACTTGTGTTTTCAAAAATGGTTTGTTGGCTTTTCAATGTGGGTTTTAAAAAGTTTCTTTGAAAATTCCAGTTCGACTCTTGTATCGGTCCTCAAGAGTGTTTGAAAAGTTGCTTTCGAAAGCTTTTTGAAAATGTGTCGGTGTGAAAAGTATTTTTGATTTGTTTTTGAAGTTAGAGCAAGTATCTAGAGTCGTCTACCTACCCTAAGGAATTCATCTGTGTAGATGTCCTTTAAAGTAGTGCCATCCCACCATTGAGAGGTAGGTAGCACCACCGTTGGAGGTGTTCGGGTCAATTCGAGGTTCGGGACATGGTGATCACCAGAGCAATAGGAAGACACCTTAGAAGCTACCCTCATGCCAGGTTCCCGGATCATGAGGACTTACTAAGACATCCTCTACTCGACGATCACCTTTCGAGGCAAGGCAACAGTGAGGCGTACCCTAGGGGTGGTGTGTGATTTGTGTGTCATGTTCAGTTATTTTGTCTTATTCATGTCAAGGTGATCTATGCGTTTGTTTTTATTTTATCATTCATTCTTGCATGCATTTATTAACAGTTAAAAAGATGCGGAAATTAAAAGTTCTAAACTATTACAAAGGCGCGGGTCCACATCGCCAAATTTAATCCAGGACCCGATTTGACAGAAAATAAAGAAGTAAAAGAAAATAAAAGTGCGAGCAATTATTTACAAGGCTTCGAGAGAGATACATGAATATTCATACGGAATAAAATAATATGCGAATTAATAATTAAATCGAACCGAGGGCATTGGACCCTTTTGCAAAATATTAAAATTACATGAATTAATTAATTAAAAAGAGAAAAGAAATTGTTTTTGTTTTTGGTATTTTATGATTTTTAGGCTTTTAAGGAAAAAGAATTAATTTAAAATTAAAATAAGATGCAAACCCTAATTCTAGTGGCTTTTAATTTATTAAAAAAATATTGAAGTTTTTTAACCTAAAATTAACCCTAATTTTTATATGCCAATTTGATTATAAAAAATAAATATTCAATTATTTAATTATTTATGAAAGAAAAAATAAAAAGATGAAAAATTATTAATTAAACCTAATTCTATGTTTTTTTTTAGATTTTATTATGAAAAGAATTAAAATTACAACCTAATTTAAAACTAAGTTTAATTACATGCAAATTTATTCATGAAAATACTAGAAATAAAAATATTTACTATTTTAATTCTTTTTTCTGATTTTTATGATATTTTATATTTTGTGAAAATAATTAATTAACTAAACAAATAATAGTTAAAAGAAAAATAGAATTAATAAATAAATAAAAAAACATAGCAAACCTAGGGGGTTCAGACCCCAAATAGGAGGTGATTCTTTAGAAATTCAGGCCCATTAAGACATTGGTCCGTTTGACTTTGGCATTAGCATGTGATGCATTGACTGGGACTTATCGTATACTTCAATCCATGGCCTTTGATCTGATGAAGCTGGACGCGTGGACATTGGATCTGGAAGGTGCATGGTGGTCTCCAGCACAAGCGCTACATATGAACGTCAGTTGAAAAAAATCAAATGGAAAGGGTGAAGACCTGGGATCGAACCCAGGTCATTAACATTACCAGTCACTATGCTTGCCAGTGGAGCCAGATGCGCGCGTTTGATTAATAAGCAACTAACAAATATTATAAAAGAAAACAAAAATGTTAGTGGGTCTGCGCGCGAATATTTGAATCAGCCTATCACCATTTGCCACGAATTCATCTCCTTCATTGGTTCTTTATTTTCCTGAAACATAAACAACATAAGCAACGGTTTTCACGCGTTGCCTAAGATACCATATGAAAAAATAGCGAATAGGCCATAAGGCCTCATAAATTGATCGCGAGTGCTGGTTTCTGTTCGTCCAAACGCGTTGAATTCAATGGCTTTGGTCTCAGCCTTCAATTTTGCCTTATTTCAAAACCCCCAATTTAAGGTCCTGTAAACCCTAAAATTCAATAATGGTATATTGGCACACAACGCATAAAAACACAATTGAATCATTGGGTTAGCTTCAGAATTGTATGAGGAGTATGAATCACATATTAAAATGCCATGAAAATGCATAGATTTTAAAACACGATTATGAATTTTTCATGAGATATTTCAAGTTCTGTATACCAATTCTTTAAGCTTTGAAGAATGTTCTTGATTGGGAAACGTTCAGTAATGCTTGAGGAAGCTAATGAGATGGAAATCCTGGCTTGAAACCCCCTGCAAATTAGTTTTCAGAATTGAGTTTTTTCACAAAAAATTCCAAGTTTGATTTCCTGGTTTTTGAGCAGCTGCGTGTGTACAAGCATTAGGGTTATGTTTAGGCTTATGTAATGAGTGAATTAGGTTAACAATTCTGATCAAAATCTCTTTCATTCATGGATTTTGAGATTTGATTTTCCATCATTATTTTTTCAACCTTTCCATGTGCTTTTTGATACAAATCAACTCCAATCTCTCCAAATCTTTCCCTATTTGAATATGCACGAAATCTTGAGGATAAAACATGTACAAAAAGATTGGAAAACTTAGGTTAGCATTTTTCATGTATTTAATTTGATTTAAATGAATTATTATTAATAAAAATTCAAATAAATAAATAAAAAATGAATAAAACTTCCCTTTGGGCCAAGTGGTCGTGCACATGTCATGGATGATGAATTATGGAAGAAAAATGGGCCCATTAGCAATTTTAGGTCATTTGAATCAATGTTGACTTTTCAAAATATCCAAAAATTTCCCAACTTCCACAAGGCATAAGTTGCTCAATTTTTAAGATTTTCTCATGTTCTTGGACATTTTGGAAAGGTCTTTGAGTCCTCTAACCAATTCCTTTGGTCCCATGTCATTTTGATTTACCAATATCAAATTATGGCCTTTGACTTAAAGTCCCTTTTTGTTGACTTTTGAAAATGACCTATAATGTTGAAATTGATAACTTTTTGTGAGAGCATTTCTTGGACTTGAAGTATGAGGATGAGTTTTAGGAAATGTCTTTCTCTTCAAAATGAGCTTTGGATGGAACTTTTCTGATAATCCATGTGAAAGTTATGCCTTGGTCAATTTACAGTTGACTTTTTCAACTGTCCAAATAAGGAAACTTTTGCATCTTGATGATTTTTGAGCCAAGCTTTGAGAATCATGATCAAGCATTGATCAAATGATGTTTGTGACTTCAAAATGATATGTTGACCAAAAATTTGAACTTTTGACTGTCAAATGACCATTTTGCCCCTACAGTTGACTGTAGTGCAATTAGGGTTTTGACTGTGCAATTTTGAGCTGAATGTCTTGAAACTTGATATGAGGATGCTTGACCATATTTGTAGGCATGTGGGACTTGATTGGACCTTTGGAAGCTTCATTTTCTTGATCAGAACACAAACCCTAATCTTGACTGTTCATGAGGCCCTTACACTGTGCAACCCTTGGGGAATTTTGAAGCTTGACTTGGCAATTTCTTTAAGAATATGGGAGGGCAAATTTTGGGGTGCAACAGTTCCCTTTTTACCCCTAAATGTGAGGAAGCTTTCCATTGTTCATATATACTGGAGGCCATAATTCTTATTTTAACTGGATTTTATTATGTTTAATATTTTATTTGTGTTGATTGTATGAAAGCATAAAAATGATCAAGACATTTTTATTTGATTTTGAGAACAACTACCTAGCCAAATAGTCATTTCACCTTGTGAGTGTGTGAACTTTTGTCATCCTCTTTTGAGCCTTTTTGTCAATGTCCATGTTATTTTTGAACTTAATGCTTGTCTATGAATGTTTGGTTTTCCTTTTTGAATGGATATTTATTATTTGTTTTCTTGAACCCTCAACTATGATTTTTAGTTGAATTTTTATCTTTCCTTAGAAAGTAGGGAGTATTCGCTTTAATTATGGTTGAATTCGAGTATGGAAAAGAATTGTTTGCTTGATCTTGTGTGTATTGATATGCGGATGTGAAAAAGAAAATAAAAATAAAAAAGGGAATTGAAAAAGTTTTGAAAAAAAAAAAAAGAGTATGGAATTATGTTGTGTTAATAAGTATGGTGTTTTGGTTTGATAATTTGGGATGAAGAATAAAGTTGATAGAAATTTTGTGTTTGAACTTTTGCGAGATGATCACTCCCTTAGGTTTAGGCAAGTTTTTGTTTCCATTAGCTTTAGGACTAATCCCTTGTTTTTTAACCAAGCCACATTACAACCTTGAAAATCTCTTGTGATTCTTTCCTTCATAACTTCAATATGAGTGTTTGGATAAATGCATAATTTAATCTTTTGTTTGCAAGATTGTTGGGTGCGTGTCAAATTCCTCATTTTGTGTGTTTTTCATCCACTGATGAATTTTTGCTAGGTGTGGTTTATGATTGAACTTGTATTGTTTTATAATGTTTGGCTTGATTTTTGTACTAGCGTTTTTTTCGTGATTATGTTGTTGTTTTAGTTAGTGGTAAGCATGTTGCCTTGTGTGTACCATTTTAGTTTGAATCATTGCATTTGTTTTTGTTTGTCAATACTTGTTGTTAATTCTTGTTTAGGGACAAACAAGTCTAAGTTGGGCATAATTTGATGAGTGCTAAATTGTTGTGAATTTGAGTGTGAATAATTAGCACTCATCGGCTTAATTCATTTGATTTTTGTCAATAAACCTCAAGTTTAGTATATATTCGGTACACTTTACGTTATAGTATATATATATATTGCACTATAGTGTAAATATCATTGAGTTTAATTGATTTTATCTCATTTTTGTAGGTATTCAAGCATTGATATTTAGGCATTATTAGTTATATCATTGAATAATTTTTCCAACGCTTCCGACCGTGCACAAATCTGAGTTACAGTTCTCAAGTTATGACCAAAACAATACTGATTTTCCTGTTTACTGTTAGTCATCGCTTCTTGGTCTCTAGGTGACGCTGGGGCGACCACATGGATGAAAAAATTCTTTTTTTGAGCGTCGATCGATGCTTTTTGAGTATCGGGCGATGCAGATTGGGCAAAAATGCATATTTAGGTCGAAAAACACATTTTTTAGTTTATGGTTGGGTATTTTGGGTCCCAATTCATCAAACCATCATTTTTTTAGGATTATCTAGAAAACAACACTTAGAGATTTCTTAGGGATGATCCGGAGGCGGAGTTCTCATCAATCGGTGCTGACAACCCATAAGATGTGTATTTTTCCTTTGTTTCTTCTCTTTGTATTTCTCTTTTGATGGGTTTGTTTGTATATTTACTCTGAACATATGTATATGTATTGATCATGGTGTTGTATAAAGCTTGCTTTACAAATAAATTGTGTGTATTGAAAGCATGCAGATAGGAAACGTGTCGATACCTAAAAAGGAGACTATTTGAAGACAATTATTTTAGTTTAGTATAAATAGTGGTCTTAGGATTAGGATTTAGTGTGTTCAATTTGTACCAAAACTCAAAATCGCTCAAAATATCTTAGTGTATCATTCAATTTGTACCAAAACTCAAATTAAGTCATTTAGATTAACATTATTTTCATGCACTTTAAGTTTAAGTCAAAGTCATTTTACATTCCTTTAAATTTTATAAATATTTCTTGCATTACATTAAAGATTCATATTAGTTTGGAAATCCTAATTATCAATAAAACTTAACAAACCTATACATATATGTCCTAGGATAAATCTAGCGGTTGTTTACTAAAATCGACGGTAAACATGCGTACCCGGTAGGGAGGGGTGGCATTAAGACAAATGAAAGCATAATGGGATGATCTAAGGACACATACCATGGAAATGGATTACGAGAGGATGATCCAACAAACAGAGGTGGACGGGTTGAAGACATTTCTTAGGGAAGACCAAACTGCTCTTAAAAGAATGGAGGATCGTGTCTCCTAACTTTTAGACGAAGCCATGGTGGCATCTATCAGTCATTTTGAGGAGGCGAGAAGGTGGTTTGATCTACTTTATCACCATCTAGATTTGAGTCCTCTGGACCCTTTTAAGATAGTACTGAATGTAGAGCTCGTGGATTAAGAAAGACTCGTCGCCTTTTTCTTTTTGGTTGTAATTTTGAATGTCTCCTCTATGGGCTTTTTTGTAATTGTTTGGAACAATGGTACCCCTCAGGGGGCGTATTTTATATTTATTGTTTTTAGCGTATAATTGTTCTTCCATTTTTATTTTTGTGCCTAGAGGCAACGACCACTTCCTTTTGGAAGTAATGATCTACTTTAGGGGGATCCAATAAATATAATTTCCCATATGGGCAGCCAGGATCCACCCTTGGGGATTCAACAAATACAGTTTTCCCCTATGGGGGCGAGGATCCACCCTCGAGGGATCCGGAGAATATAATTGCCCCTATAGGAGGAAATGATCCACTCATTAGGGATCTAGTCAATATAATTTTCACCATGGGCAGAAAGGATCTACTCATGGGGGATCCGGCAAATATAATTACAATTATGGGCAGCAAGGATCCACCTTTGGAAGATCCAAAAAATATAATTACCACTATAGGTGACAAAGATCTACCCTTGAGGGATAAAACAAATATAATTACACCTATAGGTGGCAAGGATCCACCCTTGGGGGATCCAACGAATATAATTGCTAAAATGGGCAGAAAGGATCCACCCTTGGGGGATCCAATGAATATATTTGCCACTATGGACGACAAGGGTTCACTCTTAGGGGGTTCAACAAATATAATTTCCACTATGGGCGGCAAGGATCCACCCTAGGGGGATCCAACGAATATAATTCCCACTATGGGAGAAGGATCCACCCTTGGGAGATCCATCAAATATAATTGCCACCATGGGCAGCAAGGATCCACCCTTGGAAATCCAGCAAATGTAATTGTTTTCCTCTCACAGAGTTAAATTTCTCGCATAGATACAAGATAAATACATAATAATAGATAAATCAGGGATGGTATGCCTCGTCAAAACCCCCGCTCCCAGAGGTGAAGAGGGAAAAAAGAGTGCATCTCACCCAATAAATTTTTCTAACAACCGGAAAAGTTTTACTCCTTGCCCAAGGGAACATGTCAACTAAGTAAATAATAGAAGATAAAACAACTAACATAAATAAATAATGAAAAAAAAGATGATTGTTTAAGTGCTCCTGAAGAAAAGGAATTTCCTCTTGCTTTCAGCCTCCCTTGTGTTGTAGGGATGGATAAGGAAACTCCTTGCCCTTTCCTGCTTTACCGGGTAATGTTATACCAGGCTTTCCCTTTCTCTCCCTTACGTCTGGCGGGAAAGTTCTCTTTAATTTGAGGCTTTCTATGTAGCACTTTCTGGTGATATCTTGGTCTCCACAAATGACCCAACATGCATATTAGGGAGTGGGTATTTCATGCATAAATACAAGATAGATAAAGTGGCTCCCATTTGGTTAAAGTTTGGTCGCCCAATAATCATATTATATTGAAATTTCTATGGTACAAGCAAACATCATAATACTGATATTCCAACATCAGAACAATGTCTAGGCAGATGTTACAACATCCAATTTAACATAATGAACAAATTTATCTAGTTATAATAGATACTGAAACTTAAACAGCAGAATGAAAAATAACACATAGAGTTGTTAACCCAGTTTAGTGAAACATCACCTACATCTGGGGGATACAAAGCCAGGAAAGAAGTCCACTATTAGTAGTATTAGTTCAAAGCTTAATAGTCCCAGTTTACAACTTCTCGTATCATCACTACCCAATGCAACTTCTACTTAGGAACCTCATAAATATGAGAAATCTCCATCTCACTTCCTAAATCACCTAATGATATTTAATAGTCCCAATCCCAGTGATTGTATCGAGAATAACTCAACAAGAATATCATACTTCCATTACAATACTTAGCCAAGATTCTTGACTAAGAACAATACTTGGAACTCTTAAAACCTTTATCCAACAACAATACTCAACTCATTGCCTAAATGCTTATGAGTGAGAACATAATGTCGACCACAAGTATCAAAAGATACAAGAGTGACTTACACCACATAATACACAAGATACTCTCAAAACATAAGATAATTTTTTTCTTCCCCTAATTTTAGAATTGTTGAAAGATCTAATTACATTAGGTTAGGTCTTCTCTTTAAATACACCTCTGCAGTCCATGAGCTTTGAATTCAGCATCCAGAAATTTCTTCATCCATAAGTTGAGTGATGCACCAATTGTGCAACAAAGTCTCCTTAAATCTTGGAAAAAAATTCAAAGTTTCCTAAATTGTCTCAAGGCCTAATCTAGTAACTAATGTACAACTGGAGATATAAAACTGGTTCCAAATTAAATCTTCTTGACCTGTGAAATAAACTATGATATATCCAAAATAAATGTCACAAAATTAAATCAAATATGTCATGATTTAAAACAACAGGGCCTGTTGAACCAGACCAAGATGTCATGACATCTGCTTCAACATCTAACTGCAACACTCATAACAACAAAACTGTTATGATAGTTGACAAGAATGTTGTAACATCTTGATCAATATCAGTAGAACCATGTTTTACCAAAAATTATGCCAACACCAAAACCATGGAACTAACATATATGAATAGGGGCGTCAATGACTAAGTACATAACCTTTATTTCTTTTGTGTGGTATTTCTCTCCAAATATGATCCCCAAGGTGAGGTAGCCTTTCACATGACCTATTCTCTTGTGAATCTAACCCACGATCCCTTGAAGGGCTTCAGCTACTTAGGGTCAAGGCATAACTGCTCGAAGGAAACCTAGTATAGTATGTCAGTGGAGCTTCCCTAATCGAATAAGACCCTATTGATCTCCCAATCTTTGCACTTGATGGCAATGACCTTGGGATCATCATGGTGAGAATAAATTCCAAATGCATCTTCCTCCGAAAAGACGATTGCAACTTCTGGCATCTTTGTTCTTGCCATCTTGAGAAGATCACTCATGTTCAAAACTTGATGAGAATATTGCAAAACCCTTCTAAACCACAATATTAATTCACGAATAAATGATAAATAAATCAACACAAAGCACCAACAAGGGTGTCACATTGTCATACATACGTCTTAAATAAACATTCTGCTTCGTAACACGGGTTTCAAAATAGTTATAACAATTATCTCTTTAGTAACATCAGCGTATAAATTCAGACTTCGCAGCGAAATAATTATATCAATATAACCCCATTTGTTTAATCAAAAACATCAAGACCTTTTAGTCTTATCCAAGGTTAACACCAAAATAAAAACAATAAATATCAAAACTCATGAGATGTGTTTTTAAAAAAATAACAAACTTAAATACTAAAATGTTCATAATCATGATGTTACATATTAGAGCAAGACCTTCTTATTCAACTAAAACACACTAAATAACTCCAAAGTTATCCTCATGCTTATAGGATCTATTTGCAATCACCTGCGTGTTACCTACATGGAGGAACATTCAAAATTTATACGGAATGGATCTAGTAGTTACAATTAACAATCATCAGGAAATCCACATATCATCGTACATCACATATTATACTCACATTTCCACATCATTAGTTCATTCACAATATCATTATATCCTCAATTCAACAATCATCATCAAGGCATCCTTTAAGTCACAACATCATCAAGACATGATTTAATCAATAATCATATAACGACATAGAGTATGCAATGTAACAACATTGTATCATGCATGTGGTACCAAACTTCACTGATGAACACTGGGTCACCGCCCTCCAAAGATCCCCACCATAAGATTAATTCCCTCTTTGAACTTGAGTACATCATAATAACTTACTCAATCCATACAATGGGATTGAGGCCTTCATTGGAAAAACATCTTAACATCACGGGTGGACCAACGTCCTACCATATGCCATGGATGCATGATGCACATCATATTAATAATTCGACCACAACTAGTCAATTGAATTATCATTCATGTAATTATCATATAAAAATTATTTAAATAGCATGTTTGCACATCAAACATGCCTATCATCAAGTAGTTATGCTCGCCTGAGGCTCACCTAGCTGTTATACCCCAATTTTTCCCCTAAGATCTCTCACTATCTCATTTTATCAATACATCAAGATCACACATTAGGGTTGGTTATCCATTCTACTTCATCCTATCTTTAAGTTTGCTCTTGAGGGATCACCAAGCACCTTGAATTGTGTATTTTGTACATGTGTTTTAGATGGATTAACTAACATCAAAATATGTATATATGTTTCTTTGAATGTTCATATTGTAGGTGATGACACACATGCATCCATCTCACCATCTAACCTAGGGTTTGAGGGTTAGTCCTCAGTCAAATGATTCTTCAATGGATAGAAAGAGCTCAAGCTTCAAGTCTATGTCTATGATATCAAAGTTTTTGGTTCAAAGGGCTCTCTCACTTTATTTAGGTCAAGTTTTCCTTAAAGTTGGTGGTGGTATTCATCAAGAAGATTCATATGTTCATGTGTTTATTCCATGTATTCTTCAACAAGTTTCATTGAGACCTAAGCTCCATCTTTGAGTGTGATTCATGACAACATCATTTCAAGTTCTAATGTGATCCATCATGCTTTATTTTTCAAAGAAATTCCAAATGATTCAAGGGTTGATTCAACAAGTTTGACCTAATTGATTAGGTGTTTGATTCAGTGATAACAAGTGCATAACTCTCTTAATTTTCAATATTTTGAGTTGGTTTTTTTATATGGGTTCTTATCATCATCTAAAAATTTTTTCTTCACATGACAAGATCTAATTGTGCAAGAAAAATCATGAAAAAGTTGAAAGGGGTTTCAAGTTATTTTGACACTCTCTGAGCTAGGGTTTGCTGACTTCCAAGAATTGTATCTTGCTCATTTTTTGAGATTTTTTATTGATTCCAAAGCCATGGCTCTATTTGAATAGTCCTTAACAAGTTATCTTAAAGGATCAAAGTCTAATTTAGCATGGAAGACCATTTAAGTTTGAAGAAGATTACAAGTCTCTTTGAAAAGCCTTTGAATCTTAGTGTTTGACTTCAAAGGATCATAACTTGGTCAAGTTTTATCTCCTTGAACTCATTATTTTTCCAAAATGATCTTTGGGATATCTACTACAAATTTGTATCAATATTCAATACTTGAAAATGCTTGGAAAGTTGTATAAGAATTGAAAAGATTATAGGTCTTTTGTGAATTTCCCCAAATTTGTTCATCATCTTCCAAAGACTATAACTCTGTCAATTTTTATGATTTTTGAGTGATCACAATTCCACAATTCAATTCAATAGGTCTACTTCACTTCATCTTAAAGGATCAAGATCTAATTTTTAGTGAAGGTCATGTAATTTTGAAGAACATTATAGGTCATTTTGAAGTTCAACACTTAGAAGTATTTCTAAGTACACAAATTAGTTTGTTTTTCATGATTTCAATTGATCATAACTTTTTTCTCAAGCATCCAAATGCTACATTTCTTGGCACACCATGAATTTTGTTGTGATATATTTCAAATGCTGCAAGAATCGTCCCATAAAGCCCCCTACCTTGTGATCACCATAAATTTGAAGATGACACCTTGAAACTGATTTTGTCAAAGTAGTCAGATTACAAATTGGTTAATGTGGCCTCTAATCACAAAATTGTTTCCCACTTTTGCTTCTAATCATGCTTAACAACCTTCCTGAAGTAATTGGCACCTTGAAACACATGTTTTCTCCGAGTTTTAAGCAAATATGAGTCATAGTTCTCATGCTTGCAATTCCACACAAATTCTTTCAAAATCTCATCATATCACACGCTTGAGCATTCAATTTGTTCAGTTATAAAAAGAGGATAACATTTCATTCATTTCCCAAGCTTTAGACAACCAGAAAACCTATGTCAAACTTCCTCCATACCCCTCAATTCTGCAACTTCGAATTTGGTTTTAAAGCATTTTTTAATCCAATTTCTTTGTTCATTCTTCATCCTTGAACTTCACCGAAGCTGACAAAAGAAGAACCAAGCCTTGAAGTGCTCTAAATCGTGCTAGCCAAGTTGAGTTTCAGAGCTCTGAAGTTGAGCTTCAACAAGTAGATTCCTCCAACAATTCTCTCTAAACTTGTTACTACAATGTACCTCTCATCACTATGATACTCATAGCATCTCTAGTTTTTACCTGGAAGTGAGTTTTTCTCATGAATTTTCAAATCCCTTTTCAATTATTTCCTTCTGGTTTTTTCTAAATCTACTAAGTTGGGTTTAATATAATTTTTCCGCGAGGGTACCATGGAATCGTCTTGATGAGATGAAGCGAATGACATCAGTCTAAGCTTCTAATTTTACAGATTGAAGGACCTGCAATTTGTGTGTGGATGGAGGTTGAAGATGATGTGATGTCATCTCTCAACTAATGACATGATGCCACACATTTTTTTCGAAATCTAATTTTAATAAATGATTCAGTGGTTTATTCACTAATGTCCATATCATGCACAATGTGTATGATCCTTTGGATTAGCTTAATAACACGTTTTGACATTGATCCAATGGTCCATATTATTTTCATATTATTTTTATTTTTTTATTTTTGTTTTAATTGTTTTAAACTTCAAAAATTCATAAAAATTCATTTCAACTTCTAAAATAGTGAAAAAATTAAGAAAAATACTTTTGATTTTTCTCTTTCTGATTTTTATTGTTTCAAAATTTTATTTTGTGATTTGGTATTTTTTTTATGATTTTTCACTTAATTTTACTTGTTTTAATTGTTTAAAAATAATTTTCTTGATTTTAAAATTCTTAAAAAATTATGGAAGGATCCAATGACCTCTTGACAAATATTGGTAACTTCAATTTATTTTTTTCTTCTTGATTTTACTATTTTTCACAAATTTTAGTTTATTTTGCTTATTTCTTTAAATATTAAAAATAGTTTCTGACTTTAAAAAATTCTAAAAAATTTTGTCAACAGTTATTGACTCATGTTTGACCTCTAATATTTTTTTTGGATTTTTATTTGGTGTTTTAATACATGTTGTGTATTTTACCAATTATTTCCTTTTTGAATCATTTAATCTTTGTTTTATATTAAATATATTTTATTATTTTTTGATTGGTATTGATTTAGAGACACTTGGGTGTTATTTTGGGATATGTTCCTCAACCTCATTGGATCTTGGGTGTTGATAGGTTGAAAAACCAAATCCACCAAAATAGATGAATGATGTTGATGATATTTGAAACCCTAATTTCATCTGGTACATTGGTTATACTATCATCCCCCTCCCTCTTCAACTTAACCCTTTCTTGTTTTTACTTGTGCTACATATTTTTGGAGAATGATCTACATATCATTTCTCTAACATGTTGGTACATAGATTTCTATTGACCTGCCTCAAAATAGGTGCAGCTTCTACATAAGTTCACTTACGACTGCTTAACATAACGCTAAATTTGTCCTAATTTGAAAAATGATCATTCGCGGCCCAAGCCTATATTTTCAAGCCTAAGTATTTTTAATTTGAAACCTTTGATCCAATAACTTTGAAGTTCGTTGTTAGAAGATTTTGATACTATCAATCCTCTAATGAACTTTATGAATTTTGGTCTAAGTGAATCATTTGAACATCATTAATCATATGTGGTTGCTTTGAGCACTTGAAATGAATGATATACTTGACAAAAAGAAAATGAGACTTATTTTTAAGAAGATTTGATTTTATCAATCTTCTAATGTGTTTTCAAATGCAAGCTTCCAGATGGTCATTCAACTAACCCTCTAACTTCTAATTCAGTAACAATTAACTTTACTTTATGCCTTTATTTTTGTGACTTCACTTTTATGTACCATTATTTTTAGCATTTACATCTCATGCTATTTTCCTTTTGTTCACTTGAGCATTTATCTTTATTCATTTCATCTTTTCTCAGTTGAGCTTTATTTTCTTTTAAAGACACTTAATAATCAAATTGAACATTAAAAGCTTTAATGTTACTTGGACTATTGGTTACTATCCTTGGCATTATGGAGTTGTGTAACTCTTGGACTTAGGATTAGAAACATTGATACTTGGGGACTTTGTTGCTCTGTTGTTATTTTGTCTGTAGTTCTTGGAGCTTACTCCAAGGCATTGAGTTAAATTTCTTTGTGTATATGTTATTCTGATTTTATACTTTGTCTGTGATTGATAATTCCTATGTATACAGCCGTTACTCTGCCCAATTTTTGCGAAGACTTAATCATTTGAAGCTTGTTGTTCCTCTGAGGTTTAGTATTTTTGCTTGCATCGTTTTAATTCAAATTATGGGAATTCTACATTGAATTTTTATGTCAAGTGTTGACTTCTTGTTGATTAGATCATTCTTTTCCTTAGCTTTTACTTTATGCTTTAGGATAGTCCCTTCATCTCCTCCCATCTTCTTTAATTTAAAAAATCTTCTCCCTCCCTTTTAAAACTCTTCTTGTTTTTCTAACTTGAACCTCTTTCATAATAAACTTGGAATTAGTTATTTGCATTTTCAAAAATCTTTTATTAATAAAACTTTAATCAACTAAACCATACATTGACATCTTTTTGAAAGACTACAAGTCAATTAACCTCATTCAAACCATTTTTCCACTTTGGCTTTTTACTTTAAAATCTTTTTCTCAAAAGATTAGACTCTTGTGGATTCTTGTAGTGATGCGAGCTACTATACTTCTACGATATGTAGTAAAGTGAGATATTTTCCACTTGGATGTTGAGTGAGGCCTTGTTGATTTTAAAATCCAAGTTATATCCTCCACTGTGAGATGATGCAAATTCTCCTTTCTCATAATTGTGGGTAGTAAGTATGTTTTCCACTCGGATATGACGATGACGTCTCTTCTCTTAAAATTAACCAACACACATGTATTTTAAAAAAATTTAAGGTGAACTACGAGTACCCTCATCCCCTATTGCACAACAGGTGGTACAAAGGAACGAAAGAATTGCAACCGCAGAGGGTGCAAAAATTGTAAAAAATATTTCTTTTATCATATCCACCATCTAATTTTGTATACACCTTTTACAGCAAAATTACACAGATTTTCAAAGAGGTTCCTGTGGAGTATCGTTGATGTTTAGGGTGCTAATACCTTCCCTTTGCATAACCAACCCCCCTGTACCTAGATTCTCTCCCCCTTTTTTGGGTTTATTCTCTCTTTTCCCATTTCCTTTGGAAACAATAAAGCGCGGCGTTGATTGTTATTTGATTTGTACAAGTTAAGTCAATCTTTGACTTCTGACAAGTCAAACATGCAGAAACAAATTTATCAACTTCCTTTTTCACACCCTGCCACCAAAATAATTCCTTCAAGTCTTGGTACATCTTCGTAGCACCTGGATGAATAGTTAAACCACTTCGATGTCCTTCCTTAAGAATACTCTTCTTAAGCTCTGGAATATCTGGAACACATACTGTATCACCAAATCTCATTACACCATTTCCATCAATTCAAAATTCACCTCCGTTACCTTGATTAATCAACATCAGTTGATTAACTAACCTCAAATCTAATTTTTGACCTTCTCGTATTTCTTCAAGAATACCACTAGTCAATTTCAACATTCCCAACTTCACATTGTTATAAGCCTCCTCGTACACTAAACTCATGTCTCTAAACTATTCAATCAATTCCATCTCGCGCATCATAAGCATTGACATATGCAAGGATTTTCTGCTCAAAGCATCTACCACAACATTTACTTTACCAGGGTGGTAATTCAAATCAAAATCATAATCCTTCAACAACTCAAGCCATCTCATTTTCCTTATATTCAATTCCTTATGATCAAACAAGTACTTCATACTATTGTGATCACTGAACACCTTAAATTTGGAACCAAACAAGTAATGTCTCCAAATTTTCAACATAAACACCATAAATGCCAACTCTAAGTCATGCGTAGGATAATTCCTTTCATTAACCTTAAGTTGTCTAGAAGTATAAGAAACAACTTGACCATTCTCCATTATCAAACCACCAAGATCCATCTTTGACGTGTCACAATACACCACCAAAGATTCATTCGAATAGGGAAAAATCAACACCGGAGCAGTTATCAACTTTTTCTTTAACTCCACAAAAATTTCTTCATGTGCTACATATCACTCATAATCCTGACCCTTTCAAGTCAACTAAGTCAAATGAAATACTAACTTAGAAAATCCTTAAATAAACCTGCGATAATATCTAGCCAAACCAAGAAAACTTTGAATCTCAGTCGCTGACTTCAGAGTCTCCCATTGCAACATTGCATTGTCCTTCAAAGGATATACAAAAATTCAACCACAAGAAATAACATGGACAAGGAAACTCACTTCCTTAAATAAGAACTCACCCTTTGACAAATTTGCATACAACTTGTTCTCTTTCAACACTTGCAAAACGGTTCGCAAATGTTCAGCATGCTCTTCTTCTGATTTCGAATAAATAAAAATATCTTCAATAAATACCACCAAAAATTTATATAAATCCTAATGAAAGATCATTTTCATAAACTCCATGAAAACCCCTGGTGCATTAGATACACCAAACGGAATCACAATATACTCATAATGACTATACCTCGTTCTAAAATTCGTCTTCCTAATATCATATGGTTTAACACGATTTTAATGGTAACCTGATCTCAAATCAATCATGGTAAACACACGAGGTCTTATCAATTGATCCATCAAATCATTAATTCTCAGAAGTGGATATTTATTCTTGATAGTCACTATAGCGGTAGAAATGTTGAGACTAAGACATTGGATTGACTTGACTCGCACAGATCAAATAAAAATTGCCACCGTGCTTTATTGTTTCCAGAGGAATGGGAAAAGAGTGAATAACCCAAAAAGAGGGGGATAGAATCTAAGTTCGGGTTGGTTATGCAAAGGGAAGGTATTAGCACCCTAAACATCTACGGTATTCCGTAGGAAGCTCTTAGAAAATTTGCGTATTTTGGCTATAAGTGTTGTATAAAAAATAGATTGTGGGGATGTGAAAAGAAGTATATTTTTATAATTTTTGCACCCTCCGCGGTTGCGAACCTTTAGTTCCTATGTACAACCTTTCGTACAATAAGGGATAACGGTCCTCGTAGTTCACCTTTAAAAATTTTAAAACACAAATGTGTTGCTTCATTTTAAGAGATGAGACATCATCGTCTTATCCGAGTGGAAGAACATACTTACTACCCACAATTATGAGAAAAGAGAATTTGCATCATCTCAAAGTGGAGGATATGGCTTGAATTTTAAAATCAACAAAGCCTTTCTCAACACCCAAGTGGAAAATATCTCACTTCACTACATATCGTAGAAGTATAGTAGCTCGCATCACTATAAAGATTGACAAGGTATAATCTTTTCAGAAAATTTTAAAGTAAAAAGCCAAAGTGGAAAAAATGGTTTGAATGAGATTGATTGACTTTTAGTCTTCTTACAAAAATTGTCAAAGTATTATTAAGTTGTTTTGAGTTTGATTAAGAAAATATTTTTGAAAATGGAATGGACCTAAGTCCAAGTTTATTATGTAAGCGGTTCAAGTTTTTAAAAAAAGAATAGTTTTGAAAGGATGGAGGATATTTTTGAAATGAAAGAAAGTGGGAGGGGATGAAAGGACTATCCAAAAGAATAAAAGTAAGAGCTAGGGAAAAGAACTATCTAACCACAAGAAGCCAACACTTGGTATTATGAATCAATGTAGAATTCCCATTCTTTGGATTGAAACCAAACAATCAAAGACAATATAACTTCTTGAGAAAACCAAACTTAAAGTGCATTAAGTCTTCACAAAAAATTGGAAAGAGTAATGGCTATATACAGATGAATTCCCAATAATAGGAAAAACATGTAATCAAAATAACCTGCACATAAAGAAAACAAACAACCCAATGTATTGGGGTAAACCCCAAGAACTCCAGACAAAATAACAATGAAATTCACAAGGTCTCAAGGTAGGTCAAAGTCTCTAATCCTAAGTCCAAGAAATCCATCACTCCATAATGCCAAGGATAGTAACCAAATAGTCCAAGTAACATTAAATATATTTATGGTTCAAGTTGATTATTAGGTATATTCAAAAAGAAATGAGAAGCTCAAGTGAGAAAAATAAAATGATGTAAAAGTAAATGCTGAAGTGAGCAAAGATTAAAATAGCATGAAATGTAAATTCTAAAATAAAATGGTGCACAACGTAAAGGCATAAAATAAAAGCACAAAATAAATGGGCATAAAGTAAAAGTCAAATGTTAATGAATTAGTAATTAGAGGCTAGTTGAATGACCATCTTGAAACTTGCATTTGAAAACTCATTAGAAGATTGATAAAATCAAAGCCTCTAAATAACAAGTTTCAATTTCTCTTTGTCAAGTATATCATTCATTTCAAGTTTTCAATGTAACAACATATGATCAATAATGTTTAAATGATCCACTTATACCAAAGTTTATGAAGATTCATTAAACGATTGATAAGACCAAAGCCTCCTAACAATGAATCTCAAGGTTATTGGATCAAAGGTTTCAACATAAACATCCTTGGGCTTGCAAACTAGGGTTTGTGCCATAAATGATCATTTCCCGTATTAGGACAAAATTTAACACTATGTTAACCAATCGTAAGTGGACTTATCTAGATGTCGCACTAGTTTTTGAGGCTGGTCAATAGCAATCTATGTGTCATATGTTTAGAGAGATGATATGTAGATCATCTTCTAACAACATGTAGCACAATGAGAAAGGGATAAGATGACGAGAGAAGGGATATATTTGAAATAAAAATTTAATCAAACTATCATTAAAATCATTCATCCATTTTGGTGGAGTTAAACTTGTAAGTGTTTGGTTGTTGGCATGTTTTTTGGTAAAACCAGTTATGTGAATGTCATGACTGATGTCATGACATTCTGGGACACAAGGTACATTCTGCAGAAAAAGAATGTCATACAGGAGCTGCTCAATATGAGTGTTTAGCTGTTCATTATGCAATGATCATATTTATTGCATTCTACCAAAATCAGTAAATAGGATTCTTGTTGTCATAACCAATGTTAAGACATCCTGTACTTAACTAACATTTGTGCAGATTTATTATTTCTGAGAATTTTCAGGAATCTGGTTTATTTAGTCCAGATCAGATTCTCGCGTGGACTTAGGTTAACTTTGCTTAACCCTAATCTGGCTGTTAAAGTCCTATGACCAAGTCTTGAGGTTAACCCTAATTAACCCTAGCTATTTTCGTGGAAGCCCTAACAGAAGAATAGCTGGCTATATATTCATCATGAAGACTTTTGGTGAAAGATACTTTTGACAGAAGATCAATAAGGGACTGTATAGTTGTAACTACTGTAATCTAAGCAATTATCATTGTGATAAGTGACTTGGAGTAGGATTTTATTGTAAGGGTTGTGTATCACTCAAAGCTTTGAAGCACGAGTGTTTGTGTCACTTGATTAAAGCTTTAAAGCAAAGTCAAGTTAGGGTTGTGTATCACTCAAAGCTTTGAAGCACGAGTGTTTGTGTTACTTGATTAAAAGTTGTGAAGCACAATCAAGTGTATGTTCTGAAGAGTATCTTCATAATTTCATTAGTCAATTGTTTTGTATCACTGCTGTGATTGAGGGGGAGTGAGTAGGAACTCAGGTTTAAGTTGAACTTAGATTGAAGTTGCATTGGGTAGGTCTTAATTGAAGGAGATAAACTGGTTGGTTTATTCCTGAATTAATATCTCTTATAGTGAATTTCCTCCCTGGCTTGGTAGCCCCCAGAGTAGGTGTTGTTACACACTGAACTGGGTAAACAATTGACTGTGTTCTTTACTGCTTTTAGATTTACTGTCTTGAAGAAAGTCAGATACGGTGTCATAACATTTACTGTGACATTAAGTATCTGCTGCCAGAATTTCAATTTGCATCAAAGCAGGCACCCTGCCTGTCTTACTGGGTGAGATCTAGGGATATTATTTTCTGGCGCTATGGACAAAGAATGAGGTCTTGGAAACAGACCACCCATTCTGGATGGATCAAATTATGACTATTGTAAACCTCGTATGATTGCCTTCTTAAAATCACTGGACAAAAAGGCTTGGAGAGCTGCTGACAAAGGATGGAACCATCCCACCATAACTGGGAAAGATGGGTCAACCAGTCTGAAACCTGAGGAAGAATGGAGCAAAGAAGAAGATGAGTTAGCCCTGGGTAACTCCAAAGGATTAAATTCCTTGTTCAATGGAATTGATAGAAACATATTCAGACTAGTACATCAATGTGAACTGGCCAAGGAGGTTTGGGACACTCTCAAAACTACCCATGAGGGCACATCCAAAGTAAAAATGTCAAGGCTTCAGATGCTGACTACCAAATTTGAGAACCTAAGGATGATGGAAGATGAGACCATTCATGAGTTTCACATGAACATCTTGGAAATTGCCAACACCTCAGGAGCATTGGGAGAAAAGATGTCAGAAGAAAAGTTGGTGAGAAAGATTCTCAGATCCTTGCCTAAAAGATTTGCAATGAAGGTGACTGCTATAGAGGAAGCTCAGGATATCTGCAACTTGAAGGTGGATGAACTCATTGGGTCTCTTCAGACCTTTGAGATGGGGATCAGTGAGAATGTTGACAAGAAAAACAAGAGCATAGCACTTGTATCTAATACTGAAGATGAAAACAAGGAGGAAGAAGAAGAAAATATTTCAGAAGCTATAGCCATGCTTGGAAGACAGTTCAACAAACTCATCAAGAGAATGGACCCAAAGTCAAGGTCAAATGTTAAGAACATTCCTTCTGACATTAATAGATCCTATGACTCCAGGGGAAGACCAAAGTCTGAAGAGAAGGGAAATCAAAGCAAAGGAATTTAATGCCATGGATGTGAAGGATATGGGCACATTCGAGTTGAATGTCCAACCTTTCTTAAGAAACAAAAGAAAGGAATGTCTGTTACTTGGTCTGACTGTGACTCAGAAAGTAATTCTGAAGAAGAATCTGCCAAACTAGTTACTGCGCTAACTGGTATTTGTGACTCTAATAGTGACTCTAGTGATGAGGATGTGACATTTGAAGAACTGGCTGACTCCTACAAGAAGTTATGTATCAGAAGTGCTGAAGTCTGTCAGCAAAATGAGAGACAAACAAAACTCATAGTAAAGATGGAGGCTGAGAAAAAGGCAGGCATTGATACTATAAGTCATCTAGAAGGGGAAGTTCAAATGCTAAACTCAAAACTTGACCAGATGAACAAATCTGTCAAGATGCTGACAAATGGAACTGACAAATTAGAAGAAATCCTTCAGGTTGGACAAAATGTGGGAAACAAGTCTGGTCTAGGATTTGTGGCAGCAAAGAAATCTATCGTATACAAGAAGAAGATCAGGCTTGATAAACAAATGTCAAAGCAGATGTCACAACACAGCACTCAACATCGAGAACAGAGAAATATGAAGAAAAAGTATCAAAGATGGAGATGTCATCATTGTGGGAGATTTGGTCACATAAAGCCATTCTGCTTTAGATTATATGGATATCCTAATCAGACCCCAGTGGTCAAACCTAAGTCTAACAAGGAACCATATACTCAATAGTGGAAGAAAAAGGCTACTGCCCTGATAGCTCACACCTCCCTTAGAGTCTCTGTAAAGGAAGACTGGTACTTTGACAGTGGATGCTCTAAACACATGACTGGAATCAAGAATCTTCTCAATAATGTTAAACCTCACACTACTAGCTATGTGACTTTTGGAGATGGTGCTAGAGGAGAAATCAAAGGAGTTGGAAACTTGGACTACCCTGGAGTTCCAAACCTAAATGAAGTATTGCTGGTAAAAGGCTTGACTGCTAATCTTATAAGTATCAGTCAATTATGTGATCTAGGATTCAAGGTCAACTTCACCAAGTCTGAATGTCTTGTAACTAATGAAAAACAAGAAGTTGTAATGAGAGGAGTCAAATCTAAAGACAACTGCTACTTATGGGAGTCTGAGAACACTAATTATTCTTCTGTGTGCTCTATTGCCAAAGAAGAAAAAGAAGTGAAACTGTGGCACCAAAAACTTGGTCATTTACATCTAAGAGGAATGAAAAGGATTATATCAATGGAAGCAGTCAGAGGGATTCCAAGGCTGCAAATTGATGAAGGGAGAGTCTATGGTGAATGTCAGGTTGGAAATCAGACTAGAATGTCACATCCAAAGTCAAGACATCTGACCACCTCTAAGGTGTTAGAACTTATACATATGGATCTGATGGGACCAATGCAGGTAGAAAGTCTTGGTGGAAAAAGATATGCCTATGTTGTTGTGGATGATTTTTCCAGATTCACCTGGATTAACTTCATTAAAGAAAAGTATGATGTATTTGAAGTATTTAAGGAACCGTGCAAAAGAATTCAAAGAGAAAAATAAGGATGCATTGTCAGAATCAGAAGTGATCATGGCAAGGAATTTGAAAATAGTAAGTTTGATGAGTTTTGCTCCTCAGAAGGAATTAATCATGAATTCTCTTCACCCATAACTCCTCAACAAAATGGAGTTGTGGAAAGGAAAAACAGGACTATACAGGAATCTGCCAGAGCAATGATACATGCCAAAAGACTTCCTATTCATTTTTGGGCTGAAGCTATGAATACAGCCTGTTATGTCCATAACAGGGTCACCTTGAGAAAGGGAACATCATCCACCATTTATGAACTTTGGAAAGGAAGAAAGCCTACAATGAAGTACTTCCATGTATTTGGAAGCAAATGCTATATTCTGACAGATCGTGAACAAAGGAGAAAGATGGACCCTAAAAGTGATGAAGGAATATTCCTAGGATACTCTACCAATAGCAGAGCTTATAGGGTATTCAATTCCAGGACCAAAGTTATGATGGAATCTATAAATGTCATAGTTGATGATTACCATGAGGAAACAAATGTCCCATATGATGTTGAGACATTCTTTGAGACTTCAACTCAAAAGTATGATATTCCTAAAACTACTTCATCAAAATCTGAATCAAAGGAAGCTAACAAAGACCCTTCCATCATAATTCAGAAAGATCATCCTAAGGAACTCATCATAGGAGATCCTAACAGTGGAATCATTACAAGATCTAGAGAAATCATCTCAAACTCTTGCTTTGTATCTAAAATTGAACCAAGAAATGTTAAGGAGGCTTTAACTGATGAATACTGGATTGGAGCAATGCAAGATGAATTAAACCAATTCAAGCAACATGAAGTATGGGAGTTAGTTCCTAGACCAGAAGGAACAAACATCATTGGCACAAAATGGATCTACAAGAACAAATCAGATGCTGAAGGAGTTGTCACCAGGAATAAGGCAAGACTTGTTGCTCAAGGATACACTCAAGTTGAAGGGGTTGATTTTGATGAGACTTTTGCTCCTGTAGCCAGACTGGAATCAATCAGACTCCTATTGGGAATTGCTTGTCTCCTTAAGTTCAAGTTATTTCAGATGGATGTAAAAAGTGCCTTCCTAAATGGGTACTTAAATGAGGAAGTTTATGTGGAACAGTCTAAAGGATTTGTGGATCCAAACTACCCTGATCATGTCTACAAATTGAGGAAAGCTTTATATGGCCTGAAACAAGCTCCTAGAGAATGGTAGGACAGGTTGGAAAAATTTCTCTCTGACAAAGGATACAGGAAAGGAGGCTTGGATAAAACTCTTTTTGTCAAAAATGAAGGAGGAAAGATAATGGTAGCTCAAATCTATGTTGATGACATAGTGTTTGGGGGAATGTCAGATAAAATGGTTAAACATTTTGCTGACCAGATGCAAGCTGAATTTGAAATGAGCCTCATGGGAGAATTGACCTACTTTCTTGGACTGCAAGTCACACATATGGAAGACTCAATTTTTTTGTCTCAAAGCAAGTATGCAAAGAACATTGTCAAGAAGTTTGGGATGGAGAATGCCATTCACAAAAGGACTCCTGCACCTACTCACTTAAAGTTGTCCAAAGATTCAAGTGGAGTCAAGGTGGACCAAAGCTTATACAGAAGCATGATAGGAAGTCTGCTATACTTAACAGCCAGCAGACCTGACATTGCGTTTGCAGTTGGAGTATGTGCAAGATACCAGGCTGAACCCAAAGTAAGTCATATCAACCAAGTGAAGAGAATTATGAAGTATGTGAGTGGAACCCATAACTATGGCTTGTTGTACTCTCATGGATGTGAACCAACTCTGACTGGTTACTGTGATGCTGATTGGGCTGGAAGTAATGATGATAGAAAGAGCACCTCTGGAGGATGTTTCTTCTTAGGAAATAATCTTGTCTCCTGGTTCAGCAAGAAACAGAACTGTGTGTCTCTATCTACTGTTGAAGCTGAATACATAGCAGCTGGTAGTAGCTGTTCTCAAATGATCTAGATGAAACAAATGCTTACTGAGTATAATGTCACACAAGATGTTATGACATTATATTGTGACAATCTGAGCACTATCAACATTTCCAAGAATCCTATTCAGCATAGCAGGACCAAGCATATTGACATTAGACATCACTTCATCAGAGATCTTGTAGAGGAGAAGACGATTAAACTGGAACATGTTGCCACAAAACTACAACTGGCTGACATTTTTACCAAGGCACTTGATGCAAATCAATTTGAAAATTTGAGGGGTAAGCTGGGTATTTGCCAACATGAAGATATGTAGCAATTAATTTTTCTTAAAACAAGGGATGAGAGAGATTTTTTTGTTAAGTCTACTCTGATTGGGCTAATCATCTACTTCTCTATTTCTTTCCAAGATTTTAAGAAGTTGAATAGACATTCATATATCTCACTCCTCTCGCGTTTCTGCAACAATCTTCAATCTCTCAAACGAAGACTGCACTATTACTGCTACCTGTTTTCTAAAACTCTCAAAATGTCTCAACTATCCATGACATCATCCTCTTCAAAGGCGACTGCTTCTTCCGTATCCTCTGATCGAGAACCTAGGGCAATCACAAACTGCATGGATTCTGATGTTTTGGAGATAACTCCTCTTCGTGAACTGGCAGCTGACCCAACTAAGGTTAAGAAGCTGCGAACCAGACATGCAAGAAGGTAACAAGCTTCTTCATCTGGTAAACCCTCTCAACCATCATCTTCTGTTCCTTCAGAAATAGCAAATAGGGAAGGCTCAGTTTATGTTCATCAAGCTATAGCTAGACTTGTCACTAGGATTCTAAATGAGAATCACATTGTACCTGGCATTTCTGTACCTTTGAATCAAGAATCTGCTAGTCCAAATGTTGAAATGAATCCAGATGTCACTCAGAATGTTAAGACTATGGATGACAACATTAGGAAATATTTTAAAAATCTTGATGATCACCAGAACCCTACTGAGAAGGATGTTGAACCCCCAGTTATTGATGTTGATGAAGAATACTCTGACAATGACTTAATTGCAAATATCAACCCTAGCATAGCTAGAAGGATGATGAACAGAAAAGGAAAGCAGGATGCTGCCAAAGAGAAGACTGTTGATGGTGTTCATAAGAAAACCAGGTCTGAGAACAAGACTGGAGTAGAAACTGTGAAGGCTGGATTGTCAAAAGGGAAGGTGAAAACTCGAGTACCTACTGGTAGTCTCTCAAAGCTTGTGAGACAACCAATAGCAAAGAAAAGGAAGGAGCCTGAACCCTGTGAATCTGATGAGGAATCAGAATTTGAATTTGATGTTGAAGACATTCCTCTCAAAAGGAAACTCTCCTCAAGCAAAATGCCTAAAGTCCCTGAAGTCCCCACTGACAACATTTCCTTTCACCATCCTGAGAATGCAAACAGGTGGAAGTATGTATGTTTGAAAAGGATAGCCTTGGAAAGAGAACTGAACAACAGTGCCATGGAATGTAAGGAGATCATGGATCTAATCAAAACTGCTGGTCTAATAAATATTGTGGTAAAGTTTACCAACTGCTATGAAGTTCTTGTCAAAGAATTCATAGTGAATTTATCTAATGGGTGTGCTGATGGAAAGTCAGCTGATTTTAAATGTGTATATGTGAGAGGAAGGAAGGTAAATTTCTCTCCCTATGAAATAAACAAATTCCTAGGAAGACCAGATGATGCTTGCCCTGAGCTAGAGGTTACTGACAACCAAGTGTGCCAAACCATCACTGCAAATCAAGCCAAGAGCTGGCCCTTAAAAGGGAAGCTGAATGCAAGCAAGCTGAGCATGAAATTTTCCATTCTGCACAAAATTGGTGCAGCTAACTGGGTTCCCACCAACCATAAATCAACCATCTCCACAGGCTTGGGAAGATTCATTTATACTGTTGGAACCAGGACAAACTTTGACTATGGCAAGTATATCTTTGATCAAACATTAAAACATGCTGGAAGCTATGCTATTAAAGGCCCTATTGCCTTTCCCTCTCTCCTATGTGGTATAGTCCTTGCTCATTATCTTGACATTCTAGTTGAAAAAGATACTGTATGCAAAAGAGCCCCTGCTCTTGGGTTGCACTATAAGCTATTTCAGGGAACACATGTTCCTGACATTGTCATGACATCAGCTGAGACATCAACTGTAAAGTCTCGTTCTACGAAAACTGATGTTATAGTTGTGCTGAAGGAAACCTGCAAAGAGCTTGATACAAGAAAAAGGACTCTTGAGGACCTGATTGCTAGACTAGAACAGGAGGAGATTGAAGGACAAAGAAGGGAAGAGGAAGCTGCTGAAGATAGTGCCTCCTCTGAATATGACAGTGCTTGAAGATCAGTGAAGTTGAAAAGTTTGCTGCTGGTACCTGATGCTGCAAATGATTTTTGATTTTTTGTGTTTTTATTATTCCTTTTGGATGACTGTATAACCTAAAAGTATAATGATCTTTGGCCTATTTATGGCTAAAGAGGGGGAGAAGATTTTGTGATAATTTTGGTAGAATTAGACTTGGTAGATATTATTAATTCTGCTGCTTTCTAATCTCTAATTGTTTAGGGGTTTTAGCCAAAAATTTGCCAAAGGGGGAGTTTGTAAGTGTTTGGTTGTTGGCGTGTTTTTTGGTAAAACCAGTTATGTGAATGTCATGACTGATGTCATAACATTCTGGGACACAAGGTACATTCTGCAGAAAAATAATGTCACACAGGAGCTGCTCAATATGAGTGTTTAGCTGATCATTATGCAATGATCATATTTATTGCATTCTACCAAAATCAGTAAACAGGATTCTTGTTGTCATAACCAATGTTAAGACATCCTGTACTGAACTAACATTTGTGCAGATTTATTATTTCTGAGAATTTTCAGGAATCTGGTTTATTCAGTCCAGATCAGATTCTCACGTGGACTTAGGTTAACTTTGCTTAACACTAATCTGGTTGTTAAAGTCCTATAACCAAGTCTTGAGGTTAACCCTAATTAACCCTAGCTATTTTCGTGGAAGCCCTAACAGAAGAATAGTTGGCTATATATTCATCATGAAGACTGTTGGTGAAAGATACTTTTGACAGAAGATCAATAAGGGGCTGTATAGTTGTAACTACTGTAATTCAAGAAATTATCATTGTGATAAGTGACTTGGAGTAGGATTTGATTGTAAGGGTTGTGTATCACTCAAAGCTTTGAAGCACGAGTGTTTGTGTCACTTGATTAAAGTTTTGAAGCAAAGTCAAGTTAGGGTTGTGTATCACTCAAAGCTTTGAAGCACGAGTGTTTGTGTTACTTGATTAAAAGCTGTGAAGCACAATCAAGTGTATGTTCTGAAGAGTGTCTTCATAATTTCATTAGTCAATTGTTTAGTATCACTGCTGTGATTGAGGGGGAGTGAGTAGGAACTCAGGTTTAAGTTGAACTTAGATTGAAGTTGCATTGGGTAGGTCTTAAGTGAAGGAGATAAACTGGTTGGTTTATTCCTGAATTAATATCTCTTATAGTGAATTTCCTCCCTGGCTTGGTAGCCCCCAGAGTAGGTGTTGTTACACACTGAACTGGGTAAACAATTGATTGTGTTCTTTACTGCTTTTAGATTTACTGTCTTGAAGAAAGTCAGATACGGTGTCATAACATTCACTGTGACATTAAGTATCTGCTGCCAGAATTTCAAACCTCAACACCCAAGATCCAATATTGTTAATGAAGTCCATGATCAAAAGTAAAATAATCAGAATATGTACAAAAATAAAAATGCATTTAATGAATAAAAATAAAAAAATAAAAAAGATTTTTAACTTGTTTTTAAAATGGAAATAAAAGGGAAAATAACAAACTATATTCAAAATATCAAAGAAAAATTAAAAGAGACCATAGAAAAATCAGAAATGATCTCAAAATAAATTTTTTGGTCATTTTTTAAATCAGAAAAGTATTTTTAAACTAATTAAAATTACTCAAATAAGTGAAAAAAGGATTAAAAATAGTATAAGTCACAATGAAATACTAGAAAAATTGCAGAGGGACAGAAATAGAAAATATGATGTATATAAAAAAATCAAAATTTCAAAAAGTCAAAAAGTATTTTTAAAAAAATTAAAATAAAGCAAACAAAACAAAAATTATGAAAAATATCAAACTATAAAATAAAAATATGAAAATATATTCACAAAATCAGAATAATTCAAGGTATTTTTGTATATTTTTTTCGTAATTTTTGGATTATAAATAAAAGAGTTGTGAATTTTTAAAGATAAAAGGAATTTAAAATATAATTTTGTAAAATAAAACAAATCAGAAAAAACCACGCGTGTTGGATCTTTCTCACTAATACACGCTGGCAAATCCAACGGACTTGAGGTGAGGGAGCATTATGGACCCAAGGCAAAGCACACACATGTATGACATTAAAATCCAACCAATGAAAATAAAATAATTGGCCTATTGTCATTGGTTGAAGAACGACACGTAGGTCGTCTTCAACCTCCAGCCTCCTGCAAATAGGGAAAATCTCAAATCCTTGAATCTGTAAATTTACGCATTCATAGTAGTACCATTATATGTGTCTACTTGAGACGATCACAACCATATGCTTGCAAAAAATTTATATAAAGCATATCATAGTCGATTTGGAAAAAACTAGAGATGTTTAAAATTATTAAAATCGAAAATCAGAAGGATCAAATGCATTGTTTCACCAAAATTGAGTTAATAGAAAGCATCAGTGAACATCAGAGACCATTCTAGTAATTTGAGTTAGAAGATTTGGTGCCTTAAACTACTTGAACAAAGTCAGATGAAGTTGCTCTGTAAATTAACTTGGCTAGCACGATTCTAGATACCTCAAGGCTTGATTCTTCTTCTGTTGGCTTCAGGGAAGTTCAAGGATGAAAGATCAATAAAGAAATTGAATTGAAAAGTGGATAAAATAGGAATTCGAAATCTCATAAAAGGGTGTTATAGTGGGAGTTTGACAGAGTGATTTTGGCTCTTCAAGCTTGCCAAAATGAGTGGGATAGAGCTTGTATTTATAGGAGAATCGAATGGGATCAACATGAGGGGTGAATGATGCAAATTCAAATGAATTCATGCACACTTGTGTACACGAGCAAAGTTTGCTATCATGTGCTTCAAAACTCATCTGATTGATGAATTTTGTCACTCTAAATAATCCAACTATCTTTGATGATCATGCTTAAGTGAAAAACGCGTGGTAACTTGATGATTAGAAGCCACATTATGAAAATTATGATCTGACTTGAAGTGAAACTTCAGTTTCAAGGTACCCAATTTAAAACAATGGTATTCACAACTCAAGGGGTCTTAGGGCGTGATTCTTGAATCTTTAGAAAGATGAGATCACAAACTTTACAATGTGCAAGGAATGTAATCAAATGGATGCTTGAGCCAAAAGTTGTGATGAGTCAAAGTTGAGAAAAATATGCTGACTTTTATACTTAGAAAAATTTCAAGTTTTCTCTTCAAAAATGACCTTGATCAATGATGCTAGATTGAAGTGGACTTTCCAAAGAGTATTGTGAAAAATTGAATCACTCAAAAAGATCAAAAGAAAATAAAAGATCCAAGGGTGATATAATACACTAGTGGGGATACAAAAAATAAAAGATCAAAAGAAGATTAGATGAGGAAAATAAACCACTGGTAAATAGAGTACTCGACTCTATTATGAAGTTACCGGCAGAAAACACATAGCCGCCACTAAACTTTATTTATCTCGAAGGAAGGGGATATATCGAGAAAACCACAAGAGAATGGCTAAGATGGTTTTGCAACCAAGAGAAAGGTTAAGGGAGTCAGTTATGCAAGGGGAAGGTATTAGCACCCCTCACATCCGTTGTACTCAACGGGATCCATTTTGTTTGTTTGTCTCTAAGGGTGTGTTTATCTACAACTATACTTGCTTAAGGGGAAAGAAAAGGGTTTTTTATTATTGCGTTCATGAGGGTTTCGCAACCCTTTGCCTATGTATCCTGTGAAGAAATCACAATACCGTAGTTCCTCTAGAAAATGGTTTATTTGTTAGTGTTTTTTAGTGGGTGACGTTAACACACACATTCTAGCAATAGGCATGGCCAGTTTCGCGGTAGAACGAAGATAACATGCCCTTTGGGGGATGTTTTGATTTGTTGAGTGTTTTGCGAGTTTTAAATTAATTCAAGTAATGATTAAAGTGTTTATGGATTTTTTTGATTTGTGAATGATGAGTTTTAATTACAAAAGACAAAGAAGGTTAAAAGGTGACTATAAAACCCTAATGATGTCATGTACAAGTGAGCTAAAAATATACTTCGACATAAAGCGATCGAAACAGGATTTAATCGCCTCATGGAGCTACCTAAGGGAGTATGGTATCAAGGTTTTAACGAATAAAGAAACTTAAATTATGAACGTTTTTTATGGTTTTTTGTTAAATTAAATAAATGCTAAATTAAAAGTAAACTAAATTTTTTTAAGAATAAATTCACAAAGAATTCTAAATTAATTTTAAATTTAAACTAATTAATGGAAATTATCTAATAATAATAAAACATTGTTATTTAATTAATTAGTGACTAAGCTATATTGATAATAATAAAAAAACTAAATAAAATTAGTGAAAGAAATAATAAAACTTAAGTTAGTAAGGGGGGTATAAGGTAGAAAGTGATGTTGAGGGGATAGTAATTCGTTGGGCTCAAAGGTAAAACCCAAACTGCTAGGCCCTAGTGTTCACAAAAAAAACAAGCAGGTAAAAAAATGCTGCGCCGGACCGGGTCAGAGGGTCCAGACCCAGCGACCCACTCAAGAACATGGGTTAAAGTAAACCCTAACACCAGACAACCAACATCTTCCCTGTTAATGCCAACACCATGAAATTGCAATCGCATCTACCTCAAAATCACTTCTATATGTAAAAACCATAACTCCCAGTTTCTCGTTTCACCTCTCAAACCCTCGATCATGCCATTCACCCTAGCATCAAACCGCTCCCTAATACTATGTGCTTTTATACAATGAGTGATTTGTCTCCAAGCCCTTTGTTTGGGACGTGATCCGGAGCGACCAAGATCATGCTTGACAGCACTGACGGGAAGAACCTTGCCATTGGCATTTGCGAGGAGATGAAGGACACGAATTTGGGGAAGCCATTCAGATATTAGGGTTTAGTTTGGACACTATTTCTGGTACTTTTGCTTGTTGTAGAAGAAGGTGGTTGAGATAAAACAGAGATTTTGGTAATCGTTGAGTTGGAGTTGCTGAACTTGTTCGATGGTTGGATGTAATAGGTATGCATTTTTTCTGTTTAAGTTCGATTCGCTTACGCTTTTGTGCCTTTTATTTATATTCTGATTTTTTCTATTTTCATGAAAGTAGGTCGGGTTGGTGAGAGGTTAGATGGGAGGATGCGGCCAGGAATTGAGAAAATAGGTTTGTCGTGGTGGAAACAGAATACGAGTGGGTACAGTAGCAGATGAAGGGAATTATGGGATGTTGTTAAAAGTCATTCTTGACTGCATTAGTCAAATTTGTTTTGATTTTCTTTATCTAAGTCAATTCACAATTTATAACTCTAAATGGAAAAGTGATTTCTCTTCTCCCCTTCCTCAACTTATCATTCTCAATAAGCTGATACTAAAAACAGATGTTTAATTTCTTTTGAAAATGTTTTCATTCATATTTGAAAATTTTGTGATTGTAGTTAATGGTAGATGAAGCAAGTGAGTGTTTGAACAATAAAATGGAGATGAAGGTTGTTTGATGGAGGGAGATAGTATACTGTTGAAGGCGGTGGAAGGGGTTATAATAAGAAGATTATGAGTTGGTTGTATGCAGAAACAATAACACAACAACAACAACAAAGATCCTATCGCAATAGTGGAATGCAACAACAACAACTGTAAAGAACAAAGAACAAACACAAAACAATATTTAAATAAAGTGAAAGCGAATTTACTGAGTCGGAGCTCCTTCGACGGGCCTTTAAATTTTCAGGTACAATTTCGACGCTCTTTTTACTTTCTGAAAACTGATTTCCCTTGCTTGCTGTATGTTTCTCTGTTGTTCCTTTTTGGGATTTTTACTGTCATGTTGTTGTTGAATGTTATAGTTTAGATTTGCGAAGATGGGATAGAGGGTATGAAGAGTATTGGAGATTTGTGATTCTGAAAATCTTTTTGGAGGAGTGAAGATGAGGTTGAAGAATGTATGAAGGTTTTCTAATCTTTCTACAAGTGTAACTGGTGTACTATCTTTTGGAATTTTCTGTGTGTATGCCTTATCTTTTTTACTTGGCAATTCTCCTCTTTTAGGTTTTCTGCCCCCCCCCCCCCCCCCCCTTTTGGTCAATGGAACATTGGCTTTTATATTGATATCAGGGTGAAAATTGGAGGGAAGGTTTTGGTGAATTTGAAAAGAATTGGATTTCGGACTTTATGATTTTTAAGTGCAGGTTTTATGTTGCTTTTTCTGATATTATTTTCAGGCTGTTTGGAGCAGGTGTGGCACAGGTTTTACAGGGCTGGCTTTTGATATGTTGTGGATTGTTTTAACAGATTTTTTTGGACCTATTCTAGTGGTTCATAACAGTGATACGCTCTATTCTTTTTCTCCTTATCTTTCTATGATATAAAGTTGTCCTGCTTTTTACATAATTCTGAAGGGTTAGCATTTTAGGAAAATGATGAGGCATAGGGTTTTGTGAGCCATTGCTAGCTTGCTGTTTTCTTGCTAATCCTGGGTTGTTGGCTATTTTAGTAGCCTACTGCTAAGCTTGCAGCCGCTGCTGGCTGCTGCCGCTGTTTGTTTTACTTGTTGCTGCTGTTTGTTTCTTTGATTGTTGCTGCTGTTTTGTTACAGCTACTGCCTATTGCGCTTGTAGCTTGCTGTTTTGAGTTGCTTGCTAGCCTGTTTTAATACAGCTATTGTTTGCATTCTGATGCTGATTTTCTTGCCAATTGGGACTGTTTTGATGCCGCTTTTGCAATGAAATGGTTTCGAATTTCTTTTCCCTTTTGTGAACCAAAACCCAAGCTTTTGTGATTTGCAAAATAGGAGAAGATAGCTTATAATTGAAACCAATTTCTGATTCCAAATGCCAACCCTAATGATGAAATGAGAATTTATTTTAACAATTAATTCTTGCTTGGAATTTTATTCACATATTGATGTTAGCTAACTTTTCCTCTTTCTTGTTTAATGATCAATGAGGATCGGACGACCAAAGTGAGGTTTAAAGATGAAAAGTCCATGGATAGCAAGGAGTGTGTAAGGGTTTCTTGAAGATGAAACAAAATAAAAGTGAAGAAAAAACATTCAATTCTTTATTGTAAACAAACAATTGCAACTTGTATTTCAACTTTTAATCTGTTTTTTAAATTGCCCCAAAAATGTAACTTGAATACAAAACTTGAGTGAATTTTATTAAATATGAACTTTGTTGTATGGAAATTGGATAAGTCTTGACTCTTGCTTGAAATTTAAAATTCCCACTTGAATGGTTTGAATGATACACATAGCTTTTGTAACTTGAACTTTAAGAAATTACAGATGCTCTTAGTAACTTGTATTTCAAGTAAAACATATGCCTTGTCTTTTAACCTCACTCTTCGTATCGTGTTCAAATCAAAATTGCACTCTCAATAAGAACTTCAACTTTGATATCCAAACCACCAGTAACTTGTAACTAAAGCAAGAAAAACATGCCTTAATTATCATATGATCTCACAATATCCTCTCTTGTTTTATAGCTCAAATACTTGCAATATTAGTCACAACCCTTGACCATAATCTGAATTATGTAACAGGCTCAAACATGATGATGCACATTGATGAAGAAAAATCTTGAGGTGTTGAAGATAATCAAAAACCTAATCCAGGACCTTAAAGAATATCCTTGTGACTTGATGAAGAAGGAAATCCACGATACCTCAGAACTTCATTCCACAATCCTCTAATCGAGAACCAGATGAATTTTCCTTTTACCTGATAAAGAAAACCTCAAACTAAAGTTAACCATAAGAATGGCACAACCCTAATGCTTTAAACCAAAGTTCCTGATTCCATGTGATGCATGATATGAAAACGACTTAGTGAAAAAGATGCAAATGGGATGCAAAGTCTAAGCCAGACAAAAGTGAAAAGGTAGGGAAAATTTGGGGTACGACAGCTGCTCCTATTTAATTGCGTTAAACCTGAAGGTGAGATTGGCATCAACCTTTAAAAAGTTCAAGGTGGAAGATGATTAAATACCAGGACCTGAAATTTATCCTAGAGAGATGGTGTGAGTATTATTTGTTTGTGATGTATGCTAGGGAAATAAATGAATGTCTGGTGAACTGGTCATGACGGATAAATGGGGTTTAATAATGATAGCTCACATTGGGGTAATGGTGCCAAAACAAGATCCCCATGGAAGTGGGTGTTAAAGGGACTGAAATGATATGGTTGACGATGTCATAGTGACTGGGAGAAGGATTACTGACAAAATGATAACTTAAAGACGATGGGTAGAACCCGATGACAGCAGAAAAGCTATCGTGAGGGATTCAGCTATCGTGAGGGATTCACGACCCAAAAGAAAAGTAAAGACCACGGGTAAAGATTGATGTATGACTTATGACTCGAGAAAAAGGAGGTCATGAGGGTAAGACCGGCGAGCGACCTACGACCCAAGAAAAGATGAAACGAGGGTAAGATCTATGGAAGACCTATAACCCGAGAAAAGATAGCGTGAAGGTAAGATCTATGGACGACCTACGACCCAAGATAGGATAAAGAGAAGGTAAGATCTACGGCCAATATACCACCTTAAAAAAGATAACGTAAGGGTAAGATCTACAGACAACCTACGACCCTAAGAAAATATAACATGAAGGTAAGATCTACGGACGACCTACGACCTTAAAATGATAACGCGAGGGTAAGATTTATGGATGATCTACAACCTCAGAAGTGATAACATGAGGGTAAGATCTATGAACGACATACGACCCTAAAAAGATAATCTGAACGTAAGATCTACGGATGACCTATGACCTTAAAAAGATAACGTGAGGGTAACGTCTACGAACGACATATGACCCTAAAATATAATGTGAAGGTAAGATCTACGAATGACCTACAACCTTAAAAATATTATCGCGAGGGTAATGTCTATGGGCAACCTACGACCCTAGAAAAGATACGGTGATGGTAAGATCTACGGACGACCTACGACCCAAGAAGAGATAACGTAAGTATTGAGAGCTGGGGAGTGCAATGTACTGGCACCGTGGTTTATTTTGGTTGGTAGTGTAATGATAGATGTTAACTGGGAATTATAAGGATGATATTCTTTGTGGGGATGTTTTGTTGACTTGGGATTGATCTGGGGCTTTCGGCCAAGGTACCAAATCTGGCTCATGCTTCATATGCATTTTGAAATGTGGCAGGATGACCCATGGATATGTTATGCGTTTGAGGATGCAATGTAATATGCAGTGATGATTATTGTATGCAAAGTGTAAAATATCAGGCTCATTGGGGTTCGCTGCCCATTGTCTTGAGATACCAAAACAGATTGGTACTTGAAAACTAAGAGAATTAAGTTAGCCTTATCGAGTTCACTGGGATTAAATCGTGTAGAGGAGGAGTAGCTTGATCTTACTTTCTTCATATGCTGGATTTCTTGTGAATGACTGAGCAGAGACGTGGATCTCATCAACTACCCCATGTTTCTCGGTGTTGGAAAATCGGGTGCTCAGCCGTCTTGTAAGGAGGTGACAAGGATGAAAGCTTGGTCAAAGTGACCATTATGACTTGCTACCTGCACAGAAAAACAAACACTTGAACGCCATGGCATTCCCTTGGGATGCCTTCATATCCATGTAATGTCATGTTTCTCATCTTAACTTGTGATTTTTATTGCCTTGTTATTTTCAATGCAATGCTTAACAAATAATTTAAATCACGATTCACAAACAAAAAGTAAAGTGAAAAGGACATAACAAAAATTTTTGGTGGAACGAAATTTTTTTTAATGAGTTTGTCCTGTGAATAGGCATTCGTACATGGAGACAACTCCTAAATGAGGAAGTTACGAAGAAAAGATAAAATACAACGAGTAAAATGGCAATAATAAAATCTCGAACTTACATTAAAACTAATATTGCTATAGTCCCCATATCTTGGGTCATCCTAGTGTTGTGCTTCTGAAGAATAATAGTTGAATTGATCCATCCCGTGTTAGGAGGGTGTACTTGTCATTCGTGAAGAGTCTTCAGACTGCAGTCTCTCGCTTTTTGTCCCTCATTTTTTCCTGGATCGCCCTTTCGGGTTTTCAATCCACCGGGACACCCATTTTTACCTAAGCCTCCCTTTCGAGTTTTGGACTTAGAGGGTTATTCTTTTTTTTTCTTTTTTAGCCCTAACTTTTGCCTAAGCTGCCCTTTCGGGTTTTTGACTTAGCGGGTCTTTTTATGCGTAATATTTTTTTATTGAGTCTGAATTGACTGGAAGCGAAATGTCTTCCCCATCCATGTTTGTCAGGATTAGAGAACCCCCTGAAAAAGATTTCTTCACGATGTACGACCCCTCATAGTTGGGAGTCCACTTGCGTCTTGGATCAGTGTGGACCGAGAGAATCTTCATTTAGATCAGGTCAACTATGTGGAACTCTCGAGGTCGAATATTTTTATCAAATGCTCTCTTGAGACGCTGTTGATATAACTGACCATGACAAATGGCTGCCAGGTGATTTTCTTTGATGAGATTGAGATGGTCGAGCCTTGTTTGAATCCATTTAGCTTCATCAAGTTTAGTATCCATCAGAACCCTCAAGGAAGGAATCTCCACTTCGACTGGGAGCACCGCATCCATACCATAGACTAGGGAAAAAGGAGTTTCCCCAGTGGAAGTACGCACTGAAGTTCGATAGTCGTGCCGAGAAAAAGGCAACATCTCATGAAAATCTTTGTATGTTCTCAGCATTTTCAAACAATCTTCTTGTTAGCAGCTTCGACTACCCCATTCATCTTCGACGGGTAGGGTGATGAATTATGATGCTCAATCTTGAACTCTTCACACATTTCCTTCATCATTTTGTTGTTGAGATTCGACCCGTTATCAATGATGATCTTGTTAGGAGTTCCATACTAGCATATGATTCCTTTCTTGATGAAGCGGCTGACGACTTGTTTGGTCACATTCTTATATGAAGCTGCTTCCACCCACTTGGTGAAGTAGTCAATAGCAACGAGAATTAACCTATGTCCATTTGAAGCCCTCGGCTCGATCCGTCCAATCATATCAATGCCCCACATTGCGAATGGCCATGGTGAAGTTATCACATTCAAAGGAGTGGGAGGAATATGTATCATGTCTGTGTAAACTTGACATTTGTGGCACATCTTCGCATACACACAACAATGACTTTCCATCGTCATCCAGAAATAACCTGCTCGTAGGATTTTCTTGGCCATGGAATATCCACTAGCATGAGTCCCAAAATAGCCCTCGTGAATTTCTCGTATGATGGATTCTGCTTCGATTCTATCCACGTATCTGAGTAGAACCGAATCATAGTTTCTTTTGTACAAAACGTTTTTTGACAGTAAAAACATGGATGCCAACCTTCTAAGATTCCTCTTATCACAAATTGTAGCACCCTCGGGGTACTCTTGCTTCTCAAGATATCTTTTGATGTCGAAATACCATGGATTTTCGCCTGACACGTCTTCAGTTGTGAGACAATGAGCAGGGAAAATGTGTGTTGGCTCCTTGTAACGGAAGATTCTTATATTAGATGCATGATTCAGATAGCTGACTTTGAACGTTGCTGCTAAAGTGGCCAAAGCATCTTCCAGTTGATTTGCTTCTCTAAGAATGTGCTCGAAGGTGATCTCATCGAAAACGGGCAACAACTCTAATATGTAATCCCGGTATGGAACTAAATTAGGGTGTCTTGTATCCTAATTACCTCATACTTGATGTATTACTAAGGCAGAGTCCCCATAAACTTCAAGAATTTTGATCTTTAAATCAATGGCTGCTTCAAGACCCATTACACTAGCTTCGTATTTTGCGACATTATTCGTACAATCGAAACGTAACCTGGTTGTGAAAGGTATGTTATTATTGCATGGAGAAGTCAGAATTTCCCCAATGCTATGGCCCATAGCATTTGATGCACCATCGAACGTGAGAGTCCATCACTCCACTGGTCCAGGTCCTTCTTTATCATCAAGTTTCATGACATCCTCGTCTGGAAAATCAAACTTCATTGACTGATATTCTTCCAATGACTGGTGACGAGATGGTCAGAAAGAATGGTGCCTTTTATATCCATTTGTGTGACGTACTGGATGTCATACTCAGACAAGAGCATTTGCCACCGAGCCAGTCTTCCTGTAAGTGATGGTTTCTCAAAGATGCACTTTATCGGATCCATCTTAGATATCAGAAATGTAGAATGCGTCAACATGTATTCCTCAAACGTCGAGCTGCCCACGTAAGAGCGTAACAAGTATTCTTGAGTAATGAATACCTTGATTCAAAATCAGTAAACTTCTTCCTCAGGTAATAGATGGCGTGTTCTTTTCATCATGTATCATTATGTTGTCCGAGCACACAACCCATAGATCCTTCAAGCACAGTCAAATACATGATGAGAGGTCTCCCTGGAATTGGAGGTATGAGTATTGGTGGTTCTTGAAGGTATTGCTTAATCTTTTTGAAGGCTTATTGACAAATTTCATCCTAATGGACATCTTGATTCTTGCACAACAGTTTAAAGATGGGTTCACAGGTCGTAGTAAGATGAGAAATGAACCTGGATATGTAATTCAATCTTCCAAGAAACCCACGTACTTCCTTTTCATTTTTCGGTGTCGGCATATCCTGTATTTCTCTTACCTTGTCTGGATCTACTTCAATTCCCCGTTGACTCGTGATAAAACCAAGCAACTTGCCCGATCGAACCCCTAAGGTGCACATGTTGGGATTAAGCCTTAACCTGAACTTTCATAGACGATCAAACAACTTCTGCAAATGGACCAAATGTTCTTCCTCAGTTTATGATTTCGCAATCATATCATCCACATACACCTCAATCTCCTTATGAATCATGTCGTGAAAGAGAGTCACCATAGCATGCTGATATGTCGCACCAGCATTTTTAAGGCCAAAAGGCATGACTCTATAGCAAAAGGTTCCCCAAGGAGTTGTGAAAGTTGTTCTATCCATGTCTTCTAGAGCCATCTTTATCTGATTGTAACATGAGAACCCATCCATGAAGGAGAACACTGAAGACTGAGCAGTATTATTAACCAATACATCAATATGAGGCAAAGGGAAATCATCCTTTGGGCTTTCTCTATTCAAATCTCGGTAGTCAACACACATATGCACCTTGCAGTCTTTCTTAGGTATAGGCACAATGTTAGCAATCCAAGGCGGATAATTTATCATAGATAGGAAACCTACATTGAGTTGTTTCTAAACTTCTTCTTTGATCTTCAAAGCCATGTCGGGTCTGGTCCTTCGTGGCTTCTGCTTTACAGGAAGAGATTCTGGCTTGTGTGGCAATCTGTGCATCACTCTATCAGTGTCTAAACCGGGCACGTCTTCATACGACCAGGCGAAGATTTCAGCATACTCTCGAAGCAACTCAATCAACCCCTTCTTTTCTTCCCTTTGCAAGGCATCACCTATCTTGACTTAACTCTTTACCTCTTCAGTACCAAGATTGATAAATTTTGTTTCTTCCTGATATGGCTGGATGACCTTCTCTACCTGTCTCAAGAGTCTTGCTAGTTCTTCACGGACTTCATAATCTTCCCACTATCTTCCTTAGCACGGTCAATTGAATTGTCAAGGATATAAGGAAACATAGCACTATCATTTACGATGGAGTTCGATACAGATCTGCATGTTTGATGATTTTATATTTTATTTTAGAAAGTGTAAGAAAATATTTAAAATATGAAAAGAAAAGTATTGCCATTTTTATTTTTTCAAAAAGTAAAAGTAAAAGAAAAGACAGGGAACAAAGTTGTATGCGAAAGTGAGATTTTTCATTCAATTTTAAATGGATATTGAAACATAAGAGGCCCTTCTACAAGTTGTCGCTATGCCTTGGGCTGGGCATATGACTTAATGGAAACAAAAAATTACACATCAAGGAAAACAACTTCAAATATATCCACGGCAATCCAATTGTTGAGCTCCTGGTCCGGTGCAATATGATAGATAAATCTGGAAACATCTTCATCATCACCTTCATCATCTGTCGAGAGCACTTGTCCCTCTTTTCTTATAACATCACTGATGAACACTTCAGAAATTGGGGGAACCGCTTTCCTTTGAGGGGAACCAAACCAGCTTGCATGGAGGACGATGGCTGATACCCAAGACCATAGCGATCTTTCTTCTCTGGTATTTCAATCAATTTACCCCATCCATCATGAGGAGGTCTAGCTTCCATGAGGGCTTTGGCATCCTTCAAAGAGGCCATGGGTGCTTCAAACTTCTTACCTTCCATGACGGGGAACTTGTCAACAGTAACAATCTCCAGAGCTTAAAAGGGAAACTCTTACACCTCACCTTCCACTTCCACATAACGGTACGTTGTCAGATTGTGAATCACTATATCTTCTTCTCCATAAGTGAAGATCACTTCGTCATTTACAATGAACTTCAAGTGTTGATGAAGAGTAGATGTCAAAGCTCATGCTACATGGATCCATGGACGACCCAAAAGGAAAGTGTAGGATGAATAGATGTCCATAACATAGAATGACAGATAGAAAGTGTAGGGACCAATCTTGATAGGCAAGTCCACTTCTCCATCCACAAATCTTCTTGAACCATCAAATGCTCAAACACTTAGGGTGGAAAGCCTCGTCATTACCCCATCCATATTCAGCTTAAGCAGAGTAGCCTTAGGCGTCACATTGAGTGAAGAACCCGTATCTACTAAAACTCGAGATAAAACCGTATCCAAACACTTCATGGAAATGTGCAGCGCTTTGTTATGGGCTCTGCCTTCAACTGGGAGCTCATCATCACAGAAACCCAAAAAATTTCCTACAGTAATATTGGTTATGATCCCTTCAAACTGTGCCACAGAAATGTCTTGTGTAACATGGGAAGAACACAAAATCTTCAGTAAGGCATTGCGATGAGTCTCTGAACACAATAGAAGATACAAGATGGAGATCTTGGATGGCGTCAGGTTGAGTTGATCCACCACTTTGTAATCACTTCGCTTAAGAATTCTCAAAAGCTGCTCCGCTTCTTGTCCTACATAAGGTTCGGGCTAACTATCAATCACTTTCTTGCCCCTAGCCTTGGCCAGAGCATCAGTGTTAGTTACTTTGGGAGGCGGTGGTGGGGGAGAAAAGATCCTACCACTACGAGTCATGTTACTGGTTCCTGCAATGTTGGTAATATTATTGTCAGTCACGGAGGACAGTCGTACTCCTTCCCATGAATATAGACCACATTATACTCCCACAAAACTGCCCTTGAGTTGTTTCACGGAGGAGGAATAGGAGCTTGAATTGTTGTGGGGGTAGCGGGAGCCTAAATCATTACTGGGGTAGTAGGAGCCTGAATTGTCAACGGGGTACTTGGTCTTACTGAGATGCTTCTCGGATAATAAAGAATTTCCAAGACATTAATCTCTTCTCTACTTGTAGGACGCCTTCATCCATTAGTTGTTGGATAGCCGTCTTCAAACTAGTGCACTCTTCAGGTTTAGAGGAACAAGTTAAGAAAAAAATCATAGAGTTCTTGCAACATCTCGTGCTCTAACAAATGTTCTCTAACAGTTCCTAATGACATCTTGATCTCGTCAACCTTGGTTACCAAAGTCTGTTCACTACTTTCTTCAATAGCATTGGCCACTGCCCTTGGGTGAGGAGGGATGGGATTATTCTAAATATTAGGACCAATAGGGTAGAAATTGATGGCCTTGGCATAGAGGAGGTCTTGAACTTTATATTTGAATGCTCTACAATTCTCAATCGTGAGGCCTGGGGCTCCCAAATGAAATCCATAATGAGCATTAATGTCATATCCCTTGGGGAGAGGATTTGGTGGGGGACCAAGTTCATGTAGTTGAACCAAATGATTCACAAGTAACTGAGGGAGAAGCTAAGCATAAGACATAGGAATGGGATAAAATCTTATTCCAGGCGCTCTCTGTCTCTGGGGAGCTCTAGGACCTTGTGGTTGTTGATTCCGTCGTTGATAAGTTGGAGGTGGTGCAAATTATTGTTGTGGAAGATATTGTGGTTGAGGAGTAAAAGGTTGTTGTTGGGCCATCCAGGGTTCTGGAGTTGTAGAAGCATACACTTGAGGAACAAATTGATTAGGAATAGCAGCAGGTGTTGGAAAATAAGGAAACCGGACTTGAGGATATACGGGAGCTTTTCCTTGGTTGATGGTGACAACACTAGTCTCACCTTCTTTCTTCTTGACGAAACCAGAAAATGGCTTTCTACCAATTCCATTATTGTTGTTGGTATTGTTAGGGACACCTTGGATCATTCTAGCCTTAATATAAGTGTCAACACTTTCTCCAATAATGACCATATCAGAAGAAAAAAAAGTAGAGGTAATGCTGAGCATGTGTTGGAGATAAGGACCTTGTAGAGTACCCATAAACAAATCAATAAATTGACGATCCAAGAGAAGAGGTTGGACCCTTGCAGCCAGTTCACGCTATCTTTGAGCGTGCTCTTTGAACGACTCTTCAGATTTCTGTATCATCCCTTGAAGCTGAGTACGCCTATGAGCCATTTCCGTATTATAATGATAATGTTTCAAAAAGGCGTCAGCAAGTTCTCCCTAAGTATTGACATGAGTTATTTCTAGTTGCACATACATGTCCAACGGTGCCCCGGTCAAGGTATCTTGGAAGAAGTGCATGAGTAACGGTTCATTTTCAGCATAGGCTGCCATCTTGCGACAGTAGGAACATAGATGAGTCTCTGGGAAGGAGGTGCCTTTGTATTTGTCAAAATTAGGAACCTTGAATTTCGGAGGTATAACTACCCCAGGAACGAGACACATTGCAACAGTAATGAATCCAGAAGCCTTGATACCCTCCATGGATTTGAGAGGCTCTTCGAGAGCATGGTAAATTTTTGTAGTTTCGGCCACTCCAGCGGCAAGATTCACCTGAGGTTCATCAAGATCAATGACTTCGTGATGATCATCAACATCATTCCAAGGGGATCCAATAGGCGTCTCGATATTTGCATCATCATTCCTCTCATTAGCAGAAGTGGAGGGAGCAACTGTAGAAAGCTTGGAAACACTTTGATGAAACTCTTCTTGACCCTTGATAACAACATGAAGGTTTTCCATAAGTTTATCTATGCGAGTGCCCATGGTGTCCATATCTCAGCGGAGAGCATTATGATTTTCTTCAAAAAGATCCATAAGTCATCGTTGGTTTCTTCTTGCATGGTAGGAATATGGAGAAGTCCTCTTTGCTGTTCACTAAAGTCTGATGGAAAAGGGACCCCAATAAGTTTTGTTGTGAATAATGAATGCATGATAGTTGAATGAATGCTTTATCTTCATTTTTGTGGAAATCCAAAGACTCATCTATCTTTTAAAATATTTTTTTCATTTTTGAAAAGCTCGACCAACGAGACTTTTCTTTGGAATTCCTTAGATATGAGATATATATACATGATGATATGATGTCATGGTATGATATGGAATAAAGTTCCAGCTCCACATATTTTGGATAATTGTTGTGTACTCCTTTGCATAAGTTGAAAGTAATAGGATCAAAAGTCTGACGTCACAGGCATGGAGTCAAAGTAACCACCCATAAGATATGTACTAGGGGTTTATCACCTGCGAACAAGGTTCTAGGGAAATCTCAGAGTCTACGCTCTTCCTTTGGATATTATCGACGTTCTAATTACTTGGTAATCGGTAATATTAACAGGAAAAACTTGTCCGAGTGTAGCATCGCATGACAACTACTTCCAGATTACTCTGTTATAGTCTCCGCACTACACCTAAAAAGGCCAGGATGGGTTAATGGTTCTACGACCCTCAGCTTCTCGAGTTCCCAGGTTGAAAGCAACAATGTCTTCCCAATTACTCGGTAAACATTGATACTTTCAAGGGGACCTCCACTGAGTGGGGGATTTTCATGCCTCCTTGTTGTACCCCAAAATTTGCCCTCCCATTTTCACACAAGACATACCCCTAGAGGTTTTCAATTGCTCAAGGTGGACCAAGGATTGACCAGACAACTCTCCTACTAAGGCAATGAACCCCAAACTAGGGTTTCAATTTTCATCAAGATGTTTGAGCTCCAAGGGTATACAGTGCTTCCCATGGTCCTAATATGTCCTCAAGATCATCCATCCTAAGTTTCATGCTTTGCTCAATAAGTTTGCTCAAACAATTGCTCAAGTATTGGAAAATCAACTATCCTAGGTCAAAAGTCAATTGTGACCTATATATAGTCAAACTTCAAGATTTTTGGTCAACATCAAAATTTTGAAGTGATAACAATCATTTGATCAAGGGTTGATCATGATTCCTCAAGAAATGCTCCTAATTCATCAAAATTCAAAAATAGAAAATTAGGGTTTCTATAGGAAAAGTCAACCAAACTTTGACCAAGCATAACTTTCTCATAATTTATCAGAAATTTTCCAACCAAAGCTCATTTGGAAGAGAATCCAATTCCCTACAACTTCTCTTCATCCCTCAAGTCCAAGAAATTCACCATTTAAAAGATACAAGATCATACATTACAAGTCATTTTTAGAAAGTCAATAAAAGCCACTTTTTGCCAAGACCTTTATAATCAAGATAACATATTCAAAAGTAAAATTGGTCAAAAGAGGGATTGAAGTAGACATATTAAGCTTTCCAAAAAGTAAACAATCATCATCATGAGATAAAAATTGATCAATTTGTGGCTTAACCAAGTTGGGAAACTTTGGGAAATTTCAAGAAATATGCATTGGGCAATTTTGAATTTTTAAGGCAATGGCTCAAATTTTTTAACTTCAAGCATATCTCTAAGACCATAGAGGACCCCTAGGACCATTTTTGCATAGTCTTGATTTTATTTTCATTTTATATTAATTTTGTTTAATTAAAAATAAAATAAATCAATATTATTGCAAAGTATACGGGCCATCATCATTTGGGCTTGGTTTGGTACATGGGGAGGCCTCAATTTTTGTGTGCAGCAAGGCCAGTTCAGTCTAGGTACATTCAAATTTGAAAATGGACAAAATCCATTAACTTTGGCCAAGGCTACAAATGGAAATTCATGGCATTGAAAAGCTTGTCCATAACTGTTACAAACATGGCATTTTTGTGTCCTCTCATCATTCTCTATACAAACAAGCTTCTGGAAAGCATCAAAGAGAGATACATGACCTGGAGAACCCCTGTCCAAATTGTAAAAAAACAATAAAGTTGTCAAACTCGAATTTCCATTTCCAACTTGTTTCAGTCCCAAACAAGTATCAAAACATACTCTTGGAGAGCCTCTGAAGCCATTGTAATCATTCCCAAGGATTGAAGTTTGCAGAATCGTGCACAACCTTCATCAGAGTTTGCATATGTTCTTGATTTTCATTCCTTTAATTCAGGTATAATAAACGCATTCTAGCTATATATTCATGTTCATCGTCATATTTTCAATGATTCTGGTTGGTTTAACTGGAGTTTAAGCGCGGGAATCATATTCGCCATAGCTAGGGTGCCAAAGGTCCCAGATTGGGGACTCCATGTACAGGTTAAATTAGGCCCAATTAAGGGTCAATTCATACTCGGGAGATCACGAGCGATCGATCCATGGCTTTATCTGAGAATTATATTGCTGGTGCTGAATTTTTTAAAATGCAGAGGTTATAGCTACGGAAGTTGTCTGTAGGTAAAAGCTTTATGCCTAAAACGACAGTTCTTTGGAGAATATGACTAGGTGGCAGCCCATCACTGGCCAGTTTGAATCTGGCGCGCATTTTATTTTATTTCCAAATATTAATCTTGTTTTCCTATATAATATTATTGTGTTGTTGCTTGTATAAATAAGCTTGGAAGTGCAGATGGCCAGGGAACGAGCATGCAAAGTCAAAGACGTGGGTTCGATCTTGGAAACCCAATTTTGCATTTTCTAATATTTCTATACAGGATCTAATGCACCACTAGTCAACGTGCCCATCATGCAGCTCATGATCTGACCATCAGATCCATCTCCATCCCAAATCTAACGCCCAATACTCATACTCCCCATGGTACATCCTCAGAAGAACGCAACATTGGAGCAGGCGCTGACAATTGGGCCACCAGCAAAATGGGCCTAACACAAATTCAGCAAGGCACCCCAGATTGCTATCATCAGCATGCCCAATTTTCTTTCGTTCTATTTTTTTAATTGTTTGTTTATTTTTTTCTAATTAATTGTTTACCATTTAAACAATCTTTTTTACTCAATCATAAAGCCAATCAAAAATCATAAAAATACTAGGATTAGTTTTTTTTATAAAAAATTAGTTTTGCTATTTAATTAGTTTAATTTAATTAGGGTAATTAATTTCTTTTTCATAATTAAATTTAATTAGAGATTAGGTTTTAATTGTAATTAAATTACTTTTCTCAAATAAAAATACAAAAACATTAGAATTAGGGTTTTCCTAAAATAAAATAACAAAAATATTTTCTTTTTAGATTTCCTTTGAATTTAAACTTTAATTCCTCGTATTTTATTTCATCGCGCGTATTCCATTCATTATTTTTTCCAATTAATGTAATTGCTCCGAGGTTTGTAATAGTCAAAGTTAGGATATTTAATGCTTTTATTTCCCCAGTTTTGGTTATGTAATTTCCATCCCCCGAGGCCTTGTAATAGTTAGACTCTAAATTTCTCGCACTTTATTTTCTGCTATTAATTAAATTGTTAGATGAATGATAATAGGATTGTATGCGAAAGATAAATCAATGATTAAAATGGTAGATCATCCTAAATGTGCAAAGATAAATAAACTGAAATCAAACATTTGCACATGCTCACCCCTAGGGTATCTCCCACTTCGGTTTCCTCGGAAATACGGTCACTATTCTTGAACGTGAGAATTCTTAATGATTTTCATCTAATTCAGAGATCACAAGTCCCTTTAGAAGGTCACCTCGGTAAAACAAAATGCGATCTTAGAACTTTAGGACAGTTACTAAGAGATCTTGCCCTGTTGCCTTAAGTGACTGTAATCGTCCCTTTCGATTGTCCCTCAAACTCCAACGATGGAGCTACCTACTCCTTAATAGTAGGATAGCGATGTCTAAAGGAAATAAGAAAACGAATAGTCTTTTTCGAGTAGGTAGAAACTTTTAAGTACTTGCTCAAAACAATTAATTTTTCACACTTACACTTTCAAAAACTTTTCAAATAAAGTTTTCAAAAATGCTTTATCACACTCTTGAGGAATGATACAAGAGTTACCATAAAGTGAAACACCGCACTAAGGCATTTTCAATCTTTTCAAAAGACACACAAAAGCAATTTCAAAATGAGCAAGTACCTAAGAGCCCATGGAAAACCTTGGATAGAAAGGGTGATAACACCTTCCCTTTCTATAATCTACACCCCGTACTCATAAACATCTCGAAAAAGGTTTTTTCTATTCTTTTTACCTTTTCCTTTGTTGGATAAAATAAAAGACGATGGAGACTCTTGCTTACCGCGACATTTGCGAACACAAATGCAAAACCAGTATTAACAGTCAATTCTGCCACCGTATCACAGAACTGGTGACTCTGCTGGGGATCATGATTTATAAAGTGGGGTTTACCTTAGGATATAGGTCATTTTAATTGCTTCTTTGGCTTGTCCTGTTTGATTTACTTTTAAGGGTATTTGTTTGGGTTGTTTGGATCCAAAACCCGGATCGAGGAATTCCTTTTAGGTACGTAGCAATATACTGTGAGGGAGCTGTGCATAGTATACCGACAGGGTTGAAGAAGTAGCTACGTTGATGTGATACTTTGGTGTGTACCGGTAGCCCTTGAGTAATCAAGGAGAATACGGGACCGCTACATGGTATCATAAAGTGTCAAATGACCTTAGCACCTTAATTGACCAACTTGGCTTTTTAAGACTTAGTGAGATAGCCGTATTTGGTGTAAACCCAAAGTCGGTTGATACTAGATGCTACACTCATTGAGGTTTGACTCTTGAGTTTTGTTTAGTGGCAAGTCATTTGTCTATCGGAAAAAAATTTGGGGGAAAGATCAGTGATATTGAGATCCCTTAGAACCCGGTTACTATATTTAGGACAGGTTGAACCAATCCAACTTTAAGAGGGTATTACCTTAAAACCCATGCAAGCCTTAAACCTAAGGTCTTTGTGTGATTTGCTTGTGTTTGCTATATCTTCTATATCGGAGCATAATCATGACATCATAACGTAGCATATCATTCTAACCATTTCAAAGATTCTTAGGGTTTATTTTGTCTTATTTTGTAGGACATGGCCCTCGCCCGCAAATTCACTATCCAAGTTAGTCTGGTAAAGGTACTTCCTCAACTTAAGGAGTTAGTATCAAGGGTTCCTGAAAGCTCTCCCTTCACTGAAAGACATGGTCGACTTCTCAGCTTGGTTACTTCAAACCCTGATGAAGAAATGTTAAAATTGATCTTTCAATTATTTGACCCTCTACATCACTGCTTCACTTTTTCGGATTACCAGTTAGTGCCTACTATGGAGGATTTTTCTCTGTTACTGGGGGTACCTATCCTTAACAAGGTACCTTTAAATGGTATGGAAAGATACCCTAAAACTGAAGATATTGCTAAAGCTCTGTCCTTACAACAGTCTGACGTAATAGAAAATTGGGAAACCAGGAGAGGTGTCAAGGGTTTTTTTGGCTAAGTTCTTGTTTGAGAAAGCTCATCATTTTTGGGATACCCTAGACTTACAAGCTTTTGAAGAGGTGTTAGCCCTTCTCATCTATGGGTTTTTAGTGTTTCCTAATATGGACCAACTCATAGACGTGAATGCGGTTAAGGTTTTTCTGTCACGCAATCCAGTACCTACTCTGCTTGGAGATATCCTACATTCTCTGCATATTCGCACTATAAAGAAAAGAGGGACCCTTCTGTGTTGCACTCCTCTTTTGGCTAGGTGGTTTATTTCTCACCTACCCCGATCCGTCTTGAAGAACGAACAGGGTTTGAGATGGTCTCATAGGCTAATGACTCTTACACATTCAGGTATTCATTGGTGTCCTCGATTCTCGGAGAATGTTACCATCATTGATCGATGCGGAGAATTCCCTAATGTCCCTCTCTTAGGCATTAGGGGAGGAATCACTTATAATCCTTGTTTGGAACTGCAACAATTTGGATATGCGAGAAGGAATGGACCTCATGATACACTGATCCAAGGAATCGCCTTCGACTATAAGAATGATGCTCAGGGTTACCGTAAAAGGTTCATGCGAGCTTGGGGCGTGGTACATAGAGTTGATAGCAAGACATTGGGGCACAAGAATTCTATCCATTTTGAGCCTTATCTCAAATGGGTACGAGCCCATGCTCAAAGTCTTATGATGCCTTACCCCGCCATCCTACCTATGATTATGGAACCAGTTGCTGAAGGAGACACTCCTTATCTTGTTCTTTATCCTGACATGCCAACTGATCATGAGGAGAGTTACAAAAATCCCGCGTTCAACTTAAGGAGGAGTGGGATACGTTTGAAGCTCAATTCTAAGCCAACGAGAAGAAAGTCCTGGAACTCATTAGGCTACTTCATGAAGAGAGGAATATAAACGCCTACATTGCACCAAAGAGGATACGCTTACGGGAAACTAATTTTCTTTTCGCTTTAAGTTTTATTTTTTTTATTGTAAGCCTAAAGGGCACTCTTTGTAACAATTCGAACTTATTTATATAATTAACGGGTGTTTCTTTTGTTTAAGAAAATTTGAGTCTTTAAGAATCCTTGAAATCATTGCATACGCATATGATCCATTTCATTGCATAAACATGTTTCAAGGTAGGATTCTCATCTTCTTCGTTGTTTATTTCAGCAATAATGGCTTCTGAACAAAGTATCAAGGATCTCTAGGCACAAAATGCCAAATTTCAGCAAATGTTCATAGCTTTGGCTAAAGGACAGGAAGATCTGAAGGCCCTTATTCTGAAAGATAGAAAGAAGAAGGCGAAGAAGACCGCTAGTGTCCTGAATATGGGCAGAAGGTTCAAAGGACCGGTTAAGCGGGTGTCAGAGCTGGAAACTTCCTCCAAAGGGGGGGAGAATAAAAAAGGTGAAACAAGAGAGGAAGAATCGAGTACAAAAGAATCCGATGATGAATCTGACTATGATGAGGAGAAGTATCCTCCTGCTGACGAAAAACACAAACAACTGGAGGATCGTTTGAATGCAATGGAAGTCCAGAAGGTTCCAGGTCTTGATTTTGAAGAACTGGGTCTGGTTTCAGGGGTTGTTATCCCGCAGAAGTTTAAGGATCCGGTGTTTGCAAAGTATGATGGGGTTTCTTGCCCCAAGCTTCATCTCCGTTCTTATGTGAGGAAGATTTAGCCTCACACTTCTGATAGGAACTTATGGGTCCATTTCTTTCAAGACAGTCTATCCGGGACTCAGCTTGAGTGTTTCTATCAGCTGGATGGAATCAATGTCCGTAATTGGAAAGATCTAGCTGCTTCTTTTTATAAGCAGTATCAATATAACCCAGACCTTGCTCCTACCGATACTCAACTTCGGAGTATGTCTATTGGTGCAAGTGAAGGTTTTAAGGACTATGCTCAGAAATGGAGAGATTTGGCAGGGAGAGTCCAACCCCCTTTGTCTGATAGGGAGTTGGTGGACATTTTTCTTGGTATGTTATCTGGTCCGTTATTTAATCACTTGATTGGTAGCTCCTCAGCTGGTTTTACTGAGCTGATATTGGCTGGAGAAAGGGTAGAAGCTGGGATCTGAAGTGGCAAGATCCAGAAAGGCACCTCTTCAAGTACAACGAAGAAGCCATTCATGGGTAAGAAGGAGGTCAATGCTACTTACAATCCAAGAAGTCAGAATAGAACCGAGCATCGTCCAACGGTAGGGGCTATGATGATACCTAGGTCTGTGGCTACTCAACAATGAAACCATCAACCAAGGGTAGAAAGACCTCAAAGGAAGTTCACTCGGATCAATATGGCGTTGTCTGAGGTTTTACCCTATCTGTTAAAATCAAATTTGTCAACCTTAAGGGAGGCTCCCAAGAATCCCAACACCACATATCCTCGTTACAATCCAAATGCTCGGTGTGCTTACCATTCTGAGAGTCCAGGCCACGATACAAACGACTATTAGGCTCTGAAGAATAAGATACAGGATCTGATCGAAGTGAAGGAGATTGAGTTTGATGCTCCTGAGATACCTAATGTCATAACTGCTCCCATGCCCAAGCACTATTGTGATGTTAATGTCGTTGATACTGATCTATTTGTTACTTCTGTTGATGAAGTTTCTACTCCTCTCCTGACCGTCAAGAAGAATTTGTTGCTATCCGATTTATTTCTTGGATATGGTAAAGGTTGCCACATGTGTTTATCTCTGCCTTATGGTTGTTATTTGCTGAAGGCAGGTGTTCAACGCCTGATGGATAACAAAGAGATTTTGTTCGAAAAGACTCTGGTTCCAACTATTCTACATGAAGATGTTTCTATTATAACCATTTCCGCCAATCCTTCCAAGGTCTCCTCCAAAAGACCTGTTAGGATTACATCTGCTCCAATAATTGCTCCATTAATAATCACTTTTCCTGGCCCTGTACCATACACCTCAGAAAAAGTTGTTCCTTGGAATTATGGTACTGACGTTTACTATCATGGCGTCAAGCAAGATTTGTTAACCATTAAAGATGAAAAAACTGAAGAGGCTGATCCCAATATCAGTATCATTGTCGGGACCATCAAATTTACTCGTAGTGGAAGGGTTTTCTCTCCCGAGATCTCCCCGAAGACTGTTGCTAAGCATGTTGTTATTCCATCTGTTGTTCCGGCTAGTACTCATACTACTCTTCCCATCCTTACTCCAGTGGTTACCCTTGCCGATGAGCCATCTGGGACTCGGGGCAAAGAAGTTGTAGGTTTTTCTTCCCAGACAGGGGCACCTAGAGAAATTATTTTGGAATCCTCTAAACAAGAAATGGAGGAGATTTAAAAGATAATCAAGAAGAGCGACTACAATATGGTCAAACAGCTGGGGAAAACCCCTTCGAAGATATTAATAATGGCTCTACTATTTTTTTATGAGGCCCATGAAAAGGCTTTGGTTACATTTCTCAAGGTTTTGCATGTGCCGCAAGAAACCTCCATTGATCAATTCGAGGACTGTGTGGCCAGTCTAACTGTTGATAGTAGGTTGGGTTTTTTTGATGCTGATTTGACACCCAAGGGGAGAAAGCATAATGATGCTCTTCATGTCTCGATCGAATGCAGGGGAACTACTATGGCCCATGTGCTAGTGGACACTAGATCGTCACTGAATGTTCTGCCCAAGAAGGCTCTTGATAGGCTAGATTGTGAAGGTTTGACCTTAAAGCCCAGTAACATTATGGTGAGGGCTTTCGAAGTTTAAAAAAGAATGGTGAACGGGGAGGTGGAAATCCCTGTCAAAGTGGGTTCCCAGACCTTTGAATTCACCTTCTTCGTGATGGATATCATGCCATCTTATTCTTGTTTGTTGGGTCGTCCTTGGATCCATGGAGCTGGAGCCTTTACTTCTATGTTGCACCAAATGTTGAAGTATCTAGTGAAGGGAAAGATTGTCACCATGCATGGTGAAGAGGAGTACATGGTAAGCCATCTGAACACTTTCAGGTATATGCAAATGGACGGTGAGTTCATAGAGACCCCTTGTCAAAATTTTGAAGAGGTTACCCAGACTATGGCATCAATTGAGACTATTACCAGTGTTCCAAAGATCACCAGACCTCCCTTGAAGATGGATTCTCTCAAGGACACCAGAGCAGTAGTTGAAGAAGGTGGGTGTACCATTTGGGGACAGCTCCCTGATTTTCCTTACAAAACTGACAAATTTGGTTAGGGCTTTACTTCAAGAGCTCAAAGGGCTGTTCGACGTGCTCGTTCTAGGGAACCTCCCCTACGCATTAGCAATCATGGGATAAATGCAATAGAATATAATGATGAGGATTCAGATATCGATAGCTGGATCTACCCTACTACCAACGGTGGACCTAGTAACTGGACGACCAAAGATTTTGTGCCGATTACTTTTGTTCAGCAGTAATTGTTTTGCTTGTTTTTCGGATTTGTAATAAACAATATAAACTTTGTGGCCTTGTGTCTTACCCGAGGCACAATGGTTTATTTGTGAGGGTTATTATATGTCATCAATAAAACATTGGACGTTTTTGCATACAAATTTTGCGCTCTCTGTTTTTCCTTTATGCCTTTTACTTTGTCTATTCAGCCATGCTCTTACACACACTCACGTATCAACTGCAGATCTATATCCACTCTGGATCCCATTGATAACGGTTCAGCTATTACCAGTTATGAATTTGAATGTCTGATCAACCATGCCGAGGGCGAAGGTGAGGAAGATTGTGAGGTACCCGGAGAACTTGCCAGACTATTACAACAAGAAGAAAGGGCCATACAACCTCATGAAGAGCCAGTTGAGACAATAAACTTGGGTACAGAGGAAGACAGGAAAGACGTCAAGATAGGTGCAAATTTGGAGCTTAATGTCAAACAGCGGTTGATACAGATGTTACATGATTATGTCGACATCTTCATCTGGTCATATCAAGACATGCCTGGTTTAGACACGGATATTGTGGTACATCGTCTGCCAACCAAAGAAGATTATCCTCCGGTTAAACAGAAGGTCCGTTGTATGCGAACTGAGATGTTAGAAAAGATCAAGGCCATAGTAATGAAACAGTTCAATTCCGGATTCTTAGTTGTCACCTCCTACCCACAATGGGTTGCAAATGTCGTTCCGGTACCTAAGAAGGACAAAAAGGTACGTATGTGTATGGACTACAGAGACTTGAACAGGGAAAGCCCCAAGGATGACTTCCCGCTTCCCCATATTGATGTTCTAGTTGACAACACCGCACATCACAAGATCTTTTCCTTCATGGACGGTTTCTCTGGGTACAATCAGATCAAGATGGCTCCTGAAGACATGGAGAAGACAACCTTTTTCACGCAGTGGGGCACTTTCTGTTACAAGGTGATGCCATTTGGGTTGAAGAATTCTGGGGCAACCTATCAGCGAGCTATGGTAGCTTTGTTCCACGACATGATACATCACAAGATAGAGTTATATGTTGACGACATGATAGCCAGATCTCAAAATGAAGAAGAGAACCTCGATCATCTACAAAAGTTGTTTGATAGGTTGAAGACGTACAACTTGAGACTGAATCCGAACATCTGCACCCTTGGGGTAAGGTCTGATAAACTCCTAGGTTTTATTGTCAGTGACAAGGGTATTCAAGTATGCCATGCAAAGGTAAATGGTATACAAGAGATGCCCACTCCTCGTACTGAGAAGGAAGTTAGGGGTTTCTTGGGACGTTTGAACTACATTGCCAGGTTTATTTCACATCTGCCCGCTACTTGTGAGCCAATCTTCAAACTTCTAAAGAAAGATCAAGTGGTAAAGTGGAATGACAAATGCCAAGATGCCTTTGAAAGAATCAAGGATTACCTTCAAGAGCCTCCAATTCTGATGCCTCCGGTTGAAGGACGACCTTTGATAATGTACTTAACAGTATTAGATAATTTAATGGGGTGTGTGTTGGGGCAGCCTGACGAGTCTGGTCAAAAAGAGAATGCAATATACTACCTTAGCAAAATGTTTACCGACTTTGAAACACGATATTCACTGCTCGAGAAAACTTGTTGCGCTTTGGCATGGGTGGCTCGCCGACTGAGACAGTATTTGTTGACCCACACTACTTTGTTGATATCTAACATGGATCCAATAAAATACATCTTTGAGAAGCACACTCTATCCGTAAGAATAGAAAGATGGCAAATGATCCTAACTGAATACGACATTGAATACACAACCCAGAAGCAATCAAGGGAAGCGTATTGGCTAATCATTTGGCTCATCAGGCTATGGACGACTACCAATCCATGAACGTTGATTTCTCGGATGATAATATTATGTTAGTAACTGATTATGAAAAACCTAGACCAGATGAAGGACTTGAGAAAGGATCCGGATGGACTATGGTTTTTGACGGGGCTTATAACACGCTTGGCAATGGTGTTGGTGTTGTGATAATCACTCTAAAAGGATGTCATACTCCTTTCACTTCCAGACTATGTTTCAACTATATCAATAACATGGCGGAGTATGAAGCCTGCATCATGGTCTCAAAGATGCTATTGACATAAGGATCAAATTCTTGAGTGTATTCGGGGATTCATCTTTGGTAATAAGTAAAATCAAAGGCGAGTGGCACGTGAAGCACCCGAATCTCATCCCTTACAAAGAACATGTGATAACATTGTTTCCACACTTTGAAGAGGTTACCTTTGAACATTTCCCACGAGAAGAGAATCAGTTAGCGGACACACTAGCTACTATGTCGTCCATGTTCAAGGTCAGATGGGATAACGAGGCTCCTCGGATCACTATTAAGAGGTTGGATGAACCAGCATATTGCTATGAGATTGACATTTAAGAAGTAGGATACAAACCTTGGTTTCATGAAGTAAAGAGGTATCTAGAGGCTCAAGAATATCCTGAGGGGGCGTCTGTCAATGATAAGAAGTTTCTGAGAAGGTTCTCCGTAAAATTCTTCCTCGGTAGTGGAATCCTCTATAAGCGCAACCATGACTCTACTTTACTTCAGTTCGTAGACAAGAGCGAAGCAGAGAGGATTATGGCAGAATTACATGAAGGTACCTTTGGCACCCATTCTAGTGGACATACCATGGCTAAAAAGATCCTACGGGCAGGATACTATTGGTCCACTATGGAAGCAGACTGCTATCAGCATTCCCGGGCTTGTCAAAAATGCCAGATCTACGCTGATAAAGTACATGTACCTTCGGTTCCTTTGAATGTCTTGACGGCTCCCTAGCCATATGCAATGTGGGGCATTGACATGATCAAAGAGATTAGACCTACCGCTTCCAATGGGCATCGCTTCATCCTGGTGGTCATTGATTATTTCATGAAGTGGGTCGAAGCTTCCTCTTTTGCTACTGTTACCAAGAACGTTGTGGTGCGGTTTATCAAGCATAACCTGAACTGTCGGTACGGTGTGCCAGAGACAATCATCACTGACAATGGTACGAATCTCAACAACACAATGATCATCGAACTCTGTAAACAGTTCAAGATCTAGCACCATAATTCTTCCCCTTACCGGCCGAAGATGAATGGCGCTGTGGAGGCTACTAACAAGAACATTAAGAAGATCATACAGAAAATGACGGTGATATAAAAAGACTGGCATGAGATGTTACCATTTTCTCTTCATGGTTACCGCACCTCCGCGCGTACGTCAACAGGGGCAACACCTTATTCTCTAGTATATGGTATGGAGGTTGTCCTACCTATTGAGGTCCAGATCCCTTCTTTGAGGATCATGAAGGATGCGGGTTTAAACGAAGACGTTTAGATCCAGACTCGATTTGATCAACTGAATCTGATTGATGAGAAAAGACTTACTGTTGTCTGTCATGGTCAGATATACCAAAAATAGATGATCAAGGCTTTCTACAAAAAGGTCAGACGTCAGGTATATCAAGTGGGTGATCTAGTAGTCAAGCGCATCATCCTGCCGCAAGGTGATCCCAGGGGAAAATGGACCCCCACATAAGAAGGTCCATTTGTAATCAAGAACATATTTTCTGGTGGAGCCATGATTCTAACCACCATGGATGGTTACGACCTTCCCCACCCTGTGAATGCGGACATAGTGAAAAGATACTACGCATAAATAAAGACCCGCTAGGTTGACTGGCCTAGGCAAAAATAGGGGCATCCTGACGAACCAAAAGGGTTCGGGCAAAAAATTAGGGTAAAAACAAAAAAATTTGTACAACCGGCGAGTCGAAAACTTGAAAAGGCGGCTTGGGCAAAAAAGGGTATCCCGGTGGACTGAAAACCCGAAATGGCGGTCCAGGAAAAAATTAGGGATTTAAGGCGTATAACTATGTCCCGTTGGATCACCTTGTGATCAGACTTCAGTATCAGACTATCAAACTCAAGCAGTACCGATAAATCCAGTCAACTTCGGACAAGCAGCAAAGTGATGAGATGCTCGAAGGCATAAAAGCAATGGTAGAATTGAAACTCAATGGGATCATTATACATAGTTGTTTTCTCTTTGTATATAACTTTCTATAAATTCTTTTTGTGACGGTATTTTCTTACTAGAATGTCTGTCTCCTTGTACATAAATGCCTTGTATAGGCAAACTTCAAAAATCAATACAGATCAGTTTTTGAAGGTTCAAAACTACTTGTTTTCTATTTTTCTGTTTTGTTTGGCAAAAAGGTCCAGTGATTATTTGTGGCATATGCATATTGAATTTGATTATTGTTTGAAAATATTTACATAAAGAAAAGAAAGACAATTGTTAATGGCTTGAGGAACGAAGCAATGTCTGAAAGCCAATCCTAGTCTCTACAGTTTTTTTTTCAAGCAAGAATTACCTTCTCCAGTAGAATTCCTCAGAGATTTGAAATCCATGTTTTCCAACTGAGTATATTTTTGTCCCCAACAGTTTATGAAGCCTCGTCCCTGCAAAGTAAAACGATCGAAGTTTGACTTCTCATTCCCCACAGAGCTTTTAAAATCTCCGGTAGCTTTCAAATCTTCATCCCCATTAGAGTTTATTTTCTCTGGAAGCAGAAGATCATCCTCAACAGAGTTCCTTTTCCCTAGCTATTGAATATTCTCCAACAAAATTATTTTCTCACTATGGAATATTCCAACAGAAGAATTCTTCTCCCTCAATGGAGCACTCCCCAATTAGAGCATCTTCTCCCCAGTGGAATATTCACAAGCAAAAGTACTTGTTTCCGCACAGATTCATTCTTAAACAGAAGACATAAAATCCCAGCCGAGTATTCTCAAAAAGAAAAAGGAAATCCTCGACAAATCATCTCTACTCATCATCCCCAGTGGAAGTAGAAGAACCACTTTTTCTACAACGGTCAGGAATTCAATTTCCAGTACTCTCCAATAGCGGTCAGGGATTTAGTTTCCCTGACTCAGATATGTCACAATAGCATTTGATGATCATACATCATAACATACGGATACATATTGCATACAACATAATCTCATTTATTTTGAGAACATCATCATACAATGCATTTCATGCATCGCATATAACTAATCCTGTACCTTTTCAGGAAAGATGGTTATCATCAACAATTCCAACAGTTCAAGATTAAATCCATGAAGTTATACATGTCATATCTGTAGACCACTAATGGAAAATCAGTTCCTGAAACCAAACGGGTCAACTAATCTACGTGATCAAATGAGGCAGACCTACTACCTAGGCTTTATTTCGAAGTAACCTTATTACCCAGGTTCCTTCTCACACCCCTACCACCCAGGCTTTATTCTGAAGCAGCCCTACTACCCAGGCTTTATTTCGAAGTAACCCTACTATCCAGGTTCCTTCTTACAGTCCTACCACCCAGGCTTTATTCCGAAGCAGCCCTACTACCCAGGCTATATTTCGAAGAAACCCTACTAACCAGGTTCCTTCTCACAGCCCTACCACCCAGGCTTTATTCCGAAGCATCCCTACTACCCAGGATTTATTTCGAAGTAACCTTACTACCTAAGTTCCTTCTCACATCCCTACCACCTAGGCTTTATTCCGAAGCAGCCCTACTACCCAGGATTTATTTCGAAGTAACCCTACTTCCTAGGTTCCTTCTCACAGCCCTACTACCCAGGCTTTATTTCGAAGTAAGCCTACTACCCAGGTTCCTTCTCACATCCCTACTACCCAGGCTTTATTTCGAAGTAACCCTACTACCCAGGTTCGTTCTCACATCCCTACCACCCAGACCGTATTCCGAAGTAGCCCTACTACCCAGGCTTTATTTCGAAGTAACCCTAATACTCAGGTTCCTTCTCATAGCCCTACTACCCATGCTTTATTTCTATGTAACCCTACTACCCAGGTTCGTTCTCACAGCCCTACCACCCAGACCGTATTCCGAAGCATCCCTACTACCCAGGCTTTATTTTGAAGTAACCCTACTACTTAGGTTCCTTCTCATAGCCCTACTACCCATGCTTTATTTCGAAGAAACCCTACTATCCAGTTTCCTTCTAACAGCCCTACCACCCAGGCTTTATTCTGAAGCAGCCCTACTACCCAGGCATTATTTCGAAGTAACCCTACTACCCAGGTTCCTTCTCACAGCCCTACCACCCAGGCTTTATTCTGAAGCAACCCTACTACCCAGGCTTTATTTCGATGTAACCTACTACCCAGGTTCATTTTCATAGCCCTACTATCCAGGCTCCTTTTTCATGAATTACCTGACGCAGTTTTACATGGACTTGTCCCGAGAAAGCCCTATACAGGTTCCTTCTCTTTTATCTTCAGAAAACAGTTTACAACACTGTAAAACCTGGACTCGACCAGATACGGTCAATTTCATATTCCCTAGTAAGTCGCAGTAAAACCCGGACTTGACCAGATAATAGCTCACTTTTGTCTCATCAATCAAGAGTTAATTTCCCAGTAGAGTAATGGATAACCGAAGCTCCTTGACTCAATTTCCCAGGACATAAATCAACATTCCCCAGTGAAGTCCTCCTCAACGGCAGGTACATGAATCCTCGCAAAGGAATCTCTTATGCAACCGATATCTTTTCTGGATGGCATCTTTAAGCCCATCTCTGACGATTCTCCATCGCCTTCCAAATGGTATCTGTAAGCCTATTCCCGATATTATCGATCGACATTCACTTCATACGAGTGCAAATTTTTGGGAACTCTAGTGTTCAATCATCTTCCACCTTCAGATCACGAAAGGAAGACCAACCAATCTACATCCTCAGGGTCAAGAAGATTGAACAGGGGCAGGTGTTGTACCCCAAAATGTTCCCTCCCATTTTCACACAAGACATACCCCTAGAGGTTCTCAATTTCTCAAGGTGGACCAAGGATTGACTAGACAACTCTCCTATTAAGGCAATGAACCCCAAACTAGGGTTTCCATTTTCATCAAGATGTTTGAGCTCCAATGGTCTCAAATGCTTCCCATGGTCCTAATATTTACTCAAGATCATCCATGCCAAGTTTCATGCTTTGTTCAATAAGTTTGCTCAGACAATTGCTCAAGTATTGGAAAATCAATTGTGCTAGGTCAAAAGTCAATTGTGACCTATATACAATCAAACTTCAAGATTTTTGGTCAAAATCAACATTTTGAAGTGATTTCCATCATTTTATCAAGGGTTGATCATGATTCCTCAAGAAATTCTCCTAATTCATCAAAAGTAAAAAAATAGCAAATTAGGGTTTTTATAGGAAAAGTCAACTAAACTTTAACCAAGCATAACTTTCTCATAATTTATCAAAAATTTTCCAACAAAAGCTCATTTTGAAGATAATCCAATTCCCTACAACTTCTCTTCAGGCCTTAAGTCCAAGTAATTCACCATTTGAAAGATATAAGTTCATACGTTACAAGTCATTTTTAGAAAGTCAATAAAAGCCACTTTTTTCCAAGACCTTTAACATCAAAATAACATCTTCAAAAGAAAAATTGATCAAAAGAGGGATTGAAGTAGACATCTTGAGCTTTCCAAAAAGTAAACGATCATCATCATGAGATAAAAATTGATCAAGTTATGGCTTTCCCATTTTGTGAAATTTTGGGAAATTTCAAGAAATATGCATTGGGCAAATTTGAATTTTTAAGGAAATGACTCAAATTTTTGAACTTCAAACATATTTCTAAGACCATAGAGGACCCTAGGACCTTTTTTTGCATAGTATTGATTTTATTTGAATTTTATATTAATTTTATTTAATTAAAAATCAAATAAATCAAGATTATTGCAAAGTATATGGGCCATGATCATTTGGGCTTGGTTTGGTACATGGAGAGGCCCCAATTTTCATGTGCATCAAGGCCAGTTCAGTCTAGGTACATTCAAATTTGAAAATTGACAAAATCCATTAACTTTTTCTAAGGTTACAAATGGACATTCATGGCATTCAAAAGCTTGTCCATAGCTGTTACAAACATGGCATTTTCGTGTCCACTCATCATTCTATATATAAACAAGCTTCTGGCAAGCATCAAAGAGAGATACATGATTTGGAGAACCCCTGTCCAAATTTCAAAAAAACACTAAAGTTGGCAAACTCTAATTTCCATTTCTAGCTTGTTTAAGTCTCAAACAAGTATCAAAACATACTCCTGGAGAGCCTCTGAAGCCATTGAAATCATTCCCAAGGCTTGAAGCTTGCAGAATCGTGCACAACCTTCATCACGATTTGCATATGTTCTTGATTTTGATTCCTTTAATTCTGGTATCATAAATGAATTTTAGCTATATATTCATGTTCATCGTCATATTTTCAATGATTCTGGTTGGTTTAACTAGAGTTTAAGCGCAAGAATCGTAGTCGCCATAACTAGGGTTCCGAAGGTCCCAAATTGGGGACTATATGTATAGGTTAAATTAGGCCCAATTAAGGGTCAATTCGTACTCAGGAGATCACGAGTGATTGATCCATGGCCTTATTTGAGAGTTATATTGCTTGTGCTGAAATTTTGAAAATGCAGGGGTTATAGCTATAGAAGTTGTCTGTAGGTAAAAGCTTTATGCCTAAAACGATGGTTCTTTGGAGAAGATGACTAGGTGGCATCCCATCACTGGCCAGTTTTAATTTGGCGCGCGTTTTTTTGAAATTTCAAAATATTAATCTTGTTGTCCTATATAATATTATTGTGTTGTTATTTGTACAAATAAGTTTGGTAGCGCATATGGCCAGGGAACGAGCATGCAAAGTCAAAGACCTGGGTTCAATCCTGGAAACCCAATTTTGCATTTTATAACATTTCTATGCAGGATCTGATGTACCACTAGTCAACGTGTCCATCATACAGCTCAGGATCTAACCATCAGATCCATCTCCATCCTAGATCTAACGCGCAATACTCATACTCCCCATGGTACATCCTTAGAAGAACGCAACATTGGAGTAGGCGCTGACAATTGGGCCACCAGCAAAATGGGCCTAACACAAATTCAGCATGGCACCCCCAAATTTCTATTATCAGCAGGCCCAATTTTATTTCTTTCTATTTTTTTAATTGTTTGTTTATTTTTTTTTCTAATTAATTGTTTACCATTTAAACAATCTTTTTTTACTCAATCATAAATCCAATCAAAAATCACAAAAATACTAGGATTAGTTTTTTTTTATAAAAAAATAATTTTGCTAATTAATTAGTTTAATTTAATTAGGGTAATTAATTTATTTTTCATAATTAAAGTTAATTGGAGATTAGGTTTTAATTGCAATTAAGTTACTTTTCTCAAATAAAAATACAAAAACATTAGAATTAGGGTTTTCCTAAAATAAAATAAAAAATATTTTTTCTTTTTAGATTTCCTTTGAATTTGAACTTTAATTCCTCGTATTTAATTTCATCGCTCGTATTCCTTTCATTATTTTTCCAATTAATGTAATTGCTCCGAGGTTTGTAATAGTTAAAGTTAGGATATTTACTGCTTTTATTTCCCCAGTTTTGGTTATGTAATTCCCATCCCCTGAAGCCTTGTAATAGTTAGACTCTAAATTTCTCTCACTTTATTTTCTGCTATTAATTAAACTGTTAGATGATTGATAATAGGATTGTATGCGAAAGATAAATCAATGATTAAAATGGTAGATCACCCTAAATGTGCAAAGATAAATAAACTGAAATCAAACACTTGCAGATGCTCACCCCTTGGGTATCTCCCACTTCGGTTGCCTCGGAAATACGGTCACTATTCTCTAACGTGAGAATTCTTAATGACTGTCCTCTAATTCAGATATAGCAAGTCCCTTTCGAAGGTCGCCTCAGTAAAAACTACGATCTTAGAACTTTAAGACAGTTACTAAGAGATATTGCCTTGTTGCCTTAAGTGACTGTAATCATCCCTTTCGATTTTCTCTCAAACTTAAACGACGAAGCTACCTACTCCTTAATAGTAGGATAGCACTGTCTAAAGGAAATAAGAAAACGAACAGTCCTTTTCGAGTAGGTAGAAACTTTTAAGTACTTTCTCAAAACAATCAATTTTTCAAACTTACACTTTCAAACACTTTTCAAACAAAGTTTTCAAAAACTCTTTATCACGCTGCACTAAGGCATTTTCAAAGCTTTTGAAAACACACACAAAAGCAATTTAAAAATGAGCAAGTACCTAAGAGCCCATGGAAAACCATCGATAGAAAGGGTGCTAACACCTTCCCTTTCTATAATCTACCCCCCGTACTCAGAAACATCTCAAAAATGTTTTTTCTGTTCTTTTTCCCTTTTCGTTTGTTGGATAAAATAAAATACGGTTACGACTCTTGCTTACCCCGACATTTGCAAACACAAACGTAAAACCAGTATTAACAGTCACTTTTGCCATCGTATCACACTCCTTCTTCGGGATTACTCCCTCAAAGTTAGCATGACTATATCGCCCGTCCTAATCCTAAGTGTAACCTAAGTTCGAGTATAGGACTTATCAAATCTAATCACCCCACCCAACATTACAACATATCCAGAATATGTGAGTAGCAACAATATAATGCAATATATACAAAAGAATACAATAAAGCAAAATATAAGTAAAACAACATAGCAAATAAATAAACACCCAAAGAGACAAATAAACCAAGCTAGGAGAGACTCGCAAAAGAAATATCCCTAGAAGAAACACCAACTGAAGCTACCGGCAGAAAACACAGAGCCACCACTGAACTTTATTTATCCTGAAGGAAGGGGAAATATCGAGAAAACCACAAGAGAATGGATATGATGGTCTTGCGACCAAGAGAAAGGGTAAGGGAGTCGGATATGCGAGGGGAAGGTATTATCACCCCTCACATATGTTGTACTAACGGGATCTATTTTGTTTGTTTGTCTCTAAGGGTGTGTTTATCTACAATTATACTTGCTTAAGGGGAAAGAAAAAGGTTTTTTATTATTGCGTTCGTGAGGGTTTCGCGACCCTTTGCCTACATATCCTGTAAAGGAATCAAAATACCGTAGTTCCTCTAGAAAATGTTTGATTTGTTAGTGTTTTTTAGTGGACGATGTTAACACACGCATTTTGGCAATAAGCACGGCCGGTATCGCGGTAGAACAGAGATAACATGCCCTTTGGGGGAAGTTTTGATTTGTTGAGTGTTTTGCGAGTTTTAAATGAACTCAAGTAATGATTAAAGTGTTTTTGGATTTTTTCATTTGTGAATGATGATTTTTAATTACAAAAGATGAAGAAGGTTAAGAGGTGACTATAAAAACACTAATGCTGTCATGTACAGTGGTGACCTAAAAGTCTACTTCGACATAAAGCGATCGAAACGGGGTTTAATCGCCTCATGGAGATACCTAAGGGAGTATAGTATGAAGGTTTAAACGAATAAAGAAACTTAAATTCTGAATGTTTTTTTATGGTATTTTATTAAATTAAATAAATGGTAAATTAAAAGTAAACTAAATTTTTTTAAGAATAAATTCACAAATAATTCTAAATTAATTTTAAATATAAAATAATTAATGGAAATTATCTGATAATAATAATAATAAAACATTGTTATTTAATTAATTACTGACTAAGCTATATTCATAATAACAATAAAAACTAAATAAAATTAGTGAAAGAAATAATAAAACTTAAGTTAGTAAGGGGGGTATAAGGCAGAAAGTGATGTTGAGGGGATAGTAATTCGTTGGGCTCAAAGGTAAAACCAAACTGTTGGACCCGAGTGTTTACAAAAAAAAATCAAGCAGGTAAAAAAATGCTGGGACGAACCGGGTCAGAGGGTCTGGACCCAGCGACCCACTGAAGAACATGGGTTAAAGAAAATCCAAACACCAGACAACCAAGGTCTTCCCTGTTAATGCCAACACCATGAAATAACAATCACATCTCCCTCAAAATCACTTCTCTACATAAAAACCATAACTCCCAGTTTCTCTTTTCATATCTCAAACCCTAGATCTTGCCATTCACCCTAGCATCAAACTTCTCTCCAATACTACGTGCTTTCATACGGTGAGTGATTTATCTCCAAGTCCTTTGTTTGGGAGGCGATCCGGAGCGACCAAGATCTAGCTTGACAGCACTGACGGGAAGAACCTTGCCATTGTCATTTTCGAGGAGATGAAGGAAGCGAATTTGGGGAAGCCTTTGGGAGATTAGGGTTTGGTTTAGACACTATTTCTGGTACTGTTGTTTGCTGTGGAAGAAGGTGATTGAGGTAAAAGGGATATTTTGGTAATCGTTGAGTTGGGGTAGCTGAAATTGTTCGATGGTTGGATGTAACAAGTATGCACTTTTCTGTTTAGTTTCGTTTCGCTTACACTTCTGCGCCTTTTCTTTATATTCGGTTTTTTCTGTTTTCATGAAAGTAGGTCGGATTGATGAGAGGTTAGATGGGCGGATGCGACCAGGAATTGAGAAACTAGGTTTGTCATGGTGAAAACAGAATACGAGTGGGTACAATAGCAGATGAAGGAAATTATGGGATGCTGTTAAAAGTCATTCTTGACTGCCTTAGTCAAATTTGTTTTGATTTTCTTTATCTAAGTTAATTCACAGTTTATAACTCTAAAGGGAAAAGTGATTTCTCTGCTCCTCTTCCTCAGCTTATCATTCTCAACCAGCTGATACTAAAAGGATATGTTTAATTTCTTTTGAAAATGTTTTCATTCATATTTGAAAATTCTGTGATTGTAGTTAATGGTAGATGAAGCAAGTAAGTGTTTGAACAAGAAAATGGAGATGAAGGCTATTTGATGGTGGGAGATAATATACTGTTGAAGGACGTGGAAGGGGTTGTAACAAGAAGATTGTGAGTTGGTTATATGCGGAAACAATAACACAGAAACAACAAAAAATATCCTATCACAATAGTGGAATGCAACAACAACAACTGTAAAGAACAAAGAACAAACACAAAACAAGATTTAAATAAAGGGAAAGCGAATTTAACGAGTCGGAGCTCCTCCGACGGGCCTTCAAATTCTCAGGTACAAATCTGACACTCTTTTTACTTTCTAAAAAATGATTCCGCTTGCTTGTTGTATGTTTCTTTGTTTTTCCTTTTTGGGATTTTTACTGTCATGTTGTTGTTGAATGTTAGAGTTTAGATTTGTGCAGATGGGAGGGAGTGTATGAAGAGTATTTGAGATTTGTGATTCTGAAAATATTTTTTGAGGAGTGGAGGTGTGGTTGAAGAATGTATGAAGGTTTTTTAATCTTTCTACAGGTGTAACTGGTGTACTATCTTTGGGAATTTTCCGTGTAAGCCTTGTTTTTTTTACTTGGCAATTCTCCTCTTTTCGGTTTTCTAGCCTCCCCTTTTTGTTAATGGAACAATGGCTTTTATATTGATATCAGGGTTTAAATTGGAAGGAAGGTTTTGGTGAATTTGAACAAAATTGGTTTGCTGACTTTATGCTTTTTAAGTGCAGGTTTTATGTTTCTTTTTCTGATGTTATTTTCAGGCTGTTTGGAGCAAGTGTGGCACAGGTTTTACAAGGCTGACTTTTGATATGTTGTGGACTGTTGTAACAGGGTTTTTTGGACTGGTTTTAGTGGTTCATAACAAGGCTAAACCCTATTCTTTTTATCCTTATCTGTCTATGATATAAAGTTGTCCTGCTTTTTACATAATTTCTGAAGGGTTAGCATTTTAGGAAAATAATGAGGCATAGGAGTTTGTGAGCCATTGCTAGCTTGCTGTTTTCTTGCTAATCCTAGGTTGTTGGCTATTTTAGGAGTCTGCTGTTAAGCTTGCAGCCGCTGCTGGCTTCTGCCGCTGTTTGTTTTACTTGTTGTTGTTTGTTTCTTTGCTTTTGCTTCTATTTTGTTGCAGCCGCTGGCTATTGCGCTTGTAGCTTTCTATTTTGAGCTACTTGCTAGCCTGTTTTAACGCAGTTGTTGTTTTCATTTTGCTGCTTCTTTGCTTGCCAATTGGAACTTTTTTGATGTCGCTTTTGCAATGAAATGGTTTCGAATTTCTTTTCCCTTTTGTGAACCAAAACCTAAGCTTTTGTGATTTGAAAAATAGGAGAAGATAGCCTATGATTGAAAAGAAAACCTTTTTAATTTCTGATTCCAAATTCTAACCCTAATGATGAAATGCGAATTTCTTTTAAGAATTAATTATTGCTTGGAATTTTATTCATATATTGATGTTTGCTAACTTTATCCTCTTTCTCGTTTCATGATCAATGAGGATCAGACGGCCAAAGCAAGGTTGAAAGATGAAAAGGCCATGGCTAGAAAGGAGTGTGGACGAGTTTCTTGAAGATGAAGCAAAATAAAATTTAAGAAGAAACATTCAATTCTTTATTGTAAACAAACAATTGTAACTTGTATTTCAACTTGTAATTCGTTTTGTAAATTGCCCCAAAAATGTAACTTGAATACAAAACTTGAGTGAATTTGATGAATAATGAAATTTGTTGTATGGAAATTTGATAAGTCTTGAATATTGCTTGAAATTTGAAATTCCCACTTGAATGGTTTGAATGATACACATAGCTTTTGTAACTTGAAATTCAAGGAATTACATATGCTCTTGGTAACTTGTATTTCAAGTAAAACACATGCCTTGTCTTCTAACCTCACTCTTCATATCGTGTTCAAATCAAACTTGAACTCTCAATAAGAACTTCAAATTTGATATCCAAACCACCAGTAACTTGTAACTGAAGCAAGAAAAACATGCCTTAGTTATCATACAAGCTCGCAACATCCTATCTTGTTTTATAGCACAAACACTTGCAATATTAGTCACAACCCTTGACCATAATCTGAATTATGTAATAGGCTCAAACATGATAATGCATACTGATGAAGAAAAATCTTGAGGTGTTAAAGATAATCGAAACCCTAATCCATGACCTTGAAGAATATCCTTGTGACATGACAAAGAAGGAAATCCACGATACCTCAGAAATTCATTCCACAATCCACTAATCGAGAACCAGATGAATTTTCCTTTTACCTGATAAATAAAACCTTAAACCAAAGTTAACCATAAGGATGACACAACCCTAATGCTTTGAACCAAAGTGACTGATCCATGCGATGCATGATATGCAAACTACTTAGTGAAAATGATGCAAATGGGATGCAAAGTCTAAGCCAGACAAAAGTGAAAAGGTATGCCAAATTTGGGGTACGACATATTGGGGTAAAGCCCAAGGAGGAGACAAGTAACATCAACTTAGACATTAAGGAGAGAAAATAAAGGAAAACAGTGATCAACAGATAACCGCAAACTATCCACTCTCAAAGAAGATATCAAAAAAGGTAATGTCGATCCACTGGGGTGGCCAAGAGGTTGTAAGATAATACCAACAAACATCAATATTAGGGCTGGTAACAACTGTTTGGCATCAATACTTATGACTAGAAATAAACAAACTTCTCAAGAGCAAAGTGAATCTCAACGACAAACTATCTTCCACAATGAAGAGATTATCATCCATCGGATAAATATCTCAGCAACGAACTATCTCTCATAATGACGAGACTACCATTCATTGGAGTAACAAATCTCAACAATGAACTATCTCCCATAATGACGAGACTACCTTTCATTGGAGTAAAATAAATATCAACAATGAGCTATGTCCCATAATGACAATGAGCTATCTACCATTCATTGGAGTAACAAATCTCAATAATGCACAATCTCCCATAATGACGAGACTACCATTCATTGGAGTAAAAAATCTCAACAACGAACTATCTCCCATAATGACGAGACTAACATTCATTAGAGTAAAATATCAGTAACGAACTATCTCCCATAATGATGAGACTACCATTCATTAGAGTAAAAAATCTCAACAACGAACTACCTCCAATAATGGAGAGACTGCCATTCATTGGAGTAACAAATCTCGAATCTTCTCCGGGAAATAACTGACTAACTGGGGAGATACAAGTTGCTCAAATAAAGAGACCGCCGCTTGCTGTTATGAGAAGGAACTAGAATATTGACTTCATGGGGAAAGAAATATGGCTTCTTGGGGAAAGAAATATGACTTCCTCGGAAAATTCCAATATATTCCTACTTAGGAGTTAAATTTTTCTCGTTCCAAAATAAATACACATTCTCAAAGTAGGGCTCAAAGTTTGTAGAAATCAAAATAATAATGTTGACGGGGACTACAGATTCAAACCAGAAATAAACCGGAGTGAAACAGTCAACTGAGATAGCACATGATGAGAAATAAACTCAAAAGGGGATCATATTCCACTCAGGTAAAGAACTGAATAGAAAGGCTAAAGAAAAAATCTGCTGAGAGGGATAACTCAGTGGGGAAATTGAAAGAATATACATTTTCTGCTTAAAACTTACAAACTATTGGAGAGAGGGTGACAACTCTGCAAATAGGGTAATATGCCAATAAAAATAAATAAATGCAAATAAGAAATGAATTTTAATTCAGCTATACATGATGTATGTATGAATGTTATTATGTATATGTTGATGAAACTATCACACCATACTACGGATAAACAGACAAAACCAAACTTGGGTAAAGTTAACACTCTGCTAAATCACATCCATAATTAAGATTTATGAGAAAGTAAGCACCATCTGAGGAAACAAATTCATATCCCACGGCTTAACTTCACTGGGAAGAAACACAATCTGAAAGTAATGAAATCAAAAATAATAAAATCAATGCAAATACAGGGATATAACATCCTCCTCCAGGCTTCACCAGGGAACATCACACAGACTTGAATAGGTAAAACCAATTTTCGGTGTCTAGATTTCCACTGAAGATTATAATGCTTACTTCTCTAGGGAAGATGAAAACCACATCGTCGACACATCAATTGGGGATCTCATGCTGACATCATTAGGGAGTACAACACAACATAATCTAGAGGAGCCGAAAATATATTCTTCAATACCAAGGGTGATGATTACACAAACTTCCCTTGAAACAAATTATGAAACCACATGGGAATAACAACTTCCAGCCATAAACAATATCTCATCTTCATTTGGGGATTTTAAGAAGTCAAACAATACAGCAAGAAATCAAAATTATGGGAATTTTAAATCAAACCCAGCACTTGGGGGGAGAAAACCCATAAAGTTGACAATTGTTTCAACACTTCTTAGAAAAGATATTGCCCTTGTCTAGTTTTTAGGGAATCTGGAATAGAGGCTTCAAACCATGCAAACCTAAAACCAAAATGAACCAAGACTTGACTGGGGAAACTGGGATCACAAGCCCAAAACCCCACCTTACGCCAATTGGTATCACCTCCAACTGTCTGAGAGAACCCTGCTGGAAAAACAAACATCCAAAATTTCTAAGTTCGTCCATCCTTGGAACCACCATTTTTGTTTTTATTGAGTCATAAAATCTAAAGTAAAAAGTAATTTGTAAATTCATTTCAAAAAAATGATTTTTTTATTTAATCTTTTTATTTTGAAAATTATTATCAATAATAAATGGATCCTTTATAGGCAGAATAAAATAAGAATTGAAAAGAATTGGATAAAAGCTCAAACTTTATTAATAGAATGGTAGTCTGCGAATGGCGAGACTCCATAGATGATTACAAAGTTTGGAAAATGGTTATATATATATATATATATATATATATATATATATATATATATATATATATATATATATATATATATATATATATATATATATATATATATATATATATATATATATATATATATTGGAAAAGATACATTGAAATACAATGACCATTATTCTCCCTAACAACTTTTAATTCCTGAGCAGTGACTTCTGTTGTAGTATGGTGAGGATCCAAGAAGATTGTTGCTTCAATGACCAAGTCTTATCTGACGCAATTACTTTCCAATAAATCCCTAAGTTTTGCCTAAGTTTCCCTTGCAGGTTTTCAACCTACCGGGAATATTTATTCTGTATATGTCTCTAATTTTTGCCCAGATCGCCCTTTCGAGTTTTCATCCTACCGAGGTGCTTTTTTTGCCTAAGCCTCCCTTTTGGGTTTTTGACTTATCCATTTGTTCTTTTATTTCGTTGGGCGAAGTATTTCTTGAATATATCAGCATTCAAAGGACGTGGGAACTCCTCACCATCCATAGTTTCAAGAATCAGGGCACCACCAGAGAAGGCTTTCTTGACAACATGTGGGCCTTCAAAATTGGGAGTCCATATGCCCCTAGTATCAACGTTAAAAGACATGATCTTCCTGAGCACGAGGTCACCTTCTCTGAATTCACGAGGCTTGACCTTTTTATAAAAAGCTTTCTTCATTCTCTTCTGGTATAACTGGCCATGGCACAAGGCTGTCATTCTCTTTTCTTCAATCCAATTCAATTGGTCAAACCTATTATGGACCCATTCAGCCTCTCACAACTTGGTTTCCATTATCACACGCAAAGAGGGAATCTCAACCTCGATCAGGAGCACTACTTACATACCGTACACAAGGGAGAACGGGGTTGCCCCTGTTGAAGTGCAGACGGATGTACGATACCGGTGCAAAGCAAAAGGGAGCATCTTCTTGATATTCTTACTAGAAGCTTCAACAACCCCATTCATCTTTGGCCTGTAAGGAGATGAATTGTGATGGACAATATTGAATTATTCACAAAGTTCTGTCAACATCTTGTTATTCAGATTCGAGCCATTGTCAGTGGTAATCCTGCTTGGCACACCATACTGGCATATAAGATTGTTCTTGATAAAACTTTGTACCACCTGCATAGGAACATTAGCATATGAAGATTCTTCCACCCATTTGGTGAAGTAATCAATTGCTACCAAAATAAAATTATATCCATTCAACGCCTTGGGTTCTATCATTCTAATCATGTCAATACCCCACATAGAGAAAGGCCGCGGGGAAGAAATAACATTGAGAAGCGTCAGAGGCACATGAATTTTGTCGGTGTAAATATGACACTTATGGCACTTCTTTGTAAATTTATAACAATCAGATTCCATTGTCAGCTAAGAGTAACCTTCCATAAGCATCTTCTTTGCCATCGAGTGTCCATTGGCATGGGTACCAAAGGAACCTTCACAGATTTCATGCATAAAATGCTTGATATCATAATACCAAGGTTGTTCGTCTGACATTTCTTCTATTGCAAACACATGATCCGGTCTATCCAAACATCGCATTATCATACGAGGTACATCATTCCAAATATTTACTTAATACATAGAAGCCAGAGTTTCCAAAGTATCTTCCATCTGATTTTCATCTCTGGGAATATGATGGAACTCAACTGTATTAAAGAAGGGTAATAATCTTCTAGCATAATCTATGTAGGGAATCAAGCCAAGGTGACGAGTATCAAATTCTCCTTTAATTTGATTTATTACCAAAGCTGAATCTCCATACACATTTTAGAATTTTGATTCTGAGATCAATGGCCTCCTCGAGACCCATGATACAAGCCTCATACTCTTCCATATTATTGGTACAATCAAATGTCAGCCTTGCAGTAAAAAGAATATGTGACCCATGAGGAGTAATAATCCCATCACCAATTCCTTTCCCATTATCATTCACAGCTCCATCAAACACCATGCCCCAACGAGATTCAGGACCAGGACCTTCCTCGGGCAACGGTTCATCATAATCTTTCACTTTTAGAAACATAACATCCTCGTCAGGGAAATCATATTTAACAGACTGATAATCATCCATTGGTTAGTGAGCAAGATAATCTGCCAACACAGTGCTTTTTATAGCCTTTTGAGTATGGTATTCAATGTCATATTCAAATAACAACATCTGCCAACGGGAAATTCTCCCAGTGAGAGCTGGTTTTTCAAAATTGTACTTAATTGGATCCATTTTGGAAATTAACCAAGTAGTATGATTCAACATATATTGTCACAATCGCTCTTCCACCCAGGCCAGAGCACAACATGTCTTTTCCAGCATAGAATATCATGACTCAAAGTCAGTAAACTTTTTGTTGAGATAATAAATAGCATATTCCTTCTTCCATGTTTCATCTTGTTGTCCCAAAATTCAGCCCATAGAATTATCTAACACTATCAGGTGCATAATCAATAGTATTCCTTCAACAGGAGGGACCAAGATAGGAGGTTTAAGCAAATACTCTTTAATAATTTAAAATGCCCTTTGGCAGTCATATGTCCACACACAACCTTGATCTTTCTTTAACAACTTAAAGATCGACATACATGTTGCAGTCATGTGGGAGATAAATCGGGAAATGTAATTCAAACGCCTAAGGAAGCCTCTAACTTGCTTTTCAGTTCCATGCGCTGGCATTTCTTGAATTGCTTTAACTTTATCAGGGTCAACTTCAATCCCTTTTTGGATGACAATGAAACCTAACAATTTCACTGATCGAACACCGAAGGTACACTTATTTAGATTCAAGCGGAGACGATAATCCCTCAAACGCTAAAACAATTTCAAGAAATCTTCTATATGCCCTTCTTCAGTCTGGTATTTGAAAATCATATCATCAACATATACCTTAATTTCCTTGTGCATCAGATCATGGAATAAGGTTGTCATAGCCCTTTGGTACGTTCCACCAGCATTCTTCAAGCCGAAGGGCATCACCCTGTAACAGAATGTTCCCCAAGGTGTGATAAACATTATTTTTTCCATGTCCTCAGGAGCCATTCTAATTTTATTATATCTGGAAAATACATCCATGAACGATAGTACTTTGAATATTTTTTTACTATCAACCAACATATCAATATGTGGAAATGGAAAGTCATATTTTGGACTAGCTTTGTTTAAATCTTTATAATCTACGCACATCCAAACTTTTCCGTCTTTCTTCGGTACTGGGATAATATTGGCAATCCACTGAGGGTACACTGATTTCACAAGAAAACCGGCATTAATCTGCTTTAATACTTCTTCTTTAATTTTCACCGCCATATCAGGGTGAGCTCTTCGCGATTTCTGCTTGATTGGCAGGCATTATGGCTTTAACGGAAAATGATGTTCCACAATATCTTTATCCAAACCAGGCATGTCTTGGTATAACCGAGCAAATATATCCACATACTATTTCAACAGTTCAATCAACCTACTCTTAACGTCTGGATGTAACAATTCTCCAATCTTGACTTCCTTCGGATCTTCCTCTTAACCCAAAACAATTGTCTCCAACGGCTCTTTATATGGCTAAATGACACTTTCCTCGCGCTCAAGCAACTGTGAAACCTCTTCTGTAATCTCATCAAATTCTTCTTCTTCGGCCCCATACCCATGATATTCAAAGTTGGGAGATGGTGTATGGTAATGTATTCAACGGGTTTTTTTAATTAATTTGCACATATGATTTATGATTGCTTTTAGAAAGGGACACACATAGTAAGTAATTATGCAGATTACAGTTATTATTTATTTTGAAAAGGTTTTTTCTGATTACCATTTTCCAAGAAAAAGTAGAAAGTAAAGACACAATTTTGGAATCAAAGACGACTTTTATTATTGATTTTAAAGATCAAAGAAAACAAATAAACCCATATAATATTCATCTTTCACCTTGGGCAAAGTGAAAGATTTTTGAAAAGATTAACAAAATACAAATTACTTTGAGACATGAATGCAAGAAGGACATCGATGGTGGTCCAATTTTGGATTCTAACTCCATGTGTCACATAGCTCGACATTCCTTGCTCTGCTTCATTCTCCACAATAGCGATGATCCTGAGAACAGTTGGATGAAGATAACCTCTGCTATGAAAGATATCCTGATATCTTCCCAAAGCAGACTTCGCCTTCATGTTATTACCTTTATCATTATTTACAGATAATCCCAAACCAGCTCTATTCATGTTTACAGGTGGATCAATAATCTACCCCTATACTTTACTAGGGTCATTACATACTACCTATTGAGCATCTTTAAACGAAGCTATAGAATTCTTATTTTCCCTTATATTATCAATGGATAAAACTTGGAACTGGGTTCCAACAGCAGCTTCATCCGCTTCCACAACACTAAAAGAGGATAAATGATATATTAACAATGCTTGTTCACCATTTATGATGACCACCTTTCCTTCACGCACAAACTTCAGCTTCTGGTGTAAAGTTGAAGTGACAGCCCCTTCCTCGTGTATCCACGGTCGTCCCAATAAACACATGTAAGCGGGCACAATATCCATAACCTAGAAAGTAATCTGAAATAAATGCGGGCCTATATGAATATGCAAATCTACTTCCCCGATGACTGACTTCCTCGATCCATTGAAAGCTTTTACAATTATGCCACTCGGGCGCATGGGAGCTCCTTGATACTTCAGCTTCATAAGTGTGCTCCTCGATATGACATTTAAAGTGGATCCATTGTCAATTAACACATTTGACAATGAATCGTTCTTATAGTTCATGGAGATATGGAGAACAAAATTATGATTCCTTCCTTCATCACGAATCTCGTCATCACAGAAACTCTGGTTATTACAGGATGTAATATTCCCTACCACACTTTTGAATTGGTCCAAAGGCATATCACTTTCAATGAAAGTTTGATCCAATACTCTCATCAAAGATTCCCTGTGGGCAGAAGAGTTCATTAGCAAGGCTAGAATAGATATCTTTGGTGGAGTCTGCAACAATTGATCTACGATCCTGTAGTCGCTCATATTGATAATCTTCAATATATAATCCATATCTTTTCCAGAGTAGTACCATTGGATTCCCCCATTTCTTTGTTGGGCTCAACACTTTCAACGATCTTTTTATCAGCATTATCACTCCCTCTAATGACAGGTGCGAGAACACGACCACTGAGGGTCACTCGGTTGGCTTCAGCAATATTCTTGACATCAGACAAAGGTTGGATGGAAATTTCCACACCATCCTCTAATATTGTAGCATTGTATTTATAGGGCACGACTTTGTCTAATTCGTAAGGATTAGAACCCAGCCAGCAAATCACCACTGGAGAAATAACTGGCTTTCTATGATACTTGACTTCAATAGGGGAGGGAACACCAAAAAAAGGCACAATAACATTCACACCCTCTTCAGAATACTTAGATATCACATAATCATTTTTGGAAAATATATCTTCATCCGAGGAAAAGAATTCATCTGCAGAAGCATACTCATCATCTGACACAGTCTCATCCAAGCAATCTTCAATCACATTAATTCCAATGTAATCATCTCTATTTCCCAAAACATTGATAGTACCATTATCCAATAACAAATGAACACCTGTGATACGGTGGGAAGAAATGACTGTTTTTGGAATACTGGTTTGCGTTTCGCGTTTTTTGTTCACAAAATGTCGCGGTAAGCAAGAGTCGCCACTGAATTTTATTTTATCCAACAAGGAAAGGAAAAAAGCACAGAAAAATTCCTTTTTCGAGATTATCTCTGAGTACGGGGGGTAGATTATAGAAAGGGAAGGTATTAGCACTCTTTCTATTAGTAGTTATCTACGGGCTCTTAGGTACTTGCTCATCATTTTCATAATTGTTTTCTTTGTGCTTGTGGGTTTTGAAAAGTTTTGTTTTTTAACTTCGATTTTACTCTTGCTTCTGTTCTCAAGAGTGTAATGAAGTGTTTTTGAAAACTTTGTTTCAAAAGGAGTGTAAGTGTGATAAAAAGTATCTAAGAACTATCTACCTACTCGAAAAAGGAATCATTCTATGCTAATTTCCTTTAGACAATGTTATCCCACTATTAGTGAGTAGGTAGCACCGTCGTTGGAGTTTGAGGGTCAATTCGAAAGAGGGACATACGATCACCAAAGCAATGTTAGGACGCCTTAGCGGTAACCCTAATGTCTTAGATCATTTGTTTGAGGCAACAATATTCGAGGCAACCATTTCGAGGCAACTATGATTTTTTAGACAAGAGGGCGGCCTCTAAAACAACCTATACTCAATGACCGTGTACGAAGGCAACCAAGTGGGGTATACCATAAGAGTGCGCATGTGTGAGTGTGTTATTTTCAGTTATTTTTATCTTTGCACATGTTAAGGGTGATCTAATTTGATTTTAATATTAAGCATTCATTCTTGTCATGCAAACCCTATTATCAAACATCTAACATTTGTAATTTGCAGAATTTAAATGCGGAAATTAAATTACAAGGCGTCGGGTATTTACATCGCCAAAAGCAACCCTTTGAAAATAAAATAAAGCGGTAAAATAAATAAAATGTCCTAATTATTTATTACAAACCGGGAGCAGGTACATTAATTTGGATAAAGAAAAAATAAAGTGTGATGCGAAATTAAATCGGATGCGAATTGGGGTTTTGACCCCTTTTAATTAAAGAAAATGTTTTTGGTTGTTTTTTATTTAAGAAAAGAAATTAATCCTAAAATTAAATACTAAATTAATAATTAAATAAATCAATTAATGAAAAAAATAATTAATGACGTATTTTTGGAGTTTTTGTTAATTTAAGAAAGAAATTAAAATAATTAAATTAGGATTAAAACCTAATGATTTCTAATTAATTTTAAATATTTACAAAAAAAATTAAAGTTGCTCTAGAATTAAAAACCTAATTAATTAGTTAGTATTTATTAATAAAAAAATGAAATTCTGAATTTTAATTGGATGAAAAGTATTTTGGTGATTTTTGTTAAAAAAAAGAAAATTTGTTATTGGTTAGTAAATTAATTAAATAAAATAAAATAACTAAATTAAATGAACAAAATAAAAAAGAGTGATAATGGGTCTGGTATTGGAGGGTGTAAATAGCAAGTTGTTGGCCCAATTGATGCTGGTCCATTGGACTTTTTGGTGATCATGTGCACATGCGTTGACTAGCTTATGGTATGCCTTCCAAGCTTGACCACCAGATCTGGCCATCTGGCCATCTGGCACGTTAATTGGTGAGGGAGTATGATGGTCCCTTGGCTTGCCCGTACACCAGATTACCTGAAGGAATTAAGAAAAATAGCAAATGCTGGAGGCAGGGGTCGAACCTCTGACCTCCAGCCTTCGACGCCTTGAAAGTCCCCCTTGTAACCACTACACCATTTGTTTCTTTTGTTAACATAACACAAATAAATGATATTATAATAAAACAAAAGTTAATGGCCAGAAACAACAAAAATGCGCGCTTGTATTTGAATGGTCCAGTGGGAGGATGACACGACCTCGTCCTTGTCCTCTAAATCCTGCAATTTTTACCTGCGGATTTTTATCCGCAGCTAAAATCGTAGCTTCATCCTAAAATCTTCGCCAGCCCATATAAACTCGTTTTAAGAACATGGTTGAGTTCGTCTCAACCTACTGATCACAACCATGGCCAATATTAAGGCTGATTTTTCCTGAAACAAAAAAACCCAAAAACAAAAATGAAACCCTAACAATGGTGGGTCTCGTTACAGGTCATGGAAACGTAATTGAATGATACCAAATGCTTGCAAATGATTTGTAGATTCCGAATATGCTATCAATCCATATCAACCATGCTTAAATTGCAAAATACAAAATCAAAAAGAGGGCAATGTTACGAATGACTTACAACGCGTATGAGGGTCTGAAAATGCCTGGTTCTACTTGCTTTCGCTTGTGGTGATTTCTAGGAAGAGATTGAGACACTTGCCAAGCCTTGAGGATGCCTCTATGATTGATTTCGAAGTCACACTTTTTCTTGATTTTTGCCAATTTGGTTCTGCCTCTAGAACTGATCTCCAACCCCTATTCTGGTCCCTCTCACTTCCTTATGTAATGCACAATGTATTAGGTTAGAATTTGCTGTCCAAATCTTCCTCCATTGATGATTAAATATTTGATTTGATCCTCCTTTCAAAGCTTTCCAAATTTGATCCAAATCATATATTTTTGTAAACTTATGCCTTGGTACGAGTTTGATGTGGTGCAAGCTGTCCTTGAAACCTGAAATCATCAAAAGATCTTCGGTTATCAATATTTGTGATTTTATTTAATTTATTTTGATTTAATTCAAATTAATTCAAATAAAAATCAAAATAATTAATAAAAATATGATATGGACACATGGGCAAGGCTAGAGCACGTGGGAAATAATGCAAACTGAAAACAAGTGAAAAAGAATGGGCCCATTTGGCAAAATTTAAAGTTTTGGGGATAGTTGACTTTTGGCAATTTTGCAAAAAAGTCCAACTTCAACAATGCACAACTTCTTCAATTGTGAACTTTTGGAGGTTTTCTTGGACTTTTTAGAAAGCTGGAGATGTCCTATAATCAACCCTTTTGGTCTCATCTCATTTTGATATTCCATGATAAAGTTAGAAGATTTGACAAAAAAAGTGTTTTTGTTGACTTTTCAAAATGACCTATAATGTCCAAATTCATAACTTCTTGTGAGTGCATATTTTGATCTTGGGATATGAATATGGATTGTATGGAATTGCATTATCTTAAAAATGAGCTTTGGATGAGTCATTTATCATAAAGTATGAGAAAGTTATGCTTGGTCAAAGTTGAGTTGACTTTTCCTATAAAAACCCTAATTTAGCAACTTTTGAATCTTGATGAATATTGAGCAATCCTTGATGAATCATGATCAACCCTTTATAAAACGATGAAATATACTTCAAAATGAGAATGTTGACAAAAAATCTTGAAGTTTGACTGTATTTGGGTCATAGTTGACTTTTGCCCTAGCACAGTCGATTTTTGGACCTTTTGAGCAATTGACTTAGCAAAGTTCCTCTGCAAGGCTTGAAACTTGACATGGATGATATTGAGAACATATTAGGACATTGGTGAGCACTTGGGGTCACTTGGACTCAAGGATCTTGATGCAACACAAAACCCTAATTTGAGTAGCATGCCTTAGGAGAGAGCTTGTCTGGCCAACCCTTGGATTACTTTGAGCAATTTGGAGATCTTTCTTGCAATGTTTTGAGAAATATGGGAGGGCAAATTTTGGGGTACAACATCTTCCCCTATTCAATCTTCTTAAACCTGGGGATGTAGATTGGCTTTTGTGCCTTTCGTGATCCGAAGGCGGAAGATGATTGAACACTAGAGTGCCCAGAAATTTGCACTCACATGAAGTGGTAGTTGCTTTGTGATGTCGGGAATGGTCTTACAGATGCCGTTTGGAGAAGTGTCAATCGCATAAGATATTCCTTAGCGAGACCTTGCATACCTGCTGTTGAGGAAGATTTCGCTGGGGAAGTCTGATCTTTGTTGAGGAAATGGAGCTTGCCCGTAATTCAACTGAGGTGTCGAGATTTAGGAACTTGCCCGTAATTCAACTGAAGTGTCGAGATTTAGGAACTTGCCCTTAATTCAACTGAGGTGTCGAGATTTAGGAACTTACCCGTAATTCAACTGAGGTGTCGAGATTTAGGAACTTGCCCGTAATTCAACTGAGGTGTCGAGATTTAGGAACTTGCCTGTAATTCAACTAGGGGGAAACATCTTCGTCGAGATTTAAGAACTTGCCTGTAATTCAACTAAGAAAACTTCTCTGCTGAGATTTAGGAACTCGTCTGTAATTCAACGGAGGAACAAATTTGTCGAGATTTAGGAACTCGTCTGTACTTCAACTGAGAAAACATCTCTGCTGAGTTTTAAGAACTCGTCCGTAATTCAACTGGGGAAACATCTTCGTCGAGATTTAAGAACTCGCCCGTAATTTAACTGAGAAAACTTCTCTGCGGAGATTTAGGAACTCTCCTGTAATTCAATGGAGGAACAACTTTGTCGAGATTTAGGAACTCGTCTGTACTTCAACTGAGAAAACATCTCTGCTGAGTTTTAAGAACTCGTCCATAATTCAACTGGGGAAACATCTTCGTCGAGATTTAAGAACTCGCCCGTAATTCAACTGAGAAAACTTCTCTGCTGAGATTTAGGAACTCGTCCATAATTCAACGGAGGAACAACTTTGTCGAGATTTAGGAACTCGTCTGTACTTCAACTAAGAAAACATCTCTGCTGAGTTTTAAGAGCTTGTCCGTAATTCAACTGGGGAAACAACTTCGTCAAGATTTAAGAACTTGGCCGTAATTCAACTGAGAAAACTTCTCTGCTGAGATTTAGGAACTCGTTTGTAATTCAACGGAGGAACAACTTTGTCTATATTTAGGAACTCGTTGGTACTTCAACTGAGAAATCATCTCTGTTGAGTTTTAAGAACTCGTCCATAATTCAACTGGGGAAACATCTTCATCGAGATTTAAGAACTTGCCCGTAATTCAACTGAGAAAACTTCTCTGCTGAGATTTAGGAACTCGTCTGTAATTCAACGAAGGAACAACTTTGTCGAGATTTAGGAACTCATCTGTACTTCAACTGAGAAAACATCTCTGCTGAGTTTTAAGAACTCGTCCGTAATTCAACTGGGGAAAAATCTTTGTCGTTGATTTAAGAACTTGCCCATAATTCAACTGAGAAAACTTCTCTGCTGAGATTTAGGAACTCGTCTGTAATTCAACGGAGGTAAAGGCTTCATAGCTTTGAACTTTGTTGTGAATTTAACCGCATCCTTCCTGAAAGGTAAAGGTTAGTTGTATGTAATGCATGATATGTATCAAGAAAATGATGCTCTCAAATTAAATGAGATTGTGTCGTATGACACGTATGCATGTCATGATGTATGGAAATGTAATGTTTTTAGCTGGGGAAAATAAATCCCAGATAGCCGCTGGATAAAAGAGTTGAATTTAACGTTTCCGCTGGGGATAGCGAATGAAGATGATTGTGAGAATAAACCTGCAGGAGAGGATAACTCCGCTGGGGAATAAACTGACGAGGAGATTACTCTGTGGGGAAGAGATTCTCTGTAGAGGATTCTGTTGATAAATTCAGCTGAAGATAAAATTATCGTTGCTGGTGATACTGAATCCTATTGGGGATTTGTGTTTCTGCTTGTGAAAGGAATGAACTCTGCTGGGGATGATTTTTTCAATAGCGACCTTACTGGGGATAAACTTTTAGGCTCTACTGGGGACAATCTGCCAGAGTCTACTAGGGATGATTCTCCAAACTTCTCTAGGGAAACATTTTCAGACTGCGCTGGGGAAACTTTCTAAACTCCATTGGGGATATTCTATACTCCGCCGGGGATGATAAGACTTTTTAGTGATGACGATATATAAACTCTGCTTGGGGGAGAATATTACCGATTCATTCGCGGTTGTGAGTCTCAGCTAGGGAGAGCTAACATTACTGCCTTTCTCTTACTATACGGGGAATGAATGTACTTTCAATCGTTTCCTCCAGCTAGGTCTATCCCTATACCTGGTGGACAGAGAAACTGTACGGTTTGGACATTTCTCGTTTGCCCCTATTTCTAATATTACAAGTAATCGTCTTTTGTTTTGTATGTAAATATTTATGAGCAGCAATTAATGTCAAATGAATATATCAAATATTGAACATTGGACATTCTCGCAAAACAAAACAGAAAAAGGAAAATATTTTGAAAGTTTTTTGTAAAAAATGACTTGTATTGATTTTGAAGTTTGGCCTGTAAAATAGGCGTTTTTGTACAAGAGGCTGACTTCCTAGTAAGAGAACGCCGCCGAACAATAGAGTTTATACAATTTGTGAAAACAAGGAAAAAAACAGCTATGTGAATAATCCCACTGGGTTCCAACTCTGCTATTTCCTTTATGTCCTCGAGCATCTCATCACTTTGCTACTTGGTTGAAGGTAGATCAGATTGATTAGGGCCATCCGAGCTTGATAGTCGATACTGAAGTTTGGTTGCAAGGTGATCCAATGATACATAGTGTTACGCTTTGATCCCTAATTTCTGCCTGGACCGCCCTTTCGGGTTTTCGGTCCACCGGGATACCCTTTTTTGCCCAAGCCGCCTTTTCAGGTTTTTGACTTTCCGGGTGTACAGATTTTTTTTTATTTTCATTCCTTATTTTTGCCTGAACCCTTTTGGTTCGCCTGGAAGCCCTTATTTTTGCCTAGGCCAGTAAACCTAGTGTGTCTTTGATTATGCGTAGTATCTTTTCACTATATCTGCATTGACGGGGTGAGGAAGGTCGTCACCATCTATGGTGGTTAGAATCATAGCTCCTCCTGAGAAAATGTTCTTAACCACAAATGGCCCTTCGTAAGTAGGGGTCCATTTGCCCCTGGGATCACCTTGAGGTAAGATAATGTGCTTGATCACCAGATCCCCAACTTGATACTCATGTCGTCTGACTTTCTTGTTAAATACCTTGATCATTTGCTTTTGATACGTTTGACCATGACAAATAATAGTAAGTCTCTTTTTGTCTATTAAGTTTAGCTGATCAAGCTGGGTCTGAATCCAGTCATCTTCGCTCAAACCTGCATCCTTCATAATCCAAAGAGAGGGTATCTGAACTTCAATGGGCAAGACGGCCTCCATGCCATATACCAAGGAATAGGGTGTTGCCCCTGTTGACGTCCGTGTTAAAGTACGGTACCCATGAAGAGCAAATGGTAACATCTCGTGCCAGTCTTTGTATGTCACCATCATCTTCTGCAAAATCTTCTTAATATTCTTATTAGCCGCTTCTACAACCCCATTCATCTTCGGCCGGTAAGGAGAAGAGTTATGATGCTGTATCTTGAATTACTTGCAGAGCTCAGTGATGATCTTATCGTTGAGATTTGTACCATTGTCTGTAATAATCCTTTCTGGTATAGCATATCGACAGATCAGGTTGTGCCGAATGAACCGTGCCACGACGTTCTTGGTCACTGTAGCAAAGGAAGCTGCTTCAACCCACTTCGTAAAGTAATCAATTGCTACCAGGATGAAACGATGCTCGTTGGATTCCGTAGGTCTGATCTCGCCGATCATGTCAATGCCCCACATTGCGAAAGTCCATGGTCCTTTCAAGACGTTCAGAGGTACTTGAGGTATGTGCACCTTATCATCATAGACTTGGCACTTATGACAGGCCCGGGAATGCTGATAACAGTCGGCTTCCATGGTGGACCAATAATATCCTGCCCTAAGGATTTTCTTTGCCATGTTATGCCCACTGGAATGAGTCCCGAAAGTACTTTCATGTAACTCTATCATAATCCTTTCTGCTTCGTTCTTATCCATACATCGCAATAAGGTTGAATCATGATTACGTTTGTAAAGGGTGCCATTGCTGATGAAGAAATTCGCCGCGAACCTCCTCAGAAACTTTTTATCATTAACAGATGCACCCTCGGGGTACTCCTGAGCTTCAAGATACCTCTTTACCTCATGAAACCAGGGTTTATCTGCTACCTTTTCAGTCTCAATGTAACAGCAATGTGCAGGTTCATCCAACCTCTCAATGGTAATCTGGGGAGCTTCATTGTCCCATATGACCTTGAACATAGAATACATTGTAGCTAGCGCGTACGCCAACTGATTCTCCTCTCTAGGGAAGTGTTCAAAGGTTATCTCCTCGAAGTGCGGAAGCAACGTCAACACATACTCATTGTAAGGAGTAAGATTAGGGTGTTTCGTATCCCACTCGCCTTTGATCTGGCTGATCACGAGAGAGGAATCTCCAATACACTTAAGAACTTAATGCTTAGGTCAATAGCTGCTCGAAGACCCATAATGCATGCTTCATACTCCGCCATGTTATTGGTGTAGTTGAAACATAGTCGGGCGGTGAACGGAGTATGAGAGCCTTCAGGAGATATGATCACAGCGCCAATGCCATTACCCAAAGCATTTGAAGCTCCATCAAAGTACATAGACCATCGGGATCCCTCCTCGGGTCCTTCATCCAGTCCAGGTGTTTCACAGTCAGTCACCATCATGATATTCTCATCCGGGAACTCGAAGTTCATAGACTGGTAATCATCCACGGCCTGATGTGCCAAATGATCTGCCAACACACTTCCCTTAATTTCCTTTTGGGTCGTATATTGGATGTCGTACTCAGTCAAGATCATCTGCCATCTTGCTATTCTTCAGGATAAGGAAGGCTTCTCAAAAATATACTTGATTGGATCCATCTTTGATATTAATAGAGTAGTGTGAGTCAGCATATACTGTCTCAGCCGGCGAGCAGCCCATTCCAAAGCGCAATAAGTTTTCTCAAGCTACGAGTATCGGGTCTCGCAATCGGTAAACTTTTTGCTAATGTAATAAATAGCATGCTCTTTTCGGCCAGACTCGTCATGCTGCCCCAGCACACACCCCATTTTGTTGTCGAGTACTGTCAAGTATAAGATCAGAGGTCTCCCTTCAACTGGAGCCATTAGAATAGGAGGCTCTTGGAGATATTCTTTGATCCTTTCGAAAGAGGCTTGACATTCATCGTTCCATCTTACCACTTGATCTTTCTTCAGTAACTTGAAGATTGGGTCACAAGTAGCAGTTAGGTGTGAGATGAATCAGACAATATAGTTCAAACGTACCAGAAAGCCTCTAACTTCTTTTTCAGTTCGGGGAGCTTGCATTTCCTGTATAGCCTTCACCTTGGCAGGATCCATTTGAATGCCTTAATCGCTTACGATGAAACCCAGCAACTTACCAGATCTCACCCCGAAGGTGCACTTGTTCGGGTTTAACCTCAACTTGTACAGCTTCAACCTATCAAATAGTTTCTGAAGATGGTCCAGATGTTCTTCCTCAGTCTGGGATCTTGCAATCATGTCGTCAACGTATACCTTGATCTCATGATGAATCATGTCATGGAATAAAGCAACCATAGCGTGCTGGTACGTTGCCCCGCCATTTTTCAATCCAAAAGGCATGACCTTGTAACAAAAGGTACCCCATTGAGTAACAAAGGTTGTCTTATCCATATCCTCGGGAGCCATTTTAATCTGATTATAACCGAAGAAACCATCCATAAAGGAGAAGACCTTATGTTGTGCAGTTTTGTCAACCAAAACGTCGATATGAGGCAGACGGAAATCATCCTTGGGACTTGCCCTGTTCAGATCCCTATAGTCAACACACATTCGAACTTTACCATCCTTCTTCGATAGAGGAACCACGTTGGCCACCCACTGTGGGTAAGAAGTAACTACTAGAAACCGACATCAAACTGTTTCATAACTTCTGCCTTGATTTTCTCAGACATCTCTGGGTGCATTCGGCGGACTTTCTGTTTCACTAGAGGACAATCTTCCTTGGTAGGCAAGCGGTGAACCACGATATCAATATCCAAACCAGGCATATCTTCATTAGACCAGGAAAAGATCTCCACATAGTCACGCAGCATCTGAATCAACCGTTGCTTAACACTGGCTTCCAGATTTGCACCGATCTTGACCTCTTTCTCGTCTACCTCTGTACCCAAATTTACTGTTTCCACTGGCTCTTCATGCGGCTGTATGACCCTCTCTTCCTGAAGTAACAGTCTAGCAAGTTCACCAGGAACTTCGCAATCATCTTCAACTTCGTCTTCGGCTAAGTTGATCGGACTTTCGAAGTCATAAACGGCAGTAGCAGAGTCGTTATCAGTGGGATCCAGAGTGGATGTAGACCTGTATATGTGACTGTGTGTAAAATAGTTGTTTTGCAAGATAGAAAAGAAAGAAAAACAAAGAGCGCAAAATTCGTAATGCAAAAACGTCCAATGCTTTTATTAATGATATATGGTAATGACACATATAAAGCCCTCACAAACAAAACCATGGTGCCTCGGGTAAGACACCGGGCCGTAAAAGTTTAAAGTTGTCTGTTACAAACTCAAAACAAAAGTCTCATTACTGTGTGATAACAAAAACGGGCATGGAATCCTTTGCTGTCCAATTGCTTAGTCTGCTGTCAGTAGTCGGGTAGATCCAGCTATCGATATCAAACTCTTCATCATCATCCTCAATAGCATTTACTCCCGCATCATGTTTCGGCATAGGAGCCATTATGACATTAGGCTTTTCAGGTGCTTCGAACTCAATCTCCTTAGCATCAATCAAATCTTGTACCTTATTCTTCAGGGCCCAGCAATCATTCGTATCATGCTCCGGGCTATCAGAATGAAAAGCACAGCGGGCGTTCGGGTTATACAACGGTGATGTTGTATTTGGATTCTTCGGGGCTTCCTTCGGAATCACCAAATTGGTCTTTAACAACTACGGAAGAATCTAAGACAGGGTCATATGGAGCTGAGTGAATTGTCTTCGCGGCCTCTCGGCTCTTGGCTGATTGTTGTGTTGTGTGGCAACAGTTGGTCTTGATATAACAATCGCAGTGACTGCTTGGCGGCGTTTAGGTCTTTTTTGGCCTTTTAAACTGTAACCTTCACTGGACTCCTTCTTAAAAGGCTTCTTCTCGGTACTTGACGAAGCACCCTTCTGTATCTTACCGCTCTTGATACCGGCCTCAACTATTTCCCCGGTCATAATCAGCTCAGTAAACCCGGACGATGAACATCCAATCAGATGGTTGAAATATAGACCAGACAAGGTCCCCAGAAACATATCCACTAACTCCCTGTCAGCCAGTGGGGGTTGTACTCTTCCATCAAGGTCCCTCCATTTCTGAGCGTAGTCTTTGAAACCTTCGCTCGCACCCATAGACATACCCTGAAGTTGGGTACGCGTGGGAGCGAGGTCGGCATTGTATTGGTACTGCTTGTAAAAAGCAGCAACAAGGTCTTCCCAATTACAGATACTAGCTCCTTCCAGCTGGTAAAACCATTCAATTTGAGTCCCAGAGAGACTATCTTGAAAGAAGTGGGGAATCACTACCCCAGATGACAAACCCAAATCACCAAAGTCCAATCCAGGTACCTTCTGGATCTCCATCGCACTTAACCGGTCTTCAAGCTGTTTATACCTATCCTCAGCCAGAGGATACTGGTGTTCTTCAAAGTCAGTCTCGTTGTCAGATACCAAAGGGCTAGGAACCCTCATTTATTCTTGGTTTTCTCCCCCTCCAGATGAGTGAGATAAATCAACATCCCGCAGATTGTTCCCAAATCTGCGACCCATGTTCAGGATGACCGTCTTCTTTTTCTTCTTCTTGTTATCCTTCAAGATAAGAGTCTTCAGATCTTGCTGACCCTTGGCCAAATTCATGAACATTTCCTGGAACTGAGCGTTTTGAGCTTGTAGAGCCTTGATAGCTTGATCAGTGGATGTTTCAGCAGACATGATGTGCTGAAATAAACAACGAAGAAGATGAGAAACCTGTAAGGGTACCTGTAATTAGGTGCATGGGAATGATATGTGTATGATATGATTTCAAAGACTTTAGGGATTCAAATTCGTAGACCAAAATGAAACACACTTTATTAGATAACAAACTTGAAACAATGTTTGACAAATGCCTTTAAGGCGTTACAAAGGGAAAAACTGAAAAGTAAATCAAAACTTAGTAATAACAAAAGACATCAGCGCTCCCATGGTCATTTTCCGTTGGTGCTGACATAATCATTGAGGACCTTCTCCTTCTCCAGATGCCTTGTAAGCTTTAGAATCTTCCGCTCCTGCTCGTGATACTTTTCTCTGTAAGTATCCCGTTCTTCTCTCAACTGGATCCACGACCTCTTTAATTCCCCAATGTCAGTTGGAATGTACGGATGTAGGACAGTAGGAGGAACCCCTTCTTCATCAGCACTCTCAATAATTACCGGTAAGACACCTTTGTACGACATTCCCAGCTTTTGGGCACGGATTCGAACCCATCGGAGATAAGGTTCCATCGAAAAAGAAGTCTTCATTCCTAGCTCGTACGAATCAGACCTGTGAACCCTATTCCAAGCTCGTATGAACCTGCGGCGATGTTCCTCACTATCCCCTTAGAAGTCAAAAACAATGCTCGGCATTAGCAACTCATGAGGTCCGTCCCTCCAAGCTCGCCCAAACTGACGTAAGGCCAAACAAGGATTATAGGTAATCCCTCCTCGAATTCCAAGTAGTGGAACATTGGGGTATTCCCCACAGTGATCAATAATAGCTACTTCTTCCATGTCTTTAGTGCTCCAGATAATGTCAGTGTGAGCAAGAGACATAATTCTGTAGGCCCAACCCATTCCTTCCTTGTTCTTCAAAACAGATTTGGGGAGGTGAGAAATAAACCACCTCGCCAGCAATGGTGCACAACACATAAGGGTTCCCCGTTTTCGAGCAGTACGGGCATAGAGAGCATGTAGAATATCCCCTAAGAGAGTGGCAACTAGATTAAGGGACATGAAGATCTTCACTGTGTTCACGTCGACGAAAGAATCTGAATTAGGAAACAAAACCAAACCATAAATGAGAAGAGCCAGGATGTCTTCGAATGCTTGAAAATCCAAACTGTCCCAAAACTGATTAGCCCGATCAACCAAGAACTTAGCCAAGAAGCCTTTTGTCCCACTCCGGGTCTCCCAGTTAGACATTACTTCAACCTTTGTTAGATGTAGGGCTGTAGCAACATCTTATGGCCTAAGAGCTTTCTCCCAACCTGTAAATGGCGTCTACTCTAGAATAGAAATACCAAGTAAATCAGAGAACTCTTCCAAGGTAGGGACCAACTGATAGTCCGGGAAGGTGAAGCAGTGGTGCAATGGGTCAAATAATTGGCAGAAGACACTCAACATCTGCTCATCCATCTTAGAAGTGACCAAACCAAGGAGGTGACCATGTCTTCTGATAAAGGAAGAAGTATCTGGAACTTTAGAAACCAAATCTCTGAGCTGAGTAGGAATTTGTACAAAGCTTATCTGAATGGTGTTTCTACGCATAGAGGCCATGACCTATAAAACAAAACAAAGATGAATCCCCTCTCTTTGAAATAGGTTAGTCTGATGCAAGATGCATGCAATGTAATGATGTCATGATGTCATGATAGAAACACACCACAAGTATTCACAGATAGAAAACATGGTAAGGGAAAACAAGTCACACAGCAGCCCTTAGATTTCAGGATGGCATGGGGTTTAGGTATTACCCTCTTTCAATTTAGTTGGTTTCAAACTATCCTAGTAATAGTAACCGGGTTCTAGAGGATCTCAATATCACTAACCACCCTCAATCAGTCATAATTCCAGTTTGGCAACCTTTTCTTGCGGCCAGAATCATCGCGAGAGCTTGGTCTCAATGAGTGTAGCATACTGCTACTTTTCTATGGCCAAGTTGGTCAATTATAGGTTCTAAGGTCAGTTGGTGCTTAATGACCCCTTAGCTGACCCATATTCTCCTTGTTCCACCACAAAGGATATCGGTACAAACTAAAGTGTCACACCAACGTAGCTACTTCTTCAACCGTATCGGTCTACGCCGTACAGTTCCCTCACAGTCTATTGCTACTTACCTAAAGGGTATCCCCAGATCCAGGTTAGGATCTATAGTAACTCCGATTCAAACCCACAAAGATAAAGCATACAAACCAAGCAATTGAAAACAATATGATGAACTATTCCTAAGGTACACCCCACTTATTAAATTCCCCAGCAGAGTCGCCAATTCTGTGATACGGTGGGAAGAACTGACTGGTTTTGGAATGCTGGTTCGCGTTTCGCATTTTTTGTTCGCAAAATGTCGCGGTAAGCAAGAGTCGCCACCGACTTTTATTTTATCCAACAAGGAAAGGAAAAAAGCACAGAAAAATTCCTTTTTCGATATTATCTGAGTACGGGGGTAGATTATAGAAAGGGAAGGTATTAGCACCCTTTGTATCCGTATTTATCTACGGGCTCTAAGGTACTTTCTCATCATTTTCAGAATTGTTTTCTTTGTGCTTGTGGGTTTTGAAAAGTTTTTGTTTTTTAACTTTGATTTAACTCTTGCTTCTGTTCTCAAGAGTGTAATGAAGTGTTTTTGAAAACTTTGTTTGAAAAGGAGTGTAAGTGTGAGAAAAAGTTTGTTTTTGGATGAGCAAGTATCTAAGAACTATCTACCTACTCGAAAAAGGAATCTTTCTATGCTAATTTCCTTTAGACAATGCTATCCCACTATTAGTGAGTAGGTAGCATCGTCGTTGGAGTTTGAGGGTCAATTTGAAAGAGAGACATACGGTCACCAAAGCAATGTTAGGACGCCTTAGCGGTAACCCTAATGTCTTAGATCATTTGTTTGAGACAACAATATCCGAGGCAACCGTTTCGAGGCAACTATGATCTTTTAGACAAGAGGGTGGCCTCTAAAATAACATATACTCAATGACCGTGTACGAAGGCAACCAAGTGGGGTATACCCTAAGAGTGCGCATGTGCGAGTGTGTTGTTTTCAGTTATTTTTATCTTTGCACATTTTAAGGGTGATCTAATTTGATTTTAAGATTAAGCATTCATTCTTGTCATGCAAACCCTATTATCAAACATCTAACAGTTGTAATTTGCATAATTTAAATGCGGAAATTAAATTACAAGGCGTCGGGTATTTACATCGCCAAAAGCAACCCTTTGAAAATAAAATAAAGCGGTAAAATAAATAAAATGTCCTAATTATTTATTACAAACCGGGAGCAGGTACATTAATTTGGATAAAGAAAAAATAAAGCGCGATGCGAAATTAAATCGGATGCGAATTGGGGTTTTGACCTCTTTCGATTAAAGAAAATGTTTTTGGTTGTTTTTTATTTAAGAAAAGAAATTAATCCTAAAATTAAATACTAAATTAGTAATTAAATAAATCTATTAATGAAAAAAATAATTAATGACGTATTTTTGGAGTTTTCGTTAATTTAAGAAAGAAATTAAAATAATTAAATTAGGATTAAAACCTAATGATTTCTAATTAATTTTAAATATTTACAAAATAAATTAAAGTTTCTCTAGAATTAAAAACCTAATTAATTAGTTAGTATTTTTTAATAAAAAAATGAAATTCTGAATTTTAATTGGATGAAAAGTATTTTGGTGATTTTTGATAAAAAAAAGAAAATTTGTTATTGGTTAGTAAATTAATTAAATAAAATAAAATAACTAAATTAAATGAAAAAAAATAAAAAAGAGTGAGAATGGGCCTGGTATTGGAGGGTGTAAATAGCAAGTTGTTGGCCCAATTGATGCTGGTCCATTGGACTTTTTGGTGATCCTGTGCACATGCGTTGACTAGCTTATGGTATGCCTTCCAAGCTTGACCACCAGATCTGGCCATCTGGCACGTTAATTGGTGAGGGAGTATGATGGTCCCTTGGCTTGCGCGTACACCAGATTACCTGAAAGAATTAAGAAAAATAGCAAATGTTGGAGGCAGGGGTCGAACCCCTGACCTCCAGCCTTCAACGCCTTGAAAGTCCTCCTTGTAACCACTACACCATTTGTTTCTTTTGTTAACATAACACGAATAAATGATATTATAATAAAACAAAATTTAATGGCCAGAAACAACAAAAACGCGCACTTGTATTTGAATGGTCCAGTGGGAGGATGACACGACTTCGTCCCTGTCCTCTAAATCCTGCAATTTTTACCTGCAGATTTTTATCCGCAGCTAAAATCGTAGCTTCATCCTAAAATCTTCCCCAGGCCATATAAACGCATTCTAAGAACATGGTTGAGTTCGTCTCAACCTACTGATCACAACCATGGCCAATATTAAGGCTGATTTTTCCTGAAACAAAAAACCCAAAAACAAAAACGAAACCCTAACAATGGTGGGTCTCGTTACAGGTCATGGAAACACAATTGAATGATACCAAATGCTTGCAAATGATTTTTAGATTCAGAATATGCTATCAATTCATATCAACCATGCTTAAATTGCAAAATATGAAATCAAGAACAGGGCAATGTTATGAATGACTTACAGCGCGTATGAGGGTCTGAAAATGCTTGGTTCTGCTTGCTTTCGCTTGTGGTGATTGCTAGGAAGAGATTGAGACACTTGCCAAGCCTTGAGGATGCCTCTATGATTGATTTCGAAGTCACACTTTTTCTTGATTTTTTCCAATTTGGTTCTGCCTCTAGAACTGATCTCCAACCCATATTCTTGTCCCTCTCACTTCCTTATGTAATGCACAATGTATTAGGTTAGAATTTGCTGTCCAAATCTTCCTCCATTGATGATTGAATATTTGATTTGATCCTCCTTTCAAAGCTTCCCAAATTTGATCCAAATCATATATTTTTGTACACTTATGCCTTGGTACAAGTTTGATGTGGTGCAAGCTGTCCATTGAAACCCGAAATCATCAAAAGATCTTTGGTTATCAATATTTGTGATTTTATTTGATTTATTTTGATTTAATTCAAATTAATTCAAATAAAAATCAAAATAATTAATAAAAATATGATATGGACACATGGGCAAGGCTATAGCACGTGGGAAATAATGCAAACTCAAAACAAGTGAAAACGAATGGGCCCATTTGGCAAAATTTGAAGTTTTGGGGATAGTTGACTTTTGGCAATTTTGCATAAAAGTCCAACATCAACAATGCACAACTTCTTCAATTTTGAACTTTTGGAGGTGTTCTTTGACATTTTATAAAGCTTTAGATGTCCTCTAATCAACCCTTTTGGTCTCATCTATTTTTGATATTCCATGCTTAAGTTAGAAGCTTTGACAAAAAAGGTGTTTTTGTTGACTTTTCAAAATGACCTATAATGTCCAAATTCATAACTACTTGTGATTGCATATTTTGATCTTGGGATATGAAGATGGATTGTAGGTAATTTCATCCTCTTCAAAATGAGCTTTAGATGGGTCATTTCGCATAAAGTATGAGAATGTTATGCTTGGTCAAAGTTGAGTTGACTTTTCCTACAAAACCCTAATTTAACAACTTTTTAATGTTGATGAATCTTGAGCAATCCTTGATGAATCATGATCAACACTTTACCAATTGATGAAATAAACTTCAAAATGAGAATGTTGGCAAAAAAATCTTGAAGTTTGACTGTATTTGGGTCACAGTTGACTTTTGCCCTAGCACAGTCGATTTTTGGACCTTTTGAGCAATTGACTAAGCAAAGTTCCTCTGCAAGGCTTGAAACTTGACATGGATGATCTTGATAACATATTAGGACATTGGTGAGCACTTGGGGTCACTTGGACTCAAGGATCTTGATGCAACACAAAACCCTAATTTGAGTAGACTGCCTTAGGAGAGAGCTTGTCTGGCCAACCCTTGGACTACTTTGAGCAATTTGGAGATCTTTCTTGCAATGTTTTGAGAAATATGGGAGGGAAAATTTTGGGGTACAACAACACCCTTTCTCACAATGGAACAACCACGAGAATCTCTGCAGCATATTCGACAAGACCCATAATGATGTTCTTCTTGACCATCAATATGACAGAAGGTAGCGTGCAAGTGCACCAAATCATCATTCATATGATCCATGTAAAAAATCCAGAATTCTCCAAGACATCTAAAGACCATATTCACATCTTACTCATACTATTCCCTAGGCCTGATTATATGAATGAGACCTCCGTCCATCATTTCCTGAAGATCATCTTTTATCTTATCATACCCCTATGTATTTGTACTGCAAATACCACATCCAGCATGGTCATGCGTATAGTAACTAAACTCACAGAGGTCAGCATTTTTTTAACCAAATATCCTCTAACCAGGTTGATATAAAAAATACAGAAGTCGCTAGTACAACCTGCAATCATGTTTGTAGCATTTGTTCCTCCTTTTTTTGGTAAAGGATTATCTTTTACGTTAGGGCAAACATCTTTAAAGAATAAAAGGCCAGATCTCACCATCTTTTGTACTTCAGATTTCAAAGGATAGTAGTTCTCAACATTATTCCCTGCTGCTCCCTGATGAAAGGAACACGTCTGCTCTGCCTTATATTACCAAGGCAAAGGTGATGGTATTAAATGGGGTGGCCTGGTCTGAACCAACTTTTTCTGAATCAATGTTGGGATTAACTCTGCATAGCTCATGTGGATAGAGTCAAAAGCCTCTCTCTTCTGATTATGTCCCTGATTTCCCTGAAGGGATGGTCTTTGATAAGAAATTATGGTCGAAGCCACATTGACAACTGGAGTCACATAAGCAACTTGTTGGTGGCGCTGATGATTTCTTATAAGAGGATTAACCCTTCTCTCTTGAATGACAACATTTGTATCTCCTTCTTTTTTCTTGGAAAACTCGTGTGAAGGTTTCTTGGTACTACCGAAATTTTCACTTCTTGTCAAACGACCTTCTCTTACAGCTTCTTCCAAACGAACGCCCGTACTCACCATTTCGGTAAAATCACCTAGTACACTCTCCACCATTCTTTCATAATAAAAGGCACCTAGATTCTTCAGGAAAATTTTCGTCATCTCTTTTTCTTCTATTGGAGGGATTACCTGGGAGGGATTACCTTGTCTTTCTAGACCATTACCCTGAGTTAATCTCGGTCAGGTGCCATGTCCACATTATACTTGTACTGTCTAATAAATGCTTCACCCAAGTCATTGAAAGTATGAATGTTGGCACTATCCAAACTCATGTATAACTTTAATGCAACACCAGTCAAACTGTCTTGGAAAAAGTGGATCAGCAGACGTTGATCATCAGTGTGAGTAGACATCCTTCTCACATACATCACAAGGTGAGCACGAGGACAAATATTTCCCTTGTATTTCTCGAATTCTGGTACTTTGAAGTTGCAGGTATTTTCACATTTGGAACCAAACGCAGATCGTTCACATTCTACCCAAATAGTTCTTTTCCTCTGAGGGCCTTCATCTCTTTCTGCATCTTATCAAACTGATCCTGAAAATCATCCATTCGATCATAAAATCCCAAGCTTTCACTTGGTGGAGAATTAGACGATAAACTTCATCATAAAAAATGGCATATCATTCACCGAAGGAGGTGCACCATAGTGAATCTCATTTCTAGCAGCAGGAGTAATATGCACCACAGGAGGTGCAAGACTAGCAGCAACTTGAACAACTGGAGAATCTTGAGTGTCAATATTAAAACCTTCTGGCATTCCCCATGGATAACCCTGAGGCATACGATTCTATGTAACAGTAACTAGGGCAACAAAGACGAGAACTGATAGACCTTCAGAAGAAAATGTTGTTTGTTGAGGCTGAGCAAGTGGTGGCTGATTCTGAGAAGCCACCAGTGATTCCATAAAAGTATTTAAATTATCCATACCAGCCTTAAGAGCAGTAACCTCGTCGCACAGCTCGCGATTTTCCTGTTCAAGATTCTCTATTTTCTTCTTGGAATTAGCTCGAGTATTATACTGGTGAGACAACTTGTTGAACGAAGCAGAGAAATTCAGTAAGACACCTAGGTATGAGAAGAAATGCAAGAAATATGTACAAGATGATGCATGATATGCATGCACATGATTTATTTTATTAATAATTCAAGGGACTCAAAGAATTATAGACAATTTTTCAAATATTAAAGTACTAACACATTTGAAATATTGAATAATCTCATTATAATAACTTCAAAATGGATTAAAACTTTTTAGTTCTAGTTTCAACAATCCCAGGTACAAAAAGAAGATAGAATCTAAAATCCTAAGAAACCAAAGCTTATGAAGATCACTCCACACACTGATGCTTTCCTGTGGATCTTGTGATCTGAGCCTTCAGCTGCTTGTTCTCTTCTACATACCTGTTGGCAACCACTTTCCAATCACCAGAGTTGGGAAGTGAATGACTAAGTCCTAAATGAGTGCTAGAGGAAAATAAATTATCTGTCTTCTCCATCATCTCTACAAAACGACTCTCGAGGATCTCAATCAAGTCATCCTTCTCCTTCAAGTCTGCTCGGTAGGATATCTCTAAAGTCTGACACTTATTCTTCCAAGCTTCTTTCTCCTGCTGCATCCTGACTAGGGTCAGCTGAAGCTCTTCCACATCATCCAAAAGGGGAGGAGTGGTCTTCACAAAAATATCAGGCATAGGTGTTTCACGAGAATATGGCATCTTCAATTGAATTGCCCTTGCTTGTACCCACTGAAGATAAGGCTCCAAAGAAACACCCCATCTAGGTCCCAAGTCCTTTATACTCTTGTTGTGAATATGACACCAAACCTTTGTAATCTTATCCTTATATTCCTTATGATTCTCTCCCTTTCTAAGAAAGAAACCCCTCAGATGAATACTATTTGGGTTATCCCTCATCGAATATCCAAGTTGTCATCATGCAAGAACATGATTGTAGTTAATTCCTCCCTTTGTATCAAGAAGAGGTACATTGGAGAAACTACCAGAACTATAGACAATCTCTACATCATGGTAAGCCTGATGGTACGAAACAATATCTGAATGAGTGAGAGCCAAAATCTTCGGAGCCCAACGAGGTTCCTTCCTGACATCCCAGAAAGCATCGGACGGAGGAAAGTGAGAAATAAACCACTGATACAACAAAGGAGTGCGACATATGATCATCCCTCTATGATAAGAATCCCGAAGATGAATGGAGTAATAAGCATATCCTAATAATGTAGGGACTGGATTCCCTATCAAAAAGATCCTAATGGCATTGATAACTACAAAGTTGTCGATGTTCGGAAATAAGAACAACCCATAGGCAAGTAGAGCAAAGATAGCCTCAAAAGAAACCGTACTCTTCATCCTAGCAAAGTAGCAAGCTCTCTCCAATAAGAACTGAGCGGGTAATCCTCTAATCCTCCTTTGGTAATCATGTGGGCTTCAACCTCCGACTTTTCCAATTGAACCAAAGCATTAATCTCATGAGATTTTGGCTCCCCCTCCAATCCGGTGAAAGGAACACAATCGGTAACAGGAAAACCCAATTGATAAGAATACTCCTCTAATGTAGTCATCAACTGATAATTGGGGATGGTGAAACATCTTTACATCGGATCATAGAACTTGACCAAAGTCGAGAGAATACCCTCCTTCATCCTGAGCTTCATGAGAGAATCCATGGGATTCTTGAAACTGTACTTCGGAGTCTTTCTTTTTCCAAAATCCATGGTCAAAAGTGCTTGGGATGTTCACAAAGAGTCAACTTTAAGTCCCTTGAACCATAATGTCTTAAAATATTCCCATGGGTGCATGAATGCATGATGCAACAATCACACAAAAGAACACAAACATGGGAGGTTCATTAGTTTGACGTCACGAGCATGGAGTCAAAGGTACTACCCACAAGACATTGTCTAATACTTTATCACCTGCGGAACAAGGTTCTAAGAGGTTCCTAAGAGGTTCCACTGAGTGGGGGATCTCATGCCTCCTTTTTTGGGATTACTCCCTCAAAGTTAAGATGACTATACTAACCATCATATCTTAAGTTTGCCCAAGTCCGGGTATAAGACTTATGAGAAATCACTAAGCACCCTGAAAACCAGGAAAATCCAGACAAACATATACACAACACATAATATACAAGAAACAAAATCCTATACATAGATAAACAAAGATAGGCTCAACCCACTTAGAGATGGACCAACAATAGGTCAATCTGTCCTCAGTGAAGTTGCCATTTTTCTGTAGCGATAGAAATGTTGAGACTAAGCCATTAGATTGACTTGACTCGCACAGATCAAATAAAAATCGCCAACGCGCTTTATTGTTTCCAAAGGAATGGGAAAAGAGAGAATAACCCAAAAAGAGCGAATTCACCTTTAAAAGTTTTAAAACACAAATGTGTTGGTTAATTTTAAGAGACGAGACAACATCGTCTTATCCGAGTGGAAGAACATATTTATTATCCAAAATTATGAGAAAGGAGAATTCGCGTCATCTCAAAGTGGAGGATATGACTTGGATTTTAAAATCAACAAAGCCTTTCTCAACACCCAAGTGGAAAATATCTCACTTCACTACATATCATAGAAGTATATTAGCTCACATCACAACAAAGATTGACAAGGTCTAATCTTTTGTGAAAAATTTAAAGTAAAAAGCCAAAGTGACAAAAATGTTTTGAATGATATTGATTGACTTTTAGTCTTCTCACAAAAATTGTCAAAGTATTATTAAGTTGTTTTGAGTTTTATTAAGAAAATATTTTTGAAAATGGCATGGACCTAAGTCCAAGTTTATTATGAAAGCGGTTCAAGTTTAAAAAACAAGAATAATTTTGAAAGGAGGGAGCATATTTTTGAAATTAAAGAAATTGGGAGGAGATGAATGGACTATCCTAAAGCATAAAGGTGAGAGTTGGGGAAAAGAACCGTCTAACCAACAAGAAGCTAACACTTGACATTATGAGTCAATGTAGAATTCCAAATCTTTGGATTGAAACCAAACAAGCAAGGACAATATAAGATCTTTAGAAAACCAAACTTCAAGTGAATTAAGTCTTCACAAAAAATTGGGTAGAGTAATGACTGTATACAGATGAATTCTCAATCATAAGCAAAACATGTAATCAGAATAACCTGCACATAAAGAAAACAAACAAATCAATGTCTTGGGGTAAACCCCAAGAACTCCATACAAAATAACAATGAAATTCACAAGGTCTCAAGGTAGGTCAAGGTCACTAATCCTAAGTCCAAGAATTCTATCACTCGATAATGCCAAGGATAGTAACCAAATAGTCCAAGTAACATTAAAGATTTTTATGGTTCAAGTTGATTATTAGGTATCTTCAAAAAGAAATGAGAAGCTCAAGTAAGCAAAATAAAAATGACATAAAAGTAAATGCTCAAGTGAGCAAAGATGAAAATAGCATGAAATATAAATGCTAAAATAAAATGGTGCATAAAGTAAAGGCTTAAAATAAAATCCCAAAATAAAGGGGAATAAAGTAAAAGTCAAATGTTAATGAATTAATAATTAGAGGTTAGTTGAATGACCATCTTGAAACTTGCATTTGAAAACTCGTTAGAAGATTGATAAAATTAAAGTCTCTCAACAACAAGTTTCATTTTCTTTTTGTCAAGTATATCATTCATTTCAAGTTCTCAATGTAACAAGATATGATCAATAATGTTTAAATGATCCACTTATACCAAAGTTTATGAAGATCATTAGGGGATTCATAAGACCAAAGCCTCCTAACAATGAATATTGAGTTTATTGGATCAAAGGTTTCAAATTAAACATCCTTTGGCTTGCAAACTAGGGTTTGGGCCACGAATAATCATTTCTCGAATCAGGATAAAATTTAGCGCTATGTTAAGCAATCGTAAGTGGACTTATATAGAAGTCGCACCTATTTTAAGGCCGGTCAATAGGAATTTATGTGCCATATGTTTGGAGAGATGATATGTAGATAATCCTCTAACAACATGTAGCACATTGAGAAAGGGATAAGATGAAGAGGGAAGGGATATATTTGAAATAAAAATTTAATCAAACTATCATTAAAATCATTCATCCATTTTGGTGGAGTTAAACTCAACACCCAAGATCCAATGATGTTAATGAAGTCCATGATCAAAATTCAAATAGTCAGAATATGTACAAAAATGAAAATGCATTTAATGAATAAAAATAAAAAAAGAAAAATGATTTTTAACATGTTTTTAAAATGAAAATAAAAGGGAAAATAGCAAACTATATTCGAAATATCAAAGAAAAATTAAAGGAGACCATAGAAAATCAGAAATGATCTCAAATATTTTTATAAATTTTTTAGTAATTTTTTAAATCAGAAAATTATTTTTAAACTAATTAAAATTACTCAAATAAGTGAAAAAAAGGATCAAAAATATTAGAATTCATAATAAAATTCTAGAAAAATTTCAGAAGGTCACAAATAAGAAATATGATTTATATAAAAAAGATCAGAATTTAAAAAAGTAAAAAAGTATTTTTAAAATAATTAAAATAAAGCAAACGAAACAAAAATTATGAAAAATATCAAAGATTAAAATAAAAATATGAAAAAATATTCACAAAATCAGAAATAATTCAAAGTATTTTTGTATATTTTTTTCATAATTTTTGGATAAAATTAAGAGAGTTATGAATTTTTAAAGATAAAAGGAATTTAAAATATAATTTTTTAAATAAAACAAATCAGAAAAAACCACGTGTGTTGGATCTTTCTCAATAATACATGCTGGAAAATCCAACAGATCTGAGGTGAGGGAGCATCATGGACCCAAGGCAGAGTGCGCGCATGTATCACAATAAAATTCAACCTCTAGTCTCCTGCAAATATGGAAAATCTCAAATCCTTGAATTTGTAAATTTACGCATTCATAGTGGTACCATTAGATGCGTCTACTTGAGACGATCACAACCAGATGCTCGTGAAAAATTTATATAAAGCATAGTGTAGTCGATTTGGAAACAACCAGAGATGTTTAAAACTGATAAAATCGAAAATCAGAAGCATCAAATGCATTATTTCACCAAAATTGAGTTAATAGCAAGCATCAGTGAACATCATAGACCATTCCAGTAATTTGAGTTAGAAGATTTGGTGCATTAAACTACCTGAATGAAGTCAGATGAAGTTGCTCTGTAAATGAACTTGGCTAGCATGATTCTGGACACCTCAAGACTTGATTCTTCTTCTGTTAGCTTCAGGGAAGTTCAAGGATGAAAGATCAATGAAGAAATTGAATTGAAAAGTGGAGAAAATAGGAATTCAAAATCTCAGAAAAGGGTGTTATGGAGGGAGTTTGACAGAGTAATTTTGGCTCTTCAAGCTTGCCAAAATGAGTGGGATAGAGCCTGTATTTATAGGAGAAGTGAATGGGATCAAGAGGAGGGGTGAATGATGCAAATTCAAATGAATTCTTGCACACCTGTGTACACGAGCAAAGTATGATCTCATGTGTTTCATAACTCGTTTGATTGATGCGTTTTGTCACTATAAATAATCCAATTATCTTTGTTGATCATGCTTAAGTGAAAAACACATGGTACTTTGAGGATTAGAAGCCACATTATGAAAAATCTGATATAACTCGAAGTGGAACTTTAGTTTCAACGTATCCACTTTGAAACAATGGTATTCACAACTCATGTGATCTTAGGGCATGATTCTTGAAGCTTAAAAAGATGAGATCACAAACTTTACAGATCCTTTAAGCTTCAACCTTATCTACGCATCGAAGTAACACAGAGTCATGATTGCGTTTGTACAGGATGCCATTACTATGGAAGAATTTAGCAGAGAATTTCCTTAAGAACTTCTTATCAATAACTGAAGCACTTTCCGGATATTCTTTAGCCTCGAGATACCTCTTGACATCGTGAAACTAGGGCTGGTCCACTACTTTTTCAGTATTAATCTCGTGACAGTGTGCTGGTTTATCCATTCGTTCAATGGTGATTTGGGGAGCCTCGTTATCCCAATTAAGTTTAAACAAGGATGACATTGTGGCTAGTGCGTCTGCTAGCTGATTTTCTTCTCGCGGAAAATGCTCAAAGGTAATCTTCACAAAATGTGGTAGCAATGTCAAAACATGTTCTTTATAAGGGATAAGGTTAGGGTCTTTTGTGTTCCATTCCCCTTTGATATGACTGATAACCAAAGCTGAATCTCTGAATACATTCAAGGATTTGATCCCCAAGTCTATGGCAGCTCTGAGACCAAAGATGCATGCTTCGTGTTCCACCATGTTGTTTGTACAATTGAAGCAGAGTCTTGCGGTAAAGTGAGTATGACACCCTTCCGGAGATATGAGTACAACACCGATACCATTTCCAAGTGCATTGGATGCCCCATCAAAAACCAGGGTCCATCGGGATCCTTATTCAGGTCAGTCATATGGCCTGAATTCCTCACAGTTATTTACTGTCATGATGTCTTCATTTGGGAATTCAAACTTTATGGGCTGGTAGTCTTCCACAGATTGGTGAGCAAGGTGATCAGCTAGTACACTGCCCTTTATAGCTTTCTGGGTAGTATAATGTATGTCATATTCCATCAGGTTCATCTGCCATCTCGCTATTATCCCAGATAGAGCAGGCTTCTCGAAGATGTATTTTATCATTCCATTTTAGATATCAAGAAAGTAGTATGAGTCAGTATATACTATCTTAGCTGGCGAGCAGCCCATGCCAGAACACAACAAGTTTTCTCGAGCAGTGAATATCTGGTTTCACAGTCGGTAAAATTTTTGCTCAGGTAGTAAATAGCATGCTCTTTTCAGCCAGGCTCGTCATGTTTCCCCAATACACACCCCATTGAGTTTTCTAAAACAGTCAGATACATGATTAATGGTCTTCCCTTGAATGGTGGCATCAACACAGGAGGCTCTTGGAGGTATTCTTTGATCTTTTCAAAAGTAGTTTGGCACTCATAATTCCATTTGACTACCTGATCTTTCTTCAGTAGTTTGAAGATTGGTTCATAAGTAGATGTCAGGTGAGAAATGAATCTGGCAATGTAGTTCAAACGTCCCAAGAATCCTATGACTTCCTTCTCAGTATGAGGAGCAGGCATCTCTTGTGTCGCTTTAACTTTGGCAGGATCGACCTCGATACCTTTTTTTCTGACGACAAAGCCTAGGACTTTACGGGACCGTACCCAAAATGTGTAATTGTTTAGATTCAACCTCAGCTTGTACTTCTTCAGTCTCTCAAACAGTTTTTGTAAGTGATCAAGATGCTCTTCTTCTGTTTGATATCTGGCTATCATGTCGTCCACATAGACCTCTATAACAGAAAGTTCCCCACTGTGTGACAAACGTTGTTTTCTCCATGTCCTCAGGCGCCATTTTGATTTGGTTGTAACCTGAGAATCTGTCCATGAAGGAAAACACTTTGTGTTGTGCCGTATTGTCAACTAGAATATCAATGTGGGGGAGTGGAAAATCATCCTTAGGGATTGCCCTATTCAAATCTCTGTAGTCCACACACATTCTCACTTTGCCGTCTTTCTTGGGCAAGGTAACAACATTGGCAACCCATTAGGGATAAGAAGTGACATCCAAGAATCCAACATTGAATTGCTTCATGACTTCCGCTTTAATATTTTCTGACATATCAGGCCTCATGCGGCGAACCTTTTGCTTTACTGGCGGAAAATCCTCTCTTGTAGGCAGGCGATGTACCACAATGTCGGCATCAAGTCCCGACATGTCTTCATACGACCAGGAAAAGACTTCAACATAATCGTGTAACAACTGAATCAGACGCTCCTTGACACCGTGTTCCAGATTGGCGCCCCCATTGACCTGTTTTTTTTCTTCTTCGGTACCTAGGTTGATTGTATCCATGGGTTCCTCGTGAGGCTGAATGGTTCTCTCTTCTTGTTTTAGTAGTCTGGAAAGCTCTCTTGGTACTTCACAATCTTCCTCACCTTCGCCTTCGGCTTGGTAGATTAGATTCTCAGAGTCACAAAAGGCCATAACAGTATTGTTACCCATGGGATCCTGAATGGATGTATACATGCATTGTGAGTGTGAGTGTGTGCAAGGGTGTGATACGGTGGGAGAACTGACTTGAGGTTGCGTTTGTGTTCGCACTTGTGCGGTTTAGCAAGAGTCGCCACCAAATTTTTATTTTATCCAAAGGAAAGGTCAAAAAGCACAAGAAAGACCTTTGAGATGTTTTCTTGGGTTCGGGGGGTAGATTATGAAAAGGGAAGGTGCTAGCACCCTTTTCATCCATGGTTTTCCATGGGCTCTTAATTACTTGTTTAGATCACTTGCTTTTGCTTTCCAATTGTTTGAAATGGTGCTTTGTGTGTGTGGTTTTGAAAATGTTTTGAAAAAAGGCCTTGTCTAGGCAACCTTTGTAACAATTCTTGTTCGAATGTTTTACAAAGGTGTTTGTCTTTTGAAAAGATGTTTCAATGTTTGAAAGTTTGTTTTGGGAAAATGTTTTGAAATGTGTTGTGATTTGTGTTTGAAAATAGCAAGGATGTTCGCAAGAGATCAAGTAACTAGGAGTTGTCTACCCTAACTCAAAGATCTTTCCTACATATTTTTAACCCTTTGACATTGTTGTTTCACCATTGTATTTGCTAAACAACCTTGTGTTTGGATGTTAAACGGGACGGGCGTGGGTCATCGTATACAATCATTGAAAGCAACTTGTGGGACGCTCTAGCAATTTTGTAAGGGACGAGATTGTTTTATCGAAGGCAACATCGAGGGTCATCGAGAGACTACGATCTTTGTTTATCAAAGGGTCATTTGCTAGAGTGTCTCATATTCGAGGAACATGACTGTATTTCTGAGGCAACAAACGAGTTTACCCTAGAGGCGTACGTGTGAGAAGTGTGTTGATTTCAAGTTATTTATTCTTGGATTAGGTCATCTAGCGATTGATTTTTAAATCTTGCCATACATGCCTAATTACTACACAGTATATAGAAAGTAATAAATTGCGGGAATTAAAAGTCTAAGCTATTACAAAAGTATCCGGGAATGGGGGTACAATTATTACAAATGGGGATGAATCTCATAAGAATAACAATGTCCAAATATTACAACCAAATCGAATTGTTGTGCGATTCAATATAAAGCTATGATAAATTATGAAATAAAGAAATCAATAAAGTATGAAGTGCGTGTATTTACTTGAAAAGGGAGAAATAAAATTTATTCTAAAAAATAAAGATTAAAATTATTATTATTATTATACTTTGTATTTTATTAATTATAAGCTATCTTTAAAGAAAAAAAAACTAAATTAAATTTAATGTTTTTTAGTGTTTTTATTAAGTGTAAAAATAAGTTAGTAAAAAGTTATAAAAAAGAAAAATGTGAAAATTGATTCTTAAGACTAAAAGAAATGTGCAAAAGTATTATTAGTGATTTTCAAAACAAAATAAAAAAAAACAATTTAAAGGGGAAGAAAATGGGCCTAAGGGTTATGGGGAATAAGGCCCAAAGGAAAGTTAATGTTGATGCTGAAACAAAAACACAAGGCAGAGGGGAGGGGGTGGCTGATCTGGTGCGTATATGGGCTTATTGGCTTTGCAAACGGAGTCGCCCAATTTCCTTAAACCTGCATAATTGTGATTAGGGTAAGCGAAGGAAATTAGGGTTATCGTTTTGCACTCACAGCGGCGTCGTTGTGTTCCGTTCCTCTCACATCTTCCTTTCCTTCATCTTCCTCACTCAATCGTCCCTATCCCTTCTGATTCATGAAGAAAATGCTTTTTTCTAGGTTCTGAAGTGGGATTTAAGACTAAGGGTTTGACATTGATGCTTACTCTGATCTCCTCCTCACCCTCAAGTTGCCGGAGCACTCTCTCCTCCTCTCACCTCCTCACAATGATCAATGGTTTTGCTTAAAAGGTATGGTTCTGCTTTGATTTTTTTAGACTTGACAGTTTCATAGATTCACATGCTTTGTTCATGTTTAGTTTGTTTAACCTATTGTGCTATATGTCTGAGATGCAATAATGATTTGAAGGGATACGAAGTGGTCATACCTGTGGGATTTTCTTTATGAAAAGAAGAGGAAAGGTGAGATGGAAAATGAAGCTCCCTGGTGGCCGGAGGAGTGAGGTGGAAGAAATGATGAAGAACGCGTGCTATTTGGTAATCTTTTCTTTCCCTTGACCTTTGACTAAATGATGATGATGATGATGCTTCTGAAACTTTATTTGTTGTTAGTTGATGATGATGATTGCTTCTGAGACTTTGTTTTGTTGTTGGTTGATGATGATTATTGCTTCTGAAACTTTGTTTTGTTGTTGGTTGATGATGATTATTGCTTCTGAAACTTTGTTTTGTTATTGGTTGATGATGATTAGAGATTGATGGCCCTGTTTCTTTTTGTTTGAGTTGTTTGCACTTGGTTACAGGTTTTTGTGGTTATGGTGATTGGAGGTTGATAGCCCTGTTTCTTGTTGTTTTGTTGTTGTTACTGTTGGTTTTATTAATTGAAAAAATGTTCTGCAGGTTTTGTCATTGTGAGTGTGATATTGCTACAGGTTTTTGTTGCATTCTTGAACTGAGTTCTGCAGGTTTTTGTGTCTTTTGTGGTTTTTGATTTTGACAGTGGAAACTTGGCTTTGGCTTCACAGTTTTGGTTATGCAGTTTTTTTGCTGTTTGTTGGTTCACAAGTTATGCTTGTTTGTTCTTGATAACAGTTTTTTTTGGTCGTTGTGATGGAAAATGATGGTTTTGTTGTTGTACAGTTTTGGCTAGGCTTGTTGTTACAGTTGCAAGTCTTTGAACTTTTGGTGGATGTTTTTGACAGTTTGGAAACTATTTTTGACTTTTGTTAACAGTTTTGGTTTTCTTCTGATTTTTGTTAACAAGTTGGGTTGTTTGTGGATTGAGGTACACAGGTTTTGAACTTTTGTGAGTTTGATAAGCTTTGTGAATGTTTTGCAGCTTGAGGGACCTTTGAAAAGAGTTGCCAGTTTTTTTATGTTTGACAAAACTGTCTTCCTTCTTCTTGCAGTTTGATGGTATTATATCCTTTTTTCTTTTACATCCTGTAGGCAGGATGGCCAATGTGTACCTTTCCCACAATTTTGGTGATATCTCTCTTCTCTCTCCTCTCTCAATGATAAAGAAGAAATGCTTTTTTTACTTTTTCTGAAAAGTTTGCCACAATTTGGAAAATGATGAAAAGCTAATATGAAACAAGCAAGCCCCTTGCTTGTTATTTGGTTTACCATACTGCATTCTCCTTCTTCTTGCTATGCTACTGTCTGCATTTGTACTTTCTTCTGCTATTTGTATGCTACTTCCTTACTGCTATGCTGCCTTGTTTATTTTGCCTTGTTCAGTTTGGCTTTGTTTGGCTTGCTTGTAATTTGCGCGCCTGCTGCTGCTACTATCTATCTTGCTGCACTGTTTGGCCTGCTTGTAATTTGCGCGCCTGCTGCTGCTACTATCTAGTTTTCTTGTATTGCTGCATTGTCCAATTTAGTTTGGCTTTGTTTAGTTTGCCTTGTTGCATTGTTTGGACAGCATGCTGCAGTTGGACCATTTGCTTTGCATTCTTTAGCTTGCATTTTTTTTCTCTCTTTGTGAACCAAGAAGAGCAATCTTCTTGTGATTTGCAAAGAGGAAAATAAAAACGTGATGAAATGAAAATAGCCCCTCTGATTCCAAACGACAAACTTTAATGATGAACATTTTTCTTTCTTTTTTTTGAAAATTCTTGCTTATGCTCAATCAACTGTGTTAATCTTTTTTTTTTGTCTTTCTTTCATGTGAGCGTAAATTGGAAGGTGGCAAAGCAGAGAAAGCCGGAGACTTTGTAGCAAACATGGAAGCAATGGAAGCTTAGGCTTATATTTTTCTTTGTAACTTAGAGATATTTTTAATCAGTTGTAGTAATTTATTTTTGAAGTACGATAAGTTGTAAAAACCTAAAGCATGTGAATAATAAATTATATTTTGTAACAACATTTGAAATAAATGAAGAAAGTCTTTATGAGATAATCTGATATCCAATAAAGTCCATTATTGTTAGTAACTTGTAATTCTCTCTTAATGTCTTCATTAATTCTTTAAGAATCCTGATTAAAATAACTGAAACTGCATTCCAATAATTCCAATCCAGATAACTTAAACTCCAAGTTCCAATCCAGATAACTTAAACTCCAAGTAATCCAATAACTTTGTAATCTCGTAACCTTGCAACAGTTTTCCAATCAAAATATGCACTGTGTATTCCAATAAAAAAGCAAACGTTTATTCCCTGAACGAGCAAATGTTTTGAAAAGATGCAATTTAACTGGTTAACCTGGATCAAACAAACACTTCCTTTTCAGTAAATTTGAGAGAGCATGAGAATATGTGACAGCTCATTGACTTTCTGAGAATTCAGTTTCTTCTGAGAAATGCAAGAAAAACCCTAATTCTTGATCTATTGCCGTAGGAGAAAATCTGTCTGATTGATTCCTGAGCTATTCTTGAATACCTGAGAAACCCTAGAGTTGTGATTTTCTGTGAAAAAAAAGGGAGGCCAAATTTTAGGGTACAACAGCTGCCCCTGTTCAATCTTCTTGAACCTGAAGAGTTAGATCAACGAGTTTTTCGTTCGCGACTCAAAGGTAAAAGGTGATTGGACACTAGAGTGCCCATAAATTTGCACTCGTCAAAGTATAGTTGAGGGAATGGGCTTAAAGATGCCATTTGGAGATGTGATAGAATCTTGTCGGAGATGGGCTTAAAGATGCCATCCACGAATGTTTGTTGAATTGTAAGTTATAGGTGAGCGTCAAAATGGTATCCGCGTCTGGAGCATCTCTGAGCTGGGGATCTGAATAAGCAATAGAATAGCATCCGTGTCTGGAGCATCTCTAGGCTGTTTTTTGAGGTTGAATCTGAACAAGTGATAGATTAGCATTCATGTCTGGAGCATCCGTAAACTATTTTCATGATCCTTGAATTTGAATAAGAAATAGATTAGCATCCGTGTCTGGAGCATCCGTAAACTGTTTTCATGATCCTTGAATTTGAATAAGCAATAGATTAGCATCCGTGTCTGGAGCATCCATAAACTGTTTTCATGAGCCTTGAATTTGAATAAGCAATAGATTAGCATCTGTGTCTGGAGCATCCGTAAACTATTTTCATGAGTTGAATCTGAACAAGCGATATATTAGCATCCATGTCTGGAGCATCCGTAAACTGTTTTCATGATCCTTGAATTTGAATAAGCAATAGATTAGCATTCGTGTCTAGAGCATCCGTAAACTGTTTTCACGAGCTGAATCTTAACAAGCAATAGATTAGCATCCATGTCTGGAGCATCCGTAAACTGTTTTCATGATCCTATACTTGTACCTTGTTAATCTTATCCTGAAAAGGGTAAAATATTAGCTAAAGCACAAATTTATGTTGCATGAAATGTATGATGTAATATATGTGTGTTATCAATGTTTATGATATATGATTGTAATGTATGCGCATGCAAGCTAATTAGCTGTCTTGATGAGGAAAATAAATCCTTGATAGCTGGAGATAATAAAATCTTTTGTTGCTGTCAGGGAAAATAAATCCTTGACTACTGCTGGAGATTCAAAATCTTTGACTGCTGAAGATGAGAAATCCTTGGTGACTGCTTGGGGATAGATAATCCTTGGCAACTCGTGGGGATTATATGATGAGAATCCTTACTCGGCTGGGGAATAAGGGAAACTCTGGAGATCTCTACCGAGAATCACACAAAGGAAAACCTTGGTCTGCTGGAGAATAAGGAAGACTCTGATGGCTTCTGTGGAGAAATGAGAATCTTCAATCTGCTAGGGGAATTAAAAATTCTGATGAATTCATGCTGAGAGTAAAGAAGGCTCTGGAAACTTCACCGGGGAATCAAGAATAAGAATCTTCAATCCGTTGGGGAGTGAAAAAAACTCTGTGGGGAATAGCTATACTGCTGGAGAGTAAGCTATCCTACTGGGGAGATCAGGAGTTTAGGTTGTATGCCAATCTACTGGGGAATTGTCCTAGGTTGGGGATAAGACAAAAGTTAACTGTTATCTGGTTGATTCTCATACTTTAAGACAACTTGCTGGAGAATCCGGAGACGCTGAACGGTTTCCATTGTGGATTGATAGTTTGACTCCACTGGGGAAGACAGTTTTAAGATAACTATCTGGGGAATTATCTGGTTTTAAAGCGACTCTCCAAGGAATTTTAAAGGTTGAAGACTTGACTCCGTTGGGGAAGAAAGTTTCATCTTCACCGAGGATTTGTAATTCAAAGTTTTGGCTCCGTTGGGATTGGGAGTTTGAAGACTTTACTCTGACGGGGATTGTGAATTTTAACTCTGCTGGGGATATGTATTCCAAAGTTTTAGCTCCGCTGGGGTTGGGAGTTTGAAGACTTTACTCTGACGGGGATTGTGAATTTTAACTCCGTTGGGGATATGTATTCCAAGGTTTTAGCTCCGCTGGGGATCTGGATGATGTACTGCAGTGGATTTCTCTTGGAATAGCCTAAAGACATTTTCCTATACTTTCAACCTGTCAATAATTATTCTTTCGCATTTTGTTTATTTGTAAGAAGTGATTATATTCAAATGCATATGCTCATTTTAATAAATCATTGGACGTTTTCAAATAAAACACAAGTGTAAAAAGAAAAGAAAGGCAAATAGTTTTCTGCATATTGAAGTATCTTTGTATTAACTCTGTGTAAGTATTTTGTACAAAGGAGACCGACATCCTAGTAAGAGAATGTTGTCATAAAAAATGAGAAAAATTTATACAAAGAAAGGTGGCTATGTGTAAAAATTCCATGGGGTTCCCAGTCTGCTATAGCCTTCGTAACTCTGAACATCTTGTCCATTCGTTGCTTCGTCCGACGATGATTGAGTTGATCAGAAGCCTAGAGTTTTTCTGTGAAGAGATTGTCCTTAAAGTGATCCGACGAGACAAAGTCATACGCTTTAATTCCCTAACTTTTTCCTGGATCGCCCTTTCGGGTTTTCGATCCACCGAGAAACCCTTTTTTACCCAAGTCGCCCTTTCGCGTTTTCAACTTGCCGGGTGTACAGATTTTTTATTTATCCCTAATTTTTGCCTGAAACGCCCTTTCGGGTTTTCGATTCACCGGGTCGCCCATTTTTTCCCAAGTCTCCCTTTCGGGTTTTCAACTTGTCGGGTCATTTATGCGTAGTATCTTTTAACTATGTCTGCATTCGCAGGGTGCGGCTGTTTGTCGCCGTCCATGGTGGTTAATATCATTGCCCCACCAGAAAATATGTTTTTGATCACAAATGGTCCTTCGTAAGTGGGAGTCCATTTGCCCCTGGGATCACTTTGCGGCAAGATGATCTGCTTGATTACAAGATCTCCGACTTGATATGCCTGTCGTCTGACTTTTTTGTTGAAAGCCTTGATCATCCGTTTTTGATACGTCTGACCATGGAAAACAATAGTAAGTCGCTTTTCATCAATCAAGTTAAGTTGATCAAGTCGGGTCTGAATCCAATCGTCTTCACTCAAACCAGCATCCTTCATGATTCTCAAGGAGGGAATCTAAACCTCGATAGGTAAAACAGCTTCCATGCCGTATACCAAAGAAAAGGGTGTTGCCCCAGTTGATGTTCGCGCCGTGGTACGGTACCCGTGTAGAGAAAACGGTAACATCTCATGCCAGTCCTTGTAGGTGACTGTCATCTTTTAAATGATATTCTTGATATTTTTGTTCGCAGCTTCGACAACACCGTTCATCTTTGACTGATAGGGATATGAATTATGATGTTGAATCTTGAACTGCTCGCACAGAGCGGTGATCATAGTGTTATTCAGGTTTGTACCGTTGTCCATGATGATCTGTCGGGGATACCGTACCGGCAAATGAGGTTCTGCTTGATGAAGCAGGCAACCACATTCTTTGTAACAAAGGCGAAGGAAGCTGCTTCGACCCACTTGGTAAAGTAATCAATAGGCACCAAGATGAAGTGGTGTACATTGGATGTTGTAGGCTTGATCTCTCTGATCATGTCGATTCCCCACATCACGAATGGCCAAGGAGATGTTAGGACATTGAGAGGAACTGGAGGTATGTGTACCTTGTCAGCATAGATTTGACATTTGTGATAAGTACGAGAATGTTGATGACAATCAGCTTCCATTGTAGACCAGTAATAGCCTTCCCGTAGAATCTTCTTAGCCATCGTATGTCCGCTCGAGTGGGTGCCAAATGTACCATTGTGCAGTTCGGCCATGATCTGCTCAGCTTCGACCTTGTCCACACAACGAAGCAGAATGCAATCATGATTGCGCTTGTATAGGATACCATTGCTCAGGAAGAACTTGGCAGAAAATATCCTCAAGAACTTTTTGCCGTTGACTGAAGCTCCTTCAGGGTATTCTCGAGTCTCGAGATACCTTTTGACTTCATGAAACCAGAGTTGGTCCACTACTTCTTCGGTATTAATCTCGTGACAATGTGCAGGTTCATCCATCCGTTCAATGGTGATTTGGGGAGCCTCATTATCCCAATTAAGTTTAAACATGGAAGACATTGTAGCTAGAGCATCCGCTAGCTGATTTTCTTCTCGCGGGAAGTGCTCGAAGGTAATCTGCTCGAAATGAGGTAACAATGTCAGGACATGTTCTTTTTAAGGGATGAGGTTAAGATGTTTAGTATCCCACTCTCCATTGATTTGACTGATAACCAAAGCTGAGTCCCCAAATACAATCAAAGATTTGATTCCCAAGTCAATAGCAGCCTTGAGACCAAAGATACAAGCTTCAAACTCGGCCATGTTGTTGGTGCAGCTGAAGCAGAGTCTGGCGGTGAAAGGTGTATGGAAACCTTGTTGAGAGATGAGCACAACATCGATATCGTTGCCAAGTACATTGGAGGCACCATCAAAGTACAGGACCATCGGGATCCTTGTTCAGGTCCGTCATACGGTCTGTTATCTTCAATGTTGTCTGATGTCATAATGTCCTCGTCGGGGAAGTCAAACTTCATGGATTGGTAATCTTCGACAGCTTGATGAGCTAGATGGTCAGCTAGCACAATACCCTTTATAGCTTTTTGGGTCGTGTACTGGATATCGTACTCAGTCAGGATCATTTGCCATCTAGCTATTCTTCCAGATAAAGAAGGCTTCTTAAAGATATACTTGATTGGATCCATCTTAGATATCAGTAGAGTGGTATGAGTCAACATATACTGCCTTAGCCGGCGAGCAGCCCATACCAAAGCGCAACAAGTTTTCTCGAGCAGTGAGTAGCGGGTCTTATAGTCGGTAAAAAATTTTCTAAGGTAATAAATGGCATGCTCTTTTCGACCAGACTCGTCATGTTGGCCCAATACGCACCCCATTGAATTATGCAAAACAGTCAGGTACATGATTAGCGGTCTTCCTTCGACGGGAGGCATCAAGATAGGAGGTTCCAGCAAATACTCCTTGATTTTATCGAAAGCAACTTGACAGTCATCGTTCCATTTAACCACCTGATCTTTCTTCAACAACTTGAAGATTGTCTCACAGGTAGATGTAAGGTGAGAAATGAACCTTGCGATGTAGTTTAGGCGTCCCAAGAAACCTCTGACCTCCTTCTCAGTGCGAGGGTCAGCCATTTCTTGTATAGCTTTGACTTTGGCGGGATTAACCTCGATGCCTTTGTTATTGACGATGAATCCTAAGAGTTTACCGGACCTGACTCCGAAAGTGCACTTGTTAGGGTTTAGTCTGAACTTGTATTCTTTCAATCTGACAAACAGCTTCTGCAGATGGTCGAGGTGTTCTTCTCCTGTCTGTGAACGGGCTATCATGTCATCTACGTAGACTTCAATCTCATGATGTATCATGTCATGAAACAAAGATAGCATGCCTCGCTGATAGGTTTCCCCGGTATTCTTCAGTTTGAATGGCATCACTTTATAACATAATGTACCCCACTGTGTAACAAAAGTAGTTTTCTCCATGTCTTCAGGGGCCATTTTGATCTGGTTGTACCCCAAAAATCCATCCATGAAAGAAAATACCTTGTGCTGAGCTGTATTGTCAACGAAGATGTCAATGTGCTATAGTCGAAAGTCATCTTTAGGGCTAGCCCTGTTTAAGTCTCTGTAATCCATGCATATTCTCACTTTTCCGTCCTTCTTAGGCACGGGCACAATGTTAGCAACCCATTGTGGATAGGAAGTAACAGCAAGAAACCCAACATTGAACTACTTCATCACTTCGGCTTTGATCTTCTCTGACATGTCGGGCCTCATTCGGTGGACTTTCTATTTAATTGGTGGACATTCTTCTCTTGTAGGGAGACGGTGAACCATAATATCTGTATCGAGTCCTGGCATGTGTTCATAGGACCAGGCGAAGATCTCAACATACTCATTCAATATCTGAACTAAACGCTCTTTGACACTTGGCTCAAGGTTGGCACCCACTCTGACTTCTTTTCTGTCTTCGGCAGTACCCAAGTTGATAGTCTCTAACAACTCTTCATGGGGAAGAATAGCCCTTTCTTCCTGTTGTAGAAGTCTAGCCAACTCACCCGGCACTTCACAGTCTTTATCACCTTCGTATTCGGCATGATTGACCAGATCTTCATAGTCACTGAAGTCCATAGTAGAACTGTTACCCATGGAATCCGGAATGGAAGGGTACCTGGATTTTGTGAGTGTGGGTGTGTGTAATGGATAGACACCTTTAAACAAATAAAATGTAAAAAGAAAGAAAATGAACACAAAAGTTTATATGTGAAAACGTCCATGATTCATTAAAAATGGCATATGAGGATGAAAAATCAAGCCCTTACAAATGGACATATATGCCTCGGGTAAGGCATAAGGCAAAAGCGTACGAATTGTTTAAGAATTATTACAGACCAACATAAATGTTCGAAAGATAAATTACTGATTGATGAAAGTAATGGGAACAAAGTCTTTCGCCTCTCAGTTGTTCAGCCCTCCTTCAACAGTTGGAAAGATCCAGTCTTCAAAGTTGCTCTCATCTTCACCATCCTCCAAAGCATGAACTCCATGATGAGTGATTTTCAACGGTGGCCCACCAGCCCGGGAGCGGCGTACAACCTTTTGAGCAGAATCAGTGAAACCCAAGCCGAATTTGTCTATCTTGTAAGGAAAATCTGGTAGCTGACCCCATACTGTGCTTCCTCCTTCCTTGATCACAGCCTTCGCATCTTTAAGGGATGACATCCGGGACACAGGTTTGGTGATGATGGGTACATAAGTCATTGTCTTGGCTGTCGCCACTTCAGGAGAAACCTCTTCAAAGTGTTGGAAAGGGGTTTCTATGAATTCACCATCTAACTCCACATAGCAGAAAGAATTAAGATGGCTTATCATATACTCCTCCTCTCCATGAACTGTTACAATTTTCCCCTGGACTGGGTACTTGAGCATTTGGTGCAGGAAGAAGTGACGGCCCCAACATTATGGATCCAGGGTCTTCCCAACAAGTAAGAGTAGGAGGGACGGATGTCCATCACATAAAATGTGGAGTTGAAAGTTTCCGTTCCCACTTTAATCGGGATGTCCACCTCCCCGTGGACCATCCTTTTAGAACCGTCAAAGGCTCTGACAATGATGTTTCTGGGCTTCAAGGTCAAACCTTCACTGTCCAATATGTCCAATGCTTTCTTCGGCAAGACATTTAAAGACAGCCCAATATCAACCAAAACGTGAGCTAAAGTATTCCCTCTGCATTCCACCGAGACATGAAGTACGTCATTATGCTTTCTCCCCTTAGATGTTAAATGGGCATCGGAGAAGCCAAGACCGTTGTCGGTTGTTAGGCTAGCTATACACTCCTAGAACTGGTCCGCGGAGGTTTCCTGAGGCACGTGGGTCGTCTTTAAGAATCTGATCAAAGCTTTGGCATGAGCTTCAAAACAGATCAATAGGGCCAACATAGAGATTTCTGAAGGGGTTTTCCCCAGTTGTTCTATGACATCATAGTCGCTTTTCTTAATTATTTTTAAAATCTCCTCCATTTCCTTTTGAGTGGTCTCGGGGATGACCAAAGGTTGAGCCCTCGTCCTGACGGGCACTTCTTGGATCCCCTTACCTTTATCAATAGCAACAACAGAGGGTACAACTATGGGAGTAACAATTTCTTCAATCACTGGAGTTTGCACGGATATGTTGACCGGCACAGGAGTAACCTTTGGAGCACTTGAGGGTCCGAAGATTTCCCTTGGAGGAGCAATCTCTGGAGAGAAAATTCTTCCGTTACGGGTGATTTTACTCGTCCCAACAATATTTCCTATGTCAGGAGTCTCTTCATCGAAACTTTCTTCAACTGATTAAATCTGCTTAACACCGTGGTAGAAGATCTCTCCTCCATAATTCCACGGTATTGATTTGTTGGACTTGTATGGGATAGGCCCCGACATAGTTATCTTCAGAGGTACAATCTTTGGATCGGGTTTAATCTTAACAAGTCTTTTGGAGACCTTGGAAAGATTTGCGGAAATGGCAATTATAGCAACATCTTTGACAGGAGTTAGAGTAACAGGAGTTTTCTCAAATAGTATTTCTTGATTATCCATTAGGCGTTGGATGCCTAATTTCAACAACGGAAAATTGGATTGTAGGTATGAACAATGGTAACAATCTTTTCCACAGCCTGGGAAAATCCCGGCTTTCAACAGATTCATCTTGATTATTGGCAACAGAGTCATCAAATCATTAACAACAGCAACATACAGATCTTCTTCAATAGCATGGGCATTATAACCATGCTTTGGCATTGGGGCAGTGATCACATTCAGTTTTTCGGGCGTGTCGAATTCCACTTCCTTAGCGTCTATTAAATCCTGGATCTTATTCTTGAGGGTCCAACAATCGTTGGTGTCGTGCCCCACGCTATCTGAATGATAAGAACACTTGGTGTTGGGATGGGAATATGGAGAAGTTGTATTTGTATTCTTTGGTGCCTCTCTTAAACTGGAAAGGTTTAACTTCAGGAGATAGGGGAGAATCTGAGCAGGTGTCGTGTTTATCTGGGTATATTGCCGTGTAGGCCTTTCTACCCTTTGCTGGTTGGTTCTAGGTTAACTATTTCGAGGCTGATCAGCTGCAGACTTCTGAATAATTACGGCCCCCACTGCTGGCCGACGCTTAACTCTTCCTTGGTCTCTTTGAGAGTAAACATCTGAGACTTCTTTCCTTGCTGGAAAAGTCTTCTTGACGGCAGCAGAAGTAGATGTATCCTTCTGAATTTTACCGCTCTTTATGACAGCTTCAACTCTTTCACCAGTCAGAATTAACTCGGTGAACCCTGCAGACGAACTTCCTATCAAGTGATTAAAGAAAGGACCTGACAGAGTCCCCAAAAACATATCAACAAGCTCTCTTTCAGACAATGGTGGCTACACCCTTCCAGCCAAGTCCCTCCATTTCTGGGCATACTCCTTAAAGCCTTCATTGGAGACCATATCCATACTCTGTAATTGAGTACGAGTAGGTGCTAAGTCCGTATTATATTGATATTGTCTGTAGAAGGCAGCAACCAAATCTTCCCAATTGTGCACATCAGACCTCTCAAGCTGGTATCCAATTGCGTCCCCGACAAACTATCCTGAAAAAAGTGGACCCACAGGTCCTTGTCAGAAGAATGAGGTTGAATTTTTCTGACGTAAGACCGTAGGTGCATCTTTGGGCAAGACACCCCATCGTATTTAGCAAACAGAGGAACTTTAAACTTGGGGGGAATGAAAATCCCAGAAACCAACCCTAACTCTTCGAAATCCAGCCCAGGCACTCTTTGCACTTCCATAGCTGCCAGACGTTCTTCCAGATTCTTGTACTTGTCATCTTCAGGAGGGTACTACTGTTCTGCATAGTCTTCATCCTCCTCCTCTTCTTCTTCAGCCTCAGACTCAGACGGTACTGCAGCTCCCTTCCCTTTTCTTGCCCCTTCATCAGATGTTGAGGGGAAGTCCAGGACCCTTCTAGTTTGACCTTCAAATCTTCTACCCAAAGTAGCCACACCAACTCTTTTCTTTTTCTCCTTTTCCTTCTCTAACAGTGCTTTAAGATCCTCCTGACCCTTTGCCAAGGTCATGAGGAGTTGTTGGAACTTTGAATTCTGCGCTTGTAAGTCTTTGACTGTCTGCTCTATATCCATCTTACTGAAATAAACAGCAGAGAGATAAGGAAACCTGGTGTGAAGACCTGTTTATGCATATGATGAATGATATGTATTCATGTAATGCATTCAAGGATTCGGAAATTCAAATTTGTTGTAAACAAAAAGAACACACGTCATATTAATAAAAACAGAATTTGTTAGTACATAAATGCCCCATGGGCAAAATAATACAAAATTCTAAGGTAAAAAGACGTTGCGCATCCTCTTTGGCGCAATGTAGGTGTTGAGAGTCTACTCTTCATGGAGTCGAAGAGTAAGTTCTAAAACCTTCTTCTCACTGGCGTAGAAGCTGGCTTCAAAAGTTTTTCATTCTTCCTTGAGCTGTATCCAACTCTTTTGCAGATCTTCCAATGATGTTGGCATGTCAAGATGTATGAGGGTGTATGGAACCTCTCCTTCCATAACAGGATCTTTGATCACAGGGAGAATGTAGGGGTAAGGCATCATAAGACTCTGGGCGCGGGTTCATACCCACTTGAGGTAAGGCTCAAGGGGGATGGAATTCTTGTGTCCCAGTGTCTTACTGTCTACCTTGTTGGGCATCCTCTAAGTTCGGATAAACCTTTGTCGAAGTCCTTGAGCGTCGTTGTCAAAGTCAAAAACCAAGTCCGGAATTATCATGTCATGAGGGCCATCCCTTCGGGCATACCTAAACTGTCTCAGAGCCAAACAGGGGTTATAGGTAATGCCTCCCCTAATGCCAAGTAGTGGGACATTAGGGAATTCCCCACAACGATCAATGATGATGACATTTTCTCTGGACCGAGAACACCAATGAACATCAGAATATGTAAGAGTCATCAATCGTTGTGACCACCTCAAGCCTTGTTCATTCTTCAAGACTGACTGGGGAAGGTGAGAAATAAACCACCTTGCTAGAAGAGGAGTATGGCACATGAGAACACCTCTTTTCCTCATTGTTCGTGTGTGAAATGAGTGGAGGATATCCCCAAGTAATGTTGGGACAGGATTTTGAGATATGAAAATCTTGACAGCATTCACATCTATAAGCTGATCAGGGTTTAGGAACAAGACCAACCCATAGATGAGAAGTGCTACAATTTCCTCAAAAGCTTGCAGATCAAGAGAGTTCCAGCAGTCTTGTGCCTTCTCAAACAAAAACTTTGCCAAGAAACCCTTGACACCACTTCTGGTTTCCCAATGACCTATGATATCAGATGGTTTCAAGTGTAAGGCTTGAGCAACATCTTTAGGCTTTGGCTCTCTTTCTGTACCGTCGTAGGGTAGTTGATGGAGAATAGGAATCCTCAGGAGTTGAGAAAATTCCTCCAAAGTAGGCACTGGTTGGTAATCAGGAAATGTGAAGCAGTGGTGTAGGGGGTCAAAGAACTGGAAGAGAACTTTCACCATGTCTTCCTCTATGTTGGAGTTGACCAAGTTGAGAAGTCGACCATGTCTTTTAGTGAAGGGAGAATTCTCTGGAATCTTGGAAGCAAGCTCCTTGAGTTGAGGATGGATTCTCACAAGGTTGACTTGGATTGTTTTCCTGCGGAGTGATTCCATAACCTACAAAACAGGAACAAAGATGAAGATCCAAACCCTTGAAATGGTTAGTGGATGCATATGATGCTTCATGATGTTTATGATATATGCACAAACATATGTACAAGCAAATCACATAAGATCCTAGTTTCAGGCTTGCATGGGTTTCATAGGTAAGTACCCTCTTGAAGTTAGTTGGCTCAACCTGTCCTATAAATAGTAACCGGGTTCTAAGGAGCTCAATATCACCAGATTATTTTCTGTGTTCATTGTTTTAGTTTAGCCACTTTACTGGCGACCAAAATATTCCAATAAAACAACCCTCAATGAGTGTAGTATCGAGTATCTACCAACTTCGGACTGCACCAAAGCCGGTCATCTCACTACCCCTAAAAAGGCCAAGATGGTAAAGTAAAGGTTCTGAAAGTCCATTAGCGCTTCATGACATCACTCAGCGGCCCCATATTCTCTTTAATTGACTCAAAGGCTACCGGTACCCACAAATATGTCGCACTAATATAGTTATTGCTCCAACGATGTCGGTATACCCCGCACAGTTTCCACAATGTATTTCTATTTACCTACGAATGTTTCCAAAATCCGGGTAGAGGATTTCAAACCCAAACAATAGAACCAAATGTAAAGAAATCAAAGAAAACAAAGTAAGCATGTAAAGGTGATCTAAACCCTAAGGTAACCCCACTTTTAGATCTCTCCCCAGCAGAGTCGCCAGTTCTGTGATACGGTGGGAGAACTGACTTGAGGTTTGCGTTTGTGTTTGCACTTGTGCGGTTTAGCAAGAGTCGCCACTGACTTTTTATTTTATCCAAAGGAAAGGTCAAAAAGCACAGGAAAGACCTTTGAAATGTTTTCTTGGGTTCGGGGGGTAGATTATGAAAAGGGGAGGTGCTAGCACCATTTTCATCCATGGTTTTCCATGGGCTCTTAATTACTTGTTTAGATCACTTACTTTTGCTTTCCAATTGTTTGAAATTGTGCTTTGTGTGTGTGGTTTTGAAATTTTTTTGAAAAGATGCCTTGTCTAGGCAACCTTTGTAACAATTCTTGTTCGAATGTTTTACAAAGGTGTTTGTCTTTTGAAAAGATGTTTCAATGTTTGAAATTTTGTTTTGGGAAAATGTTTTGAAATGTGTTGTGATTTGTGTTTGAAAATAGCAAGGATGTTCGCAAGAGATCAAGTAACTAGGAGTTGTCTACCCTAACTCAAAGATCTTTCCTACACATTTTTAACCCTTTGACATTGTTGTTTTACCATTGTATTTGGTAAACAACCTTGTGTTTGGATGTTAAACGGGACGGGCGTGGGTCATCGTATACAATCTGAAATTCTGGCTGCAGATACTCAATGTCACGTTTAATGTTATGACACCGTATCTGACTTTCTATAAGACAGTAAATACAAAAACAGTAAAGAACATAGTCAATTGTTTACCCAGTTCAGTGTGCAACAACACCTACTCTGGGGGCTACCAAGCCAGGGAGGAAATCCACTATAAGAGATGTTAATTCAGGAATAAACCAACCAGTTTATCTCCTTCACTTAAGACCTACCCAATGCAATTTCAATCTAAGTACAACTTAAACCTGAGTTCCTACTCACTCCCCCTCAATCACAGCAGTGATACATAAAACAATTTGACTAATGAATTGATGAAGACACTCTTCAAAAACATACACTTGATTAAGCTTCACAGCTTTTTAATCAAGCAACACAATCACTCTTGCTTCACAGCTTTGAGTGATACTCACACCTAACTTGACTCTGCTTCACAGCTTTAGTCAAGAAACATTCAAACACTCTTGCTTCAAAGCTTTGAGTGCTACACAAACCTTACAATTAAAAACCTATTCCAAGTCACTTATCACAATGATAATTGCTTGAAGTACAATAATTAAACCTATACAGTTTACAAATGATCTTCTGACCAAAAAGGGATTACTTTCAAAACAGCAGCTCTATTGAATATATAGCAGCTGCAACTTCAGTTAGGGTTTCCACAAAAACCTAGGGTTAATTCCGTTTGACCTTAAGACTAGGTCACAAGACTTTATCAACCAGGTTAGGGTTGAGCTAGGTTAACCCAAAGAAAACGCAGGATTCTGTTCTGGAAAGACTGAGTTATTTTCCTGAAAAAACTCAGAATTAACCAACCTGCATACCTGTTAGTTCAGAACAGGATGTCTTAACATCTGTTATGACATCTGAAAACCCTGTCTACTGATTTAGGAAAATGTGATCGTTTTGCAAAATGCTCAGATACACACTTATAAACATCAGTACCTGTATGACAATATTTTTCTGCAAAGGTACCTAATGAATCAGTACAAACTAAACTAGAATGTTATGACATCAGTCATTACATTCACACATACACTTGGGTTTTACCAAAAATGCAAGCCAATAACTAAACAACTACAAACTCCCCCTTTGGCAGATTTTTGGCTAAAGACCCTAAGTAATTAAAGATAGATAGCAGCAGAGAGAAATGACTGCAGAAAAAAAGAATTTCTAATTAAGCAAGTACCAAAATATTCTCCCCCTCTTTAGCCACAAATGAGCCAAAGATACATGTTCATAAAAATTATACAGTTATCCAGAAAAAAGTAATGAGAGCAGCAGCAGAAAAAAAACTGAACACACTTCCAAACTCCACCAGGTACCAGCAACACCACCAAGCAGCAACCAACCTTTAAGCACTGTCATCAGACTCAGAGGAGCTAGTTTCTTCAATATTGAGATGACCTTCAGCTTCTACACCTTCTTCCCTTCTGTTTCCTTCAGCTTCCTCCTTTTCTAACCTGGCAATTAGGATTTCTAGGGTCTTTTTCCTAGCTTCCAGCTCTTTGCAGGTCTCTTTTAAAACAGCTATGACATCAGATGTCTTGGACTGGGTCTTCACAGACGATGTCTCAGCTGATGTTATGACAATATCTAGAGCATGAGATCCCTGAAACAGTTTGTAGTGCAACCCAAGGGCAGGAGCTCTTTTGCAGGCTGTATCTCTTGCCACCAGGATATCAGGGTATTGTGCAAGGATAATTCCACAAAGGAGGGATGGAAAGGCAATTGGTCCTTTGACAGCATAACTACCAGCATGTTTTAATGTTTGTTCAAAGATATACTTGCCATAGTCAAAAACAGTCTTGGTTCCCACAACATAAATAAATCTCCCCAATCCTGTGGAGATAGTTGATTTATGATTTGTAGGCACCCAGTTGGCTGCACCAATCTTGTGCAGGATGGAAAATTTCATGCTGAGTTTGCTGGCATTCAGCTTGCCTTTCAAGGGCCAGCACTTCACTTGCCTTGCTGTGATGGTTTGACAAACTTCATTGTCAGTGACCTCCAGATCAGGACAATCCTCATTTGTTCTTCCAAGAAATTTGTTAATTTCTGATGGAGAGAACTTGAACCTTCTTCCTCTAACAAAAACACTTTCAAAGTCAACTGACCTTCCATCAGCACAATCATTAGACAAGTTCACTACAAACTCCTTGACCAGATTTTCATAACACTTGTTAAATTTTATCACTGTCTTCATCAGTCCAGCATTCTTGATCAGGTCCATGATGTCTTTGCACTCCAAGGCATCATTGTTGAGTTCTCTTTCTAAAGCTATTCTCTTTAAGCAAACATACTTCCATCTGTTTGCATTGTCAGGATGATGAAAAGAGATATTGTCTGTTGGGACTTCAGGCACTCTAGCAATTTTGCTGGAGGGGAGCTTCCTTCTGATAGGAATTTCTTCAGCATCAATCTCAAATTATGATTCCTCATCAGAATCAGAAGATTCAGGTTCTTTTCTCTTCTTTGAAATTGGTTGTCTAGCAGTATGCACCTGGGCCTTCTTCCCTTTGGTCTGAATAGTTTTCACAGATTCTACCTCAGCCATGCCTTCAGCCTTGGATTTCTTAACAGCAGGTTTATCTCTGGACACACATTTTGCATCATTCTGATTACCCTTTATTTTCATCAATCTCCTAGCTATGCTAGGGTTTACATTGGCAATCAGATCATTATCTGAGTAATCCTCATCCACATCAATGATAGGTGGATCAGCAGTATTTTCTGAAGGGTTCTGAATGTTGTCTTTTTGTGTCACAACATTCTCAGAGACATCTACATTCTCAGAGACGTCCACATTTGGGCTTTCTGATTGATTTAAAGGGACAGAAATCCCCGGTACAGGTTGGTTTCCGCTTAGTATACTAGTAACAAGCCTAGCAATAGCTTGATGAACTTGAACTGATCCTTCTCTATTTGGTACAGAAGAAGAAGGATGAGAAGGATTACCAGAGGCTGCAGCTTGAGCTCTTCCTGCATGTCTAGTTCTTAGCTTTTTGACTTTGGCGGGGTCAGTTGCCATCTCTCTGAGAGGAGTGACCTCAAGAACTTCAGATTCTATGCATGTGGTGATTGCTCTAGAGTCTTGTTCAGATGATGAAGATGATGAGGATGATGAAGTCGCCTTGGTTGAAGATGATGTCTGAGACATTTTGAAAGACTTAGAGCACCAGTAGCAGTTTGAGAGAAAACTTTGATTGAGAGGAGGGAACAGGTTGCAAAGACGAGAGAGGTAGGAGGCAAAAGAGAGTCTTTTCAACTTCTTAAGGATTTTGAAAGAATTGGGAAAACATATGATTAACCCACTAAAAATAGACTTAACAAAATTAACTCCTTCAACCCTTGTTTTAAGCAAAATTAATTGCTATAATTTCTCATGTTGGCAAATACCCAACCTGCCCCTCAAGTTTTCAAGTTTATTTCCAACAAGAGCCTTGGTAGAAGAATCAGTCAGCTGAAGCTTAAAGATACCATGTTCCAGTTTAAATGACTTCTTCTCTTCAAAGTCAATGTGCTTGGTCCTGTTATGCTGAATAGGGTTCATGGAAATATTGATTGTATTCAGATTGTCACAACACAATGTCACAACATCTTGTGAGACATTATCCTCAGTGCGCATTTGTTTTGACCAGATATTTTGAGAACAGTTATTCCCAGCAGCAACTATTTCCGCACAGAGTTGGGAAGGCATTCTTTTGACATGAATCATAGTTCTGGTTGATTCTTGAATGATTTTCTTTTTGTCCACTCCATTTTGATGGAGAGTTATAGGAGAGGAGACTTCACGCCTCATTTCTTCAGGGAAACAGAATTTACTAGACTTGTTGTTTCCAACATCCTTGTCATGATTACTTATGGTTCTGACAACACATCCTTCTTCAAGTTTATTCACCACATCATAGACATTATCAACCTGTAGTTTTGGAGTCCTTCTGACTGCTTCCATAGAGATAGCTCTTTTCATTCTTCTTAGATGAAGATGACCAAGCTTATGATGCCACAGTTTCATCTCTTTTTCTTCTTTGGTAATTGGACACATAGTGGAGTTATCAGTGTTCTCAGGCTGCCACAAGTAGCAGTTATCTTTGGATCTGATTCCTTTCATTACAACTTCTAGTTTTTCATTAATTACTAGACATTCAGATTTTGAGAAGTTGACCTTGAATCCTAGATCACATAATTGACTGATACTAATGAGATTAACAGTCAGCCCTTTTACCAGCAGTACTTTATTCAGACTTGGAACTCCAGGGCAGTCCAAATCACCAACTCCTTTGATTTCACCTTTAGCACCATCTCCAAAGGTCATAAAACTGGTGGTGTGAGGCTTAACATTATTGAGGAGGTTCTTGATTCCAGTCATGTGTCTGGAACATCCACTGTCAAAGTACCAGCCTTCCTTTGCAGACACTCTCAGGGAAGTATGGGCTATCAGGGCAGTAGCCTTTTTCTTCCAATGAGGAGTATGTGGTACCTTTTTTGGCTTAGGTTTAGCACCTGAATTTTGATTAGGGTATCCATGCAATTTGAAGCAGAAGGGCTTTATGTGTCCATACCTCCCACAATGATGACATCTCCATCTTTGGTATTTTTTCTTCATGTATTTCTGATGTTGAGAGTTGTGTTGAGACATCTGCTTTGACAATTGTTTAACATGCCTGATCTTCTTGTCTGCACCAGATTTCTTAGCTTCCACAAATCCTAGACCAGATTTGTTTCCCACATTTTGTCCAACTTGAAGAATCTCTTCCAATTTATCTGATCCATTGGTCAACATCTTGACAGATTTTGTCATTTGGTTCAGTTGTGAGTTCAGTAATTGAACTTCCCCTTCTAGGTGACTTATAGTTTCAAGATCTACCCTTTTTTCAGCCTCCAGCTTTATAATGAGTTTTGATTGTTTCTCATTCTGCACACAGACTTCAGCACTTCTGATACACAATTTCTTGTAGGTATCAGCCAGTTCATCAAATGTCACTTCTTCATCACTAGTGTCACTGTCAGAGGTACAAACACTAGTTAGAGCAGTAACTAGTTTGGCAGATTCTTCTTCAGAATTACTTTCTGAATCACAGTCAGACCAAGTAACAGTCATTCCTTTCTTTTGTTTCTTAAGAAAGGTAGGACATTCAGCTCGAATATGTCAATAACCTTCACAGCCATGGCATTGAATGCCTCTGCCTTGGTTTCCCTTTTCTTCTGACCTTGGTCTTCTGCTGGAACTGTCAATGTCAGAGGGAATGTTATGAACATTAGACCTTGACTTTGGATCCATTCTTTTGATGAGCTTGTTGAACTGTCTTCCAAGCATGACTATAGCTTCTGAAATATTTTCTTCTTCATCCTCCTTGTTTTCAACATCAGTGTTGGATACAAGTGCTATGCTCTTGTTCTTCTTGTCACCATTATCAGTGATCCCCATCTCAAAAGTCTGAAGAGACCCAATAAGTTCATCCACTTTCAACTTGCTGATGTCCTGGGCTTCTTCTATGGCAGTTACCTTCATTGCAAATCTTTTAGGCAAGGATCTGAGAATCTTTCTCACCAGTTTTTCTTCTGACATCTTTTCTCCCAGTGCTCCTGAGGTGTTGGCAATCTCCAAGATGTTCATGTGAAACTCATGAATGGTTTCATCTTCCATCATTTTTAGATTCTCAAACTTGGTAGTCAACATCTGAAGCCTTGACATTTTTACTTTGGAAGTGCCCTCATGAGTAGTTTTGAGAGTGTCCCTAACTTCCTTGGCCAGTTCATATTGATGGACTAGTCTGAAAATGTTTCTATCAATTCCATTGAACAAGGCATTTAAAGCTTTGGAATTTCCCAGGGCTAACTCATCTTCTTCTTTACTCCAATCTTCCTAAGGTTTCAGACTGATTGTCCCATCTTTCTCAGTTATGGTGGGATGGATCCATCCTTTGTCAGCAGCTCTCCAAGCCTTTTTGTCCAGAGATTTTAAGAAGGCAATCATACGAGGTTTCCAGTAGTCATAATTAGTTCCATCCAGAATGGGTGGTCTATTTCCAAAAACTCCTTCTTTGTCCATAGTGCCGGAAAGTGATATCCCTAGATCTCACCCAGTAATACAGGCAGGGTGCCTTCTCTGATGCCAATGAAATTCTGGCTGCAGATACTCAATGTCACGTTTAATGTTATGACACCGTATCTGACTTTCTATAAGACAGTAAATACAAAAACAGTAAAGAACACAGTCAATTGTTTACCCAGTTCAGTGTGCAACAACACCTACTCTGGGGGCTACCAAGCCAGGGAGGATATCCACTATAAGAGATGTTAATTCAGGAATAAACCAACCAGTTTATCTCCTTCACTTAAGACCTACCCAATGCAATTTCAATCTAAGTACAACTTAAACCTGAGTTCCTACTCACTCCCCCTCAATCACAATAGTGATACATAAAACAATTTGACTAATGAATTGATGAAGACACTCTTCAAAAACATACACTTGATTAAGCTTCACAGCTTTTTAATCAAGCAACACAACCACTCTTGCTTCACAGCTTTGAGTGATACTCACACCTAACTTGACTCTGCTTCACAGCTTTAGTCAAGAAACATTCAAACACTCTTGCTTCAAAGCTTTGAGTGCTACACAACCCTTACAATTAAAAACCTATTCCAAGTCACTTATCACAATGATAATTGCTTGAAGTACAATAATTAAACTTATACAGTTTACAAATGATCTTCTGACCAAAAAGGGATTACTTTCAAAACAGCAGCTCTGTTGAATATATAGCAGCTGCAACTTCAGTTAGGGTTTCCACAAAAACCTAGGGTTAATTCCGTTTGACCTTAAGACTAGGTCACAGGACTTTATCAACCAGGTTAGGGTTGAGCTAGGTTAACCCAAAGAAAACGCAGGATTCTGTTCTGGAAAGACTGAGTTATTTTCCTGAAAAAACTCAGAATTAACCAACCTGCATACCTGTTAGTTCAGAACATGATGTCTTAACATCTGTTATGACACCTGAAAACCCTGTCTACTGATTTAGGAAAATGTGATCATTTTGCAAAATGCTCAGATACACACTTATATACATCAGTACCTGTATGACAGTATTTTTCTGCAAAGGTACCTAATGAATCAGTACAAACTAAACTAGAATGTTATGACATCAGTCATGACATTCACACATACACTTGGGTTTTACCAAAAATGCAAGCCAATAACTAAACAACTACACAATCATTGAAAGCAACTTGTGGGACGCTCTAGCAATTTTGTAAGGGACGAGATCGTTTTATCGAAGGCAACATCGAGGGTCATCGAGAGACTACGATCTTTGTTTATCGAAGGGTCATTTGCTAGAGTGTATCATATTCGAGGAACATGATTGTATTTCCGAGGCAACAAACGAGGTTACCCTAGAGGCGTACGTGTGAGAAGTGTGTTGATTTCAAGTTATTTATTCTTGGATTAGGTCATCTAGCGATTGATTTTTGAATCTTGCCATACATGCCTAATTACTACACAGTATATAGAAATCAATAAATTGCGGGAATTAAAAGTTTAAGCTATTACAAAAGTATCCGGGAATGGGGGTACAATTATAACAAATGGGGATGAATCTCATAAGAATAGAAATGTCCAAATATTACAACCAAATTGAATTGTTGTGCGATTCAATATAAAGCTATGATAAATTATGAAATAAAGAAATCAATAAAGTATGAAGTGCGTGTATTTACTTTAAAAGGGAGAAATAAAATTTATTCTAAAAAAGAAAGATTAAAATTATTATTATTATTATACTTTGTATTTTATTAATTATAAGCTATCTTTAAAGAAAAAAAACTAAATTAAATTTAATGTTTTTTAGTGTTTTTATTAAGTGTAAAAATAAGTTAGTAAAAAGTTATAAAAAAGAAAAATGTGAAAATTGATTCTTAAGACTAAAAGAAATGTGCAAAAGTATTATTAGTGATTTAAAAAACAAAATAAAAAAAAAAACAATTTAAAGGGGAAGAAAATGGGCCTAAGGGTTATGGGGAATAAGGCCCAAAGGAAAGTTAATGTTGATGCTGAAACAAAAACACAAGGCAGAGGGGAGGGGGTGGCTGATCTGGTGCGTATATGGGCTTATTGGCTTTGCAAACGGAGTGGCCCAATTGCCTTAAACCTGCATTATTGTGATTAGGGTAAACGAAGGAAATTAGGGTTATCGTTCTGCACTCACAGCGGCACTGTTGTGTTTCGTTCCTCTCACATCTTCCTCTCCTTCATCTTCCTCACTCAATCATCCATATCCCTTCTGATTCATGAAGAAAATGCTTTTTTCTAGGTTATGAAGTGGGATTTAAGTCTAAGGGTTTGACATTGATGCTTACTCTGATCTCCTCCTCACCCTCAAGTCGCCGGAGCACTCTCTCCTCCTCTCATCTCCTCACAATGATCAATGGTTTTGCTTAAAAGCTATGGTTCTGCTTTGATTTTTTTGGACTTGACAATTTCATAGATTTGCATGCTTTGTTCATGTTTAGTTTGTTTAACCTATTGTGATATATGTCTGAGATGCAGTAATGATTTGAAGGGATACGAAGTGGTCATACCTGTGGGATTTTCTTTGTGAAAAGAAGAGGAAAGCTGAGATGGAAAATGAAGCTCCCTGGTGGCCGGAGGAGTGAGGTGGAAGAAATGATGAAGAACGTGTGCTATCTGGTAATCTTTTCTTTCCCTTGACCTTTGACTAAATGATGATGATGATGCTTCTGAAACTTTGTTTGTTGTTGGTTGATGATGATGATTGCTTCTAAGACTTTGTTTTGTTGTTGGTTGATGATGATTATTGCTTCTGAAACTTTGTTTTGTTGTTGGTTGATGATGATTATTGCTTCTGAAACTTTGTTTTGTTATTTGTTGATGATGATTAGAGATTGATGGCCCTGTTTCTTGTTGTTTGAGTTGTTTGCACTTGGTTACAGGTTTTTGTGGTTATGGTGATTGGAGGTTGATGGCCCTGTTTCTTGTTGTTACTGTTGGTTCTACAGTTTGAAAAAATGTTCTGCAGGTTTTGTCATTGTGAGTATGATATTGCTACAGGTTTTTGTTGCATTCTTGAACTGAGTTCTGCAGGTTTTTGTGTCTTTTGTGGTTTTTTATTTTGACAGTGGAAACTTGGTTTTGGCTTCACAGTTTTGGTTATGCATTTTTTTTGCTGTTTGTTGGTTCACAGGTTATGCTTGTTTGTTCTTGATAACAGGTTTTTTTGGTCGTTGTGATGGAAAATGATAGTTTTGTTGTTGTACAGTTTTGGCTAGGCTTGTTGTTACAGTTGCATGTCTTTGAAATGTTGGAGGATGTTTTTGACAGTTTGGAAACTATTTTTGACTTTTCTTAACAATTTTGGTTTTCTTCTGATTTTTGTTAACAAGTTGGGTTGTTTGTGGATTGAGGTACACAGGTTTTGAACTTTTGTGAGTTTGACAAGCTTTGTGAATGTTTTGCAGCTTGAGGGACCTTTGAAAAGAGTTGCCATTTTTTTTTTATGTTTAACAAAACTGTCTTCCTTCTTCTTGCATTTTGATGGTATTATATCCTTTTTTCTTTTATAGCCTGTGGGCAGGATGGCCAATATGTACCTTTCCCACAATTTTGGTGATATCTCTCTTCTCTCTCCTCTCTCAATGATAAAGTAGAAATGCTTTTTTCACTTTTTCTGAAAAGTTTGCCACAATTTGGAAAATAATGAAAAGCTAATATGAAACAAGCAAGCCCCTTGCTTGTTATTTGGTTTACCATATTGCATTCTCCTTCTGCCTGCTATGCTACTATCTGCATTTGTACTTTCTTCTTCTATTTGTATGCTACTTCCTTACTGCTATGCTGCCTTGTTTAGTTTGCCTTGTTCAGTTTGGCTTTGTTTGGCTTGCTTGTAATTTGCGCGCCTGCTGCTGCTACTGTCTAGCTTGCTGCATTGTTTGGCCTGCTTGTAATTTACGTGCCTGTTGCTGCTACTGTCTAGTTTTCTTGTATTGATGCATTGTCCAATTTAGTTTGGCTTTGTTTAGTTTGCCTTGTTGCATTGTTTGGACAGCATGCTGCAGTTGGACCATTTGCTTTGCATTCTTTAGCTTGCATTTTTTTTATTTTTCTCTTTGTGAACCAAGAAGAGAAATCTTCTTGTGATTTGCAAAGAGGAAAATAAAAACGTGATGAAATGAAAATAGCCCCTCTGATTCCAAACGTCAAACTTTAATGATGAACATTTTTCTTTCTTTTTTTTTGAAAATTCTTGCTTATGCTCAATCAACTGTGCTAATCTTTTTTTTTGTATTTCTTTCATGTGAGCGCAAATTGGAAGGTGTCAAAGCAGAGAAAGCCGGAGACTTTGTAGCAAACATGGAAGCAATGGAAGCTTAGGCTTAGATTTTTCTTTGTAACTTAGAGAGATTTTCAATAAGTTGTAGTAATTTATTTTTCAAGTACGATAAGTTGTAAAAACCTAAAGCATATGAATAATAAATTATTTTTTGTAACAAGATTTGAAATAAATGAAGAAAGTCTTTATGAGATAATATGATATCCAATAAAGTCCATTAATGTTACTAACTTGTAATTCTCTCTTTATGTCTTCACTGATTCTTTAAGATTCCTGATTAAAATAACTGAAACTGCATTCCAATAATTCCAATCCAGATAACTTAAACTCCAAGTTCCAATCCAGATAACTTAAACTCCAAGTAATCCAATAACTCTGTAATCTCGTAACCTTGCAACAGTATTCCAATCAAAATACGCACTGTGTATTCCAATAAACAAGCAAACGTTTATTCCATGAACGAGCAAATGTTTTGAAAAGATGTAATTTAACTGGTTAACCTGGATCAAACAAACACTACCTTTTCAATAAATTTGAGAGAGCATGAGAATATGTGACAGCCCATTGACTTTCTAAGAATTCAGTTTCTTCTGAGAAATGCGAGAAAAACCCTAATTCTTGATCTATTTCCGTAGGAGAAAATCTGTCTGATCGATTCCTGAGCTATTCTTGAATACCTGAGAAACCCTAGAGTTGTGATTTTTTGTGAAAAAAAAGGGAGGCCAAATTTTGGGGTACAACAACTGCCCCTGTTCAATCTTCTTGAACCTGAAGAGTTAGATCGACGAGTTTGTCGTTCGCGACTCGAAGGTAAAAGATGATTGGACACTAGAGTGCCCATAAATTTGAACTCGTCAAAGTATAGTTGAGGGAATGGGCTTAAAGATGCCATTTGGAGATGTGATAGAATCTTGTCGGAGATGGGCTTAAAGATGCCATCCAAGAATATTTGTTGAATTGTAAGTTATAGGTGAGCGTCAAAATGGTATCCGCGTCTGGAGCATCTCTGAGCTGGGGATCTGAATAAGCAATAGAATAGCATTCGTGTCTGGAGCATCTCTAGGCTATTTTATGATGCTGAATCTGAACAAGCGATAGATTAGCATTCATGTCTGAAGCATCCGTAAATTGTTTTCATGATCCTTGAATTTGAATAAGCAATAGATTAGCATCCGTGTCTGGAGCATCCTTAAACTGTTTTCATGATCCTTGAATTTGAATAAGCAATAGATTAGCATCTGTGTCTGGAGCATCCGTAAACTATTTTCATGAGCCTTGAATTTGAATAAGTAATAGATTAGCATCCGTGTGAGGAGCATCCGTAAACTGTTTTCATGAGCTGAATCTGAACAAGCGTTAGATTAGCATCCATGTCTGGAGCATCCGTAAACTGTTTTCATGATCCTTGAATTTGAATAAGCAATAGATTAGCATCCGTGTCTGGAGCATCCGTAAACTATTTTCATAAGCTGAATCTGAACAAGCGATAGATTAGAATCCATGTCTGGAGCATCCGTAAACTGTCCAGATAACTTAAACTCCAAGTTCCATTCCAGGTAACTTAAACTCCAAGTAATCCAATAACTCTGTAATCTCGTAACCTTGCAACAGTATTCCAATCAAAATACGCACTGTGTATTCCAATAAATAAGCAAACGTTTATTCCCTGAACGAGCAAATGTTTTGAAAAGATGAAATTTAAATGGTTAACCTGGATCAAACAAACACTGCCTTCTTAGTAAATTTGAGAGAGCATGAGAATATGTGACAGCCCATTGACTTTCTGAGAATTCAGTTTCTTCTGAGAAATGCGAGAAAAACCCTAATTCTTGATCTATTACCGTAGGAGAAAATATGTCTGATCGATTCCTGAGGTATTCTTGAATACCTGAGAAACCCTAGAGTTGTGATTTTCTATGAGAAAAAAGGGAGGGCAAATTTTGGGGTACAACAAAGGGTGTAGCTATCCTTGAAAGAAATAAAAATGTAAAAAGAAAAACAATGAGCACAAAAGTTTGTATGCGAAAACGTCCATGATTCATTGATGTCATATGAAAATGAGATAATAACCCTTACAAATGGACCATTGTGCCTCGAGTGAGACACAAGGTTTTCAGAGTGCGAATTGTTTTAATATTACAGATCCAACAAAATGTACAGAAAAATTACTATGGGATAAAAGTGATCGAGACAAAATCTCTAGCCTCCCAGTTGCTGAGCCCTCTATTGACAGTTGGGAATATCCTGTCCTCCAAGTCACAACTATCTTCATCTTCTTCTACGGTGTTGACCTCGCAGTTGTTGATCTTCAGGGGTGGTCCTCCGGCACAAGCGTGGTGCACAACCTTCTGGGCACCTGAAGTGAAACCCAGGCCAACTTTGTCTGACTTGTATGGGATATACGGGAGTTGTCCCCAGATAGTGCACCCACCTTCTTCTACCACTGCTTTGGCATCCTTCAGAGATGACATCCGGAGTGGAGGCCTTGTGATCTTGGGAACAACCTTGGTTACTTCCACATCTTGCGGAAACTCTTCAAAGTGTTGAAATGTAGTTTCAATAAATTCACCATCTAATTCCACATATCTGAAGGAATTGAGATGGATGATCATATACTCTTCTTCTCCATGAACGGTGATAATCTTCCCTTGAATCGGATATTTCAACATTTGGTGCAACGTAGAAGTGACAACGCCAGCATTATGAATCAATGGTCGGCCTAGCAAGCAGGAGTATGAAGGACGGATATCCATTACATAAAAAGTTGAATCAAAAGTTTGGGTTCCAACCTTTATGGGAATGTCTACCTCCCCGTGTACCATCTTTTTCGAGCCGTCAAAAGCCCTTACTACTATTTTACTTGGCTTTAATGTCAATCCCTCATAGTTAAGCCTATCAAGAGCTTTTTTAGGCAATACATTCAGAGATGAGCCAGTGTCAACCAAAACATGAGCCAAGGTTGTGCCCCTACATTCTATTGAGACATGCAATGCCTCATTATGCTTCCTTCCCATTGGCGTTAAATCAGCATCCAAAAAACCTAGACCATTATCTTCAGTCAAGCTGGCTACGCAGTCTTGAAAATGATCGGCAGATGTCTCTTGGGGTACATGGGAAGATTCCAGGAATATTACCAAGGCTTTTGCATGCGCCTCAGAACATAGTAGTAATGCCAGCATGGAAATTTTAGAGGGAGTTTCTCCCAGTTGTTCAACTACATCGTATTCGCTTCTTTTTATGATCTTCATAATTTCCTCCATCTCTTTCCGGGAGGTCTTAGGGATAACCAATGATTGTGTCTTCGTCTTGACAGACTCAACCAGAACACCTTTTCCTCGAGTCTCAGTTAACTTGGCACCAGGAGTGTTAGTAAGAATGATAACAGGGATTGTAACAGCTTTGTCAGTTGGAGTATTAGTGGAGACGATTGTAGGACTGGGAACAACTTTTGGAGGAGTAACAACAAGAATGATTACGGGTCCTGAAACTGCTTTTGAGGGAGCAATATCTGGAGAGAATATCCTTCCGCTTCGGGTAATCTTGCTAGTTCCTGCAATATTACTGATGTCGGAGTTGACTTTCTTAGAACTTGAATCTTAGACGGCTAGCCAATCCTGCTTGATACCGTGATAGTATACACCCCCTCGTTAATTCCATGGTATGGTTTTGTATGACGAATATGGGATTGGTCCAGGCATTGTAATTATCAAAGGAGTTGCTTTCGGAAATGATGTAATTATAACGGGTCTTTTGGTGGAGACCCTGGAAGAATTGGCGGAAATGGTAATGATAGAGACATCTTTAAAAGGAACAGGTGGAACAGAAGTCTTTTCAAACAAAATTTCTTTGTTATCTATTAGGCACTGAACACCTGCTTTCAACAAAGGACAGCTGGTTGGTGAGGACAAACAGAAATGACATCCTTCATCACAGCCCGGGAACACACCGGCATTCAACAAGTTCACTTTAATAGTCAGGAGTAGGGTCATAAGTTCATCAACTGAAGTAACAAACATTTCTTCTTCAATGGCGTTGGTATTATGGCCATGTTTGGGCATAGGGGCAGAAATGACATTTGGATTTTCGGGCGCATCAAATTAAATCTCTTTGGCTTCAATGAGGTCTTGTATTTTGTTCTTTAGAGCCCAACAGTTATTAGTGTCGTGGCCGGGACTTTCAGAGTGGTATGCACAGCAGACATTGGGATGATAGTGAGGAGATGTTGTGTTGGGGGTTTTCGGAGCTTCTTTCAAGGTTACCAAATTGGATCTCAGTAGATGCGGTAATACCTGAGATAGGGTTATGTTAATTCTGGTGAACTTCCTGAACGGTCTTTCCATCCTCGGTTGATTTCTTCTTTGTCGATCAGGCGCAGGTTTAGGGATCATCACAGCCCCCACCATTGGTCGGTGCTCGGCCCTATCTTGATTTCTCTGAGGATAAACAACAACCACTTCTTGCTTTCTGATAAATGGCTTCCTTATAGAAGCAGAGGATGTATCTTTCTGAATATTTCCACTCTTTATCCCGACTTCTACCCTTTCTTTTGTCAATATCAATTCAGTAAAACCCGCCGATGAACTTCAAATTAGGTGATTGAATAAGGGACCAGACATGGTGCCTAAAAACATGTCCACTAATTATCTTTCAGATAGGGGAGGTTGAACTCTTCCAGCCAAGTCTCTCCATTTTTACGCATAGTCCTTGAAACCTTTATTAGAAACCATGGCCTAACTCTAGAGTTAAGTACGGGTAGGCGAAAGATCAGCATTGTATTGGTATTGTTTGTAGAAGGCTGCAGCAAGATCTTCCCAATTGTGAATGTTGGATCTTTCTAATTGGTAAAACCAATCAAGTTGAGTTCCAGACAGACTGTCTTGAAAGAAGTGTACCCATAAGTCTTTGTCAGTGTTATGAGGCTGGATTTTCCTCACATAGGATCGAAGATGCATTTTAGGGCATGAGACTCCGTCATACTTGGTGAACACAGGTGCTTTGAATTTTGGAGGAATGGCAATCCTCGACACTAACCCCAATTCCTCAAAATCTAAGCCAGGCACTTTTTTGATTTCCATCGCATTCTACCGCTCTTCGAGATGTCTATACTTGTCATCGGGTGGTGGGTATTGTTCTTCAGAATAGTCTTCTTCTTCCTCTTCCCCTTCCGATTCTGACGGGACAACTGTTTCCTTGCCTTTCCCATCTTTATTGTCTCTCTCACCGGATGTCGTTGCAAAGTCTAAGGTCCTTCTTGTCTGCCCATGAAATCTTCTTACCATGTTTAGGACTCCGGTTACCTTCTTTGTCTTCTTTTTCTTCTCCTCAGCCAGCAAAGTCTTCAACTCTTCTTGTCCTTTGGCTAGAATCAAGAGCAACTGTTGAAACTGTGTATTCTGAGCTTGGAGGTCTTTCACTATTTGCTCGAGATCCATCTTACTGAAATAAACAGTAGAGAGATGAGGAGACTTGTTGCAAAATACCTGCTTATGTTATGATGAATGGTATATGCATATGTAATGATTTCAAGGGTTTCAAAGATTCAAATTTGTTTTAGACAAAAAGGAAACACACGTTATATTAATAAGTTAAAGCTTGAGTACATCAATGCCCTTTCGGGCAAAATAATACAAAAACTCTAAGATAAAAAAGGTAGTTCGCATCCTATTTGGTGCAATGTAGGCATTGAGAGTCTGCTCCTCATGAATTAGCCTAGTGAGTTCCAAAACCTTCTTCTCGCTTGCGTAGAATTGGGCTTCGAAAGTATCTCGCTCTCCCTTGAGTTGTATCCAATCCATTTGTAGGTCTTCAAGAGAGGTAGGCATGTCAGGATGTAGGATAGTGTATGGAACATCTCCTTCCGTGATAGGCTCAATGATTACTGGGAGAATGGAGGGGTAAGGCATCATAAGACTCTAAGAACGAGTCCGTACCCATTTGAGGTAAGGCTCAAGAGGGATGGAATTCTTGTGCCCCAAAGTCTTGCTATCCTCCTTATTCAACATCCTCCAAGCTCGGATAAATCTATGGCGAAGACCTTGATCATCGTTGTCATAGTCAAATACTCAACCTTGAATTAGAATCTCGAGCAGGTCATCCCTTCGGGCGTAACCAAATTTTCTTAAGGCTAAGCAGGGGTTGTAGGTGATATCTCCCCTAATTCCAAGTAAATGGATATTAGGGAATTCTCTATAACGGTCGACAATGATAACATTCTCTTTGGATCGGGAGCAGCAACGAATGTCTGAATATTTGAGCGTCAACAACCTATGTGACCACCTTGAACCATGCTCATTTTTTAATACAGATTGGGGAAGATGTGAAATAAACCATCTTGCCAAGAGAGGAGTGCAACACATAAGGACACCTCTTTTCCTCATTATGCGAGTGTGAAAAGAGTGTAGGGTATCTCCTAGCAATGTAGGCACTGAGTTACGGGATATGAAGATTTTGACGGTGTTGACATCTATGAGTTGGTTAGGATTTGGAAACAAAACCATCCCATAGATGAGGAGAGCCATAATTTCCTCAAAGGCTTGCAAATCCAAGGAATGCCAACAACTTTGGGCTTTTTCGAACAAAAACTTTGCTAAGAAACCTTTGACACCACTCCTTGTTTCCAAATGAGTTGTGATATCAGATGAGTGCAAATGTAGAGCTTGAGCAATCTCTTCTGGCTTGGGTCTCATTCCGCAACGTTGAAAGGTAGTTGATTGAGAATGGGAATTCTCAATAGTTGGGAGAATTCTTCCAAAGTAGGCACAAGTTGATAGTCGGGAAATGTGAAGCAATGGTGAAAAGGATCAAAGAACTGAAAAAGCACCTTCATCATATCCTCATCTGTGTTGGAGGTGACCAAGTTGAGTAGGCGACCATGTCTCTCGGTAAATGGAGAGTTTTCAGGAATCCTTGAAGCTAGCTTCTTGAGTTATGGATGGATCCTTACAAGATTGACTTGAATAGTTTTCCTGCAAAGTGAATCCATATCCTACAAAACAAGAACAAAGATGAATCCCAAAATCCTTGAAATGGTTAGTGGATGTATATGATGTTCATGATGTTCATGTACAAGTAGGCATATACAAGTAAAACAAACAAATCCTTAGGTTTAGGCTTGCATGGAGTTTTATAGGTAAGTACCCTCTTGAAGTTTAGTTGGCTTAAACCTGTCCTAGTAATAGTAATCGGGTTCTAAGGAGCTCAATATCACTGGTTTGTTTCCCTAGTCATTGTTTCAGCACAAGCCTCTTTAATGGCGACCGAAATATCCAAAGAAACCAAACTCAATGAGTGTAGTATCGAGTATCTACCAACTTCGGGCTGCACCAAAGTCGGTCATCTCACTACATCCTAAAGGCCAAGTTGGTAGAGTAAAGGTTCTAAAAGTTTATTAGTGCTTCATGACATCACTCAGAGGCTTCGTATTCTCTTTGACTAACTCAAAGGCTACCGGAACCCACATATATGTCGCACTAATGTATCTATTGCTTAGACCATGTCGATATAGCCCGCACAGTTTCCAAACGTATTGCTACTTACCTATAAGGTATCCCAAATCCGGGTAGAGGATTCAAACCCAAACAAAGAACCATAATGTAAATCATACAAGTCAAACAATGTAAGCAAATAAATTTGATTTATCCCTAAGGTAACCCTACTTTTAGAATTTTCCCCAGTAGAGTCGCCAGTTCTGTGGTACGGTGGGAGAACTGACTTGAGGGTTTTGTGTTTGATCACAAATGTTGCGGTTAGAAAGAGTTGTCACCGACTTTTCTTTTATCCAAAAGGAAAGGTGAAAAATCAAAGGAAAGACCTTAGAGATTATTTCTTGAGTTCGGGGGGTAGATTATGAAAAGGGAAGGTATTAACACCCTTTTCATCCATGGTTTTCCATGGGCTCTTAGTTACTTGCTAGATCGCTTTCTTTTGTTTGAAATAGTGATTTGTGTGGTTTTTGAAATTATTTTGTAAAGAAGCCATTGTTTAGGCAATCTTTGTAATGATTCTCGTTCGTAAGAATGTATACAAAGATGTTTGATCTTTTGAAAATGTTTTCAATTTTATAAGATGTTTGAAAATGTATGTGATTGTTTTGAAAATAGCAAGGATGTGTGTTTTGAAATAGAGCAAGTAATTAGGAGCAATCTACCTACTCAAATGTCTTTCTTGTTCATTTCCTTTTTCCCTTTGACATTGTTATCTTACCATTGATTTGGTAAGCAACCCTATCTTTGGATGTAAACGGGATGGGCGTGGGTCATCCTATAACCATGATTAGTAATGTTGCAAGGTATCTTAGAATTCTTTTTGAGGGACTAAGATCATTTGTAAGGAAACTTAGATAGCGTCATCGAGGGACTATGATCTTGTAATATGGCCATTTTTGTAAGGCAACAAAGTCGGTTTACCCTACGGGTGCTTGTGTGCAAGTGGATTGATTTTCATGCTTGATTTTGTCTTGAATTAGGGTTTGCTATTTGGTTGGTTTTAATCTTTCCATACAAAACCCTAATTACTGGCATTTGTATATAAAGCGATAAATTGCGAGAATTAAAATTACTACGCTATTACATCATTTAGGGGAGGGGGCATACAAATTACAAATGGGGATTTGCAAGAAAATAAATCTATTTATCTATTACAACCATATTGAATTGCATAAATATACAAGGAATGAAATGAATATAATATACAAGTATAAAAGGAAAAGAAATTGATTTATTTTGAATTTTTGTTAAGAAAATGTTTTGGCCTTAATCAGACTAAAGGGTGATGATCAATTGGTCCAAATTAAATTTAGGGAACTAAACCTAATTTTTTTTAAAAGAAATAAAATTGATTTAGAAAAGTATTTTTTAGGGTTTTTTGTATGAAAGGTTTTAAATTAATGAAAATAAAGTGAAGATTAATTAATTAAAATAAAAACATAAATTCTAAGTTAATTTTAATTTAGAAAGTAAGATAACAATTAAACCTAAGTCAAAATATTTATTAAAAAAAAGATTAATAAAGATAAAAATGTTTTTTTTAATCTTTTTTGTTTTATAAAGAAAAAAAATGTATAAGTGCAAATAATAAATAAAAATATTTTTGGAATTTTTATTAATAAAGATAAAAATACTAATATTAATAATAATAATAATAAAAATATTATAGAAAATAAAATGTAATGAAATAAAATAATAATAATAATAAAGAGAAATGGGCCAGGGGTGTAAAAGTAAGAAGGGATTAGAAGTCAGCAAAAATACAAAAGCCCAAAGGGGAGAAGCCCATGCCCCTGTTTGCTTGAAAAAAAGAGAAAAAAATGTATAAAAGAACAAAAGGGTACCACTGGGACTCGAACCCAAGTCCCACTGGTTAACAGGTGCGCGCTTTACCACTGGGTGGCTATACATCCGTTCATATAAACAAAACTATAAATATGTAAGGCAAATCAAATTCTGATGACTTCATCTTCAACCTCCAGCCGGTGTACCTACAACTTCTTCATTTCTCAACAAAAATAGAAGATGACAAAATGAAAGTTGTTGCATTCTTCCCCACGAATCTAACCATGTAAATAACTAAAGCGAAAAGTAAAAGATAAATAAGAATTTCTCTTACCCTAATCTGAAGCCTAAAAATTTCAAAAAACATTAACTCTAAAATTCTTTAAGCTCAGGCCATGTAAATGCAAACTATGGATATGTACAGCTTCGTGGCAATGAGGTATACATTTTCCTTCACAAAGCAAACATTAATGATGCTTAAATGATGAGATAGAAGTTCAAGTGAAATACCTCAAAACTGGAAATCGTGAAATGCAAATGAGCTTGATTCAAAGTGCTGCAAGGATCAGGTTAGCTTCCTTGAGGTCCCAGGAAGCTAATGCAATGATTAGCTTGAGCTTAAAGTTGCTGAGGAGCTCTAGAGAAGTCAAGTTGCAGACCCCTGTTTTTGAAAATGGAACTTGATGATGGAGGTGTTACACTTGAGCAAATGGACTCTGGATGGTTTGTATTTGATGTTTAGAAGCTTTTGGAAGTGAAAGTCCAAAGAACGCACAAGGGGATTTGGAGTTTGGTATGTAAAGTCAGAATTTGCACAACAATGGTGTTTTGAGACAGTTTCTTACTAGAGGGAGTTTGAGTGAGTTTAAGGGTCTTCAAGCTCGTGTCCTAGATCACAAATAGTGACTCTATTTATAAGCAACAAGTTTGGGATGCTCTAGTTGATCAGAATTCTAATTTGCATCCTTAAGCTAAACATGTGCTTTTTTGACAAAACAAGTTTTAAAGTCTTGTGTACTTTCTAAGATATAGTGGTTATGATTTAAACACACTTGCTTCTAACTTTTTGGATGGAGTGTGATCAGAGGGAACAAGTTAGAGGTTGAAGAATGGACTTTATGCATAAAGCTTGCTTTCCAAGAATGGTATTGTTAACTTTCTTCCCAAAATGGCAATGTGAATTGGATAAAGCTTAAATCACTTGGATTATAGCTCAAAAGTTTGTGTAATCCATTAATTATGGAGTGAAAAACAAGTTTGAGTCCTGAAAATCAAATATTATGCAGCCTAACATTGAAATTGCATTTGTGTTCATCATGAAAATGACCTATAATTCAAGTGACAAAACACCAACTTCATCTCTTCGATTCTCCCTACTCAAGAATGATCTCAAGGAGTTATTAGACATTTTAGAAAGCTAACAATGTGTTATACAACCCATGTTTGAATTGATTTTAAAGATACCCCAAGGAACTATATTAAAAAGTGCCATGAAGTTAGGCCAAAATCCTGACCAAATTAGGGCAAAATTTCACTAAGTGTTTAGTTTCATGACCCCGTGTTCTTGAAATTTTAACTTGAGATCCAAGAACTTTTGGAAGAAGTTGTGTGATGCAAAGTTTTATATTTCATGGATATATACAACTTTCATGTTGGAAGTTTCTCTTGAATCATCTTGCATCATGGTGAAAATTTGGCTCAAAGTTATGAAAAAACATGAAATTTCCAACACTTAGAAAAATTTCTAAGTTTGGAAATTTTGACTTTTCAAAATGAAATCTTGAATTTTTGATTTCTTGATGAATAAGTTTCATATTTTGACATGTTTTTATGAATTATGATCTTTGGCACTTGAATTTGACAAAAAAGTCAAAGTTTGACTTTTCAGTATACAGTTGACTTTTGATCAGTTGACTGTAAAATTCAAATGTCAATCCAATGGATTTGCAATATTTTGAATCATGTCATTAGGTAAAAATGATTCAATTGGAATCTTGAGATCATGCATTAAACAAATTTACCATTTTCTAGGTCAAAAATCAGAAATTGCCCTTTCCCAATCAAAACCTTAATTTTGACCATTTTGCCCTTTTGGAGATTTGATCAAATTTCTTGAGGAACTGTGGTCCAAACTTGATTAAATGATATTTGTGGGTTTGAAATGTTTATGTGGATAAAAAATTATGAAGTTTTACTGTAAATTGGCCATAGTTGACTTTTTCCCCAATACAACTGATTTTTAGGTCAACTGTTCAATTGACTGATGAAAAGTGTGTCCAAGGCTTGAAACTTGGCATGAGTAACCTTCGGGGTCCATAATGTTCCATGAAATTCATATGAAGCATTGATAGTTCAAAAATACTTGTGAAAACTCAAACCCTAGTTTTGGTCATCAGTGCCTAAGGAGGTGTCTTGAGCTGATAAAACCCTAGTGCAGTCTTGCGCCCAAGGAGATCTTGTGAGCAAATTCTTGATAAGTGAGAGGGAAATTTTTTGGGTACAACAGGTACAAGCAAGGGAAATTCATTTGAAGATGCCTTATTCTCATGAAGAACCTTTAGCTGAAATCTTTAGTGGGACTACTCCTTCTCTCTTAGATGATGTGGAAGAACTTCAACTTGCCTTAGTTAGGATGCATCAAGAGAAGGAGGAATGGAAGAACAAGTACCAGACTTTGGAGGTGTCCTACTCAATATAATTGAAAGAGAAGGATGACTTGATCAATATTCTTAAGAGTCATGCTATCGAGATGGTGGAGAAGCAAGAGGATTTATTTTCTCTAGAGTTCAGCCAAGTCTCGATCACTCATTTTTCTAACTTTGGTAAATAGAAAGAAGTCGCTGAGAAGTATGTAGAAGAGAACAAGCAGTTGAAGACTCAAATTTCAAGACTCAAGGGAAAATGTTAGTGTGTCGAAAGATCTTCATCATCTTTGGCTCCTTAGCATTTTTAAGTTTTATCTTTATCTCTTGTACTTAGGATTATTGAAACTTGTACTAAAAGTTATAATCCATTCCAAAGTTATTGTTAAAATGATATTTTTCAGTATTTCTAAATGTGTTAGTTCCTCAATATTTGCAATTGTTTATAGCTCTTTGTGTTCCTTGAATAAACACAATAAATCATATGCATTGCATATCATGCATCATTTTGCACATATTTTTTCCATTCCTATCTCTCCCAAGTGTTTTACTTGTTTCTCTACTTTATTCAGTCGGCAAGTTGTCTCATCACTACAATACTCGGGCTAATTCTAGAAGGAATATAGAAAATATTCAATAAGAGAATCGTGAGCTGCACGATGAAGTTATTGCTTTGAGATCCAATATGGCTAATATGACTGCTTTGGTAGATTCATTGGTGGCTTCTCAGAATCAGCCACCATTTCCTCCTCCTCCGCCTCCTCATGCTACCCAACCACAACAGGTGACCGTTATTTCAGAGGTTTTGTCAGTTCCCATCTCTGTTACCCCAAGTACTGATACTCAATGTCGTATGCCTTGCAGCTACCCGTGGGGAATTCCTGAGAATTTCATGCCAGAAGGATATAACCCTACTGCTCAAGTTGCTTATCCTACTCAACAAGTTTTGGTTTCTTCCCCTCCTGTGGTGCATAGTACTCCTGTTGCTAATAATGAGATTCATCATGTTGCACCCCATGTGGTGAATGGAGACCACGTTATTAATTATGATTTTTATCATCCTAGTCCTCTACCAAGTGAAAGTTTAGGCTTTTATGACCGACTATATGACTTTTAGGATCAATCAAGGAAATGCAGAAAGAACTGAAGGCTCTCCGAGGAAAAGTGTTATTCAGACAGAATGTCAGTGAACTCTGCTTAGTTCTTATTGTGAAGGTTCTAGTAAAGTTTAAAGTACTAGAATTTGAGAAGTACAAGGGAAATTCTTGTCCCCGTGACCACCTAGTGATGTATATTAGAAGGATGTCCATAAATACTAATGATCAACGTTTGCTTATTCATTTCTTCCAGGATAGTTTAACTGGTGCTACCTTGAAATGGTATATGGGATTGAACAGTGGCAACATCCATACATTTAATGATTGGGGTGAAGCTTTCGTGAAGCAGTATAAGTACAACATGTTTATGGCACCTAACTGTGACCAATTGAGAGTGATGGCTCAGAAAGATAAGGAATCATTTAAGGAGTATGTGCAGCGTTGGCACGGGGTTGCTGCCCAAGTGGTACCCCCAATGGGAGAGCAAGAAATGACTAAGGTCTTCCTAAAAACCATTGGTTAATTTTACTATGAAAGAATGGTTGCAAGTGCACCAAGTGATTTAACTGAGATGGTAAGTATAAGTGTTCGTCTAGAGGAATCCGTCAGGGAAGGAAGATTGCCAAAAGATGAAGGTTCTAGTGGAACAAAGAAATCATCATATGGGTTTTCTAAAAATAAAGAGGTAGAAGTGAATGTTGTCGTTCAAGAAAGAAGGATTAGACTTCCAAGAAGACGTCATCAACATCAACAACAAGTTGCTTCAGTAACTCCAGTCGTCAATATGGATATGACTATTGTTTCCTATCAGAGAGCACCTCGACAAGGTAATTAAGGGAAAGGTCAGATGAGGGAAGAATTGATCCTATTCCAATGAGTTATACATAATTGTTTTCGGTTTGGATTCAGAAGAACCTAGTGCTAACTAGACCTTCTCCTGCTATACCTTCGACTTTGCCATGGTATTATAAGGAGGATCAGAGTTGTGCTTTTCATCAAGGATCCCCTAGGCACATTATTGAAAATTGTTATCCATTGAAGGATGAAGTGCAGAAGATGATAAGATTTGGTCTCCTGTCTTTTAAAGATATTGGTCCCAATGTGAAGGTTAATTCGCTACCCAAACATGGAGGTGGAGGTGCTGTGAATATGGTTGATGGTTGTCCTGGGGACTTTAGGATTTTTTATATCAACTTGGTTAGAGGTGATTTAGTGAAGATGCATGCTTATCTCTGTGAGTTTATCTATTATACACATGACCATGTCGCTTGTAGTGTTTGCAGTACGGACGTTCATGGATGTGATAAAGTGAGAAGTGACCTCCGAGAGATGATGGATGAAGGTCTTATCTGCATAATCAGACCAAGAACTGAATATGAATATGTTAATATGATTGAAGACTATGATGTTTAGTCTAAGACTCCTGATGAGTTATTTTCTTCAAATCGGTTTTTGTTTGATGATGAAGTTGCATCTACTGTCGATTTCTTTTCTTCAGATGAGTTTTTGTTAGATGATGAGTTTGTTTCTGCTGATGAGTTTGATTTTGATGACGTGTTTGTGACTGTGGATGTCAGTATTCAAATCCCTGTTAAAGAATATTCTAGTTATGTCAAGGAACCTACGATTTAAGAGCTCAATATTGTGACTCCTAGAGAGATACATGAAAAATAGGTTCAAAGAGGACTGATTGATTTTAGATGGTATTGATGTCCATAATGTGCAAAGAAATCGTTGGGTTATGCTTCTTTAAGGGGTGATCTCGAGATGATAAAAATCTTGGGTTTGTTTAAAGAAGGAGCGCTAGCTGTTCTCGCTGGTAGAGAGAAGATTGCTGAAAACTTGTGTGCTCCATTGCCAACGCTGGAAAGGACTTCTAATATAGAGAATTAGATCATTGTTTACAAAAGAGTAGTTAACTCGCTACTCAAGCATGTCTGAATGTTGGTGATATTGATTTAAGGAAACCCAAGATTTAAGGATGATTAGCCTTCTCAGTTTATTTGCATTTTTACTGCTTTCTCATTTCTAATTTTTCTTGTTTATCATTGCACTATTTGAATGTAAGAACTTGTTTGTGTTTGAATGATTATCTTAATACAATGAATATGTCTATCTTGAAGAAATCTATTTGTTCCACTCGTACTTGTTTTCAATTTTAAATTGCTTTTTGCATTGTGATACCAACTTGTTACCCATTTTCTTGCCTAGGCAGAGATTGGAGGGAGGATGATGATATTAAAACACAAAATTTCTGGTTGTATGCTTTAGGATAAAACCATGTTGACGATATACATGCATTATTTCAAATTCCCAAACACCAAAGATATAAGGGAGTGAAACCCTCATTAACCCCTTTGAGCCTTGAAGTAGGAGTTTCTTTTTCTATTCAGAAAAAACCCTCATTTTTAAGTCAATCTAATGGCTTAGTTTCAACATTTCTACCGCTATAGCTGGTGAATCTCAAGATTCTCGATACCCTGCTTGATCTCTAGACATTTTCCATTCTCAAAATTGATACACTTAGACACCTCAAGTGTTGGGTTGTTATATTCTGGGAATAACTTCACTAGTTCCTTGAACCTAGCAGCATATTCACCAACTGTCGAACTCCCTTGCTTCAGCTCAAGAAAATCGACCTCCTTCTTACCACACACGTCTTCAAGAAAGTACTTGTTTAGAAAAGTAGTTCTGAACACAACCCAAGTAATCTTCGTACCTAGAATATCCATCCTCTGGTGTGCATTATTCCATCAGTCCTCGGCTTCTTCTTCCAACACGTGAGTCTAAACTAGACCTTCTGATCCTCCGTGAAGATCACCACTAAAAATATTTTCAATCCCCTAAAGCCACACTTGTGCACCATCAGCATCATGCCTGCCGTTATAGATTGGTGGACTTTTCTCTAAAACATTCCCCATGCACGTGCTTCATCATCATTCCCACTAACATTAGGCTGATTCTGCACAGCCTGAGTAACAACTTACAAAGCAACATCAATCGCAACATCGTTCCTTCCAGCCATTTTTCTGGTTCACACTGATAACAACAACAACGGTTAGAAACTATCTCGATAGTATTCAGCTGTCACACAATACAGACTCAACAAACTGGCCAGACAGATCGACCTGCTCTGATACCACTAACGTAACACCCTTCTAAACCCCAAGATTAATTCATAAATAAAAGATAAATAAATCAACACAAAGCACCAACAAGTGTGTCACATCATCATAAATACATCTTAATTAAACATCATGCTCCTTAACACGGGTTTCAAAATAGTTATAACAATTTACTCTTTAATAACATTAGCATGTAAATCCGAACTTTGCAGTGGAATCATTTTATCACAATAACTCCATTTGTTTCATAAAAAACATCAAGACCTTTTAGTCTTATCCAAGAATAACACTAAAATAAATTCAACAAATAACAAAACTCATGAGATGTGTTTTAAAGCAAATAACAAAATTAAAAACTCAAACGTTCTTAATCCTGATGTTACATATCAGAGAAAGACCCTTCTTATTCAACCCAAACACACTAAATACATTCATCAGAGTATAAATTATCTAAAATATAATTTATTGTTATCATCAAAACTCTGAGATAGGTCAGAACTAACCTTGTTCTAACAATCTCCCCCTTTTTTATGATGACAAAAATTATTCAGATATAGAAATAAAATAAGAGATAAGAATCTCCCCCTGAAATGAATATTTCTATATATGAAACTTTCTGAGATTATTTATCAGAGCATTAAAAAAATATTCTTGGATTTCTTCAGAACTTCTTTTGAAGATAATGTTCAGCCGAATTACTCTTCCAGAGTTTTAAGTGATACCTGCAAAAAAATTCTTTTGCACATAGAAAGAAATCTTGTATTTTGTTAGAATGTCTGAGACTTAGTCCCATAACTGTTATTCAGAGATTAGATCAAAATACTCATTTTCTCCCCCTTTTTGGCATAATAAAAAAGTATATATAAAAAAATAGTTGAAGAGCTTAGAAAGGTTTTCATAAAATAGAAAAAGATATCCAGAAGTACAAAACAATAAACAAAAGACAAGAAACAGAAAGACACTAGGATTTCTTAGTAACAAGATCCATCAGAAGATTCTTGATCTTAGAGGCATATTCTTCTTGTTTCATCATCCAGTTCCTGATTTCTTGATTTGTCTGGTCTTGCTTATCCAAGCGCTCATGAATGACTTTATTCTAGTTCTTGAGCTCATTCAGAATATCCATGATAAGTGATGTAGGAGCAGAGGATGATGAAGCTTCAGTAGAAACATCCTTTGGAGCAGCAACCGTTGAGTCAGAACGCACAAATGTTGAAACCAGAGTGCCCAGATCCATCACAAGAGTTGGCACAGGTTCAGGTGCTGCCTTTGCAGAAGGATGATTCAACAGAAAAATTGCTAGAGGATTTGAATCTTCAGAGGATTCTTCATATTCATCTTCTGAAATGTCCATTTCATCAGCTGGAGCATCAACAATCATCAGAGAAGACTTCTTGTTCCAAACATCAGCAGCTTCTGATTGAAAGGCATGCAGATGATTGGAGAAGTTCTCAATCACTTGAGAGTGACGTAAATCTTGCAGCTTCAGTTACTCATCATCAAAAGTTCTTCTGAAGGATTCCCACAGAAGATCTATTGCAGCTGGGTTCACACCTCTGGAGCGGTCTTCCTTCAGCATATTCAACCATGCTTGAACTTCAGTTAAAAAATTATGAAACAATATATTTACATCTAGTTGAACAGGTTTTGGGACAACCTTCTTGAAAGTTTTGTTTTTCAAAAATTGTAGAGATTCAAAGTCCACTACAGTTCTTAAAAAGTTAGCAGGTTCAGAATTTGTTGTTGGTTCAGGAGTGGCTGAATGGTCAGGTTGGTCAACAAGGTTAGGTGGAGCTGATTGATCATGAGGTTCGGATGATTCATGAGTTTCAGGTGGTTCAAAATATTGTTGTTCTGGAATATGAGGAGGTGAGAGTATAGGTGAGTTTTGTGTTGGAAGTTGTGGTGAAGTAGGTGGTGTGATGTCAGGTGAGATAATGATTGTATTTTCAGCAATGGGAATGGGATTTTGTTGTTGTGGTCGATTCATGGCCAAAATGTTTTCAGACGGTAGGTTGAATGGAGTCTTTAGAGTAGCCAGAGGTTCATTTAATCCTGGTATTCTCCAAGAGCCAGCATCATACCATCCAGTAGGTCTGGGTGATAGTGGTATGGGAGGAGGTCTTGAAAAGTGTTCAGTAGGAATTGGTTGAGAAACAGGTTATTCAGAGGGTTCTGAGTGAGATGGTTCTGAATGGGTTTCAGAGTGTTCATCAGAGTCAAAGTCACTCAAGTCGGATAAAACTTGATTTCTTTGAGGTTTGTCAGCAAGAGGGTCAGAGGGTATGGTTAGGTCATTATCAACATTTATATCTCCTAAGGTTTGGGGTTCAACAAATGTAGATATATTGACAGAATCATAAATAGTGATAGTTTCAGCAGGTTTACCTGATTTATTTTTCTTCTTCTGAGGTGTGGTAGAAGGTCCTTCAATTGCTTTCCTCTTCAAAGATTCTTGAAGAACAACATCTGGAGCAGCTTGATTTCTTCCTTGGAGCCAAGCTGGATCAATAAGTGTTCCAGTCTCTTTGCAGATTTCAATGTAGTGCAGGATGATACGTGGATGATCTCCTGAGTTGAACAAAGGGAAATCAGCAATAGGTATCCTTCTTCTCTTTATAGTAGCTGACACATACGGAGTTGGTTCCACCAGCAGCTTGTCAATTATTTTCCTTTTCACTAAATTCTTTCCAGTCAGTCTTTCCACAAGTAGGTTCTAGCTCCCCTAGAAGATTGGCTTCATCTAGGTGAGCAATCAGACCATTCTCAATCAGAATGTATGATATTAATCTACCCATAGGAATCCAATTCCTTTTGGATTTGGGGTTTTTCATCCTTTCAGCTTCCCTAGTCTCTTTTACAAGATTCCAGAGATGTTCAAACAACAAATAAGGCAAATCAATTTTTACGTTTGTTCCAAGGGAGAACAACAAGTATTGTTGATCAGCATTAATGTAATCTGGAGAGTTGGTTTCTTTCATATGGTGAATACACCCATGGATTATCCTTGCCCAAATCTTGTATTTATCTTTCAAGTCCCTGACTTTAGAAGATCCTTGACCATTTGTGAAAATTTATGAGTAGACCCTTGACATTTCAATTCTTCCACTTGGCATACCTGTTACTCCAAGTCCTTTAAACCCTAGAAACTTTCTGATTAAATTTTCAGTAATGGAGATTTCCTTACCCATTACGAAAGAGAGGATAACTTTAAGGGTTGCAATTGCACGTATCCAGAATTCCTTCACCAGGTTTGGAAAAACTGGACCAATAAGACGATCAAAAAAGTTTTCCCAACCTTTAAAAATTAACAGCAGTAAACAAATCATAACCATTTTCTCTTAGATTCTCAAAATCCACCATTAACTCACTTAACACTTCCAAATTATCTACAGGAATGAGAGTGGTTCTCTCAGGCACGATGTATTGCTCAAAGTGGATGTTCTCAGAATGGGTAGAGGAAGAAGCCATTGGAGCTCTTAGAGTTGAGAGATAAAAAAGGGTTTTAGAGAAAAATCACAGAAATGTTTGAGTTTTGGAAGAGACGGTAAAAAATGAAAAAGGGTTTTTCCAAAAGTATTTATATGAAAAAGTTTCAGAAATAGGTTTAGAAATAAAACTGAAATTTTTTTTAAAGAATTTAAAACGAATCTCATCATTACAAGCATTTAATGATTTTGCTAAAAATTAGGGGAAAACGTGAGATTAGCTAATCATAACAGTTACCTAGAACGGCGTCAGTAGCTTTTGCATGCGTGACCTTTCAGAAACACACCACGTGTTTATCTTCTGAAGGTTGCATGGGACAACTGTTTGTTCTAATAAATTTCTGAACTATACTTAGAAATGAAATGTTAGAACATTTCATAGCTTTTCATATAGCTTCTGATGTAACTTCTCTTCTAACTTCTGAAGAGTTGTTAATCAGAGCATTCATTTCAGAATATTCTGAAGTCAAACATAGAAGATAAATATTATTTTATTCAGGACATAATTCCATACAAATATTTTTCAAAATGAAATTAAATCTATATTCTGAAAGGGGTTTGGTAAAAATGTCAGCCCATTGATGGTCTGTTTTTACAAAAATTAAATTTAAAATTCCCTTATGAGTGTCCAAACTTGAATTGTTTGTTCAGAGGTTTGTAAGTGAAAGTCATCTTAGCAACAAGTTTTGGTATGTATGTCTCCTTCCCTTTGGGAGGTTCATATCCAATTCCTCTTTTATTTTTTCCACTAACTCCATAGATCATTAAAGCCATTTTGCTTCTATCTATGCTTTTAGCTAGGAAAGTTTGAAAGCTATAGTCATATTCTTTCAGAATATCTTTTGAACTAGACACGGATTCTGAACTAGAAATTTTTTGAACATTTTGAATTTCTTTTTTAAGTTTAAAATTATTTTCTAAGAGTTAAGATTTTTCTGCTTCATGTTTCTCAATATCAGATGCAAGACTCTTCTTGAGTTTCTTGTATTTGATTTTGAGCTTACTATAGTTTTCCAGAAGTTCTGATAAACTATCAACAAGTTCATCTCTAGAAAATTCAGAAAATACCTCTCTTGGTTCTGACTCACAGTCTGAGTCATCTGCTGTGGTAGCCATCAGAGCTAGGTTGGAATTTTCATCTTCAGAACCAGATTCATCTTCAGAAGAATCTGAGTCATCCCAGGTTGCCATCATCCCTTTCTTCTTACCAAACCTTTTCTTTGGTTTTTCTTTTTGAAGCTTTGGACAATCACTTTTGTAGTGACCAGGTTCTTTGCATTCATAACAGATGATCTTTCTTTTGTTTGACTTTTTGTGTCCAGAAGATTCAGGTTTATCTTCTGACTTCTTGAAGTTCCTGAACTTCTTTTGTCTGTGCTTCCATAGATGATTGATCCTTCTGGAGAGTAAGGATAGTTCGTCTTCTTCTGACGCTGATTCTCCAGAGTTTTCCTCTTCAGCCTGAAAAGTGTTAGTATCAAATTTCTTAATTGATTTAAGGGCAAAAGACTTACCTTTCTTCAGAGGGTCGTGCTAATCAAGTTCTATATCATAAATTCTGAGAGCGCTGATGAGTTCATCCAGAGACACGTTGTTCAGATCTTTTGAAACTTTTAAAGCAGTGACCATTGGTGCCCATCTTCTGGGTAAGCTTGTGATGATCTTTTTAACATGATCTGCTTTAGTATATCCCTTGTTCAAAACTCTCAGACCAACGATCAGAGTTTGAAACCTAGAGAACATTGCTTCTATAGACTCACTTTCTTCAACTTTGAAGGCTTCGTACATCTGAACTAAAGCCAGAGATTTAGACTCCTTCACTTGAGCTTTTCATTCATGAGTCACTTTAAGAGACTCAAACATATCATGCGTTGTATCTCTATTAGTGATTTTTTCATATTCTACTTTAGAGATAGAATATAGAAAAATATTTCTAGCTCTATGATGATTTTTTAAATCAGCATTTTGTTGTCTATCCATATTTTTTGTCAACTTTGTTTCTTTCTGAGTCAGTAGGATGTGTGTAACCATCCAAGATTATATCCCATAGATCACTATCATGACCTAGAAAGAAACTTTCTAGTCTGTCTTTCCAGTACTCAAAATCTTCTCCATCAAAAACAGGAGGTTTGTTGTAACTATTGTTGTTTTTTTTAGCGGCCATTGTGTTTTCTTCTGGATCTTTTCCTGACACGGTTAAGTGTTGTGCTCAGAGTCAAGATCTGATACCAATTGAAGTGGTAAGAAAACACTTAGAAGGGGGGGTTGAATAAGTGACTCTTTTTCTTTTCAAAACAAAGCTCAACAATAATGGAAAAACAAGGTTATTTTTATCTTGGTTCGTTTGAACTCAAACTACTCCAGTCCACCCGTCAAGGTGATTTCGACTTTCTCAACAAGGACTTAATCTACTATAATAAACTGATTACAAACACACAACAACTGTTGTGACTAACAATGCACAAGTAATCTTACAAGTGACTAACACCACTAAGAATTAAATATAGTCCTAGTCTGCTTGAGAAATCTGACGAAACTTGGTCTCTCAAGGAACAATTACAAGAGTTTAATCTTATAGATAGTGAAATAAAATTTGCTTCTAATCAAGCTATATCACAACTGTGGTTTTTCACTTAGAATAAATTTGCACAAAGTGTATGAACAAAGAGTTTGTGAGCCCATAATTTTTCACGTATTTTCTTGCTTCTTTTTGAAATTTGATTCGTTAGTTGGCTTGTAATAAATGTCCTTCTATATATAGTAAGAACAAAACGACCGTTGCTGCCTTCAAAAAGTGGAGAGCATTAAATGCTTGCATGTTTCCTTGTACTATTCCATTTTCTAAGAACTAGTGTAGACACTTGAGTGCTTGCAGCCGTCTTTGCATTAAATGAGCAAACGAAACTTGTAAGATCATGTTTCCTGAAGCTTGACAAGACAAGTTGGCTTTTGCATTCTTTCAGAACTTGCTTCAACGTCTTGAATTCAGAATATGCTTTGCTTATCTTCTGAACAATGCTTTGCTTGCTAAGAACTTGATCAGCGCTTGCTTTCAAATAAACTTCTGAACAACACTTGATTTCAAGTAATCTTATGAACAAGGAATCCTGCTAAGTGTTAGAAGATGCAATTAAAATAATTGTCTTACCAGAGTCAGCAACAGCAGTTGCGCTTAAAGCAAATAGTTCTTTCATTTAAAGAACTTCTTCATAATTTTTAGCTCAGCACATCAAAATGCTTCTGTCAGCACATTATCTGAAATATTCAAATACGTTCATCAGAGTTTAAATTATCTAAAATATAACTTATTGTTATCGTCAAAACTTTGAGATAGGTCAGAACTAATCTTGTTCTAACAAAATGTCCTAACATCACTGGTGGACCAACGTCCTAACATATTCCATGAATGCATGATGCACATCATATTAATAATTCGACCACGACTAGTCAATTGCATCAACATTTATGTAATCTTCATATAAACATTCTTCACATAGCATGTATGCAAATCAAACATTTCTATTATCAATTTCATTCACCATAATAACATCAAACACGTCATAGTACAACATAGTATCATCAATTCGTCAATACAACGTACATAATAATAATTCATCACACAAGAATCCATTTCCATCATAGTTTAGGTAGTGGAAAAATACATCATTTTTAATCATTATATTCCACCAAAATACAGTTCATCGCGTTAGCTTTCCAACCTTTGAACGACACAATAAACAGAATCCAGAAACTCAAGTTATGGCCTTTTCCAGATTACAAGCAGTTTGTTAGCTTGAGGCTCGCCCGATGATGCAGACATTAACCTTGAAGCTCGCTCGATGACGCAGAGGCGACAACCTTGCCCCATGATCGCCTGGCAAAGTTGGGGAACTTCTCTCAAAAACCAGGAGAACCCAAAGTTTCCCTTCCCTCGCCAACTGTCTCGCCCGACGCTGTTTAGGTGAAGAATCTCGCCTGACGACACATATGGCTCGCCTAACGCTGGCTTCATGACAACAATTTGGTGTTGCATTTTTTGCACAGTTCAGTCCCAATTTCCATACAAATTTCATATTAGAAAATTCCCAAAGCTCATATAATTCCATAAAATTTCATCATGCAACAACAACACAATATAGCATGTATCACATACTTCAAATCATGGTATATTCATTTCAAAATTTCATCAATTTTCATTGTAGATTCATCATGTTAACAAATCCATCATAAACCCCTAAACAAATCATACATACACCTAAACCCCATATCAATGATAATAATAAGGATCACTCCTTTACCTAGTAATTCCTAGCGGACAATTTCTTCCTTCTCGTTCTACAGTGTTCTCTGCTCTTTTCCTCTTTCTGCCTAAGCTGCTTCCTCGTGTTCTCTCAATTTCCATAATCATACAAATTGGGCATACAAAACCCCAATCTTCCCTTTTATCATTCTTACCCCTAGGATCCTTATTATGATATTTCCATCTTATCCTCGCTATTCCTCATAATATTACCACCTTACCCTTAATATCTCTTCTCACATTATTCTATTTAATCTAATAGAATAATCCTAAATAACAATTCTACTAATCATCTAAATTATTAAAATACCCAATATCACCTTAATTCCCACTATTCCACACATGGAATTGCGACATGCATCATATTCAACAAAACATCATATATTCACCAATAATTCACAAATACTCATAATAAATCAATTAAATAAATAATTATAAATTTTGGGGTGTTACACATATCTCTTACGGGAGGAGCTGGTATCATCGTCCTTGATAAATCCCAGGACAATGCTGTTAAGGGTATGTTGTACCATTTTCTCCCTATTGTCCCTAAGCGCTTCTTTAGCCTTGCCTGAACCTGGACTTTTGGTATTTTATTGTTTAGGTGGGTTTCATTGTTCTACCTTGTTCAAGGGATCGTCGTTCATGTACTTCTTAAGGTGGCCCTCCTGTATCAACTTTTTTGTTTCCTTCTTTAACTGGTAACAATAGTCAATAGGATGCCCTTTGACTCTGTAGAATTTGCACCATCTTTCTAGTTCAAATCCTATTACCTCGAATCTGGGGCATGACCTCAACATCTCTTATATCTCCAGTACCAATAAAAGTGGGGGTGAAGCTCTTATTATAACACCCTTCTAAAACCCCATGAATAAATAACAAATAGATCAGAATAAATCACTATTAAAGGGTGTCACATCTTTATATAAAACATCTTGCTCCGTAACACGAGTTTTCATTATTTTAAACTTATATTCCTTTAAGAATATCGCCGCTAACGCATCACATTGCAGCGAAAATAATAGTTCAAACATATTTATTAGTACTTCACAATCAAATATCATCTCTCAACATGGTTCGTGAGTTTATACTCTAAAATATCTTAAAACAAAATGAACATTCTCAAACAACATAACATAAAGAACATATAGTTTAAATCAAACGATCCCAAAACCCTGATGTTACATATCTGAGCAAGACCCTCTTACTCAATGGAAAGTCAATAAATGCACTTTGAAGCTATCCTCTAAGCTTCAACAGACTATTCCTGATCATCTGCAAGTTACCCACTGATAGAGGTAACATTTCCAAGCAAGAAGGGTGAGTAATCATAATCATTATAAAATACATAAGTAATAAATATAGTAGATATGCACATAGGCAAGACATCACACGTCACCAGAACCTCATGTTATACTCACACTTTAACAACATCATCAATACACAACAACACTTATCATCAACTTCACTTAATCAAATCATTATGAAATTTCATGTATAATGTAATTCAACTTCATAGACTCATGCATGTGGTCCCAACACTTTATTGGTGACTCAGTCATTGTTTTCTCCAAAGATCCCCACCTATAGGATTGATTACCACTTGGGACCAGAGCACTTCATAGTATTGCACTAAATCTACACTATGAGATTGATGCCTTCACTGGACTATCATCTTATCATCATCACTAGACCAAAGTCCTAGCATCACTGGACCGAAGTCCTAACAACATCACTGGACCAAAGTCCTAAACTTTTCCATGAATGCATGATGTGCAACAACATAATAGACATGACCACGGCTAGTCAAAACGCATCATCATCCATGAACTCATCATATACATCATAATATACAAAGCATCATTACACCATCATTCTATCATCATAGAAAAAACATAGTATTATCATAGTAACAACAACTCACCATATGACATGTATTAATGTAACCCAACACAGAGAAACCTAACTTCATCAAAATTTAGGTATTTTAAATATACATACTATTACTCATTTTATTCCACCTAATTAAATTTCATTGCATTAGCTATTCAACGCTGTGAATGGCGCCTCAAACCGAGTTCTAAAAACCAAGTTATGGCACTTTGAAAAACCTATTATTGTCCATCGCCTAAAGCTTCACCCGACATCGTGGGAGTGACATCCCACCAATTATTCTCTGGCCTCCATTGTAAGGAGATGCATCTTGCTTACCTAGTGACACACCTCTCGCTCTTGCATCGCTCGACGATGACACAGACGACACACTCCAGTAGCTCCACTTTTCTACTTATTCCTTCGCTTCCAATATTTCCCGATGATGACATAGCGACATCATCATCTCCCGGCGATGCCTCCTATCACGTAGCGATGCACACCAGTGTGCAATTCCCATATGCAATCTCTACAATATAGTAGTCCTATTTTTTGCACGATTTCACACCAATACAGACCCAAAACTCATCTAAATTGTCATGTTTTCACAACATCACAGGCGTACATCAGAATAAAATCATATACATCATTCCTCGTCATTATAATATCAATTTATCACTAATTTCATCAAAATCGTCATGATATCAAATTCAAACAAAAACCCAACACAACCTACAATTATCTAAAACTTAGATCCATTATAATAACAATGATAAACACCCCTTACCTTAGATTATAATAACAAATCTATTCCTCTTGGTGTTTTATCACAAATCCTCTTGCCCTTGCTCTCTCTTCTTTCTACAGCTTCCTCCAAATCTTACGATTGCACATAATGATCGCTCAAAACTCCCAAACATTCCTTATATCAAACTTACCCCTTGGACCCCTAATATGGTCTTCCATTATTGTCCTTACTTATTCTTCCCAAATGACTACTTTTCCCTTCTCACCTCTTAATACCAATATTACTCTATATTACTAATTAAAATAATTCTAACCAATTATTCTAAATTATCCAAAATCTTCTTAATTCCCAACAATCCCTATAACACATGAACATCACATAACCATAATAATCATCAAAACAACAAATATCGTCATAATTACTCATCGTAATAAATTAAGAATTTAAATAAATAACTTAATTAATTTAGGGTGTTACAACTCACCCCCCTGGAAATCATTTTCACCCTAAAAAATTATCTGACGAAAAATAAGATTGGATAAGACTCTCTAATCTGATCCTCACATTTCCAAGTCCAACTTTCACCAGCTGGTCCACCCCACAATACCTTCACTAAGGCGATGTCCTTGCCTCACAATTGCTTCATTTCCTGGCATTCTGTTTGCACAGGTGATGCTTCCATAGTCAGGTTATCTCCCACCTATAAATCATCCATTTGAATTACATGCGAAAGATTCGGAATATATTACCTCAGTTGGGACACATGAAACATATCACGAAGATTCACAAGTGATGACAGAAAAGTAATCTGATAAGCCACCTCACCTATCTTCTCTAATATTTTATGCGGACCAACATAATGCGGCTTAAGTTTCTCGACTCTAAATCTTTACCAACACCGATTACCGGAGTAACTCTCAAAAAAACATGATCATATTTTTGGAATTCAAGTGTCTTCCTCCTCTTATCATGATAACTCTTATGATAACTCTAAGAAGCTTTCATCCTCTCTTGAATCATCTTGATCTTCTCAGTTGTTTCCTACACAATCTCAGGTCCGAGTACAACACTTTCTCCTGACTCATACGAACACAATGGATTTCTACACCTTCCATCATACAAAGCTTCATACAGTGCCATTCCAATACTAGAATGGTAACTGTTATTATAAGTAAACTCAATCAACGGATAATGACTATCTCAAGCCCCTCCTTGTTCTAGCACACAAGCCCTTAGCAAATCCTCCAAAGACTATATAGTTCTCTCTGTCTGACCGTCTGTCTGTGGATGATACACGGAACTCAATCTCAACTTTGTACCAAAAGCATTTTGTAAGCTTCCCTAGAATTTCGATGTAAACCTCGGATCTCTATCTGACACGATACTCGAATGTATCCCATGCAATTTCATAATCTCATTAATATACATCTCAACTAGCTTCTCCATAAGATGATTAATCTTTGTCAGTAAGAAATGATCCGACTTAGTCAACCTATCCACAATCACCCAAATTGAGTCGTTACCTTAAGCAGTCTTCGGAAAACCTAACACGAAATCCATAGAGACACTATCCAATTTCCACTTTTGAATAGTCAAAGGTTTTATAAGACCCATAGGCTTCTGATGTTCAACCTTCAACTTCTAACAAGTCAAACAAGCGTAAACAAAATTAGTGATCTCCTTCTTCATACCCGGCCACCAAAATGACTTCTTCAAGCCTTGATACATCTTCGTAGCACCAGTGTGAATAATCAACTTTCTTCGATATCCCTCTTCAAGGATACTTCTCTTAAGTTCTGGAATATCTGGAATACACGCTCTATTTCTGAACCTCATTACACCATTATCATCAACTTTGAACTCACCTCCCTTACCTTGGTTAATCAAGTCAACTGGTCAACCAACTTCAAATCATATTTTTGACCTTCTTGGATTTCTTCTATTATACCACTGGTCAGTTTCAACATTCCCAACTTTACACTATCGGGAGTCTCTTCACATACTAAGCTCGTATCTCTATATTGTTCAATCATCTCCAAATCTCAAACCATAAGCATTAACATGTGCAATGATTTCCTACTCAATGCATCGGTAACTACACTTGCTTTACCAGGATAGTAATCAAATCAAAGTTGAAATACTTCAAAAATTCAAGTCATCTTATCTTCCTCATATTCAACTCCTTCTGGTTAAACAAGTATTTCAGACTCTTATGATCACCGAACACTTCAAATTTAGAGCCGAAAAGATGATGTCTCCAAGTCTTCAACACGAACACCGCAACTTCTAGCTATATGTCATGCGTAGGATAATTCCTTTCATGAATCTTCAATTGCCTAGAAGCTTAAGCAACAACCTATCTATTTTGCATTAGTTCACCATCAATACCCATCTTCAACGCATAACAATACACTATAAAAGCATCACTTGGGTTAGGAAAAATTAATATCAGAGCATTCGTCAACCTCTTTTCCAATTCTATGAAACTTTCTTCACTCACAACATCCCGCACATAAGCTTGACATTTTGGAGTTAACTGAGTTAACGGTAACACTAACTTAGAGAATCCTCCAATGAACCTTCCGTAATAACCTGCTAAACCAAGAAAAATTTGAATCTCAGTTGCAAACTTCAAAGTCTCCCATTGCAACACTGCCTCAACTTTAGAAGGATCTATAACAATTCGACCACTAGAAACTACATGACCAAGGAAAATTACTTCCTTCAACCAAAACTCACACTTTGACAGTGATAACGAGAAATTATATCATTTATTTGACTTGACTCGCAAGCATTTTTAGTAGTATTTTTTGTTTATTTATGTCATTTTATGCCAGTATTTCTATTCCATTTCAGGTATTTCAGGTGCATTCTAAGAAAGAGCTCCCATGCGAAAAAGAGTAGGAAAAGGGCGAGAAACTGAGAAGATAAAGCAAAAGAAAAGAAAAAAAATTCAAACATGGACATGTGACCCTCACCATACAACTTGTGGCCCTCGCCACAGCTTTCCAAGAAGCATGGCCCTCACCATAGAATTTGTGGCCCTCGCTACAACTCTAATATTGCGGCCACGCATTTTTTTCTTGCAGCCTTCTCCATGCCCACCATCTCACCCAATCACCCCATGATTTTCTCAACGTCTCCGACCATGATCTCCATTATCTCCACTACCTCTCACATGATAACTTACAGCATTTCTCACTATATAAAGGACGTAGCATTCATTGTTTTAGGATCCAATTGTGTGCGTGGAAGCGCTGATCATAGTTTTAGGCAGAAATCACTTTGTAAAAGTTGTAGTTTCTCACATCGAGGAACTACCACACGATTAGTATTATTCCTACCATTTACGTAACTCTTGGATCAAATATTGCTGCTTAAATAGAATTTATTTCAGTTTCATCTTTATTTCAAGTCTCACAATTTATTCCTAACTTTTACAGGTTTCCTTTTATTGCTTTATTATTATTATTGTCGTTTATCATTGTTAATTTAATTACCATGTCGTTCTTAATTTCAATTGTTATGTTTAATTCTCTTTCATTTACAAATATGTCTAGCTAAATAGTTTTGAGTCTGGTATATGGGGACCGTCGTTCCCGATGGGACTCGATAATAAGTTGGCTAAATATCTGTTTAAAAATTTTGTTTCGGTCTTTGGTCTTAAGTTAATTTAAATAGCGTTGTCATTACAGTGAGAGGTTACTTAACACGGTTTTACCAGGAGAGTGAGAAATTAACTAAGGTTCGATCCGGCACTGCGAGAGCGTGGGGGTCGAACCAGATAGTAGAAACTAGGCATTAATCGTAAACATAGTGAGAGCGCTTTATGATTAATTAGAACTTGTTCAGTTTTCAAAATGCTTTCCTCAATTAGAATGGGCGAGCGAGAGCAAAATCCCATGGTCAAGGAACGTGACTTTATTCAAAACCACAAGAGTCTAAGGTTTAGTCTTTAAGCTAATATTTTATACTAAATATGTTTTTAACATTAATACAAGCCAACAAGTTACAGAGTCCCATAGGTACATGAAATATGCATTCCGGTCTCTCTCTTTTCTTATATTTATCTTAATATTTGTTTTATTTTAGTTTTAGTTCTTAGTCTCCCCTAATCCAATCCTTCATTAGCCTTAGCTTTACAAAGCGATAACAAAGTACATTAGGTTGACATTGGTCTCTGTGGGTTTGAAAATATTTTATACTACTTCAATATTTTCGTGCACTTGCGAATGCATCAAGTTTTTTGCACCGTTGTCGGGGACCAATTAATTCAATTGTCGTAACTCCAATGTTGCATCATATAGACTAAGGCACTCTTACCTTAATTACTATGTATCACCAATTTTTTTTCTATAACTCCCATTCTCAGTATTTCTAGAAATAATAAGAATCCCATAAATTCGAACTCGAAATACTAATGGAGGACTTCAATGAGTCACTAACTCACTCTTACCAATTACCTCTACAACTACCAATCCCAACATTTTGAGGAGTCACAAGAATCCCATAAATCTGATCTTGAAACATTAATGGAGGATTATAATGCAACGTTAACTTATCCTCAACCAAATTTCCTTCACAATCACCACGCCTAATGTTTTGAGGAGTCGTGAAAATCCCGAAATTCTACTCTCTACACATTAATGGAGGATCTCACTGCAACACTAACTCGCTCTAGGATAGAAACCATGATGATAGAGCACTTTGTGGAGACATAAAATGCGATGCAAACACACTTTGAGGAATCGCAGGAATCCCATAATTTAAACCTCAATACATCAATGGAGGATTTCAATGCGATGCTGACTCACTCTAGGCTAGAATTTATGATAGAGCAATTTGTAGAGACCCTAACTGTCCAAAATGAAGAGTTAAGAAAACAAAGTCTTCATAATAATGAAACCCTTCGACAGCTGAATAATGCGATTGAGTCCCTTGTGAGTCACAACATGGCCTTGGAGACACAAATATCCTTGCTTTAACAAAAACCTCTAGGACCCTTCCTTGAGGAGCATGCGGATGTTGTAACAACCTGTAGTGAAAAACAAATAGAAAATTATATGGAGAGTGATAATGAGGATGAAGAAAGTAATAATGAGGTTGAGAAGAGTTCTGATGAGAAAAGAGTGGATATTGAGAAAAATAGACTGACACCATCCGAAAGGGAGGTTGTCGAAGAGGTAGATAAGGAAACATCTATTCTTGTTCCTCCTCCCTATACCCCATTGATTCATTTCCCGCAAAGGTTTGTGGACACCAAGGGTAGACTCCAAATCCAAAACGTATGTAGAGGTATTAAAAAATATCCACACCAATGCGACCTTATTTGAAGTCTTACATAAAAAGAGAAAGTTAGGGGACCATGCAACTAGGGAAATCAACAATTTTAAGAGGGGAAGGTTAGCCATTGAGGTGGTGGATGAAATAATTAAGCCTAAACTTGAAAAGTTGATACTCAATATAGATCCAGAACCCTCACCACAAGTTCAAAAGAATGAACCACCCCATAGAAGAAAGAAAAGAAAAGGTGAGGGATATGTGAGATTGCTTGATAAGTGGACATGGAAACCAAAGACGATTAAAAATTCAATCGAGGAGTCATTCTCGAGAGAATCACCATGAGTGCTGACCCTCTCTAGTCATCGAGCTACTGACGTTAAAAGAAGTGTTGCGTGGGAGACAACCCACGAGTTTTTGATTTATTGTTCATGCTTTTGTTTGAGTTTGCAGAAAATAAAGATATCGATCGCTGACACCTATCAGTTGCATGTAGGAAACTATCCTGGTCAGCATTGATTAAGTTCTTATTCCTCTTCCCACTTTTTACTGAAACATTGAGGATAATGTGTAGTTTAAGTGTGAGGGAGGAACTTTACCGCTTTCCATTTATCGCTTCTTATTTTGATTTATTGCTTCCTACTTTATTGCATGTTTTTAGGATTTTATTTGTTTTCATTATTTGGTCGAGTCATTGCATATGATGTCGAGACTGTATGCCTGTTTTTCAGTTGTTATTGAATTTTCCCAAAATTTTAAAATTTTAACATGCAACAAAAAATTTCTTGGATGCATGGCACACACTCGGAAAGTATATAAGTTGTCAAAATTTAGGCTACTTTAGACAGACTTGGGAAAGTCTCAATAACAGTGATACTGTTATGACACCCTAAATTACCTCGTTATGTGATAATCAATTTAGATACCCAATATTCCGAAACCTTAGGCTCAAGTTTTCAAAGTAGCTCTTAAGTAGTTTATATTAGCAGTCAGCACCATCTTAAACACAAACTACGTAGGGAGTCGATGAATATAAGTGAATGATATTGTTTTTAATAAATAAATGATTTAATATAAAAATAACCTTCTAAGTTAGGTGACGCTCACCCGGTGATTTATCCCAACGGTTGTTAAGCCTAAAAGGATTTAATAATAAGCACTCATTGTTGGTTGGTGCATAGGTCTCTGGTACTGAACTTGGTAGGGCGAGCTACGGTCTGATCCCCCACAACTGTAGTTGGGAAAAATGAGGTTGCATCGCTTAAATACTAGAACCCCGGGCTAAAGAAAATTAAAAGGATCATAGTCGCTAACCGATTTCCCCTACTATGTGCGTGTACGGCTAACGGGCTTAATGTGATTACGCTTAAATGAAAAGAGTGAAAGAAAAATGAGAGATATGGGTTGAACTATAATGGAATGATTCGATTTGGTTTGCCTGAAGATGGAGTTTTTGAACATTGTGTTGTTACGGTATCCTTGGTATTGAATACTTAGTACCTATTAATCTAACATTATCCTAGCAAATGCGTATGATAAGGAGTTGTGTCATGCCTTTGTTTCAAATCGCGCTTAATCATTTCCTTTACTCTGTTGGTTGATTGCTTGAGGAGAAGAAATGGTTTAAGTATGGGGGAATTTGATAACGCGAAATTATATCGTTTATTCGACTTGACTCGCATGCATTTTTAGTACCATTTTTTGTTTATTTATGTCATTTTATGTTGGTATTTCTATTCCATTTCAGGTGTTTCAGGTACATGCAAAGAAAGAGCTCCCATGCGAAAAAGAGTAAGAAACGGGGGGGAAACTGAGAAGTCAGAGCATAAGAAAAGAAAAAAAATTCTAACTTGGACCTGTGGCCCTCGCCAAGGCTTGCCAAGAAGCTATCCCTCGCCACAGCATGTGTGGCTCTCACCACAACTCTAATATTGCAGCCATGTATTTGTTTTCTTGCAGCCTTCTCCATGCCCACCATCTCACCCACTCACCCCATGATTTTCTCAACTACTCCGACCATGATCTCACTAATCTCGTCTACCTCTCACACGATAACTTCCAACATTTATCACTATATAAAGGACCTAGAATTCATTGTTTGAGGATCCAAGTTAGTGCACGGAAGCGCTGTTCATAGTTTTAGGCAGAAATAACTTTGTAAAAGTGGTATTTTCTCACATCGGGGAAAAACCACACAATTAGTATTATACCTACAATATTTATAAATCATGGATCAAATCTTGCCATTTTAATAGAATTTATTTCTGTTTCATGTTTATTTCAAGTCTCGTAATTATTCCTAACTTTTACAGGTTTCATTTTATTGCTTTATTATTATTATTGCCATTTATCATTGTTAATTTAATTACCACGTCCTTCTTAATTGCAATTGTTATGTTTAATTAACTTTCATGTAATAATATGTATAGCTAAATAGTTTTGAGTACCGTATGTGAGGATCGTCATTCCCGACGGGATTCGGTAATAAGTTGGCTTAATATCTGTTTGAAAATTATGTTTCGGTCTTTGTTTTTAAACTTAATTTAAATAGCTTTGTCACGAGAGTGAGAAGTTACTTAACAAGATTTTATCACAAGAGTGGGAAATTAACTAAGGTTTGAGCCAGCACTGCGAGAGCGTGGGGGTCGAACCAGATAGTATAAACTAGGTATTAATCCTAAACACATGGAGAGAGCTTTAGGATTAATTAGAACTTGATCAATTTTCAAAATGCATTCCTCGATTAGAATGGGCAAGCGAGAGAAAAATCCCATGGTCAAGGAACATGACTTTATTCAAAACCACAAGAGTCTAAGGTTTAGTCTTTAAGCTAATATTTTCTACTAAATATGTTTTAAACATTATTATAAGCCAACGAGTTACAGAGTCCCTGAGGTACGTGGAATACACATTATGGTATCTCTCTTTTCTTATATTTCTCTTAATATTTCTTTTATTTCATTTTTAGTTCTTAGTCTCCCCTAATCCAATCCTTCATTATCCTTAGATTTACAAATTGACAACAGATTACAGTAGGTTGACATTGGTCTCTGTGGGTTCGACAATCTTTTATATTACTTCAATATTTCCGTGCACTTGCAGATGCATCAGACAACTTTGCACACAACTTCTTCTCTTTCAACACTTGTAACACAATCCTTAAATTATCCACATGTTCTTCTTCATATTTGGAATAGATCAGAATATCATCAATTAAAACCTCGACAAACTTATCCAAATATGAATGGAAAGTTTGATTCATATAATCCATGAAAACACCTAGCGCATTAGATACACCAAACGACACTATAATGTACTCGCAATGACCATACCTTGTTCGAAAAGCCGTCTTTGGAATATAATCTAGTTTAACACAAATTTGATGAAAACCTGACCTCAAACCCATCTTGCTGAAAACACAAGCACACACCAATTGATCCATCAAATCATTGATCCTTGGAAGTGGATACTTATTCTTAATAGTTACCTTATTCAGCTTTCTGTAATCTATACAATCTATTATACTTCCATCTTTCTTCTTGACCAACAACACAGGTGCACCCCAAGGTGAAACACTCAGTCTCATAAACTTCTTCTGAAGCATCTCTTCTAATTGTTTCTTCAACTTGCTCAGATGTGAAGTTGACATCATATAAGGAGTAATTGACACCAGACTTGTACCTGGTACTAGGTCGATGGTAAACTCTAATTCATGTTCCATAGGAAAATAACTGATGTCATCTAGAAACACTTTTAGAAATTCACAGATAACAGGTAGATCAGCACTCGTAGCTTCATGATCAACTTGCAACGATGCAACATCGCAAACATAAAAGCTCCATCTTCTAAAAGTCCATTCACTTGCTTAGCAGACAACAACATCAATTATCTATCATCACCAAACTTAGGGAACCTTAAAGTCTTATTATAACAATTGATGTGAACATAATTGAACTCCAACTAGTTCATTCCAAGAATGACGTCAATTTGGTGTAGGGGAAGACACACCAAATCCATCACAAAACTCTTGCCATAAATAGTCAAAGAACACTTCAGACAAACACAAGTAATAGTAACAGAACTACTAGTAGGAGTATTTATCACCATACTACCATTCATATTAGACAACTTCAATCCTAACATTTTAGCTCATTCACTCAAAATAAACGAATGAGTAGCACCAATATCAATAATAGAAACCAATTCAACATCGTTAATAAAACAAGTACCTAGAATCAAGGTGTCCTTCTTAGAATCCTCTTATCCAATCAGAGCGAACACTATATCATTGGTCTGGGCAGTAGCATTCTTCCTTGATTTCTGACATTGGGTACTGATATGAACCTACTCTCCACAATTAAGACAAGTCGGACTATCGTTCTTGCATTCAAGACTATGATGACCTGACTTACAACATTTGTAGCACCTCAGCACCTTATTCTCACATTCGTTAGAACAGTGAGCTTGTTCACCACACCTATAACATTTTATAAAAGCCTTTTGTTTCCCTTTATCAAGTGAGGCATCATAAGGCTTCTTACGATCTTGATATTTATTTCCTCTTTTCTCGTTCAAACTCTTGTAGTGAGCCGTATGAGCTTTGTTGTATTCTTCATAGATCCTACAGTTGTTCACTAAATCTGCAAACACACGGATCTGCTGATATCCAATTGCTCGTTTGATTTTCATATGCAAACCATTCTCAACCTTGATACACCGAGAGAACTCAGCAGTCGCTTCACTGTAATATGGATAATACTTCGCCAGTTCCACAAACTTCGAAGCATACTCAGTCACAGTCAAGTTCCCTTGTTTCAACTCTAGAAACTCAATCTCCTTCTTTTCACGCACATGCTATGGAATGTACTTACTCAGAAACTCCCTACTGAACACATCCCAAGTAACAGCTTCACCCACCGTTGTCAGCCTTTGACAGGTGAAACCCACCAGTCATCAGCTTCCTCTGCAAGTTGATGCATACCGAATTGCACCTTATGTGCCTCTGAGCAATCCATAACTCGAAAGATCCTATAAATATCCTTGATCAAAGTTTGTGCTCCACCAGGATTGTATCTATCTTTGAAATAGACGGGTGATTCCTCTGAAACGTCTCTAAAATACGAGATCCATTATTAGGCTGATGTTGCACAGCCTGAGCAACAGCCTACAAAGCAGCAGCTAATGTAGTATCATTCCTTCCAGCCATTCTACACACAAAAAAATAATATTAAAAACAATGCATCGACAGTGTATTCACACTAATCGACCGATTGGACATGTTCATCATAAGAAAACCTGGTCGGTCAGACTGACCTGCTCTGATACCACTAATGCAACACCCTTCTAAAACCCCATGAATAAATAACAAATAGATCATAGTAATTCGCTATTCAAGGGTGTCACATCTTCATATAAAACATCATAATAAAACATCATGCTCCGTAACACGACTTTTCATGATTTTAAACGTATATTCCTTTAAGAATATCATCATTAACTCAACACATTGCAACGGAAAAGTATTTCAAAACATCTTTATTAGTACTTCATAATCAAATACCATCTCTCAACATGGTTCGTGAGTTTATACTCCAAAGCATCTTAAAATAAAATGAACGTTCTCAAACAAAATAACATAAAGAAAATATAGTTTAAATCAATCGAACCCAAAACCCCGATGTTACATATCAGAGCAAGAACCTCTTATTTATGGAAAGTAAATAAATGCACACTGAAGCTATCCTCTAAGATCTAATGGACTATTCCTGATCACCTACAAGTTACCCATGGATAGAAGCAACATTTCCAAGCAGAAAGAGTGAGTAATCATAATCATTATAAAAGACACCAGGAATAAATATAGTAGATATGCACATAGGCAAGACACCACACATCATCAGAACCTCATGTTATACTCACACTTTCACTACATTATTAATACAAAACAAAACTTATCATCAACATCACTTAATCAAATCATTATCCAATGTCACATATAATTTAATGCAACTTCATATACTCTTGCATGTGTTACCAAAACTTCACTGATGACTCAATCATTGTTTTCTCCAAAGATCCCCACTAATAGGATCGATTCCCACTTGGAACCAGAGCACTTCTTAGTATTGCACTTAATTCACACTATGGGATTGATGCCTTCACTGGACTATCATTCTATCATCATCGCTGGACCGAAGTCCTAACATCACTAGACCAAATTCATAACAACATCACTGGACCGAAGTCTTAAACTATACCATGAATACAAGATGCACAACAACATAGTAAACACGACCACGGCTAGTCAAAATGAATCATCATCCATGAACTCATCACATACATCATAATATACAAAGAATCATCAAAATATCATCATATCACCATAGCAACAACATAGTATCATCATAGTTTCAACAACTCACCATATAACACACATTAATGTAACCCAACACAGGGAAACCTAACTTCATCATAATTTAAATACTAGAAATATACATCATATTAGTCACTTTATTCCACCTAATTAAACTTTATCGCATTAGATATTCAAGGTTTTGAACGGCACCTCAATTTGAGTTATAAAACTAAAGTTATGGCACTTTTAGAATCCTATTGATGTTCATCGCCTAAAGCTTCTCCCGACAACTTGGGAGCGACAGCCCACCAATTCTTCTCTAGCCTCAATCACCCAGCAACGCTTCTTTCTCGCCTGGAGACACATCTCTCGCTCTTACATCTCCCGAGGATGACGCGTGAAACACACTCTAGTAGCTTCACTTTTCTGCCCATTCATTCGCTTTCAATCTCGCCTGGAAGCAACCAAGGGACGCCTCCTATCTCCCGGCGATGCACACCAGTTTGTGATTCCCTTATGTGATCTATTCACTACACCATTTCAATTTTTTTGCACGATTTAACACCAATACAGACCCAAAAGAGTACATCACAAGATCACAACATCACAAGAGTACATCAAAGTAAACATCATATACATCATTCATTGTCATTATAACATCAATTTATCATTAATTTCATCAAAATCATCATGATATCAAATTCAAACAAAAACCCAACACAACCTACAATTATATAAACCTTATATGAATTATAATAAAAATGATAAACACCCATTACCTTAAGTTATATCAGCAAATTTATTCCTTTTGGTGTTCTATCACAAATCATCTTGCCCTAAATCTGTCTTCTTTTCACTATTTCCTTCTGTCGTACCCCAAACTTTTACCTCTCATTTCTCAAGACATTTTCTCAAAAGTTCAAATTTTCACAAGTATAATTGGGCTTTCAAGCATCAAATCAAAGAAGAGCATGCCTGCTTCAATTTCACATCCTTCGATTGGGATTTTTTTCCTCTTTCAATGCAAGCTTGGCTTACATCCTTCGATTGAGCATTGGCCCCTGACATGCCTGCTTTGATTCACAAAGAAATGGCTATCTACATGTAGCCTTCGATTGAGCAATGACCTTTGTCCTGCATGTTTCGATTCACAAAGAAAGGGGATTCCACCATGCTAGCATGCACAAAGAATAAGCTTCCCTATGGCTAGCATTCATATTAGTACCCACAGGACATTGGATATCTTCATGCTAGCTTTGACTAGGAAAAATATCCCTTTGAAACAACTCGCCTTCGATTGACAAAGCAGTGACCTCCTGCAGGAAAGCTTTGATTGGACAAGGGCTACCTACACGCAAGCTTCGACTGAGTATTAGCTGCTTCATGCCAGCAGGCACAAGGAAATAGCCTCCAGTAGTTTTCCTTCGATTAAGAAGGCATTGGCCTCCTGCTTGGTTTACTTCCAATTCACAAGGAAATAACTCCCCTCATGATCGCTTCGATTCCACCCTTGAAAACCTCCAACATACATAGTTGGTGGCCCCTTTGAAGGACATGTACTAGTGGACTTGAAGGGCACACACAATTGTCCCATTCAAAGGATATGCCTTACTAGTGCATTCAAAGAATTACATATGATCCCTTCGAAGGACACACATAGTACAAGGATGCACAACGATGCACAAAGATACACATTTGGCCCCTTCTAAGGATCCACAAAGGGCCCATTCGTAGGACATATATTATTTTTTGAAGAGAGGTTTGGTGGAAGGATGGATCCATTTGGTCAAAACGAAAGAGAAATATTCAAAGATGCTTGCTGGACCAAAATCCAACATACTTCCAGGCTCAAGCCTCCTGCACAAGCACATTCATGCCAAAGGAAGCTTTGACTGGCCAGAATGAAGTCTTTCGATTGGGCTAGTTGGGTAGTGTCAGAGCCAATCAAAGAACAAGGAAAATAGGGACCCAATCGAAAAGGCCATCATGATGAGGCTTGGAGGAATTCGAAGGAGGCAACTCAGGGCCAATCGAAGAGCAAGGCTTGAGGACATTCGAAAGAGCCAAACATGTCCAGGTTCATCCCAAGATCCAAAAGGGTAGGAATCCCTCAAAAATGGCAATATTTTAATGTGTCTGATTTTTCCTTCAAAGCCTAGTTAATGGCTGCCCTTTGCCGTTTCCATGCATATCACATTCCTATAAATATAGGCCTAAGGACACATTGCAAAGGGAAGAGAAAAAATGATAGAAAAGAAAGAAACACTCTTGCCACACTCACACCACCAGCCATACCTTGCATCACATATAATACTTATGACCACACGGAGGCTGCAAGAAATATACCAAAGCTTCCAAAATCGAAGCACACTTTGTAAGCCATCTCCATCCAAGATAAAGCATCACATTGGTAACGAGCCTTCGACCTTAAATTTATCTCATGTGTAATTTAATTTTTATTGTTGCATGATAGATTAACACTTTTAAGTCATTCGATTTGTATTCATAGCTAAGGGCCTAGGTTCGACACCCAGGTCCGCATTTGTTTTTTTATCTCTAACGCCTATGCTGTAGGTCTAGCCTAAACAACCCAACATGCATAGGATCGAAGGACCTCAGTTCGACACCCAGGTTAGGCTTTTATTGTTGCTAACATTGTTCTTGCAGATTCAGTACCTTCCACAGGCAATCGATCAGACACTTTCAACAATATCCTTTGCTGGATCAAAAGTATCATCCTTCATTAGATCGAAGGATAACATCCTTCATTGGATCGAAAGCCATCCTTCCCTGAATCGAAACACCACGTTTCCCCCTTGGATCGAAGGATGACCCTTCGTATTTTTATTTTTGCTTTGATTCATTTCTTTATTGACTTTATTATTTAAATTAACTTTAAATAAAAAAATCACAAAAAAACATTAGGTTAGTCTTTTTTTTAATTAAGTTAATTTTTGTAAATAAATTAATTAATTATTTTAACCTTTTCTTTAAATTAAAATTAAATAGACTTAAGTTTTATTTTCTTTTATAAATAAAAACAAACAAAAAGATTTTTATTCCATAGGATTTTAGATGTTATCTTCAATTCGCGCACATTTAATTTTATTATTGTATCTGCTTCCCATTTTGTAATAGTTAAAAACTAGGACTTTTACTTTATTGCTTCATTTTCTTCCCAATTTTGGACATGTAAATACCCCATCCCTGAAGCATTGTAATAGCGTAGATTTAAATTCCCGCACTTTAAATTCCTGTACATATTAACTGCTTAGATGTATGCCTAATAGGATTGCATGACAAGAACATAAAAATCAAACGTTAGCAAACCTAACATCAAAGACAAAAATAATTGAAAACAAACACACTTGCACATATACACCTCTAGGGTATTCCCACTTCTGTTGCCTTCGGAAACAGTCATATCTCTCAAAACGTGAGAGATTTTAGTGGCTACCCTACGGTTTAAATATTATAAGTCCCTCGATGACCCTCTCGACGTTGCCTCGGTATGATCTTAAAAACCATAGGGTAGTTACCAAAGTTTCTTTCCCAGTTGCCTTTGTGACTGTATAAACGTCCCTTTGAATGTCTCTCAAACATCCAACGACTAGGGCTACCTACTCACTAATAGTAGGATAATATTGTCTAAAGGAAAAGAGGAAAAGAACAACCTTTCGAGTAAAGTAGGTAGCTGTTAGATGCTTGCTCAAACAATTTTTACACTTACACAAAACTTCTTTCAAAAACATTTTCAAACACTTTGTATACGTTATCTACCATTCCGAGGAACATTACAAAGTTTTCCGCACTAAGGTGCTTTCAAAAATACTTTTAGAAACACACAAAGCACAAGGTATTTCAAAATTAGCTATGCATCTAAAAGCCCATAGATAACTACGGATGGAAAGGGTACTAACATCTTCCCTTTCCATAATCTACCCCCCTTACTCAGAAATAATCTCGAAAGGTATTTTTCTGTTCTTTTCACCCTTTCCTTTGTTGGGTAAAATAAAAGTCAGTTGCGACTCTTGCTTACCACAACATTTGAAAATACAAACGCAAAACCAGTATAACAATCAGTTCTCCCACCGTACCACGGAACTGGCGACTCTGCTGGGGAGTAATAACAAATGGGGTTACCTTTGAGTTTAGTTCATTCTATATTTGCTTTCAATGTGTGTTTTGTTTTCTTTAACTTTGAGGGTTTTGCTTGTGTTTAGTTATTGTGATACGGTGAGAGAACTGACTTGATTTTTTTGCGTTTGTGTTTGCAAATGTTGCGGTTTAGCAAGAGTCGCCATCGACTTTTCTTTTATTCAATAAGGAAAGGTGAAAAAGCACAGGAAAGACCTTTAGAGATGTTTTCTTGAGTTCGTGGGGTAGATTATGAAAACGGAAGGTATTAGCACCCTTTTCATCCATGGTTTTCCATGGGCTCTTAGTTGCTCGCTAGATCACTTTCTTTTATTTGAAAAATGTGCTTTGTATGGTTTTCGAAAGTATTTTGAAAAGGTGCCAATGTTTAGGAAAACTTTGTAATAGTTCTCCTTCGTAAGAACGTATACAAAGTGTTGAGCTTTTGAAAATGTTTCAAGTTTGGAAAGATGTTTGGAAGGTGTATGTGATTGTTTTTGAAAATAGCAAGGATATTTGTTTTAAAATTGAGCAAGCAGCTAAAAGTAATATACCTACTCAAAAGGTCTTAGATGTTCTTTTCCTCCTCCTTTAGATGTTTCTACCTTACCATTGTTTTGGTAAGAAACCCCATCGTTGGATGTGAAGGGACGGGCGTTGGGTCATCGTATGACCATGATATCAATCTTGTGAGATGACTTAGCACTTTTCTTTAGGGAATAAGATCATTTCAAAAGGCAACTTTGATAGCGTCATCGAGGGACTATGATCTTGTATTTTATGATTTGTTTGTGCTAAGACATCCCACATGCATAACATGGTAATTTTTGTAAGGCAACAAGTGGAATAACCCTAGGGGTGCTAGTGTGCAAGTGTGTTTGATTACATGCATTTTAGTCTTGATTAGGGTGATCTATTTATCAATTTCATGCTTGCCATACACACCCTAATTACTAGCATTTATATTCGAAAGCGATAAATTTGCAGAAATATAAAGTCCTACGCTATTACAATATTTAGGGGATGGGGGGTACATATTTATCAATGGGGATTGCAAGGAATTTAAATCTTAAGTCACTATTACAACCATATTGAAATGTACAATATAAGAAAGAAATGGACTTGTTTAGGAAATGTTTTTTGTCTTTAAAAAAAAAGAAATAAATTAGTTAATAAAAAAAATATTTTTTTTCTTTTTATGTTAATATTAAAAGTGGTGAAAAGGAAAATAAATGAAAGATAGAAAACAGCGTGCTGCTGCAAGAAAAACAATAAGGATCAGAAGTTCTGAAGCTAGGCGCGTGATGACTTAGCAGGAAACGTTAGAGGGAAAACACATAAGTTCTAGATTGCTATGTGCTGAAGTCCTGCAAAAATGTTAGAGGGAAAACAGAGGTTCCGGGTGGTGTTCATCCAGTGAGCCAAAAGTCAGAAGTTCTGTGTTACGCTAAAACAGTGAGTAAACATCAGCGGTTCAGTGCGTTATCAGCATGTAAGCATCATAAGTTTAGTGTGTGTTAAAACAGTGAATGAATCAACAGAAGTTATGTATTATGCTGAGCCAGTGAGTGAACATTAGCAGTTCAGTGCGTTATAAGCATGTAAAAATCAGAAGTTCAATGTGTATTAACAGTGAGAAAAATCATAGAAGTTCTATATGTTAAAACTATGAATGAATATCAGAAGTTTTATGCCATATTTCAACTCTCAATCAGCACATCAATAATCTATTCAGTTTTCAACAAACAGTAAATCAGAAGGATAATAACACATTAACTTATAGAAGTTCTAATCCTAATCCTGAGCCTAGCATTATTCTAGAAGTTCTGATCCATAGTTTTTCTATTCATGCCATGATATATACAACATTAATACTATGATATTTACATGTTAATGACGTTCAGAATGAAAAATAATCAAAGTTAGAAAGACTTACCTTGAACCTGGAGTGTGCTTGGAGCTTTGAGTGGCTGCCTTTGGATGTTCTGAGTCAGCAAGAGAAATGTAAGAATGGTTGTGTTCTTTGCTTCCAAGGGAAGAACCAAGGTTTTTTTTTGTGTATGAGGAATCTAGATTTTTATGAAGGTTTCACAACTTCCTTTTCTCTCTTTTGGCTAATCTCTCACTTCAAAATCCAGCCCCTTGACCGTGTGATGGAGCCAAGTATTTATAGATGAATTTTTTGTGATTTTGGGGGGTGGGGGGGGGGGGGGGGGGGGGGGGGCGGGGACAAATGGGATTTGAACCTGTTTTGGCATCCTGTTCCTTTTCTTTTTTATCACAGTTTTTGTATGCTAGTTTAGTGCAATCATGGGATGCAGGCGTAGGCTGAACCAGCTGTTGGTCATAGGTCTACAGTTGTATAAACAAGGTTTTGGGATTTGGTCAAGTTTTGACCAAAGCATTGAATATAGCCTTCATGTGCTGAACCGTTGTCTTGTTTTTTAAGCAAGCATGGTGGTTGTTAGTAGGAATTAAGGAAAAGAAAAAAGCAAAGCACGAGCTTAGTAGCAAAGTTGCTATCCCAAGACAGTAGAGGTACAAGTTGTGAAAATCCTTTGGATAAAGACTCAGAAGGTAGTTGTGAGCATTAAATGAGCATTAAATGATGATGAGACTTATCACAACCAGAAATCCTGCAACATGAAACTCTACACCAAGGCTTAGTTCTGGATCAGAAGTTCTGCTTCAGCGTAGCATCCAATCTTCTGATCCTCTTATCTTCTGGCTCCAACATGTTCTGAAGGAGCTTTCAGACTTTCTAGAAAGCTTGCAGCATGCTCTTTAACCTTCTTTTAATTACCCTGGCAAAATCTGACTGAGCTTTTATGAAATCTTGCCCAGAAGTTCTGACCAAACTCTGTCTTGAGAATATCCAGAATTTGCTGAGTGTTATGGTGATAATCTGGTCAGAAGTTCTGAGTTTGTCATATTTTCTTAAATACTTAGAAAAAATTCTAAGTATTTATAATTTTGACTTTTGAAATTGTTGATGAAACAAACTTCATATTCCAACATGTCTTAATGAAATATTATTTTTGAGATTTGATTTTGATCCAAAAGTCAAAGTTAGACTTCTCAATGTGCAAATGACCATTTTTCCCTTGTGAATGGTTTTCTTGCAAAATTGATAATTCAAGGCTTGGAATTGAATGAAAGCAAACTTGAGGATCCATGGTGATTCCTTGAGAAATGAGAGGGAAAATTTTGGGGTACAACAGCTGCCCCTGTTTAATCTTCTTAAACCTGAAGAGTTAGATTGGTAAATCTGTCATTCGTGACTTGAGGGTGGAAGATGATTGAACACTAGAGTGCCCAGAAAATTTGCACTCGAAGGTGTGTTAGTTGATTATGTAGGGAATGGGCTTAAAGATGCCATTTGGAGAGGGGATAGAATCCTGTTGGAGATGGGCTTACAGATGCCATCCAGAAATGATTGTTAGACTGTATCTGTAAGCTGGAACTGAATGATTGTCTGAATGGCGTCCCTCTCTGGAGCGTATCTGAACTGTATCGGAAGGTTGGGTTGTTTGATGAAGAGTTCGTGTAAAACTGCATCTTTGAAAGAGAGGGAACCAGTGTAGGGTTGCTTCATGATGAGTTTGTGTAAAACTTCACCTTGGAAAGAGAAGGAACCTGTGTAGGGTTTCCTGATGATGAGTCGGTGTAAAACTTCACCTTGGAAAGAAGGAACCTGTGTAGGGTTGCTTGATGATAAGTCCGTGTAATACTTCACCTTGGAAAGAAGGAACCTGTGTAGGGTTTCCTGATGATGAGTCTGTGTGAAACTGCATCTTGGAAAGAGAAGGAACTGGTGAAGGGTTGATTCATGATGAGTGTGATACGGTGGGAGAACTGACTGTGAGTTTTGCGTTCGTATTCTCACTTGTGCGGTTGAGCAAGAGTCGCCACCGACTTTTTATTTTATCCTAAAGGAAAGGTTGAAAAAGCACAGCAAAAACCTTTTGAGATATTTCGTGGGTTCGGGGGGTAGATTATGAAAAGGGAAGGTATTAGCACCCTTTTCATCCATGGTTATCCATGGGCTCTTAGTTACTTGGTTTTTTAGATCACTTGCCTTGATTTTCGATTGCTTGAAATTGTGGTGTGTGTGTGTGTTTTGTAAATGTTTTTGAAGAGATGTCTTGTCTTAGGCGACCAATGTATTCGACTCGTGTTTGAGTGTTTTACAAAAGTGTGTATCTTTTCGAAAAGATGTTTCAAATGTTTTTGAGAGTTTGTTTGAAAATATGTATGGAGTGTGGTTTTTGAAAAGAAGGCAAGCGTTTTTGCAAGTTGATCTCAAGTAACTAAGAGTTTTGTCTACCCTATTGTACTCAAAGGTTTTCTCTATGTTTTCAACCCTTTTTAACAATTTTGTTCCACCATTGAATTAGGTGGACAATCTTGCGTTTAGGAAGTTTGTTCGGGACGGGCGCGGGTCATCGTTTAGACCATGAATGCAATGGTGCCAAGTGTCTTTGGCAATTTGCTTTGAAGGGACTATGATCATTCCGTTTTAGGCAACATTCGAAAGCGTCATCGAGGGACTTATGATCATTTGAATTTGTTTTGCCAAAGATACTCGACGTGCAAGCATGGCCCATTTTGGAAGGCAACATGTGGGATTACCCTAGAGGGTGCAAGTGTGATTGTGTATTGATTTCATGTATTTGTCTTGTATTAGGTTATCTAGCGTTTGATTTTATGTACATGCAAACCCTAGGTCTAACCATGGTATAATTGAAAGCGGTAAATTGCGAAAATGTAAAGTCTACGCTATTACAACATAAGTATCCGGGAGTGCGGGTACAAATTTATGAATGGGGATGAGACTTAGGAACGTAGTGTCCAATAGATTACAACCAAATCAAATTTGCGATCAAATGTAAATGTAACGAATATACAAAATAAGCAAAGGTATAATGTATCAAAATGCAAGTATATTGTGTAAGTGTACGTGCATACGTGTATTTGTATATGTAATTATTTACAGGTTAGAGATGTGAAATTGAATGTGTATTAAGTATTATTTAACTTAAAGAAAGAAATTAAAATATTTGTTTAATTAATCTTTGATTTGTAATCTTGTATATTCTTAATATGTAAAAAAAGAAAATTTAAGAAAAGAAATTATTCTAAGTTTGAAAGTTATTATTTTACATTTGATAAAAAAAAATATCTTTATGTTGCTAATAAGAATATTTGAATCAAAAGAAAAAAAGGTGTTTTCAATTTTAATTATATGGTGTAATAAAAATGTATTTTATTATTTATGTACAAAAAGAATGTTTTGATAAAATGTTCTAAAAATAAGTATTTTTTATTTGTTATGTACAAAGGGGTTTTAAAGAAAGAAAGAAAACCGTTTAACTTAAAAAGGTAATATTCATGTATTTTTAGTTAACATTTTTAAATGAAAAAAATTAGGGTATCATTCATTAAAAAAAGTTAAGTTAAAAAGGAAACAAATAAAAGTGTTTTTATTTTAGTTTGTATAAAACGAAAAAATGAATAAAAGAATTAAATGGGCTTGGGACTTATGCTGGCCCAAAACAGAATTGAAAATGGATTAGGAAAGGGGGTGTACGCCTGTTTTACTGGGCTTGAGGGATTTGGAAAGGGCAAGGCCCAAACGCGTTTTTGGGAAACAAATGTTTTAGGGTTTTGATTTGTGTTTTCATTCAGTCTGGGACATTGGCTTAGGGTTTGTGGGCGACACAAGCGTCGTCTTGATTCGTTCGTTACTTCATCTTCTCCGATCGTTCTGAATGCCTAGCGTAAACCTTTCGCCTCAGCCACCAGCGACCTCCACCTCTTCTTCCCTCCAACGATAGCATCATGGCGATCGATCTAAGGTACAATTCGTCTCCTTACTTCGTTAGGGATTTTATGATTTTTTGCGTGTTTGTGATTTTTTGCTTATTTGATTCTTACTCCAAATTGTTATTGTGATTTGAGGCATATGATAGAACAAGAGGGAGAAAAGCTACCTGGATACGGAGGAGGGGTGTTGGAGCGAGCTAGGAGGTCGGGGCGAGGAATACGCGTGATGATGGACTCTTTGAGCTTCCTGGTATCTTTACCTTTTTTCCATTTTTAAGGTTTTATGATGAACTGACTGAAAATCCCTTCGTAAATTCACCTCTTTCTTCTTCTCTTTTGCCTTTAATGCTTGTTGCTTTGAATGCCTTTGAATGCCTCTGAATGCCTTTGCCTTTTGTATGCTTCTGTATCTTCTTTGCCCAAGGATGAACCTAGGGTTCTGAGGGCCCTGAATGCACGCTTCTTCTTGTTGGCTTTTGCTTTTGGTTGCCTTTGAACGTATGCTTCTAAATGTTTGTTGCCTTTGGAATGCTTGTTGCTTTTGGAATGTTTGTTGCTTTTGGAATGTTTATCGCTTGCCCAATGATGGCATCCTGAGGGCCTTGGGTATTAGTACTGAGTATGCGTTTGGTTGCCTTGAGTTTGATTTGGATGATGTTGGTGTTTAGGCAGGTATGATACTTGAACAGGTTTGGGGTTTATCTGGTTTATGTTAGGCTTCAGGCAGGGTGAGGCTTGAGGCTTGAACTGGTTATGAGGCTGGTGATTTTGTGTTTAACAGGTTTGAAGGGTTTTCAGGTTAAGGCTTGTGTTTGAAACTTAACAGGTTTATGTTGAGGCTTGACAGGTTTTGATACTTCAGGTTTTAGGTATATGCTGGTATGGCTTTTTGTTATGAACTGGTATTGTGAACTTGGGTGAATAATGGGTTTATGCTTTTTGGTTCCCCTTCCTAGTTCAGGCAGGTATGCTGTTTGATATATTGTTACAGGTTCTGCTTTTTTTTAGGGTTAGCAGGTTAATGCTGGCTTATGGTTTTAGTTGACAGGATCCAAGGTTTTTAGACAGGCCTTTTGGTTATGTTGAGTTTGATGGTCTCTCCTTTTTTGAGACTTGAAGGCTTATGCTTTTTGTATATCTTTAGTGTATTGGTTTGTGAGATCTCAGCAGGCTTGTGTTTTATGGATATTAGCAGGTTGTGAGGCTTTTTGAGGCTCAGGCTTCATGTTAGGCCTTTGACAGGTTATGGCCTTGACAGGTTCAGCAGGTTTTTGCCTCTTGTTTTTGGTGTATTGGTTTACCTCCTTTTATCCACTGTGTTTAGCTTTTGTATATGTTTTCTTTCTATCTCTCAAGCCTAAAGCCTAAGCCTGCTCTTCTATCTCTCTCCTTCTCTCTCAGTACAGTTTATATATTTAATATGTTTATGCTGTACTTTTGTTCTGAAAGGGCCACCTTATTTTGGGAAATGATGAAAAGAAAATGTGTTTTGCTTGCATAACAATTTTGCTCTGCATTCTTGTCTCTTCTTTTGACAGCTTTTGTACTTTGTATCTTTTGATATCTTTGCCAAATCTTCTTCTTTGGTAGCCTTGAATAGCTTTGTGACATTTTGACAGCAAGTTTGAATTTTTCAGTTTGGTTTGAACTTGGAGTTTTGAGATTTGAAATTATGCAGTTTGACACTTTTTGAATTGTGCAATTTTGACTTTTGTGCATTCATTTTTAGCAAATAAACATTCGTCCCTCTTTGTGAACCGGGAGAAATCCCGTGATTTGCAGAGAGGGTTAACTGATCCCAATCAGTGGCCCTTAATGATGAACTGTCTTTTATTTATCTGTCATTATTTATTTATCTGCTATTTGACTTTCTTCCTTTCTTTTGCAGATGAATATTTGAATGGAGAGGGGTACTAAATGAAGAATGAAGAATTAGAAAAAATAGGATAGTTTTCTTTTTTATTTAAATTTAAATTAATGTAAAATCATTGCTTGTAATTAAATTATAAACAATAATTGTACAATTAATTTAAGATTAAATAAAAGTTTTCACTATCCAACTAATTCTATTTTATCCTTTATTGTTTATTTATTATTTAAAATTCTTTGAATTAAAGTAATTGAAAAATAAATTCCAATCACTTAACCTCAGAAGAATAAATAATTTAAACAATGCTTTAGCAATTTACTCAGTTAAACCTGGCCTTTCCAATATCCAAAGCAAAGCAACAGTTAATCAAAACACTGATCAGGCGCATTCCCTTTTCATTGATTTTTACCAATCACTGTAAATCCAAACTGCATGGATCTTTTGACTGGTTCAATCAAACGAACGTGAATTCAAACCAAATGTCTTCTTTTACTGATTAAATCAAACAATGCAAATTCAACCCAAATCTCGGAATAACTTGCTAAGCATCACAGATTTTGAATCCTTCTGAGAACGTGCCCACAAAAACCCTAATTCTTGATTAAATTCCAAAGAGCGTTCGCCTGATCAAAGTTGAGCCAAAATCAACAAAAACCCTAAACCAATTGTTTGAAACATTCCAGAGCCCTGAAAATCAATAAAACCCTAATTTTTGCTTGGCTGACGAGAAAAGTCCGTTTGACCGATTCTTGAGCCAATCTGAAAAATCAGGAAACGCCTGAAGCTGTGATTTCTTATGGAAAAATGCGAGGGCAAATTTTGGGGTACAACAGTTTCCCCTGTTCAATCTTCTTGAACCTGAAGAGTTAGATTGGCAAATTTGCCTTTCGCGACTTGAAGGTAAAAGAAGATTGGACACCAAAGTACCCATAAAATTTGCACTCGTCGATGTGATGGTAGAGGTGAATGGGCTTACAGATGCCATTTGGTGATGGGCTTAAAGATGCCATCTGATGCGACAGGATCTTGTCGGGGGATGGGCTTAGAGATGCCATCTAGAAATGGGCTTAAAGATGCCATTTGACGACTGCTGGTAGGAGAATGGGCTTAAAGATGCCATCTGGAAATGGGCTTAAAGATGCCATCTGGACATGGGCTTAAAGATGCCATTTGGTGATGTTGAACTGTATGTCAATGGTGAGTGGACGAGTATCAGAAAGGCATCCACGTTTTGGAACATCTCTGAATCGGGGGTCTGAGCAAGCAATAGATTGACATCCACGTTTCGGAGAATCCGTAAACTATTTTCAGGAGTTGAGATTGAATAAGCAATAGAGCAGCATCCGTTGTTGGGAAGCGTCCGTAAACTGTTTTCAAAAGTTGAGAAGAGTCTGAACAAGTTGGTAGATTAACATCCGTTGTTGGGAAGAATCCGTAAACTGTTTTCAGAAGTCTTGAGAAGAATCTGAACAAGTGATAGGTCAACATCCGTTACTTGGAGAACCCGTGAACTGTTTTCAGAAGTCTTGAAGTTGAATAAGCAATAGAGCAGCATCCGTTGTTGGGAAGCATCCGTAAACTGTTTTCAAGAGTTGCATCTGAACAAGTTGGTAGATTAACATCCATTGTTGGGAAAAATCCTTAAACTGTTTTCAGACGTCTTGAGGTTGAATAAGCAATAGAGCAGCATCCGTTGTTGGGAAGCGTCCGTAAACTGTTTTCAAAAGCTGAGAAGAGTCTGAACAAGTTGGTAGATTAACATCCGTTGTTGGGAAGAATCCGTAAACTGTTTTCAGACGTCTTGAAGAATCTGAACAAGTGATAGGTTAAAATCCGTTACTTGGAGAACCCGTGAACTGTTTTCAGAAGTCTTGAAGTTGAAGAGGAACCGGTGTAGGGTTTCCTGATGATGAGCTCATGTAAAACTGCATCTGGATGAATCTGGAAAAAGTATCAGAATGTCGCCGTGTCCGGGTCACATCTGAACTATTTCTGGATGAATCTCGGAAGATGATCTGTGTTTGTCGACTGATCTTACCTGAAAAGGTAAAGGGTTAGTTGTATGCAATGTTATGATGCATGATGCAATGTATGTGACATCAATGTTTATGACATGAATGGGATGAATGCGCATGTAAGCTGATGAGCTAATGCTGAGGATAAATGAATCCTGGATGGCTGAAGATAAAAGAATCTTGATTGCTGCCGGGGAAAATAAATCCTTGGCTGCTGCTGTGGAGGGCAAGAATCTTTAATTGTTGAAAATGAGAAGTCTAGGGACCCTTGTTGGGGAAATCAGAAGCTTGGGTTGTATGCCAAACTACTGGGGACTTCCTGTTTTGAGGAGATCTGTGTAGGATTTCCTGATGATGAGTCCGTGTAGAACTGCATCGGGTTTTTGAACACTTTTGACATTCGAATGCCCCAAGTGGTGACGTAGATAATTTCCTGGCTTGTTACAGGTGTTGATCTGGAACTCTTCAGACGTGCCCTGGCTGGATACAGGAATCGAGTCTGGAAAGGTGATAGTTAACAGATATTCCCTGGCTGGATACAGGAATCGAATCTTCAAACTCTTCAGACGTGCCCTGGCTAGATACAGGAATCGAGTCTGGAAATAGTCGTCAACAGATATGCCCTGGCTGGATACAGGAATCGAATCTTCGAACTCTTCAGACGTGCCCTGGCTAGATACAGGAATCGAGTCTGGAAATGTAATAGTTGATTTGTTGAACACTTTTGACATTCGAATGCCCCAAGTGGTGATGAAGAAATCTTGAATCAAATTACTCTGCATATTGAGAGATTTCTTGAAATCTTGACTGGACTGCCCCAGGTTAATTGGATGGTGACATGTCATGCCCCTTGCTGATAGGAGATTTGTAATGGAAGTGTCACCCTCTTGAAGTGATTTTAACTTACTGAGAGAGTTTTCGTTCCTCCGAACATTCGCTGTATGAATTTCTTCGCTGTCAAACAAAAACCCAAATGCAGACAGTGATATTCAAACAATGCAAAGTTTATGTTTGTCTCGAAGTTTTGAAAAATGCGTTTTTAGCAGAAAACTTTTCATAAGACAAGTCAACACAAGATTTAGAGCAAAGCCTTGCAGGAGTCAGGATACCTTTTGTAACAGTATGCTTTCGAACTAACCCATGCTTCAATTAGGACTTTTAAAGGGTTGTAACGTGGCTTGGTTCACGGTTTAAGAAACAAAGGATATAGGCTCAAAGTATATTTGTACCAACCCGCTCTTCGTGATGTTCTTCAACCTAAGCTCAGTTAATTGTGCGTCACTCTCTGTTTTGAGTTTGGAACGACTTTTGGGCGATGGTCCACCAGTTGAATTTGGGGAGACAGTCATCATCTCCTCTTTTCTTTTTCAACATTTTTCATGTTGTTGAGGATTTTGTAATGACCTCACTATTTTGATTTTGATTTGTTATCCCTAACTTTTGCCTGACCGTTCCCGTTTTTCGAGATTACAGTCAGCGGGATGCCCCAGCTTTCTTAAGCCTCCTTTACAGGTTTTGGCTTGGTGGGCTTTTCTCTTTTGAGAGATTGACTGCCTATGTGATAGGGAACCACCCTTGTCTTTTGATTCCAAAGGAATGCTTTCTTTTTTGACATCGTTCGTTGTATTACGAACTGAGAGTTTGTGACTTCAATGCGCATCTTCTTTTGAATTAACTGAGATACTACCCTGCCCCGGGTTTATATCAAAGGTTTTGATCGTTTAGAACAGAAAACTCCTACTTCTTTGGCTCGAAGGGGTTGACTAGGGATTAAATTCCTTATAACTCCCGTGTTTGGGAATTGAAAGAATGCCTGTACATCATCAGCAAGGTCTGTTCAAAAGCATACTGTATAAGATCATGGTATTGTTTCGTCATCCTCCCTCTAAAGGCTTGTAGCTTTTTATCAAGAGTCAAATATCATAAAGAAAAGCATAAGAGTAGTGAAACGAATGGATGAATTCAAGACAAACATATGCAATGCATTAATGAAAACAGAGTTTAACATCAACAGATAGTTGTTTGACAGCAAAAGAAATTACAACTTTGAAATTTCAAAAAGAAGCAAAAGTCTTTCAGCTTGAGCTTCGTCACTTCAGGTGGAGAACCCTTTAACGGAAGATTTTCATCTCGCCGTCTGGCATGAATTCCAGCACTCCAATATCGATCAGATCTTGAATCTTGTTCTTCAAGGCCCAACAGTCGTTGGTGTCGTGTCCCGGGCTGTAGGAATGGTAAACACAAAATGCGTCGGGACGATAGTTAGGAGAGGAGGTTTTGAGCTTCTGAGGAGGATCCTTTAAGATAAGCAGGTTGACCTCCATCAGGCGCTTTAGTATGAAGAATGATGGTATCTCAGTCTCCGTGAACTGTCTTCCCGACGTTTCTTGCTTACGCCGATTACCCCGTTGACGCTGGCGAGGTTGTTGATGGGCTTGTGACCCTGAAGCAAGCGAAGGAGCTTTCCCCTTGTCTTCTTGAGTGGATGGAGGCTGAGCGGTGACCTGCTCTTCAACCTCAGATGTTTGCCCCAATTGGTTGTTTGGAAGCAGCTGGCGGACAAGAACTCTGAGTTCCTCTTGTCTTTGAGATAGGTCTTGGATGAGAGCCATCTGGCCCACCAATTGTCCCATCACTTGGGTCCTCAAGGTTGTCAGATCAAACTGCAACTCCGCAAGCTGATCACTCCTGGCATTATTTGAATTCTCCAAGCCCTTTGTGAGGAGAGCTTTCATCTCTTCTTGCCCCAGAGACAAGTTCAGGAACATCTCCTGCAGCTGAGCGGTCTGGTCTTGGATGTCTTTGACAGACCTTTCTAGAGCCATCTCTTACTGAAATAAACAGCAGGAGAGTAAGGAAACCTGAAAAAGGAAAGACTGTCAAAATGCAATGCATGATATGTGGATGTATGCTTTCAAGGATCTCTTGGGGTAAACACAAGAAAATGTTAGAGGTTGAACTTTGCTCTTGGAGAACTTTGCACTGGTGGATGTCTTTCCACGAGAATCAAGCTCACCATGTCGAGTGGGTCATAGCCACTGATTCAAGTTGTTGCACTTGATCTTTGTTTGGAGAACTTTGTATCGGTGGATGTCTTTCCACGAGAATCAAGCTCACCATGTCGAGTGGGTCATAGCCACTGATTCAAGTTGTTGCACTTGAACTTTGGTTGGCATTGGTTAGAGGAGAAACCTCTTGCCCCTTGGTAGACGTCTGGTTCAACGTAACCCTGCATCAAAAGAACCCTTGAGATCCTTGAAATGGTTATTGAAAATGCTATGCTATGATGTCATGATGTTATGTACATGTATGCAAAAAAGCAAGTGAGTGTATATACAGGCAAACATATTCACACAAAGCAAACAAGTCCTCAGGTTTAGGCTTGCATGGGGTTCAGGTACTACCCTCTTTCAGTACGTTGGTTAAAACCTGTCCTATCAAAAGTAACCGGGTTCTAGAGGATCTCAAATCATTGGCTACCCTCGATCGGTCATAACTCCAACATCGCTATCTTTTCTTGCGGTCGGAACCATCACGAGAGTTTAGCCTCAATGAGTGTAGCATACTGCTACTGTTCTAATGGCCAAGTTGGGTGAATTTAGGGTTCTAAGGTCGGTTGGTGCTTAATGACTCCTCGGAAGACCCATATTCTCCCCGTTTCAACACAAGGGATATCGGTACAGACCAAGGTGCCACACCAACGTAGCCACTGCTTCACCCATGTCGATATACCCCGGACAGGTCCCTCGCAGATTATGCTACCTAAAAAGGTTTCCCCAGATCCGGGTTAGGATCTATGAAACTCCGATACAAAGCCCACAAATGTAAAAGCAAACAAAGCAATCAATTGAAAATAAAGGTGATCTCAACCCTAAGGTAACCCCACTTTGAGTAGTTATCCCCAACAGAGTCGCCAGTTCTGTGATACGGTGGGAGAACTGACTGTGAGTTTTGCGTTCGTATTCGCACTTGTGCGGTTGAGCAAGAGTCTCCACCGACTTTTTATTTTATCCTAAAGGAAATGTTGAAAAAGCACAGCAAAAACCTTTTGAGATATTTCGTGGGTTCGGGGGGTAGATTATGAAAAGGGAAGGTATTAGCACCCTTTTCATCCATGGTTATCCATGGGCTCTTAGTTACTTGGTTTTTTAGATCACTTGCCTTGATTTTCGATTGCTTGAAATTGTGGTGTGTGTGTGTGTTTTCAAAATGTTTTTAAAGAGATGTCTTGTCTTAGGAGACCAATGTATTCGACTCGTGTTTGAGTGTTTTACAAAAGTGTGTATCTTTTCGAAAAGATGTTTCAAATGTTTTTGAGTTTGTTTGAAAATATGTATGGAGTGTGGTTTTTGAAAAGAAGGCAAGCGTTTTTGCAAATTGATCTCAAGTAACTAAGAGTTTTGTCTACCCTATTGTACTCAAAGGTTTTCTCTATGTTTTCAACCCTTTTTAACAATTTTGTTCCACCATTGAATTTGGTGGACAATCTTGCGTTTAGGAAGTTTGTTCGGGACGGGCGCGGGTCATCGTTTAGACCATGAATGCAATGGTGACAAGTGTCTTTGGCAATTTGCTTTGAAGGGACTATGATCATTCCGTTTTAGGCAACATTCGAAAGCGTCATCGAGGGGCTTATGTTCATTTGAATTTGTTTTGCCAAAGATACTCGACGTGCAAGCATGGCCCATTTTGGAAGGCAACATGTGGGATTACCATAGAGGGTGCAAGTGTGATTGTGTATTGATTTCATGTATTTATCTTGTATTAGGTTATCTAGCATTTAATTTTATGTACATGCAAACCCTAGGTCTAACCATGGTATAATTGAAAGCGGTAAATTGCGAAAATGTAAAGTCTACGCTATTACAACATAAGTATCCGGGAGTGGGGGTACAAATTTATGAATGGGGATGATACTTAGGAACGTAGTGTCCAATAGATTACAACCAAATCGAATTTTCGATCAAATGTAAATGTAACGAATATACAAAATAAGCAAAGGTATAATGTATCAAAATGCAAGTATATTGTATAAGTGTACGTGCATACGTGTATTTGTATATCTAATTATTTACAGGTTAGAGATGTGAAATTGAATGTGTATTAAGTATTATTTAACTTAAAGAAAGAAATTAAAATATTTGTTTAATTAATCTTTGATTTGTAATCTTGTATATTCTTAATATGTAAAAAAAGAAAATTTAAGAAAAGAAACTATTCTAAGTTTGAAAGTTATTATTTTACATTTGATAAAAAAAAATATCTTTATGTTGCTAATAAGAATATTTGAATCAAAAGAAAAAAAGGTGTTTTCAATTTTAATTATATGGTGTAATAAAAATGTATTTTATTATTTATGTACAAAAAGAATGTTTTGATTAAATGTTCTAAAAAAAAGTATTTTTTATTTGTTATGTACAAAGGGGTTTTAAAGAAAGAAAGAAAACCGTTTAACTTAAAAAGGTAATATTCATGTATTTTTAGTTAACATTTTTAAATGAAAAAAATTAGGGTATCATTCATTAAAAAAAAGTTAAGTTAAAAAGGAAACAAATAAAAGTGTTTTTATTTTAGTTTGTATAAAACGAAAAAATGAATAAAAGAATTAAATGGGCTTGGGACTTATGCTGGCCCAAAACAGAATTGAAAATGGATTAGGAAAGGGGGTGTACGCCTGTTTTACTGGGCTTGAGGGATTTGGAAAGGGCAAGGCCCAAACGCGTTTTTGGGAAACAAATGTTTTAGGGTTTTGATTTGTGTTTTCATTCAGTCTGGGACATTGGCTTAGGGTTTGTGGGCGACAGAAGCGCCGTCTTGCTTCATTCGTTACTTCATCTTCTTCGATCGTTATGAATGCCTAGCGTAAACCTTTCGCATCATCCACCAGCGACCTCCACCTCTTCTTCCCTCCAACGACAGCATCATGGTGATCGATCTAAGGTACAATTCGTCTCCTTATTTCGTTAGGGATTTTACGATTTTTTGCGTGTTTGTGATTTTTCGCTTATTTGATTCTTACTCCAAATTGTTATTGTGATTTGAGGCATATGATAGAACAAGAGGGAGAAAAGCTACCTGGATACGGAGGAGGGGCGTTGGAGCGAGCTAGGAGGCCGGGGCGAGGAATACGCGTGATGATGGACTCTTTGAGCTTCCTGGTATCTTTACCTTTTTGCCATTTTTAAGGTTTTATGATGAACTGACTGAAAATCCCTTCGTAAATTCACCTCTTTCTTCTTCTCTTTTGCCTTTAATGCTTGTTGCTTTGAATGCCTTTGAATTCCTCTGAATGCCTTTGCCTTTTGTATGCTTCTGTAACTTCTTTGCCCAAGGATGAACCTAGGGTTCTGAGGGCCCTGAATGCACGCTTCTTCTTGTTGGCTTTTGCTTTTGGTTGCCTTTGAACGTATGCTTCTAAACTTTTGTTGCCTTTGGAATGTTTGTTGCTTTTGGAATGTTTATCGCTTGCCCAATGATGGCATCCTGAGGGCCTTGGGTATTGGTACTGAGTGTGCGTTTGGTTGCCTTGAGTTTGATTTGGATGGTGTTGGTGTTTAGGCAGGTATGATACTTGAACAGGTTTGGGGTTTATCTGGTTTATGTTAGGCTTCAGCCAGGGTGAGGCTTGAGGCTTGAACTGGTTATGAGGCTGGTGATTTTGTGTTTATCAGGTTTGAAGGGTTTTCAGGTTAAGGCTTGTGTTTGAAACTTAATAGGTTTATGTTGAGGCTTGACAAGTTTTGATACTTCAGGTTTTAGGTATATGCTGGTATGGCTTTTTGTTATGAACTGGTATTGTGAACTTGGGTGAATAATGGGTTTATGCTTTTTGGTCCCCCTTCCTAGTTCAGGCAGGTATGCTGTTTTATATATTGTTACAGGTTCTACTTTTTTTTTTAGGGTTAGCAGGTTAATGCTGGCTTATGGTTTTAGTTGACAGGATCCAAGGTTTTTAGACAGGCCTTTTGGTTATGTTGAGTTTGATGGTCTCTCCTTTTTTGAGACTTGAAGGCTTAGGCTTTTTGTATATCTTTAGTGTATTGGTTTGTGAGATCTCAGCAGGCTTATGTTTTATGGATATTAGCAGGTTGTGAGGCTTTTTGAGGCTCAGGCATCATGTTAGGCCTTTGACAGGTTATGGCCTTGACAGGTTCAGCAGGTTTTTGCCTCTTGTTTTTGGTGTATTGGTTTACCTCCTTTTATCCACTGTGTTCAGCTTTTGTATATGTTTTCTTTCTATCTCTCAAGCCTAAAGCCTAAGCCTGCTCTTCTATCTCTCTCCTTCTCTCTCAGTATAGTTTATATATTTAATATGTTTATGTTGTACTTTTGTTCTGAAAGGGCCACCTTATTTTGGGAAATGATGAAAAGAAAATGTGTTTTGCTTGCATAACAATTTTGCTCTGCATTCTTGTCTCTTCTTTTGACAGCTTTTGTACTTTGTATCTTTTGATATCTTTGCCAAATATTCTTCTTTGGTAGCCTTGAATAGCTTTGTGACATTTTGACAGCAAGTTTGAATTTTTCAGTTTGGTTTGAACTTGGAGTTTTGAGATTTGAACTTATGTAGTTTTACACTTTTTGAATTGTGCAATTTTGACTTTTGTGCATTCATTTTTAGCAAATAAACATTCGTCCCTCTTTGTGAACCGGGAGAAATCCCGTGATTTGCAGAGAGGGTTAACTGATCCCAATCAGTGGCCCTTAATGATGAACTGTCTTTTATTTATCTGTCATTATTTATTTATCTGCTATTTGACTTTCTTCCTTTCTTTTGCAGATGAATATTTGAATGGAGAGGGGTACTAAATGAAGAATGAAGAATTAGAAAAAATAGGATAGTTTTCTTTTTTATTTAAATTTAAATTAATGTAAAATCATTGCTTGTAATTAAATTATAAACAATAATTGTACAATTAATTTAAGAATAAATAAAAGTTTTCACTATCCAATTAATTCTATTTTATCCTTTATTGTTTATTTATTATTTAAAATTCTTTGAATTAAAGTAATTGAAAAATAAATTCCAATCACTTAATCTCAGAAGAATAAATAATTTAAACAATGCTTTAGCAATTTACTCAGTTAAACCTGGCCTTTCCAATATCCAAAGCAAAGCAACAGTTAATCAAAACACTGATCAGGCGCATTCCCTTTTCACTGATTTTTACCAATCACTGTAAATCCAAACTGCATGGATCTTTTGACTGGTTCAATCAAACGAACGTGAATTCAAACCAAATGTCTTCTTTTACTGATTAAATCAAACAATGCGAATTCAACCCAAATCTCGGAATAACTTGCAAAGCATCACAGATTTTGAATCCTTCTGAGAACGTGCCCACAAAAACCCTAATTCCTGATTAAATTCCAAAGAGCGTTCGCCTGATCAAAGTTGAGCCAAAATCAACAAAAACCCTAAACCAACTGTTTGAAACATTCCAGAGCCCTGAAAATCAATAAAACCCTAATTTTTGCTTGGCTGACGAGAAAAGTCCGTTTGACCGATTCTTGAGCCAATCTGAAAAATCAGGAAACGCCTGATGCTGTGATTTCATGTGGAAAAATGCGAGGGCAAATTTTGGGGTACAACAGTTGCCCCTATTCAATCTTCTTGAACCTGAAGAGTTAGATTGGAAAATTTGCCTTTCGCGACTTGAAGGTAAAAGAAGATTGGACACTAAAGTACCCAGAAAATTTGCACTCGTCGATGTGATGGTAGAGGTGAATGGGCTTACAGATGCCATTTGGTGATGGGCTTAAAGATGCCATCTGATGCGACAGGATCTTGTCGGGGGATGGGCTTAGAGATGCCATCTGGAAATGGGCTTAAAGATGCCATTTGACGAATGCTGGTAGGAGGATGGGCTTAAAGACGCCATCTGGAAATGGGCTTAAAGATGCCATCTGGACATGGGCTTAAAGATGCCATTTGGTGATGTTGAATTGTATGTCAATGGTGAGTGGATGAGTATCAGAAAGGCATCCACGTTTTGGAACATCTCTGAATCGGGGGTCTAAGCAAGCAATAGATTGACATCCACGTTTCGGAGAATCCGTAAACTATTTTCAGGAGTTGAGATTGAATAAGCAATAGAGCAGCATCCATTGTTGGGAAGCGTCCGTAAACTGTTTTCAAAAGTTGAGAAGAGTCTGAACAAGTTGGTAGATTAACATTCGTTGTTGGGAAGAATCTGTAAACTGTTTTCAGAAATCTTGAGAAGAATCTGAACAAGTGATAGGTCAACATCCGTTACTTGGAGAACCCGTGAACTGTTTTCAGAAGTCTTGAAGTTGAATAAGCAATAGAGCAACATCCGTTGTTGGGAAGCGTCCGTAAACTGTTTTCAAGAGTTGCATCTGAACAAGTTGGTAGATTAACATCCGTTGTTGGGAAGAATCCGTAAACTGTTTTCAGACGTCTTGAGGTTGAATAAGCAATAGAGCAGCATCCGGTTTTGGGAAGCGTCCGTAAACTGTTTTCAAAAGCTGAGAAGAGTCTGAACAAGTTGGTAGATTAACATCCGTTGTTGGGAAGAATCCGTAAACTGTTTTCAGACGTCTTGACGAATCTGAACAAGTGATAGGTTAACATCCGTTACTTGGAGAACCCGTGAACTGTTTTCAGAAGTCTTGAAGTTGAAGAGGAACCGGTGTAGGGTTTCCTGATGATGAGCTCATGTAAAACTGCATCTGGATGAATCTGGAAAAAGTATCAGAATGTCTCCGTGTCCGGGTCACATTTGAACTATTTCTGGATGAATCTCGGAAGATGATCTGTGTCTGTCGACTGATCTTACCTGAAAAGGTAAAGGGTTAGTTGTATGCAATGTTATGATGCATGATGCAATGTATGTGACATCAATGTTTATGACATGAATGGGATGAATGCGCATGTAAGCTGATGAGCTAATGCTGAGGATAAATGAATCCTGGATGGCTGAAGATAAAAGAATCTTGATTGCTGCCGGGGAAAATAAATCCTTGGCTGCTGCTGTGGAGGGCAAGAATCTTCAATTGTTGAAAATGAGAAGTCTGGGGACCCTTGTTGGGGAAATCAGAAGCTTGGGTTGTATGCCAAACTACTGGGGACTTCCTGTTTTGAGGAGATCTGTGTAGGATTTCCTGATGATGAGTCCGTGTAGAACTGCATCGGGTTTTTGAACACTTTTGACATTCGAATGCCCCAAGTTGTGACGTAGATAATTTCCTGTCTCGTTACAGGTGTTGATCTGGAACTCTTCAGACGTGCCCTGGCTGGATACAGGAATCGAGTCTGGAAAGGTGATAGTTAACAGATATGCCCTGGCTGGATACAGGAATCGAATCTTCAAACTCTTCAGACGTGCCCTGGCTAGATACAGGAATCGAGTCTGGAAATATTCGTCAACAGATATGCCCTGGCTGGATACAGGAATCGAATCTTCGAACTCTTCAGACGTGCCCTGGCTAGATACAGGAATCGAGTTTGGAAATGTAATAGTTGATTTGTTGAACACTTTTGACATTCGAATGCCCCAAGGGGTGATGAAGAAATCTTGAATCAGATTACTCTGCATATTGAGAGATTTCTTGAAATCTTGACTGGACTGCCCCAGGTTAATTGGATGGTGACATGTCATGCCCCTTGCTGATAGGAGATTTGTAATGGAAGTGTCATCCTCTTGAAGTGATTTTAACGTACTGAGAGAGTTTTCGTTCCTCCGAACATTCGCTGTATGAATTTCTTCGCTGTCAAACAAAAAGCCAAATGCAGACAGTGATATTCAAACAATGCAAAGTTTATGTTTGTCTCGAAGTTTTGAAAAATGCGTTTTTAGCAGAAAACTTTTCATAAGACAAGTCAACACAAGATTTAGAGCAAAGCCTTGCAGGAGTCAGGATACCTTTTGTAACAGTATGCTTTCGAACTAACCCATGCTTCAATTAGGACTTTTAAAGGGTTGTAACATGGCTTGGTTCACGGTTTAAGAAACAAAGGATATAGGCTCAAAGTATATTTGTACCCACCCGCTCTTCGTGATGTTCTTCAACCTAAGCTCAGTTAATTGTGCGTCACTCTCTGTTTTGAGTTTGGAACGACTTTTGGGCGATGGTCCACCAGTTGAATTTGGGGAGACAGTCATCATCTCCTCTTTTCTTTTTCAACATTTTTCATGTTGTTGAGGATTTTGTAATGACCTCACTATTTTGATTTTGATTTGTTATCCCTAACTTTTACCTGACCGTTCCCGTTTTTCGAGATTACAGTCAGCGGGATGCCCCAGCTTTCTTAAGCCTCCTTTACAGGTTTTGGCTTGGTGGGCTTTTCTCTTTTGAGAGATTGACTGCCTATGTGATAGGGAACCACCCTTGTCTTTTGATTCCAAAGGAATGCTTTCTTTTTTGACATCGTTCGTTGTATTACGAACTGAGAGTTTGTGACTTCAATGCACATCTTCTTTTGAATTAACTGAGATACTACCCTGCCCCGGGTTTATATCAAAGGTTTTGATCGTTTAGAACAGAAAACTCCTACTTCTTTGGCTCGAAGGGGTTGACTAGGGATTAAATTCCTTATAACTCCCGTGTTTGGGAATTGAAAGAATGCCTGTACATCATCAGCAAGGTCTGTTCAAAAGCATACTGTATAAGATCATGGTATTGTTTCGTCATCCTCCCTCTAAAGGCTTGTAGCTTTTTATCAAGAGTCAAATATCATAAAGAAAAGCATAAGAGTAGTGAAACGAATGGATGAATTCAAGACAAACATATGCAATGCATTAATGAAAACAGAGTTTAACATCAACAGATAGTTGTTTGACAGCAAAAGAAATTACAACTTTGAAAATTCAAAAAGAAGCAAAAGTCTTTCAGCTTGAGCTTCGTCACTTCAGGTGGAGAACCCTTTAACGGAAGATTTTCATCTCGCCGTCTGGCATGAATTCCAGCACTCCAATATCGATCAGATCTTGAATCTTGTTCTTCAAGGCCCAACAGTCGTTGGTGTCGTGTCTCGGGCTGTAGGAATGGTAAACACAAAATGCGTCGGGACGATAGTTAGGAGAGGAGGTATTGAGCTTCTGAGGAGGATCCTTTAAGGTAAGCAGGTTGACCTCCATCAGGCGCTTTAGTATGAAGAATGATGGTATCTCAGTCTCCGTGAACTGTCTTCCTGACGTTTCTTGCTTACGCCGATTACCCCGTTGACATTGGCGAGGTTGTTGATGGGCTTGTGACCCTGAAGCAAGCGAAGGAGCTTTCCCCTTGTCTTCTTGAGTTGATGGAGTCTGAGCGGTGACCTGCTCTTCAACCTCAGATGTTTGCCCCAATTGGTTGTTTGGAAGCAGCTGGCGGACAAGAACTCTGAGTTCCTCTTGTCTTTGAGATAGGTCTTGGATGAGAGCCATCTGGCCCACCAACTGTCCCATCACTTGGGTCCTCAAGGTTGTCAGATCAAACTGCAACTCCGCAAGCTGATCACTCCTGGCATTATTTGAATTCTCCAAGCCCTTTGTGAGGAGAGCTTTCATCTCTTCTTGCCCCAGAGACAAGTTCAGGAACATCTCCTGCAGCTGAGCGGTCTGGTCTTGGATGTCTTTGACAGACCTTTCTAGAGCCATCTCTTACTGAAATAAACAGCAGGAGAGTAAGGAAACCTGAAAAAGGAAAGACTGTCAAAATGCAATGCATGATATGTGGATGTATGCTTTCAAGGATCTCTTGGGGTAAACACAAGAAAATGTTAGAGGTTGAACTTTGCTCTTGGAGAACTTTGCACCGGTGGATGTCTTTCCACGAGAATCAAGCTCACCATGTCGAGTGGGTCATAGCCACTGATTCAAGTTGTTGCACTTGATCTTTGTTTGGAGAACTTTGTATCGGTGGATGTCTTTCCACGAGAATCAAGCTCACCATGTCGAGTGGGTCATAGCCACTGATTCAAGTTGTTGCACTTGAACTTTGGTTGGCATTGGTTAGAGGAGAAACCTCTTTCCCCTTGGTAGACGTCTGGTTCAACGTAACCCTGCATCAAAAGAACCCTCGAGATCCTTGAAATGGTTATTGAAAATGCTATGCTATGATGTCATGATGTTATGTACATGTATGCAAAAAAGCAAGTGAGTGTATATACAGGCAAACATATTCACACAAAGCAAACAAGTCCTCAGGTTTAGGCTTGCATGGGGTTCAGGTACTACCCTCTTTCAGTTTGTTGGTTAAAACCTGTCCTATCAAAAGTAATCGGGTTCTAGAGGATCTCAAATCATTGGCTACCCTCGATCGGTCATAACTCCAACATCGCTATCTTTTCTTGCGGCCGGAACCATCACGAGAGTTTAGCCTCAATGAGTGTAGCATACTGCTACTGTTCTAATGGCCAAGTTGGGTGAATTTAGGGTTCTAAGGTCGGTTGGTGCTTAATGACTCCTTGGAAGACCCATATTCTCCCCGATTCAACACAAGGGATATCGGTACAGACCAAGGTGCCACACCAACGTAGCCACTGCTTCACCTATGTCGGTATACCCCGGACAGGTCCCTCGCAGATTATGCTACCTAAAAAGGTTTCCCCCAGATCCGGGTTAGGATCTATGAAACTCCGATACAAATCCCACAAATGTAAAAGCAAACAAAGCAATTAATTGAAAATAAAGGTGATCTCAACCCTAAGGTAACCCCACTTTGAGTAGTTATCCCCAGCAGAGTCGCCAGTTCTGTGATACGGTGGGAGAACTGTCTGTGAGTTTTGCGTTCGTATTCGCACTTGTGCGGTTGAGCAAGAGTCGCCACCGACTTTTTATTTTATCCTAAAGGAAATGTTGAAAAAGCACAGCAAAAACCTTTTGAGATATTTCGTGGGTTCGGGGGGTAGATTATGAAAAGGGAAGGTATTAGCACCCTTTTCATCCATGGTTATCCATGGGCTCTTAGTTACTTGGTTTTTTAGATCAGTTGCCTTGATTTTCGATTGCTTGAAATTGTGGTGTGTGTGTGTGTTTTGAAAATGTTTTTGAAGAGATGTCTTGTCTTAGGCGACCAATGTATTCGACTCGTGTTTGAGTGTTTTACAAAAGTGTGTATCTTTTCGAAAAGATGTTTCAAATGTTTTTGAGAGTTTGTTTGAAAATATGTATGGAGTGTGGTTTTTGAAAAGAAGGCAAGCGTTTTTGCAAGTTGATCTCAAGTAACTAAGAGTTTTGTCTACCCTATTGTACTCAAAGGTTTTATCTATGTTTTCAACCCTTTTTAACAATTTTGTTCCACCATTGAATTTGGTGGACAATCTTGCGTTTAGGAAGTTTGTTCGGGACGGGCGCGGGTCATCGTTTAGACCATGAATTCAATGGTGCCAAGTGTCTTTGGCAATTTGCTTTGAAGGGACTATGATCATTCCGTTTTAGGCAACATTCGAAAGCGTCATCGAGGGACTTATGATCATTTGAATTTGTTTTGCCAAAGATACTCGACGTGCAAGCATGGCCCATTTTGGAAGGAAACATGTGGGATTACCCTAGAGGGTGCAAGTGTGATTGTGTATTGATTTCATGTATTTGTCTTGTATTAGGTTATCTAGCGTTTGATTTTATGTACATGCAAACCCTAGGTCTAACCATGGTATAATTGAAAGCGGTAAATTGCGAAAATGTAAAGTCTACGCTATTACAACATAAGTATCCGGGAGTGGGCGTACAAATTTATGAATGGGGATGAGACTTAGGAATGTAGTGTCCAATAGATTACAACCAAATCGAATTTGCGATCAAATGTAAATGTAACGAATATACAAATTATGCAAAGGTATAATGTATCAAAATGCAAGTATATTGTGTAAGTGTATGTGCATACGTGTATTTGTATATCTAATTATTTACAGGTTAGAGATATGAAATTGAATGTGTATTAAGTATTATTTAACTTAAAGAAAGAAATTAAAATATTTGTTTAATTAATCTTTGATTTGTAATCTTGTATATTCTTAATATGTAAAAAAATAAAATTTAAGAAAAGAAACTATTCTAAGTTTGAAAGTTATTATTTTACATTTGATAAAAAAAAATATCTTTATGTTGCTAATAAGAATATTTGAATCAAAAGAAAAAAAGGTGTTTTCAATTTTAATTATATGGTGTAATAAAAATGTATTTTATTATTTATCTACAAAAAGAATATTTTGATTAAATGTTCTAAAAAAAAGTATTTTTTATTTCTTATGTACAAAGGGGTTTTAAAGAAAGAAAGAAAACCGTTTAACTTAAAAAGGTAATATTCATGTATTTTTAGTTAACATTTTTAAATGAAAAAAATTAGGGTATCATTCATTAAAAAAAAGTTAAGTTAAAAAGGAAACAAATAAAAGTGTTTTTATTTTAGTTTGTATAAAACGAAAAAATGAATAAAAGAATTAAATGGGCTTGGGACTTATGCTGGCCCAAAACAGAATTGAAAATGGATTAGGAAAGGGGGTGTACGCCTGTTTTACTGGGCTTGAGGGATTTGGAAAGGGCAAGGCCCAAACGCGTTTTTGGGAAACAAATGTTTTAGGGTTTTGATTTGTGTTTTCATTCAGTCTGGGACATTGGCTTAGGGTTTGTGGGCGACAGAAGCGCCGTCTTGCTTCGTTCGTTACTTCATCTTCTCTGATCGTCCTGAATGCCTAGCGTAAACCTTTCGCCTCAGCCACCAGCGACCTCCACCTCTTCTTCCCTCCAACGACAGCATCATGGTGATCGATCTAAGGTACAATTCGTCTCCTTATTTCGCTAGGGATTTTACGATTTTTTGCGTGTTTGTGATTTTTCGCTTATTTGATTCTTACTCCAAATTGTTATTGTGATTTGAGGCATATGATAGAACAAGAGGGAGAAAAGCTACCTGGATACGGAGGAGGGGTGTTGGAGCAAGCTAGGAGGCCGGGGCGAGGAATACGCGTGATGATGGACTCTTTGAGCTTCCTGGTATCTTTACCTTTTTGCCATTTTTAAGGTTTTATGATGAACTGACTGAAAATCCCTTCCTAAATTCACCTCTTTCTTCTTCTCTTTTGCCTTTAATGCTTGTTGCTTTGAATGCCTTTGAATGCCTCTGAATGCCTTTGCCTTTTGTATGCTTCTGTATCTTCTTTGCCCAAGGATGAACCTAGGGTTCTGAGGGCCCTGAATGCACGCTTCTTCTTGTTAGCTTTTGCTTTTGGTTGCCTTTGAACGTATACTTCTAAATGTTTGTTGCCTTTGGAATGTTTGTTGCTTTTGGAATGTTTGTTGCTTTTGGAATGTTTATCGCTTGCCCAATGATGGCATCCTGAGGGCCTTGGGTATTGGTACTGAGTGTGTGTTTGGTTGCCTTGAGTTTGATTTGGATGGTGTTGGTGTTTAGGCAGGTATGATACTTGAACAGGTTTGGGGTTTATCTGGTTTATGTTAGGCTTCAGGCAGGGTGAGGCTTGAGGCTTGAACTGGTTATGAGGCTGGTGATTTTTTGTTTAACAGGTTTGAAGGGTTTTCAGGTTAAGGCTTGTGTTTGAAACTTAACAGGTTTATGTTGAGGCTTGACAGGTTTTGATACTTCATGTTTTAGGTATATGCTGGTATGGCTTTTTGTTATGAACTGGTATTGTGAACTTGGGTGAATAATGGGTTTATGCTTTTTGGTTCCCCTTCCTAGTTCAGGCAGGTATGCTGTTTGATATATTGTTACAGGTTCTGCTTTTTTTTTTAGGGTTAGCAGGTTAATGCTGGCTTATGGTTTTAGTTGACAGGATCCAAGGTTTTTAGACAGGCCTTTTGGTTATGTTGAGTTTGATGGTCTCTCCTTTTTTGAGACTTGAAGGCTTATGCTCTTTGTATATCTTTAGTGTATTGGTTTGTGAGATCTCAGCAGGCTTGTGTTTTATGGATATTAGCAGGTTGTGAGGCTTTTTGAGGCTCAGGCTTCATGTTAGGCCTTTGACAGGTTATGGCCTTGACAGGTTCAGCAGGTTTTTGCCTCTTGTTTTTGGTGTATTGGTTTACCTCCTTTTATCCACTGTGTTCAACTTTTGTATATGTTTTCTTTCTATCTCTCAAGCATAAAGCCTAAGCCTGCTCTTCTATCTCTCTCCTTCTCTCTCAGTACAGTTTATATATTTAATATGTTTATGCTGTACTTTTGTTCTGAAAGGGCCACCTTATTTTGGGAAATGATGAAAAGAAAATGTGTTTTGCTTGCATAACAATTTTGCTCTGCATTCTTGTCTCTTCTTTTGACAGCTTTTGTACTTTGTATCTTTTGATATCTTTGCCAAATCTTCTTCTTTGGTAGCCTTGAATATCTTTGTGACATTTTGACAGCAAGTTTGAATTTTTCAGTTTGGTTTGAACTTGGAGTTTTGAGATTTGAACTTATGCAGTTTGACACTTTTTGAATTGTGCAATTTTGACTTTTGTGCATTCATTTTTAGCAAATAAACATTCGTCCCTCTTTGTGAACCGAGAGAAATCCCGTGATTTGCAGAGAGGGTTAACTGATCCCAATCAGTGGCCCTTAATGATGAACTGTCTTTTATTTATCTGTCATTATTTATTTATCTGCTATTTGACTTTCTTCCTTTCTTTTGCAGATGAATATTTGAATGGAGAGGGGTATTAAATGAAGAATGAAGAATTAGAAAAAATAGGATAGTTTTCTTTTTTATTTAAATTTAAATTAATGTAAAATCATTGCTTGTAATTAAATTATAAACAATAATTGTACAATTAATTTAAGAATAAATAAAAGTTTTCACTATCCAATTAATTCTATTTTATCCTTTATTGTTTATTTATTATTTAAAATTCTTTGAATTAAAGTAATTGAAAAATAAATTCCAATCACTTAACCTCAGAAGAATAAATAATTTAAACAATGCTTTAGCAATTTACTCAGTTAAACCTGGCCTTTCCAATATCCAAAGCAAAGCAACAGTTAATCAAAACACTGATCAGGCGCATTCCCTTTTCATTGATTTTTACCAATCACTGTAAATCCAAACTGCATGGATCTTTTGACTGGTTCAATCAAACGAACGTGAATTCAAACCAAATGTCTTCTTTTACTGATTAAATCAAACAATGCGAATTCAACCCAAATCTCGGAATAACTTGCAAAGCATCACAGATTTTGAATCCTTCTGAGAACGTGCCCACAAAAACCCTAATTCCTGATTAAATTCCAAAGAGCGTTCGCCTGATCAAAGTTGAGCCAAAATCAACAAAAACCCTAAACCAACTGTTTGAAACATTCCAGAGCCCTGAAAATCAATAAAACCCTAATTTTTGCTTGGCTGACGAGAAAAGTCCGTTTGACCGATTCTTGAGCCAATCTGAAAAATCAGGAAACGCCTGAAGCTGTGATTTCTTGTGGAAAAATGCGAGGGCAAATTTTGGGGTACAACAATGAGTCCGTGTAAAACTGCATCTGAGATTTCATGGGAAAGAACCTGTGTAGGGTTGATTCATGATGAGTCAATGTAAAATTGCATCTTGGAAAGAGAAGGAACCTATGTAGGGTTTCCTGATGATGAGTTAGTGTAAAACTTCACCTTGGAAAGAAGGAACCTGTGTAGGGTTGCCTGATGGTGAGTCCATGTAAAACTTCACCTTGGAAAGAGAAGGAACCGGTGTAGGGTTGTTTCATGATGAGTCCGTGTAAAACTGCATCCCGAAAATGAGGAACCAGTGTAGGGTTTCCTCATGATGAGTCCTTGTAAAACTTCATCTTGGAAAGAAGGAACCCGTGTAGGGTTGCCTGATGATGTGTCCGATTAAAACTGCATCTGAAATTTCCTGAGAAGGAACCGGTGTAGAGTTGCTTCATGATGAGTCCGTGTAAAACTTCATCTAAAATTTTCTGAGAAGGAACCTATGTAGGGTTGCTTCATGATAAGTCCGTGTAAAACTGCATCCCAGAAAGGAGGAACCGGTGTAGGGTTGCCTCCTGATGAGTCCTTGTAAAACTTCATATTGGAAAGAAGGAACCTGTGTAGGGTTTCCTGATGATGAGTCTGTGTAAAACTGCATTTGAAATTTCCTGAGAAGGAACCGGTGTAGGGTTGCTTCATGATGAGTCCGTGTAAAACTGCATTCTGGAAAGGAGGAACCGGTGTAGGGTTGCCCTTATGATGAGTCCTTGTAAAACATCAACTTGGAAAGAAGGAACCTGTGTAGGGTTTCCTGATGATGAGTCTGTGTAAAACTGTATCTGAAATTTCCTGAGAAGGAACCGGTGTAGGGTTACTTCATGATGATCAAGTAGATAGTTGTCATGTCTGGTTTCAGGTGTTAATCTTTCACCTGAGAAAGAAAGATAGTTTTCCTGGCTTGTTACAAGTGTTAATCTTCAATCTCTTCATGTAGATAGTTTTCCTGGCTTGTTACAGGTATTAATCTACAATCAGTCGTCCACAGATAGTTTTCCTGGCTTGTTACAGGTATTAATCTGGAACTTGAAAAGGTTGATGGTAGCCATCTATTGATTGACCTTTTCCTGAAAAGGTAAAACATTAGCTGTATGCAATGTCATGATGCATGATGTCATGATGTTCTCAAAATAAATGAGATTGTGTCGTATGCACTTATCATGTATGTAAATTGGAGGTATGAAATGTGAAATGTTTATGAATGTATTTTTGTCTGGGAAAATAAATCATTGACAAATGTCGGGGACTTTGTTAAATCCTGGACTGCTGTTGAAAAGTTGGTGAGTCTCCAAACTTTTCTTAGAATATTTTCACCAAGGATTCCTGTTTTGTTGAGGAGAACTCCGCCGGGGAAAGTTGAGAACTTGTGGAGAGTATTGATTCCTGCTTAGGGGAAAAAGTTCAGGAGTCTCGGTTGTCCGTTGCTCTACTGGGGTCGAAATTGAACTGATATCTGGTCGGGACCCGGTTTCACAGTAACTTGCTGGGGATTTTAGAGTAGTCTACTAGGGAAACAGAGTTGTGGTCCCTTGATTTGTAGTAGTTAGAAAGGCAAACTCAAACTGGGTAATCTGTAGTTTGTTGGGGAAATAAACCCTGTTTCTGGTATGCTAGAGAGGTGACGACTTCGTTGGGGAAAGACCTCGAGGACTCTTGAGGTTGTCTCAGCTGGGGAAAGGTTTTCATAGATTAAACTCTTGCTGGGAGTCATCCTATGAGAAGGATTTTGGGGATATTTGTCATTTCCCCTAGTAGCAAGTGTTTGTGGCATTGCCAGAAAATGTTTGATTGTACGTAACCCTTTGCTGAGACTAACATTCAATGCCCCAAGTGACGGAGATGGAGACTTGCCCCTGGTTACTCTGCACTTCTTGAGAGATTTCTTGGAATATTGACTGGACTGCCCCAGGTGTGCTGGATAGTGACATGTCATGTCCCTCTGTTGATAGGAGATTTTTCAATGGAAGTGTCATCCTTCTTGAATTGATTTTGTTCACCGAGAGTGCTTTCGTTCACTGGATATTCATTGTGTGAATTTCTCTGCTGTCAAACGAATAGCCATATGCAAACAGCGATATTCAAGTAATGCAAAGTTTATGTTTGTCTTGAAGTTTTGAAAATGCGTTTTAACAAGTAAAGAAATTTTGTTTAGAAAATTCAAACTCAGGATTTAGAGCAAAGCCTTACAGGAGTCAGGATACCTTTTGTAACAGTATGCTTTCGAACTAACCCATGCTTCAATTAGGACTTTTAAAGGGTTGTAACGTGGCTTGGTTCACGGTTTAACAAACAATGGATAAAGGCTCAAAGTGTATTTGTACCCACCCGTTCTTCGTGATGTTCTTCAGTCCTAAGCTCAGTTAATTGTGCGTTTGAACTTCAATCGAGTCTGGAAAGACGTTTTGGTAATGGTTCAGACAAGTTAAGTTTATCAGAAGGCAATCATTTTTTGCAACATTTTTTCATGTTGTTGAGGATTTGTAGTGACCTCTTTTTGATTTGTTATCCCTGATTTTTGCCTGACTGTTCTTGTTTTGAGATTACAGTCAGCGGGATGCCCCAGTTTTCTTAAGTCTCCTTTGTAGGTTTTGACTTAGTGGGCTTTACTTTTTTGAGAAATAGTGACTGCCTATGTGATAGGGAACCATCACCATCTTTTGATTTCAGAGGAAAGTTTCTTGACGTCATTCTTTGTATTACGAGATGAGAGTTTGCGGCTTAACGCGCATTTAAATTAACTGATAGACTACCTTGCCCCAGGTTTTGATTAAAGGTTTCAATTTGTATTAAAACAGAAAACTTCTACTTCTTTAGCTCGAAAGGGTTGACTAGGGATTATCTTCCTTATAGCTCCAGAGTTTAGGATTTGAAAAAACGCCTGTACATTGTCAGCAAGTTCTGTTCAAAAGCATACTGTATGAGATTATGGCATTGTTTTTGTCATCCTCCCTCTAAAGGCTTGTAACTTTTAGCAAGAGTTAAATGTCATAAAGAGAGTAAAAAGCATAGTTTAAATGTAATGAAAATGAGTGGATCAAATCAAGACAAACATATGCAATGCATTAATGAATCAAAGTTTGACATTAATAGATAATTGTTTGAATAATAAAAGAAATTACAATTGAAAATTCAAAATGAACAAGATGCTCTCAATGTCTTGGCATATGAGTAGTGATCACGTTTGGAGTCTCCGGAGGATTAAACTCGATCTCCTTGGCGTCAATCAAATTGTGAATTTTGTATTTCAATGCCCAACATTCGTTAGTGTCATGCCTGGGACTTTCAAAATGATAAGCACATGTTGCATTAGGATTGTAGTTAGGAGAAGAAGTTTTGGGGTTCGAATGAGGTCTTATCAATGCAATCAGATTCATCCTCAACAAGTGTTGTAGCGCTTGAGACAGCGGCATGTTGATGTTGGTAAACTGTCTTTTGGGCTCGTCTGGCTTTTGTTGATTTCCCCTTTGCTATTGTCGGTGCGACGTAGAACCAGAGATCAGGACTTCCCCCACGTGTTGGTCATGATGACTCTTTTGACCAGACACTGCATTGGACTCTTTCTTCCCACTATACGGTTGTTTTTGAACATCAGGAGGTGTAGCTCCTTGGATCTTTCCACTTTTGAAGCCAACTTCGACCCTTTCGACGGTTAGTATTAGCTCGGTGAACCTGGCTGAGGAGCTTCCGATCAAGTGTTTGAAGAAAGGCCCTGTCAAAGTTCCCATAAAGATATCAATAAGCTCCCTGTCAGTTAAAGGGGGTTGCACCCTACCAGCCAGATCTCTCCACTTTTGGGCGTATCCTTTGAAGCTCTCGTTGGAACCCATGGTCATGTTCTGCAATTACACACGAGTTGGTGCAAGATCAGCATTGTACTGATATTGCTTGTAGAAAGCAGCAGCTAAATCCTCCCAAGTGTGGATACGAGAACTCTCCAGTTGATAGAACCATTCGAGTTGAGTCTCTACTAGGCTCTCTTAGAAGAAATGGATCCAAAGCTTTGGATCAGTTGTGTATGGTTGAATCTTGCAAACATAAGACTTTAAGTGCATCTTAGGGCAAGAGACTCCATCGTATAAGACAAAGGTGGGGATTTTGAACTTTGGCGGGATGACCACTCCAGAAACCAAACCCATGTCTCCTAAATCCAAGCCAGGTATCTGCTGAATTTCCATAGCAATGAGACGATCCTCCAACTGTTTGTACTTGTCATCGGTGGGAGAATATTGTTCCTCAGATTAGTCAGCTTCAACTTTATCAATCTCTAAATTATGGTCTTCTTCAACATTATCCCCCATGTTGGATGGAGTTAAAAGATCTAGAGCTCCCTTGACTGGTCCTCTAGGTCTTCTTCCCAAGTTTAGGACGCCTATTAACTTCTTGGAATTTTTCTTCTTGTCTTTAAGTAGAAGAGTCTTCAGGTCCTCTTGCCCCTTAGCCATAGCCAGGAAGATTTGTTGGAATTGAGCATTTTGAGCTTGGAGATCTTTCACCGTTTGTTCCATATCTTACTGAAATAAACAGTAGGAAGATAAGGAGACCTGTGTGGGAGAAACCTATCATGATATGATGCATGATATGTGGATGCATGTTTTCAAGGATCTCACGGGGTAAACACAAGAAAAAGTTAGAGATTGAACTTTGATCAACATCTTTGATTGGAGATCTTTGTATCGGTGGATGTCCTTCCACGAGAATCAAGCTCACCATGTCAAGTGGGTCATAGCCCTTGACTCAAATTGTTGTACTTGATCTTTGACGGTGTTCGGTTAGAGGAAAATAAATCCTCTTGCCCTTTGGTAGACGTCTGGTTCAACGTGACCCTGCATCGAAGACCCTCGCGATCCTTGAAATGGTTATTTAAAATGCTATGGTATGATGTTATGTACAAATATGCGAGGTAAGCAAGTTTATATACAAATAATCATATTCACACAAAGCAAATAAATCCTTAGTTTTAGGCTTGCATGGAGTTTGTAGGTAAGTACCCTCTTTAAGTTTAGTTGGCTCAACCTGTCCTAGTTAATAGTAACTAGGTTCTAAGGGATCTCAATATCACTGATCTTTCCCCCAAGTTTCATTCAATAAGAGATTGACTCGCAACCAAACAAAACTCAAGAGTCAAACCTCAATGAGTGTAGCATCGAGTATCAACCAACTCCGGACTGCACCAAAGCCAGTTATCTCACTACTTCCTAATGGCCAAGTTAGTCAAGTAAGGTTCTAAGGTCAGTTGATGCTTTACGACACCACGCGGCGGCCACGTACTCTCCTCGATTGACTCAAGGGTTACCTATACCAACCAAAGTGCCACATCAACGTAGCTACTGCTTCAACTGTGTCGGTATACCCCGCATAGTTCCCTCACAGTTTATTGCTACTTACCTAAAAGGCATCCCCAAATCCGGGTGTAGGATTTAAAACAAACCCAAACAAGGAACAATAATGTAAAGCAAACAAATCAAACAATGTAAGCAAGTAAATGTGATCTAACCCGAAGGTAACCCTACTTTTAATATTAGTCCCCAGCAGAGTCGCCAGTTCTGTGATACGGTGGGAGAACTGACTTGATTGTTTTGCGTTTGTGTTTGCAAATGTTGCAGTTTAGCAAGAGTCACCATCGACTTTTCTTTTATCCAATAAGGAAAGGTGAAAAAGCACAGGAAAGACCTTTAGAGATGTTTTCTTGAGTTCGGGGGGTAGATTATGAAAAGGGAAGGTATTAGCACCATTTTCATCCATGGTTTTCCATGGGCTCTTAGTTGCTCGCTAGATCACTTTCTTTTGTTTGAAAAATGTACTTTGTAATAGTTCTCGTTCGTAAGAACGTATACAAAGTGTTGAGCTTTTGAAAATGTTTCAAGTTTGGAAAGATGTTTGGAAGGTGTATGTGATTGTTTTTGAAAATAGCAAGGATATTTGTTTTGAAATTGAGCAAGAAACTAAAAGTAATCTACCTACTCAAAAGGTCTTAGATATTATTTTCCTCCTCCTTTAGATGTTACTACCTTACCATTGTTTTGGTAAGAAGCCCCATCGTTGGATGTGAAGGGACGGGCGTTGGGTCATCGTATGACCATGATAGCAATGTTGTGAGATGAATTAGAACTTTTATTTAGAGACTAAGATCATTTCAAAAGGCAACTTTGATAGCGTCATTGATGGACTTTGATCTTGTATTTCGTGATTTGTTTGTGCTAAGACATCCCACATGCATAACATGGCCATTTTTGTAAGGCAACAAGTGGAATAACCCTAGGGGTGCTAGTATGCAAGTGTGTTATATTACATGCATTTTAGTCTTGATTAGGTTGATCTATTTATCAATTTCATGTCTTTCCATACACACCCTAATTACTAGCATTTATATTCGAAAGCGATAAATTTGCAGAAATGTAAAGTCCTACGCTATTACAATATTTAGGGGATGGAGGTACATATTTATGAATGGGGATTGCAAGGAATTTAAATCCTAAGTCACTATTACAACCATATTGAAATGTACAATATAAGAAAGAAATGGACTTTTTTAGGAAATGTTTTTTGTCTTTAAAAAAAAGAAATAAATTAGTTAATAAAAGAAAATATTTTTTTGTCTTTTTATATTAATATTAAAAGTGATGAAAAGGAAAATAAATGAAAGATAGAAAACAGCGTGCTGCTGCAAGAAAAACAATAAGGATCAAATGTTCTGAAGCTAGGCGCGTGATGACTCAGTAGGAAACGTTAGAGGGAAAACACAGAAGTTTTGGATTGCTATGTGCTGAAGTCCTGCAAAAATGTTAGAGGGAAAACATAGAGGTTCTGGGTGGTGTTCATCCAGTGAGCCAAAAGTCATAAGTTCTGTGTTACGCTAAAACAGTGAGTAAACATCAGCAGTTCAGAGTGTTATCATCATGTAAGCATCAGAAGTTCTGTGTGTGTTAAAACAGTGAATGAATCATCAGAAGTTCTGTATCATGCTGAGCCAGTGAGTGAACATTAAAAGTTTAGTGCGTTATCAACATGTAAAAATCAGAAGTTCAATGTGTATTAACAGTGAGAAAAATCATAGAAGTTTTGTACGTTAAAACTATGAATGAATATCAGAAGTTTTATTCCATATTTCAACTCTCAATTAGCACATCAATAATCTATTCAGTTTACAATAAACAGTAAATCAGAAGGATAACAACACAACAGCTTATAGAAGTTCTAATCCTAATCCTGAGCCTAGCATTATTCTAGAAGTTCTGATCCATAGTTTTTCTATTCATGCCATGATATTTACAACATTAATACTATGATATTTACATGTTAATGACGTTCAGAATGAAAAATAAGCAAAGTCAGAAAGACTTACCTTGAACCTGGAGGGTGCTTGGAGCTTTGAGTGGCTGCCTTGGGATGTTCTGAGTCAGCAAGAGAAATGGAAGAATGGTTGTGTTCTTTGGTTCCAAGGGAAGAACCAAGGTTTGTTTTTGTGTATGAGGAATCTGGCTTTTTATGAAGGTTTCACAACTTCCTTTTCTGTCTTTTGGCCAATCTCTCTCTTCAAAAGCCAGCCCCTTGAACGTGTGATAGAGCCAAGTATTTATAGATGAATTTGCTGTGATTTGGGGGAGGGGGGAAACAAATGGGATTTGAACCTGTTTTGGCATCCTGTTCCTTTGCTTTTTCATCACAGTTTTCGTATACTAGTTTTGTGCAATCATGAGATGCAGGAGTAAGCTGAACCAGCTGTTGGTCAAAGATCTGATGCAGGTTGTATAAACAAGGTTTTGGGATTTGGTCAAGTTCTGACGAAAGCGTTGAATATAGCCTTCATGTGCTGAAGCGCTGCCTTGTTTTTGAAGCAAGCATGGTGGTTGTCAGCAGGAATTAAGGAAAAGAAAAAAGCAAAGCATGGGCTTAGTAGCAAAGTTTCTATCCCAAGACAGTAGAGGTACACGTGGTGACAATCCTTTGGATAAAGACTCAGAAGGTGGTTATGAGCATTAAATGAGCATTAAATGATGATGAGACTTATCACAACAAGAAATCCTACAACGTGAAACTCTACACCAAGGCTTACTTCTGGATCAGAAGTTCTGCTTCAGCGTAGCATCCAATCTTTTGATCCTCTTATCTTCTGGCTCCAGCATGTTCTGAAGGAGCTTTTAGACTTTCAAGAAAGCTTGCAGCACACTCCTTAACCTTCTTTGAATTACCCTGGAAAACTCTGACTGAGCTTTTGTGAAAGCTTTCCCAGAAGTTCTGACCAAACTCTGTCTTGATAATATCTATAATTTGCTGAGCGTTATGGTGATAATCTTGTCAGAAGTTCTGAGCTTGTCATATTTTCTTTTGATAATCTGGTCAAAAGTTCTGAGCTTGTCATATTTTCAAAGTAGTTTTGACTTTTGAAATTCTTTATGAGACAAACTTCATATTCCAACATGTCTTGATGAAATATGATTTTTGAGATTTGATTTTGATCCAAAAGTCAAAGTTAGACTTCTCAGTATGCAAATGACCATTTTTCCCTTGTGAATGGTTTGCTTGGAAAAATTGATAATTCAAGGCTTGGAATTGGATGAAAGCAAACTTGAGGATCCAGGGTGATTCCTTGAGAAATGAGAGGGCAAAGTTTGGGGTACAACAGCTGCCCCTGTTCAATCTTCTTACACCTGAAGAGTTAGATTGGTAAATCTTCCATTCGTGACTTGAGGGTGGAAGATGATTGAACACTAGAGTGCCCAGAAAATTTGCACTCAAAGGTGTGTAAGTTGATTATGTAGGGAATGGGCTTAAAGATGCAATTTGGAGAGGGGATATACTCCTGTTGGAAATGGGCTTATAGATGCCATCCAGAAATGATTGTTGGACTGTATCTATACGTTAGAACTGAATGATTGTCAGAATGGCGTCCGTGTCTAGATTATATCTAAACTATATCGGAAGGTTGGGTTGTTTGATGATGAGTCAGTGTAAAACTACATCTTGGAAAGAGAGGGAACCGGTGTAGGGTTGCTTCATGATGAGTCCGTGTAAAACTTCACCTTGGAAAGAGAAAGAACACATGTAGGGTTGCTTGATGATGAGTCAATGTAAAACATTACCTTGGAAAGAAGGAACTTGTGTAGGGTTGCCTGATGATGAGTCAGTGTAAAACTTCACATTGGAAAGAAGGAACCTGTGTAGGGTTGCCTGATGATGAGTCCGTGTGAAACTGCATCTTGGAAAGAGAAGGAACCGGTGTAGGGTTGCTTCATGATGATTCCGTGTAAAACTGCATCTGATATTTCTTGGGAAAGAACATGTGTGGGGTTGCTTCATGATGAGTCCGTGTAAAATTGCATCTTGGAAAGAGAAGGAACCTGTGTAGGTTTGCCTGATGATGAGTCCGTGTAAAACTTCACCTTGGAAAGAAGGAACCTGTGTAGGATTGCCTGATGATGAGTCCGTGTAAAACTTCAACTTGGAAAGAGAAGGAACCGGTGTAGGGTTGCTTCATGATGAGTCTGTGTAAAACTGCATCTGAAATTTTCTGAAAAGGAACCAGTGTAGGGTTGCTTCATAATGAGTCCGTGTAAAACTGCATCCCGGAAAGGAGGAACTGGTGTAGGGTTGCCTCATGATGAGTCCTTGTAAAACTTCATCTTTGAAAGAAGGAACCTGTGTAGGGTTTCCTAATGATGAGTCCGATTAAAACTGCATCTGAAATTTCCTGAGAAGGAACCGGTGTAAAGTTGCTTCATGATGAGTTTGTGTAAAACTTAATCTGAAATTTTCTGAGAAGGAACCTGTGTAGGGTTACTTCATGATGAGTCTGTGTAAAACTGCATCCTGGAAAGGAGGAATCGGTGTAGGGTTTCCTCATGATGAGTCCTTGTAAAACTTCATCTTGGAAAGAAGGAACCTGTGTAGCGGCAAGGGGATTTACTTTCCTCTAACCAACACCGTTAAAACACAACAACATGAGTCTGGGGATATGACCCACTCGACACGGTGAGGTTGATTTTTGTAGAAGGAACTTTAACAATACGAAGTTCTTCAATCAAAGTTGCAGTCAACTCCTAACATCTTTTTGTGTTTACCCTGAGAGATCCTTGAAAACATCGCATAAGCATATCATACATATCATTACATAGCAGGTATTTCAAGACAGGTTTCTTATCTTTTTGATGTTTATTTCAGTAAAAGAAATGGCTCTTGAGTAGACAATAAAAGGCCTTCAAGCCCAAAATGCTCAGTTCCAACAAATGGTCCTGGCTCAGGCTAAGGGGCAGGAAGAACTGAAAGCTCTCGTCATCAAAGATAAGAAGAAGAAGGCAAAGAAACTAGCTGGTGCCTTGAATATGGGAAGAATACTTAGAGGACCAGCCAAGAGAGCTCTAGACCTCTCAACTCCATAAAATAAGGGGGATAATCATGAAGAAGATAACAACCCGGGGACTGATGAAGATGAAGTTGATTACTCTGAGGAACAATATCCTCCCGCTGATGAAAAATACAAATAGTTGGAAAATTGCCTCAATGCTATGGAGATTCAGTGGGTACTTGGCTTGGACTTTGAAGATCTAGGACTAGTCTCAGAGGTGGTCATCCCACCAAAGTTCAAGGTTCCCAAATTTTCTAGATATGACGTGGTCTCTTGCCCTAAACTTCACTTGAGATCATACGTCAGAAAAATCCTTCCTCACACTACTGACCGGAAGTTAAGTGTCCATTTCTTCCAAGAAAGTTTGGTTGTCACTCAACTGGAGTGGTTTTATCAGTTAGAAGGAACCGACATTCATACCTGGGAGGACTTGGTTGCTGCTTTCTACAAGCAGTACCAATACAATGTTGACCTATCACCAACTCAAGTGTAATTGTAGAATATGTCCATGGGCTCAAGAGAAGGGTTCAAGGAATATGCATAGAAATGGGGGGATTTAGCTGGCAGGGTGCAACCCCCTCTGACTAATCGGGAAATGGTAGACATGTTCATGGGCACTCTGACAAGCTTGTTCTTCAATCTGCTGATTGGGAGTTCTTCATCCGGTTTTACAGAGATGGTTCTGACTGGGGAGAGGATTGAAAGCGGTATCAAGAGTGGGAAGATCTTGATGGCCTAATCCTCTAATGCTGAGAAGAGGCCATTTGGTGGTAAAAAAGAAACTAATGTTGTCTATGGTCAAGGAGGCCACAATAAAAAGGACCACCATCAATCTGTGGGAGCGGTGCTAATCTCTAATCATACACCTGTTCAACAACGACATGGCAATAGGCGTAGGGTAAAGTACCAAGAAAGGCAGTACGCTAAGATTAATATGCCATTATCTCAAGCGTTACAACATTTGCTGAAAACGGAGCTGATTACACTAAGGGATCCTCCTCAAAACCCCGATACCTCCTCTCCTAAGTATAATTCAAATGTAAGATGTGCCAACCATTCTGATAGTCCTGGACATGACACCGACAACTGTTAGAATTTGAAGAACAAGATTCAAGATTTGATCGACAACAAGGAGATTGAATTTGACCCTCATAAGGATCCCATTGTGATCACTGCTCCCATGCCAAATCATGGCCAAAATTTAGAGTGTTTATTTCATTTTTGAATTATCAGTTTTAATTCCTTTGTTTTCTTAAAACATTTGCCTTTATGTCCGACTTTGGTTCTTCATATTAATGCATTGCATTTGTTTGTCTTGAATTATTTCATTATATTCAAATTGTTTTTTTACTTCCTTTTTGTGATATTCAACTCTCGATTAAAAGCTCTAAGCCTTTAGAGGGAGGATGACGAAAAAGATACCACAATCTCTACAGTATACTTTTGAACAGACCCTGCTGACAATGTACAGGCGTTGTTCAAATCCTAAACAATGGAGTGATAAGGAAGATAATCCCTAGTCAACCCCTTTGAGCCTAAGAAGCAGGAGTTTTTCTTTTCATACAAACAAAAACCCTTAATCATAACCCGGGGCAGGGTAGTTTTCTCAGTTAATTCAGATGTGCATTCAGTCGTAAGCTCTACCTTTATACACGACAAATAGTGTAGAAGATTCCCTCCAAAAGATGATGATAGTTCTACATAATCGTCAATACAGGCAATCATTATCTCTCAAAATAAAAACCTGTTAAGTCAAAAACCTATGAAGGAGACTTAAGGAAAACTGGGGCATCCCACTGACTGTATTCACAAAAAAATAGTTCAGGAAAAAGATGGGGATAACAAAATCAAAAAAAGAGGTCCTACAAATCCTCAATAAGAAAGAGAAGGTTACAGAAATGGCTGCCTTCTCAAACAAACGTTCAATTTCCGAACCATCACTAAGTGTCAGAGCAAAGATTACGGACTCAATTGGGATCTAAATACACAATTAGCTAAGCATAGGATTGAAGAACATCACGAAGAATGGGTTGGGTACAAATAAAATTTGAGCCTTTACCCTTTGTTCCTTAAACCGTGAACCAGGCTATGTTATAACCCTTAAAAGTCCTAGCTGAATCATAGGTTAGTTCGAAAGCATATTTTTACAAAAGGTATCCTAATTCCTGTAAGGTTTGATATAAATCCTGAGTTGATATCACACTCTTACAAAATTTGTTTGTTTTACTAAAAAATGAATTTTCAAAATTCAATACAAACATAAGCTTTGCATTCTTCAAATACCATTGTTTGAATATGACTATTTTTTTCAAATAGCAGAGAAATTCGCATAACGGATATTCGATGAACAGAAATCCTCCCAATGAATAGAATCACCTTAGATGAGAAAAAACATTCCCAGTGACAGGCTTTCCATAATCAAGGGGGCATGGCATGGTGTCCAGTTGATCTGGGGCAATCAAGTCAAGATTCAAGGAATCTCTCAAAAGCTCCGAATAGCTAGAGGCAGACTGTAACACCCCAAATTCTACCCAGTAAAAGCTTACAACACATTAGGATATCACATTTCAACATGTTACAACACATAAACATATATGTAACACTTTAATTTTGGAGGATCATATAATAACTTGCATTAGCTTTTAAAACAAAACCACTTCTTTTATTAATAACGTAGCAGAATCATAATTACAACTTCAAGTAGCATCATATGTTTCTTTCAACTAAAACAACTTGAGGGGCAACATATTATTTCATATACTTCAACTTAGGATTCAACAACTAAAACAATTTTAACTAGTAAACAGCTATTCAATAATTTCCCCCCCGAGTGCTGCGTATCAGAGCGACAAACTGACTTTGAACTAATAAGGCTAAGCAAATCTTCATGCTTGATTACATGCATGTTACCAACAGAAGGAAGCATACAAATGGTAAGGGGTGAGATTCTTAAATCGTATAAATGAGCGCATGATAAATTATATATTAGAATAAGGTCATGCAAAAATCACCATTTCACAACAACAATCGCAACAGGATAACATCAAAATGCAACAATTAATTTATCAACACAACAACTCAATTGTATAACTTAGATTGCGACTCAATGTTATTCAAATGCATGTGGTACCATTGGAGCAGAATTCTAAAATAAATTCTGCCAATAAATATAGGCATCAACAAGGCATAAGCCCTCAACTTAATATTTTTCCAATCCAAGCCAACATGGTGTCAATCCAGGCCAACTTAATAATGCAGATGTATGTAACTTAATGAATGCAACAATCACATACAACAACAACAATCACCATCACAAAGGCATAAGAATATATCATCACTTTACCAATAATTAGAGGTACTCATCATCACTTCAACACTGGCCATAGGCCTACAACTTAATAAACTTATCAATCACAACATATAAACAACCACATATTCGATAACAACAATGTATTCGACAATGACTTATTCACAGCAACAACCAACAACACAATTATTCCTGCACTTCGTATCATCATAAAATTATCACAACATCATAACCATAATTATTCAACTTTGGCAACAAGCCTATATCACTGTTATTACCAATTAATAGATGTAAATCTTCATCATAACAATTCCTGCATTTTCACAACCTCATAGCATCAACGCACATCACAAAGGAAAACACAAAAATGATAGTCGTTTCCAAAACACTCCCATAACTCTCTATGTATTAGTTCTTCATTATTTAATTATTCTCCTAATATTCACTTCTAGATAACTAACTGGAAATATATATTTTCTTCTGCTATTAAATTAATCCTCTAAAATAGTTACTGCAACTTTACTAATTATTTCAAACTGTCTTATTTCTACAGTCTGTTAAAATTATATTGTAACTACTAGATTAAGATTACTGGCATAAGAGCTACTTCTATTAATATCTTTCTGCTATAACATACTACTGATAAGAATGGTTCAATTTATTCCCTAAATGCTTTGCTTTCATATTAATAAATTCTACATTGATACCATATATAAATTGTATAACATATTGCTACAGAAACAAGTCCCTGCCATGAAAATTAAGTGTACCACTTGTTTCTTCCTCAGTGACAAACGACACTCCCTACCAAAAATAACACCCAGTGTCGAACGGAACTCTCCCATGATAATGCCTAGTGTTGAACATCACTCTTCTCTTGCCCATCGTCACGCTTCCCATCCAACTTCCCTTGACGATCCGCATCCAACTCCTACAACAACAACCTGCTGATCGTCATGCCCATTCTACATCTTCTTACTTCTCCAGTTTCATTACATTCACAGAACCAATGTATAATGATTCATAGACTAACCAACGTATAACACAGGAACATGAAATTTCACCCATAATCAACACTAATTAATTCCTAACATCAATTGCCATAAACAAACACAAACAACAATAAATTCACACCCTAAATCCCCACATACAACATATCATATTCCCCATTATAGGATAAGAAACTCCACCCTTACCTTGGATTGGAGACTGTCTCTAATATCCGGTCAAGTGCAAGCCTTTTCCCCTTTCTAGCAATCATTGATCAACCCTTTTCTCTGCCACAATCCTCGTTCCTCTTTGTCTGCAACCTTGTTTCACGATCTATCTTCTAAAAGTTCCAAACCCTCATTTCTTTTATTACTAATACCCACCACAAAACTTAATCTCCATACTTTCTTATTCCAAAAAATATAGTGTTTCTCTTAGTGGGCCTACATACACACCCCATTAATACTACTATCACAACATAAGCCCAATTCAATAAATAGTCACATAATATAATTTAATATTATTTCCAATAATATTCTTCAAATATGATCGATTCATACTTTAAATAATACTAACTCGCAAATAATATTCTAATAATTGTTCTCCGACTAAACCGTATAATTTATCTGACTATCAACTTACCGCTCAACTCAACATATTTATCCAATTATGCTTCTTAGAATAATACTGATAATTCTCAACTTAATTCCACCAAATTCAATCTGATTATTTATCATGCCACTAAATAAAATAATTCTGACCTCGATGATAAAAATTAGAATTAATATAAAATATTTAAAAATATTTAATTAAATATCGGGGCGTTACAACTCTCCCCCACTTAGAATATTTTCGTCCTCGAAAATCTATTCGATACTACCACTCTTAGTACGATTTTCGCATCCATCTCGTTGATTTCCAAGTCGCGTCTGGCAACATTTCAGCCACTACTTTCCCGACATAACAACGCTCAATATGATATAATTCAAATCCACACATGCTAAAAATTCAACATCTCTGTGACATAACCGCTAACAACTTATCAATCACTTCAACAAAATATCAACAATTTTGTTCACATAGTTGTATCGCTCTTATAGTGACACCAACATAGCCAACATAATCAACTCCGTCGTATTATGGAGTATTATTCATCCTTTTTGGTAACCAACAACAACATCACGACAAAGGGAACAAAATCATTATAACGTCAACTTAACAGTATAACTCAACAATTATACACACAATTCACCATCAACTAACAACCACAATAACTTCCTTATAGGATCAACAAATATCTCTGAGATATCACAACACCTTGGCACATTATCCCTACATCAACAATCTACCAAATCAAACATGTAGACCAAGACATATCATTACCATAGGCTTCAGATATTTTAATCCTTCACTTCTAACGAGTTGTACACGCATAGCAATTGCGCCACATCACGCTTCAGCTGTGCAACTCTGATCATCCATCGTAAGTCATCGTCCTAATTAAATTTTCCATCGAGTATATGGATTACAAGTTTCAATCTAATATCAAACTTTCTTTAACATCTGTCATAAAATCATTTTTAACTTGATATTCTCAATATTTCACTTTGCGATGTTAGCTCGTATACAAACCCGCTACTCTAAATTGTTCATTACGTCTCAACTCTCACTCAACGACTCCTCTACTAATTTCACACAAACTGGTGAGCGATTATTCTCGCGATATAACATCCATACTTTTTCACACTATTAAGATAGCAATACAAACTTATAACATCCAACATAATCTTGTCTACTATTAACAATGGATTGAGGGTGATCAGTTCCTCAATTTGTCAATAAGTATTTGACAACCATAAGGGAGTATGAATCTTCATACCTAACTATAATAGCGTTTCCTTAAAACTCGTATTCAAGTTTTCTAAAACAAAACATATCTAATCCTCATTCACCCACCATCCCACAATGATCAATCATTTTTCTAACTCGAGATCTGTTGGCATATCAACACATTACAAATCCTTCCACTCTAGTCTGGGTCTTTATCTACATAAAGGATTCTAACAACATTCTTAAACTCTTAATCCTCTTCCGAATTTCACAACATCGAAAATACATGTATCTCCACCTCTCAAACTCATTCCAATCACACTCTCAACATTATCATCTTATCTAACAACATTTCATATATGTCTACACCTCAAACAACTACGATAGTAATCATCTAAGCTCAACAAGCTACTAATCTCTATAACAGACTTCGTTGTTCTCCAACTTAGAATTGCATCCACCTTGGATAGATCTACATACACTATCACTTGGAAATAAAATTACTCAAGAGAACTCTTCTCCTAAAACTATAACATAGATCCTGACAACTTAGCATAAATCTAACTCCTTTTCGACACCGTAAATTTCACACAACTTTACATTGTCGCCTTTCGTTCTAATTAATAACACCAAATCTTTTCAAATGATACCTTTGATTTCACAAATTAATTTAAATAAATCTTCCAATTTCTCCTTTAATTCACCCAACTCGGACGTTGACGTCCCGTACAACACTGAAGAACAAGTCTAGTCCTAAAGACAAGCTTAACAACAAACTACATTTACTTCCAATATCATCACGTGATAAATGAATCTGTTACCGCTACTGGAACCATTTTTAAAATGAAGCTCATTTTGTTAGCTTTCCAATGCTTCAAATGGAACTAAAGTCGGATGCCCAGAAATCTAGTTATAAATTTTCGAAGTCCCACAATAATTCTGCAGTTTCCTGCGATTCGCTTACAGAAATTCCCCTCCGAAACTCATTTGTATTCAACTTAGACATATTCCAAACAACTCTTAACATATCATGTGCTCCCAAACTTCTTATAACTCAAGAGACGCATTCCTTCGCCAAAGTTCAGGTTCCAAAACACCAGGGTAACAATTCTTTTCGCAACGCTACTCACTTCTTCAAGTTTCGATTCAGACTCGCGATTCACAACTACTTATCAACGTCAACTACTTCCGACAATCACTTATGTGATCCCAACACAAAAGTTACAACAACTTTATTACTCCATCATTGTTCAAACATCGACATCTGACACTTGCATCGTAAATCAACAAATAATACATCGCTCTTCATTCTTCGCGAAGTAAGCACCAACAATGTCTGATCAATTTCTCTCAAGACGCTCTAGCTCGACTAACAACAAGACCTTGAATCCAAGTCACCTTTAAATTTGTGAACAACAAGACTCCAACAATTCCTGCATTATCGTCGTCGGCAGCACACTGAACCAACACCTTGCAATTGAACATATCCGAGAAGCAAAGCTTCTCCCCCACTTATCTTCAACCAACTTCCTGCATACAACTCGATTAGAAAAACAACAAGCACCGACAGTGTTTCCCACACTTGTCATGCACTAAGGAATAAACGACATTAGACAACTTGGTTGGACAAACCGACCTTCTCTGGTACCACTAATGTAACACCCCAAATTCTACCCGGTAGTTATTACGAAAATCAGAGTATTTAAAAGCTTCCAACACATTTGGGATATCACATTTCAACATATTACAACACATAAACAGATACATAACACTTTAACTTCGGAGGATCATATAACAACTTGCATCAGCTTTTAAAACAAAACCACTTCTTTTATTAATAACGCATCAGAATCATAATTACAACTTCAAGTAGCATCATATGTTTCATTCAACTAAAACAACTTGAGGGGCAACATATTATTTCATATACTTCAACTTAGGATTCAACAACTAAAACAATTTCAACAAGTAAACAACTATTCGATCATTTCCCCCTGAGTGCTATGTATCAGAGCGACCAACCGACTTTGAACTAATAAGGCTAAGAAAATCTTCATTCTTGATTACCTGCACGTTACCAACAGAGGGCAACATTCAAACAGTAAGGGGTGAGATTCTTAAATCGTATAAGTGAGCGCATGATAAATTATATATTAGAATAAAGTCATGCAAAAATCACCACTTCACAACAGCAATCGCAGCAGGATATCATCAAAATGCAACAATTAATTTATCAACATAAAACTCAATTGTATAACTTAGATTGGGATTCAATGTTATGCAAATGCATGTGGTACCATTGGAGTAGAACTCCCAACTTAGAAAATCTGCCAATAAATAGAGGCATCAACAAGGCATAAGCCATCAACTTAATATTTTGTCAATCTAGGCCAACATGGTGCCAATCCAGGCAAACTTAATAATGCAGATGTATGTAACTCAATGAATGCAACAATCCCATACAATAACAACAATCACCGTCATAAAGGCATAAGCCTATATCATCACTTTACAAATAATTAGAGGTACTCATTATCGCTTCAACACTGGCCATAGGCCTACAACTTAATCAACTTATCAATCACAACATATAAACAACCACATATTTAATAACAACAATGTATTCGACAACGACTTATTCACAGAAACAACCAACAACACAATTCTTCCTGCACTTCGTATCATCACAAAATGATCACAACATCATAACCATAATTATTCAACTTTGGTAACAAGCCTATATCACTGTTATTACAAATTAATAGATGTAAATCTTTGTCATAACAATTCCTGCATCTTCACAAAATATTCACAACATCATAGCAACAACGCACATCACAAAGTAAAACACAAACATGATAGTCATTTCCAAAACACTCTCATAACTCTCTATGTATTAGTTCTTCATTATTTAATTATTCTCCTAATACTCACTTCTAAATAATTAACTGGCAATATATCTTTTCTTCTGCTATTAAATCAATCCTCTAAAATAGTTACTGCAACTTTACTAATTATTTCCAACTATGTCTTATTTATACAGTCTATTAAAATTATATTGTAACTACTACATTTAGATTACTGACATAAGAGCTACTTCTATTAATATCTTTCTGCTATAACATACTACTGATAAGAATGGTTCAATTTATTCCCTAACTTCCTTGCTTTCGTATTAATAAATTCTACACTGATACCATATATAAATTGTATAACATATTGCTACAGAAACAAGTCTCTGCCATGAAAATTAAGTGTACCACTTGTTTTTTCCTGAGTGATGAATGACACTCTCTACCAACAACAACACCCAGTGCTGAACGACACTATTCCACGATAATGCCTAGTGTCAAACGACACTCTTCTCTTGCCCATCCTCACGGTTCCCATCCAACTTCCCTTGACGATCGGCATCCAACTCCAACAACAACAATCTGCGGATTGTCATGCTCATTCTACATCTTCTTACTTCTCCAATTTCATTACACTCACAGAACCAGTGTATAACAATTCATAGACTAACCAACGTATAACACACGAACATGAAATTCTGCCAATAAATATATGCATCAACAAGGCATAAGCCCTCAACTTAATATTTTTCCAATCCAAGCCAACATGGTGTCAATCCAGGCCAACTTAATAATGCAGATGTATGTAACTTAATGAATGCAACAATCACATACAACAACAACAATCTCCATCACAAAGGCATAAGAATATATCATCACTTTACCAATAATTAGAGGTACTCATCATCACTTCAACACTGGCCATAGGCCTACAACATAATAAACTTATCAATCACAACATATAAACAACCACATATTCGATAACAACAATGTATTCGACAATGACTTATTCACAGCAACAACCAACAACACAATTATTCCTGCACTTCGTATCATCATAAAATTATCACAACATCATAACCATAATTATTCAACTTTGGCAACAAGCCTATATCACTGTTATTACCAATTAATAGATGTAAATCTTCATCATAACAATTCCTGCATTTTCACAACCTCATAGCATCAACGCACATCACAAAGGAAAACACAAAAATGATAGTCGTTTCCAAAACACTCCCATAACTCTCTATGTATTAGTTCTTCATTATTTAATTATTCTCCTAATATTCACTTCTAGATAACTAACTGGCAATATATATTTTCTTCTGCTATTAAATTAATCCTCTAAAATAGTTACTGCAACTTTACTAATTATTTCAAACTGTCTTATTTCTACAGTCTGTTAAAATTATATTGTAACTACTAGATTAAGATTACTGGCATAAGAGCTACTTCTATTAATATCTTTCTGCTATAACATACTACTGATAAGAATGGTTCAATTTATTCCCTAACTGCTTTGCTTTCATATTAATAAATTCTACATTGATACCATATATAAATTGTATAACATATTGCTACAGAAACAAGTCCCTGCCATGAAAATTAAGTGTACCACTTGTTTCTTCCTCAGTGACAAACGACACTCCGTACCAAAAATAACACCCAGTGTCGAACGGAACTCTCCCATGATAATGCCTAGTGTTGAACATCACTCTTCTCTTGCCCATCGTCACGCTTCCCATCCAACTTCCCTTGACGATCCGCATCTAACTCCTACAACAACAACCTGCTGATCGTCATGCCCATTCTACATCTTCTTACTTCTCCAGTTTCATTACATTCACAGAACCAATGTATAATGATTCATAGACTAACCAACGTATAACACAGGAACATGAAATTTCACCAATAATCAACACTAATTAATTCCTAACATCAATTGCCATAAACAAACACAAACAACAATAAATTCATAGCCTAAATCCCTACACACAACATATCATATTCCCCATTATAGGATAAGAAACTCCACCCTTACCTTGGATTGGAGAATGTCTCTAATATCTGGTCAAGTGCAAGCCTTTTCCCCTTTCTAGCAATCATTGATCAACCCCTTTCTCTGCCAAAATCCCCGTTCCTCTTTGTCTGCAACCTTATTTCACGATCTAACTTCCAAAAGTTCCAAACCCTCATTTCTTTTCTTACTGATACCCACCATAAAACCCAATCTCCATACTTGCTTATTCCTAAAAAAAATAGTGTTTCTCTTAGTGGGCCTACATACACACCCCACTAATACTACTATCACAATATAAGCCCAATTAAATAAATAATCACATAATATATTCTAATATTATTTCCAATAATATTCTTCAACTATGATCGATCCATACTTTAAATAATACTAAATCGCAAATAATATTCTAATAATAGTTCTCCGACTAAACCGTCTAATTTATCTGATTATCAACTTACCGCTCAACTCAACATATTTATCCAATTATGCTTCTTAGAATAATACTGATAATTCTCAACTTAATTCCACCAAATTCAATCCAATTATTTATCATGCCACTAAATAAAATAATTCCGACCTCGACGATAAAAATTCGAATTAATATAAAATATTCAAAAATATTTAATTAAATAAATAATTAAATATTGGGGTGTTACACAGACCTTCATCTGAATCACTCGGGGCATTGAACAGGAAGGGCCACGTGCGATCAAGAAAAAAATTTATGGCAGTGCTGCAACACTTACTACTGTGGACAGTGGCAACTTTCCGCACCCTGTGAACATGGACCTGGTCGGAAAATACTACGCATGAATAAAGACCCGCTAGGTTGACTGGCCTAGGAAAAAATAAGGGCATCCCGGCGAACCAAGGGAGTTGGGGAAAAATTAGGGATATATAAATAAAATTGTATACCCGGCAAGTCGAAAACCTGAAAAGGCGGCTTGGGAAAAAAAGGATATTCCGGTGGACTGAAAATTTTAAAAGACAATCCAGCCAAAAGTTAGGGATTAATGCCTACGACCATGTCCCGTCATCTCGTCACTTGTCTATCAGTAGAGTGCTGACCACCTTGATCCGTATTCACTAAGGATTCCAGGAGTTGGGACAACAGTCAGGCCATCCATAAAATCCCAGCAGATACTTTCTCTGGTAGGTACAGAGGCAGGGGTATCCTACTATAAAGTCATTGCCATATTCTGAGCATGCAACCTAATGGTGTCAGGTTCTCATATCCCCGGCAGAGCAAAATCTCCAATTAGTGCTCTAAAAACTCCCCAGTGAAGTCGCAAAGCTTCTCAGGATTTCACAAAATCCCCAAGCGGATTTCGGAGTTTCCCTTCCCGAACGGAGTTTATTTCCCTAACAACGGAAATCCATCTCCCAGCATTTCAACTTCAACAAAATTTGAAGACTTACACTCTTCATCCCCAGCAACAATCAGGGATTTATTTTCCCTAATTCAACGACACTACAATAGAACAGTTGATACGTTAATACATTGCATTCATGCATCATTCTACATACACCATAACATATGCAACACAAATGCATATATCACAATATCATTTATTTTGAGAGTATCATTTGCACTTCATGCACCATGACATTGCATACAACTTGCCCTTTATCTTTTCAGGTAAAAGTCTATAAACAGACAAATATCATTAACTATTTACATGACCAAACAAATTTCTGGTATCCTGTTGAAGTAGTAATCGTCCAAGATTCCTTCATTATCTGTTGAGGTAGTAATCGTCCAAGATTCCTTCATTATCTGTTGAGGTAGTAATCTTCTAAGATTCCTTCATTATTTATGGAGGTATTAATCATCCAAGATTCCTTCATTATTTGTTGAGGTAATAATCGTCATAGATTCTTTCATTATCTTTTGAGGTAATAATCATCCAAGATTCCTTCATAATCTATTGAGGTAGTAATCGTCCAAGATTCCTTCATTATCTGTTGAGGTAGTAATTATCCAAGATTCCTTCATTATCTGTTGAGGTAGTAATCGTTCGAGATTCCTTCATTATCTGTTGAGGTAGTAATCATCAAAGATTCCTTCATTATATGCGGAAGTAGTAATCATCCAAGATTCCTTCATTATCTGTTGAGGTAGTAATCGTCCAAGATTCCTTCATTATCTGTTGAGGTAGTAATCATCTAAGATTCCTTCATTATCTATTGAGGTAGCAATCGTCTGAGATTCCTTCATTATCTATTGAGGTAGTCATCGTCTAAGATTCCTTCATTATCTGCTGAAGTAGTAATCGTCCAAGATCCTTCAATATCTGTTGAGGTAGTAATCGTCCAAGATTCCTTCATATATATTGAGGTAGTAATTATACAAGATCCCTTCATTATCTGTTGAGGTAGTAATCGTCCCAGATTCCTTCACTATCTGTTGAGGTAGTAATCGTCCAAGATTCCTTCAATATCTGTTGAGGTAGTAATTGTCCAAGATTCCTTCACTATTTATTGAGGTAGTAATCGTCCAAGATTCCTTTAATATCTGTTGAGGTAGTAATTGTCCAAGATTCCTTCAGTATCTGTTGAGGTAATAATCGTCCAAGATTCCTTCACTATCTGTTGAAGTAGTAATCGACCAAGATTCCTTCATCACTTGTTGAGGTAGTAATTATCTAAGATTCCTTCATTATACGTCACAGTCAAGCTTCATACTTACCAACAAAAACAAGTTCTAGATTAATACCTGAAACCAGACAGGATAACTATCTGTGGATGACTAATTATAGGTTAATACCTGAAACCAGACATGAAAACTATCTACATGACCAACTGAAGCAATCTTACACAGGTTCCTTCTCAACTCTCCAGATGCAATCTAACATGGATTCATCCTGAAGCAATATTACACGGGTTCCTTCTCAACTCTCCAAATGCAATCTAACACGGATTCATCCTGAAGTAATCTTACACGGGTTCCTTCTTAACTCTCCAGATGCAATCTAACACGGATTCATCCTGAAGCAATCTTACACGGGTTCCTTCTCAACTTTCCAGATGCAGTCTAACATGGACTCATCCTGAAGCATCCCTACACAAGCTATTTCTAATACATTTCAAGACAAAAGTTAATTTCATCCTCCTTAGCAAGTTACTATGAAGCCTGGAGTTCAACCAGAAAACAACAAACTTTCATATCTCCAGTCTAGAGATAACTCCTCAGTAGAGCCATGGACAACTGAAGTTCCTAAACTCTATTCCCAATAGAGTTTTCCTCAAGCAGAAGAACAACAGAAATCAACATTCCCCAATGGACACCTCCTCAGACAACAGGAACGGGAATTCCCAACAAAGACAACTCTAATGAAGTCAACATCTACTTTGGATGGAATCTTTAAGCCCATCTCTGACAACTTTCCATCATCTCTCCAAATGGCATCTTTAAGCCCATTCCCTACACAACCAACCACCACATCATCGAGTGCAAATTTTTGGGCACTCTAGTATTCAATCATCTTCCACCTTTAAGTCACGAATGGCGGACTCGCCAATCTAACTCTTCAGGTTTAAGAAGAATGAACAGGGGCAGCAGTTGTACCCCAAAATTTGCCCTCTCATTTCTCAAGACATTTTCTCAAAAGTTCAAATTTTAACAAGTATAATTGGGCTTTCAAGCATCAAATTGAATAAGAGCATGCCTACTTTGATTTCACATCCTTCGATTAGGCTTTTGGCCTCTTCCGATGCAAGCTTAGCTTACATCCTTCGACTGAGCATTGGACCCTGGCATGCCTGCTTTGATTCATAAAGAAATTGTTATCTGCATGCAGCCTTCGATTGAGCATTGACCTCTTTCCCGCATGTTTCGAGTCACAAAGTAAGGGGCTCCCACCATGCTAGCGTGCACAAAGAATAATCTTCCCTATGGCTAGCATTCATATTAGTACCCATAGGACATTGGCTATCTTCATACTATCTCTGACTAGGAAAAATATCCCTTTGAAATAACTTGCCTTCGATTCATAAAGCAGTGACCTCCTGCAGGCAAGCTTCGATTGGACAAGGGCTACCTGCATGCAAGCTTCGACTGAGTATTAGTTTCTTCATGCCAGCAGGCACAAGGAAATAGCCTCCTGAAATTTTCCTTCGATTAAGAAGTCATTGTCCTACTTCTTAGTTTACTTTCAATTCACAAGGAAGGAACTCCCCTCATGATCACTTGTATTCCACCCTTGAAAACCTCCAACACACATAGTTGGTGGGCCCTTCGAAGGACATGCACTAGTGGACTTGAAAGGAACACACAGGTGTCCCATTCGAATGATATGCCTTACTAGCCAATTCAAAGAATTACATGTGATCCCTTTGAAGTCGAAGAATACACATAGTCTAATCGAAGGATATGCATTTTTCCCCTTCGAAGGATACACAAAGGGCCCATTTGAAGGACACATATTGTTGTCTGAAGAGGAATCTGGTCAAAGGATGGATCTAGTTGATCAAAATGAAAGAGAAATATTCAAAGATGTTTGCTGGCCCAAAATCCAATATACTGCTAGACTCAAGCCTCCTGCACAAGCACATTCATGTCAAAGGAAGCTTTGACTGGCTAGAATGAAGTCTTTCGATTGGGCTAGTTGGGTAGTGTCGGAGCCAATCTAAGAATAAGGCAAATAGGGACTCAATCGAAAAGGCCATCATGATGAGGCTTGGAGGCATTCGAAGGAGGCAACTTAGGGCCAACCGAAGAGCAAGGTTTGGGGGCATTTGATAGAGCCAAACATGTCTAGGTTCATCCCAAGACCCAAAAGGGTAGGAATCCCTCAAAAATGGAAATATTTTAATGTGTCTGATTTTGCCTTCAAAGCCTAGTTAATGGCGGACCTTTTCCATTTCCATGCACATCACATCCCTATAAATACAGGCCTAAGGAAACATTGCAAAGGGAGGAGAAAAAACGATAGAAAAGAAAGAAACATTCTTGCCACACTCACACCACTAGCCAGACGCTGCATCACACACAATACTTATTACCACGCGAAGGCTGTAAGAAATATACCCAAGCTTCCAAAATTGAAGCATACTTTGCAAGCCATCTCTATCCAAGACAAAGCATCCCATTGGTAACGAGACTTCGACCTTAAATTCATCTCATGTGTAATTTAATTTTGATTTTTGCATGACAGATTAACACTTTTAAGTCATTCGATTTGTATTCAGAGCTAAGGTCCTGGGTTCGACACCCATGTGCACATTTGTTTTTTTATATCTAATGCCTAAGCTGAAGATCTAGCCTAAACAAACCAACATGCACAGGATCAAAGGACCTGGATTCGACACCCAGGTCAGGCTTTTATTGTTGCTAACACTGTTCTTGCAGATTCAGTACCTTCGACAGGCAATCGATCAGACGCTTTCAACAATATCCTTTGCTGGATCAAAAGTAATATACTTCATTGGATCGAAGGATAAAATCCTTTATTGGATCGAAAGCCATCCTTCCCTGAATCGAAAGGCCACGTTTCCCCCTAGATCGAAGGATGACCCTTCGTATTTTTGTTTTTGCTTTTATTCATTTCTTTATTGACTTTATTATTTATATTAACTTTAAATCAAAAAAATCACAAAAAAACATTAGGTTAGTATTTTTTTTAATTAAGTTAATTTTTATAAATAAATTAATTAATTATTTTAACATTTTCTTTAAATTTAAATTAAATATACTTAAGTTTTTATTTTCTTTTATAAATAAAAACAAACAAAAATATTTTTATTCCATAGGATTTTAGACGTTATTTTCAATTCGCGCCCATTTAATTTTATTATTGTATCTGCTTCCCAGTTTGTAATAGTTAAAAACTAGGACTTTTACTTTATTGCTTCATTTTGTTCCCAATTTTGGACATGTAAATACTCCCTCCCCAAAGTATTGTAATAGCGTAGATTTAAATTCCCGCACTTTAAATTCCTGTACATATTAACTGCTTAGATGTATGCCTAATAGGATTACATGACAAGAACATAAATATCAAACGTTAGCAAACCTAACATCAAAGACAAAAATAATTGAAAACAAATACACTTGCACATATAAACCTCTAGGGTATTCCCACTTTGGTTTCCTTTGGAAACAGTCACATCTCTCGAAACGTGAGAGATTTTAGTGGTACCCTCCGGTTTAAAGATTATAAGTCCCTCGATGAGCCTCTCGATGTTGCCTCAGTATGATCTTAAAAACCCTAGGGTAGTTACTAAAGTTTCTTTCCCAGTTTCCTTTGTGACTGTAAAAGCGTCCTTTCGAATGTCCCTCAAACATCCAACGACTAGGGCTACCTACTCACTAATAGTAGGATAGCACTGTTTAAAGGAAAAGAGGAAAAGAATAACATTTCAAGTAAAGTAGATATTTGTTAGATGCTTGCTCAAATAATTTTTACACTTACACAAAACTTCTTTCAAAAAAAATTTCAAATACTTTGTATACGTTCTCTACCATTCCGAGAAATATTACAAAGTTCTCTGCACTAAGGCGCTTTCAAAATAATTTTTTGAAACACACAAAGCACAAGGTATTTCAAAATGAGTTAAGCATCTAAGAGCCCATAGATAACTATGGATGGAAAAGGTGCTAACACCTTCCCTTTCTATAATCTACCCCCCTTACTCAGAAATAATCTCGAAAGGTCTTTTTCTGTTCTTTTCACCCTTTCCTTTGTTGGATAAAAGAAAAGTCGGTGATGGCTCTTGCTTACCGCAACATTTGCGAATACAAATGCAAAACCAGTATAACAGTCAGTTCTCCCACCGTACCACACTTCTGAATCTTACAATTGCAGATAATGATCGTTCCAAACTCTCAAACCTTCCTTATACCAAACTTACACATTGGACCCCTAATATGGTCTTCCACTATTGTCCTCACTTATTCTTCCAAAATGACTACTTTACCCTTATCACCTCTTAATACCAATATTATTCTATTTTACTAATTAAAATAATTCTAATAAATTATTCCAATTATTCTAAATCATCTAAAATCTTCTTAATTCCCAATAATCCCTATAACACATGAACATCACATAACCATCATAATCATCAAAACAACAAAGAACATCATAATTACTCATCATAACAAACTAAGAATTTAAATAAATAACTTAATTAATTTGGGGTGTTACACTTATGTTCACCATGTTTGGTAAAGGTTAGAAGTTGGAATTGAGGGTACAACATGGAAGATATGGTAATTAGGAAGAGGTGTGGCCCTTATTAGTTTTACCAGGCCCTCTGATAGGTTTCACTGTATTGTCCAAAAATAAAACAGGTGTGTGTTCCCCTACAAGGGAAAAGAGACTCAGATACCCTAGTATGTATATTTTACGAACATGATAAGAGCTAGCTCACAGAGGAAAGTAGCTCTCTATATTAGTTTTTGAGGTTGTTTAGGGGACTAACTCAAGAGAGGTGCGAGGCCCTACTGTTGGCCGACGTTGTTAAGTCGTAAACGGGCGGTTCAAGTGATGTTTCTAAGGTTACTTGAGGCGGAATGCTCTATAAGTGTTGTTTGGATGTGTCTAAAAACTATTGAGGCTCAACTTTTGAATTTATAAAATAGGGTTATTTCCCTTAAATTTTACAATGCACTTTTGAAGAAGCATTTCAGTCAAGTCATACTTAAAGAGGCTCAAAAGATAAAGTTACTTAGATGGTTTCAGAGAATGCAGAACTAAAAAGGGCTTCATCAAGAGACTCTTCTTCGAGATTAAAAGAAAATTTCTCTCATACTTGGTCGGGTGTGCTCTAAGTATGAGGTATAAATTACTATTATCAGTGTTTAAAGATTTGAAAATTGCATCACTAAAATTCAGGATAAACCCGGGTGTAGCTCTAGAGACCGAGGGTCTAAATGCTTGTAAAGGCATAGTAGAGCGTAAGATTGAATTAATGTTGCTTTATGTTTGCCTCTGAGGTCTGTTTATGAGATTCTTTATTTTTTTTAATTTTAATATCATTTTGTGAGTATGATTTTGGTGTAGCTTATTTCTTTGAATGTTTTACTTTGTGAATAATTGAGATATGTCGTCTTAGTACACCTTTTCTTGGTGGGAACATATTTCCCGATTGAAACTGTTACTATGGAAATTGTTTATCGTTTCTTTCTAGGTTAGCATTCTTCAATATGTACGTTAATGGTTAAGAGGTACCCTTTGGTGATCTTTCAATCCATGTTTTGACCTTTGTTTAAAAGTAGACCACTAATGGCTGACAAATCTTGTTTCTGGTGGCAAACCAATAGGTGAGTTTCTCCTGCCATGCCATCGCAGGTGACTTTTGTTTACTATTTCTTTAGTGAAAAGTGATGTTCTTTTCTCATTATTATCTTTGTAGAATATTTCCTTTGTATTTTTAGAAGTGAGATCCTCCTACCAAGATAGGTGGATGCCACTTGGAGAAAAAAGTAAATGGCATCCACCTATCTTAGTAGGAGGATCTCACTTCTCAAAATACAAAGGAAATATTATAAAAAGATAATAATGATTAAAGAACATCACTTTTAGCAAAAGAAATAGTAAACAATAGTCACCTGCAATGGCAGGAGAAACTCACCTATTGGTCAAATGTGGTGTTTGACCCATTGAAACCGTCAAGGTCACTCTCTTCGTAGGAATGAGATTACTTTGAGTCAAATGTAGGTTTTCTAAAAGGTTAGGGTACATTATGTAACTTTTAGCTAGAATTTTGATGCCTACGGGAACTTGATGTATCAAGGAAAGGTTGAAAGCGTGTTTAAAGAGTTAATTTGAGTTAGTAGTGTTTTCAACTAGAAAAGCCTTGGAAAGACTTCGAAGAGAGCTAACTGAAGGAGTTTTTATTTCTTAAATATGATACAGATTTGGGACTTAATATGTTTTTTGAGAAATTTGATGGCTATTTCGACGAAGGGATTTGAAACAAGGCCAAGTAAATATTTTTTGGCCTTATCCGTTCTTGAAGGAAGCGTGGGAGATTTTGAAGGGCGAAGTGCATGCAAGCGAGTGTTGCACCCCAAAATTCGCCCTCTTCAGTCTAAACCTAATTGGATTATTTTTATCTAACATACTCATGCGTACATATCATCGATTCCATGGTTATGGGATCAAGGCATTTATCTACGTCAAACTACAAAAACAATTGTTTCGTCAGGCAGTACAACAAAGCAGTAACTCAAAGTTTTTGAGATTCAAGTGCACTCCGTATATTTTTACTATCTACTCAATTATCAATTAATCAATTCATCATCATGCCAAGCTCTCGTGTGTTCAATCAAGCTTTGAATTGTAGAGAAAGTAAAGTGTTTCAATCGATTTGAGATAGTGCAGACAGAAATTCCGCATTTTGCGGTATGAAGTTAAAATTTGTAACTTCTGATGGGAAAAAGTTTTGGGAATGGTTCTTCATGCAATAGAACCATATTTTTATCTTCTTCAATTCATCTGTTCAGGCCTAAGGCTAATCTTTTTAAGAAATATCTTCAAAAGTGCAAATACCATGAAATCATGTTATACAATGGAATTGATGGTCAATTGTTTGTTTGGATGTTCAAAATTTCGTAACTTCTGACTGGAAAATCAATTTTTAGTGTCTCTTATGGAATTTTAACTGGCTTGTTATTTTCTTCGACTCTTATGTTTGGGTTGGAAGCTGATTCGGTGGGGAAGACTTCCAAAAAGTCAAATTACCTAAGACTGGTACCTTGAAACACTATGTTGATCTACTATTTTTCAAATGTTCAAAAATTCATAACTTTCTCCTGGTTCAATTTTTTTGAATGGTTATTTGGGCATAAAATACTTCTTGGTGTTGTCCTCACTTCGTATGTTCGGGTTAGAAGTTAATTCTTTGGAGAATATCTCCGAAATTGCAAGAATACGGTGAAAATCACATACTAAAGCTGGTTAACTGTCGCACGATATTGCAAAAATAATAACTTTCTTTCATCTTATCGAGACTATTCTTTCGGCACGGTGTCAAAAATTGTGTTAGCTACAAGTTTGCTTCAGGGCCCGAGTTCGGAATACGCTTATAAGACTTCGGTTTATGGCTTGTTTCCAAAGTCGTAAACCGAAATAAGATGAAAAATTTGCACATAGGGTTTTTTGTCTCAAGTTTCTCGCCATTGTAAAATACATAACTTTCTTGATTTTTATAATATCAAGGAAATTCATTCGACACTGCGTCACAAATTTCGTCATCGACATTTTTGTTTCAGGTTGCACGTCAGGATTATGCACCAAAACTGATGAGCTTGTGGGTTGTTCTCGCATCATACACCGAAAAAAGCTGAAAATTCTGCATTATTCACAAAAAATAAGGGAGTTTTCATTTTTTACCATTTCCCAAACATGGTCTTAGCTCACCTCTATAAATTGTTTCAATGCAATTTCATAATCACCTTTTTCCATTCTACACAAAACTATCTCAAGTTCTCTCTTCTCTTTCAAGAAAAAAGTTGCAAAAAGTCACAAACTTCCTCCGTCTCAAGAATGCCACCAACGGATTCACTCTCTTCCTCCCCTTACCTCCGCTCATCACTCTCCTGGCCGACCTCTCCCCGGTCCTCTCTGTCTCGCGTCGATCGCCCTCATCGCACTGGCCTCCCTCATACAACTCTTCCCTCTGTTTCGATCACCTTCCCGACCGACATACTCCCTCCTCCATGAACGATTTATGGCCATCTCCTTTTCATTTCGGTAAGATTTTGATCTTGAAGTATTTACTAATTGATGATAATGATAATTTATTCATGATGTAGTTGTTTTATTTGAGTTAATTGTTGAATTAATTCAAATTTGTGTTGTTTATCATAAATTGAATCTTGAATTATGAAGAATATGTGCTTATTGGAAATAAGTGATTATGTGATTTGACCTTAATTGATTTTTTGAGATTTAATTGATTCTTGAAGCTTGATGATGAATAAGTACGAAATCGGTTAATTTAATTGTTGTTGATTTTTGAGATCTACGCATCGAAATTAATTGTTCAATTGTGTTATAATTTATGAGTTGTAATTTGTTTCTGATTTGATACTTGTTGAAATTTGTTTAAATTCATGAATCGGAATAAAATTTCAAAGTATTTACTTGTCTTCGACGCGTAATTAATTTTGGTTTTGATACTTGGAATTGTTGCTACCGGCACCGATTTCTTTGAAACAAATTATTTGTGAATTCCGCTTGATTGTTCATGTGTCAATGTTTGGCTTTTGTGCCTTGAAACTTTATTTTCTAACCGATTTTAGCAAGTATCGATACATATTTCATGGCTGATCGGAGCTCACAAATGTGTTGCAATTTCAGTTTTAGTTGTTGTTCGATGCGTAGTTGACTTCGTGTTGGTAATTGGTTGACATCGGAATCGATTTTGGTTGTTTTTAAACCAACTTTTTATACACTTCATGTGTTAATTTAATGTTGTCTGGAATTTGATTTCGCGTGTACCTTGTAATTTAATTCCAAATTAATGCATGTTTGAGCTTGTTAGCTTGTTTGGTGGTTATCGGTACCGAGTTTGATTAGTTTTATTCCTCCTTTTTGTGTGTTCTCATATGTTAATGTGTTGCTTCTCAGAGATTTATTTTAATGTTTCAATGCATGTTTGCATCTTATTTCTTCATGATTCAATATTGATTTAATTTTTGATGTTAATACTTGATTTTGTTTATGCCTCCTTGTTATTTATAACTCTTTTGTTGACTTGTGAAAGGCATTTCAAGAGATATTTCAATCATTTAACTAATCATTAGTTATTCGATTGAAAAGCATTTTATTCCACTTTCTTGGTGGATTCGAGTTTACTTCTGACGTGCTTGATTCTCAATCTATGAGATATATACATTGCTTGTGTTTTTGTCTGGATGTGTATTTTTATGCAGGTTCATTGATGTCATGAGGATGTGTGTGATACACTTCACATGTGATTTATTTTCACATTGTTGATGCTTTGGCGCCTATTCCGAGCACCTGATTCTGATTATTTTGTTTTTTTATGCTAGCTTGCACGAAGACTGTTGGATTTATTTTGCTTTGATATGGACTTATTGTTTGTTTGGTATTGTTTATGATTCTAGTTTTGATTTTTCATTGTATTTTATTTTCCTTTCCATGAGAAGTAGGAATAGAGATGCAAGACTGGGAGTCCTTACTTTATCTGGATAAATTTGTTTAAAGTCCTCAAAGAAAACAATGTTTGTTTTGTTAGAAGTAATCAATAAGAGGCAATGTTTGTGTTTGTCTATGTGCAAAATTCCTCAAAGAAGGAAAATCCAACTCCCCTTCCATTTCCCTTTTACTTTGTGCTTGCTATCGAATCAATAAGTGGAGCAAAGGGTTCACAATCGGCCCCCACACTTTCTAGTTCGTGTCGTTCTTATCTCACGTCATATGTTAAGGCTTTGAACTGTGCTTATTCATGTCCATTGAGTCAAATAAAGTGGAAAATGGTTCATAACAAATCCCCACACTTTGTCAATCGTTTTGATGATGTTATCTCACATTGCTCGATGTTGATGCTTCAAGTTATTACTCGATATCAGTGCTTGAGAAAATCAAGTGGAAAGAGTTTCTTACTCCCACTTTGAAATCTATTAGAATCATTGTTTATTTCTAGCTTACACTTGATTGTTTGTTTTGGTTTTGGTTTAACTTTGTTTGATTGCACTTGTGTTTGTGCTTTTCCCTTTAGGCTTTTACATGTTCCCTTAGGATGCACTCGTTTCGTTTCCGAATCGAGTTAGACATTAGGATTGTAATACATGCATGCTAACTTAGGTAGATGTTTCCCTTTGTTACCCAAATCTTAAGATCACCATTTCATGAAAACTATAGGATTTTTAGTCTCCCTTATACTTTTTCATTCTCCTTTTACATTCTTAAACTAAAACTCTCTATTTATTTTCTCAAATTTCAAAACACTCTAACATTATTAAACCCTTTTTCAAGGTAAAAAACACCAACCAATGCAAACCTTTTTGTCTTTAGACTTTTTCTTTTAAAACCTTTTCAAAAAGGACATGCTTTGATAGCATCGTTCATAAAAAACATGCAACCAACAAAAACTTTTAAGGTGAACTACGGGTGCCTTGATCCCCATTGCACAGACGGTGGTACGTGGGCACAAAGGTTCGCAACCGAGGTAGGCACGACTAATAAAACTTTTTCTTTTTGTATATAATCCTTTCCATCCATGCATTCCCTTTACAACCTAGCTTTAGATTTAAACACACTCTTTAGATTAGACAACAAGAGTGTATCCCATGGAGTACCACAGACGTGAGGGGTGCTAATACCTTCCCCTTGCATAATCAACTCCCTTACTTGTTCTCTTGGTCGTGAGACCTTGATTTCACCCTTTTGAGGTTTTCTTCGATGTTTTCCTTTCCCTTCCTGTGGGATAAATAAATGCCTGATGGAGACTTTATTGTTTATTTGAGAGATTTTACTTTCTCGGGTTGCTTCAGCGAGAACGTGTCATTCCCTGGAGACAAGACCATTCATTACATTTATTTTGATTCTAGTATAAATATGAGTCTTAGGATTGGAACTTAGTGTGTTGACATAACTACAGAAATACTCAAAATACTTAAAGTATCCGAGCAAAGTGAGAAATGAGTGATTGAGTGTTATATATGTATTTAAACACCACTTTTATTTTTTGCAAAGTATTTTTCATTAAGTTTATGTCTCGCGTTTTTGCATGTCGAAAACCTTTATTTATTCCAACATTTACTTGCAATCCTGCATTTACTTTAAAGATTTTGACCAAGTCTAAATTGTTATTGTTTACATAGAAAATCACATAACAATTCAACAAACTTTTTGCACTTGAGTCCTAGGATTAATCTAGTCGATCCTGCAAGTAACCTTTTAGAAGAATAATGCTTGTTTGCCAAATTTCACGGTGAACACTAAAATCCCAGTTTTGAATTATTATTTTATTTCATTGTTTATAATTTATTTGTATTTTAATTTAACTATTATGTGTGATAATTTAATTAATTTGGATGACGGGGGTGTGTGACATTGAGATAGGGATGTTGAGAAAGAGTAGAAGTTGGTTGAATAATTTGGAATTATTTAAAATTGTTTTAATATTTAAATAAGAGTAGATTATTTGATATATTTAATTATAATGAGAAAATAGGGGTATTTGATAGAATATTTGATTATTAGATTTAAAAGTTAAAATAAAATAGAAATTTAAAGAAAATGGAAAAGTAGAGATTTGGGGAGTAAGTGAGGATAGAATAGAGAAAACTAAATTAGGGATTTTTGTTATTATAAAAAGATTAGTTGAGAGAATTGGAGGATTTTGGTCAGTACGTGAAAACAATGTTGGAGAAAAAGAGTCTAGAGAGAGAAAAGGCTAGGGCTTTGAGGAAGAAGAAGGAAACCACCATTGTTGATAAGCTTTTACATGAGCGTCGTACAAATACTCAAGAGTAGAGACGCTACTATGAATGAAAGCTAGCTTATGTAGCTATTTCTTTTAGTTCCTTGTCTTAGTTTTTCCTGGACCGCCCTTTTTGGTTATCAATCCACCGAGATGCCCCTTTTTGCCTAAGTTTCCCGTTTAGGGTTTGAACTCAACGAGCTTTTTATATGTAGTATTTTTGACTGCGTTAGAGTTCGTCGAATGTGGCAGTTCTTCCCCATCCATTGTTGTGAGGGTAAGACCACCACCCGAATATGTTGTTTTAATCACATATGGACCTTCGTACTTGGGTGTCCATTTACCATGTGAATCAAGGCAAGGTAGTATAATCTTCTCCAAATATCCTTCTTTGAACAATCAAGGACAAACTTTCTTGTCAAATGCCTTCTTCATCCGCTTTTGGTATAATTGACTGTGGCACAGAGCTGTCAAGCATTTTTATTCAATAAGGTTAAGCTGATCAAGTCGTGCATGAACCCACTTTGCTTCTTTGATCTCTATTTCCATTAGAACTTGTAGTGATGGAATCTCTACTTCAATAGGGAGTACTACCTCCATGCCATATACTAGAGAGAAAGGAGTTTCAACTGTTGACGTACGTACGGAAGTACGGTAGCCATGTAGAGCGAAGGGGAGCATTTCATGCCATTCTTTGTATGTCTTCACCATTTTTTGAATGATTTTCTTGATATTCTTATTGGCAGCTTCCACGGCCCCATTCATCTTCGGTCGATATGGTGAGGAATTATGATGTTCAATCTTGAAATCATCGCATAAATCTTTCATCATTTTGTTGTTCAAGTTGTACCCATTGTCTATAATAATCCTATTAGGGACCCTGTATCTACATATAAGATTCTTCTTGATGAACCGGGTAACCACTTGTCTTGTTACGTTTACGTAGGACGCAACTTCCACCTATTTGGTGAAGTAATCGGCGGCAACTAGTATGAACTGGTGTATGTTAGAGGACTTTGGTTCGATCATTCATATCATATCAATTCCCACATCGAAAATTACCAAGGATAACTTAGAACATTCAGAGGAGTCGGTGGCACATGCATTTTGTCAGCGTAGATTTGGCATTTGTGACATGTCTTTGTATAATGGTAGCAATTTGTTTCCATCTTCAACCAATAATAACTTGCTCGCAAGATCTTTATAGCCATGGCATGTCCATTTGTATGAGTTCTAAAAGTGCCTTCATGGATGTCTCTCATAAGTGCATCTGCTTCATGTTTCTCCATGCATCTGAGCAACACCATATCGTAGTTTCTTTTGTACAACATGTCACCATTTAGAAAGAACTTTGAAGCTAGCTTTCATAGATTTTGCTTGTCAATCATAGAGGCATTTTATGGATATTATTGCTTCTTGGGTTACCTCTTGATGTCATAGAACCAAGGCTTGTTATCTGGTCCTTCTTCAATGGCAAGGCAATGTGCAGGGTTTTTCAAAATGTTTGATTGTAATGCACGGTTCATGATTTGGCCAAGTTACTTTGAACATGGCTGATAAAGTTTCCAAGGCATTTACCATATGATTTTCTTTACGAGAAATGTAAGTGAAGGTAATCTCAGTAAATTTTGTAGCTAGCTTCGAAACATGATTCTGATATGGAATCAGTTTGGAATGTTATGTGTCTCATTCGCTGTGGACTTGGTATATGACTAATGTTGAGTCTCTGTACGCCTCGAGGTGTTTTATTCTTAGATTAATGGCAGCTTCTAGACTCAAGATACAAGCTTCGTATTCAACGATATTGTTGGTGAAATCAAAACATAACCTTGTAGTGTAAGGTTTGTGAAAATTCTTTGGAGAAGTCAACACTTCCCCGATACCATGCCCTGGCACATTTGAAGCAGCGCCAAACATGAGTGTCTAACGTGCCCCTAGTTCAGGTCCTTCGTTGGGTCCTAGTATTTCATAGTCACCTATAACCATGACATCTTTGTCTAGAAATTTGAACGTCATTAGTTGATATTCTGGAAACGACTGATGAGATAGGTGGTCAGCGAGTATACTATCTTTGATGGCCTTTTGAGTAACATACTGGATTTCATACTCGGATAATAACATCTGCCATCGTGCTACTCTTCATGTAAGAGCTGGTTTTTTGAACACATACTTCAAAGGATCAATTCTTTCTATTAACCATGTGGTGTGAGTTAATATGCACTGCCTTAATCATTTAGTAGACGAAGCCAGAGCACAAAAACTCTTCTCGAGAAGTGAGTACCTTGTTTCGTAGTCAATGAATTTCATGTTAGGGTAGTAGATCGTATGCTATTTTCTACCCGTCTCATCATGTTGCCCCAATACACATCCCATGGATCCTTCAAGCACCGTGAAGTACATGATAAGTGGTCTTCCAGGTACTGGTGGAATCAAGATTGGTGGCTCTTGTAAATATTGTTTTATTGTCTCGAAGGTTGTCTGACGATCATCATTACACACCACTATTTGATATTTTCAAAGTAATTTGAATATAGGCTCGCATGTAGCAGTTAGGTGTGATATGAACCTCGAGATGTAATTCAATCGTCCTAAGAAACCACAAACCTATTTTTCTATTCTTGGAGCTGGCATTTCTTGTATGGCCTTCACCTTGTCGGGATCTACCTCAATACCATGCTGACTTACAATCAAACCCAATAACTTGCCTGACCTGACACCAAATGTACACTTGTTCAGATTCAACCTTAGTTTGAACTTTCGCAGATGCTCGAATAACTTTTGTAAATGTATGACGTGATCCTCTTCTATATGAGATTTTGTAATCATATCATCTACGTATACCTCAAATTCTTTGTGGATCATATCATGAAATAGTGTGACCATAGCTCGTTGATAGGTTGCCCCTGCGTTCTTTAGACCGAAAGGAATTACCTTGTAACAGAAAGTGCCCCAAGGAGTCATGAAAGTAGTCTTTTCCATATCCCCAGGTGCCACTTTGATCTGATTATAACCTGAGAAACCATCCATGAATGAGAATACCAAAGTTTGAGATGTATTATCTACCAAAAAATCTATGTGAGGTAACGGGAAATATTCTTTGGGACTTTCTTTGTTCAGATCCCGATAATCTACACATATGTGTACTTTGTCGTCCTTCTTGGACATTGGCACGATGTTATCTATCCAAGGTGGGTAAGCTACTACCGCTAAGAACCTTGCATCAAATTGTTTAAGGACCTCTTCTCGAATCTTGTTAGACATGTCTGGACGAGTTCTTCTGAGCTTCTTCCTAACCGGAGAACAACCTTCATTGAGAGGTAGTCTATGCACCACAATATTTGTATCCAATCATAGCATATCTCTATAAGACCAGGAAAATATATCAACATATTCATGTAAAATCTTGATGAGACTTTTTTTGACGCTTTCCTCCAATGTTGCCCCTAGCTTGATCTCTTTTGGATCTTCCTTGTGCCAAGGTTGATGGTCTCAATAGATTCCTGGTATGGTTGTATATTGTCAGATTTTTGCTCTAATCCCCTTTCCAATTCTTCGGAGAGTTCAAAATCTTCATCATATTCCTCTTCTGCTTGGTTGATGGGTGCATCACAATTATATCGGATAGCAGCAGTAACATTATCGGTGGTTTTAGGCATGAATCTGCATATTTATCATGTTTTGGTGCAGCTTTAGTATGTGAATTTGGAAAATGCATATGAAGAAAAGTATTGTCATTTTAAAACATAAGGGATCAATGCAAGAGAAAGACATGGATATTAATTTAATGCAAAATGTAACTCTTATTAATTGAAAATATTGTTTGAAACAAATGGGGGGCCCTTACAAGCTACCCCTATGCCTCGGGCGTGACATAGGTTCTTTTAAAAACAAGAAAAATTATTTTGGAAAGATAAATATCTCTGGAATCTCCACGGCTATCCAATTCTTGAGTTCTTTTCCTTGAGCACACTCACAGATGAAATCAGATGCTCTCTTGATGTTGCTCTTATTATATATCATTGCTACTTGTCTACCATGCTCCACTCCTTTATTGGTGAAAGTTTTCTGGATAGGAGGAAATTGCGCCTTGCCTTTCAGAATAGCCTTTGACGATTCGTAGCCTTAACCAAAATGATTTTTATTCTCGTGTATCTACATAGTTTTACTCCAACCTTTTGAGGTACCATCTTCTATAGCTTCTTGTAAATCTCTCCACAGAGTCACCGTAGGTTTCTTGATTTTATCCACTGGTAGGGTTACCATTGAAGCAACCTCTAAGACTTGAAATGGTGTTGCTGTGAAATCTTCATCCACACTGATATATCTGTAGGACTCTATGTGACTTACAAAGATGTCCTCTTCACCGTTGATTATTACCAACCTTCCTTCAATGAGGAACTTCAACTTCTGATGTAGAGTTGAAGTAACAGCCCCTCCTACATGAATCAAAGGTCGTCCGAGGAAACATGTATATGTTGGCTCTATATCCATTACTTGAAAGGTAATATAAAAAATACGCGGACTGATCTTGACAGGAATATTCACTTCTCAAAACATTGTACTCTGAGAACCATCAAAAGCTTAAATTATCGTAGAACTTGGCCTTATAACAACATCATCTAGTGTTAATTTCATTAAGCTGGATTTTGGTAACACATAGAGAGAGAGAGAGAGAGAGAGCAGAACCAGTATCAGTGAGTACTCAGGATAGGTTAGTAGTACCTATCTGAATGGAAATGTGCAACTCCTAGTTGTGAGCTCTACCTTGTGGAAGCAACTCATTATCATTAAAGCCTAGATATGATCTAGATGTTAGGTTTCATACGACCTTGTCAAACTGTTTAACTGTAGTCTCCTTTGCAACATGAGCGGAACTTAGAATCTTTATCAAAGAATCTCTATGTGCTTCTGAATTGATAAGCAATGAGATTATTAAAATTTTGGTCGAGGTTTAGTGTAGTTGATCCACCACCCTATAATCACTTTTCTTGATTATTTTCAAGAATACTTCCACCTCTAGGTCAGTAAAATTCTTGCTTGGAGGTTCTTGTTCTTGACTTGCTTCTACCACAGCTTATCCCTTATCCTTAACCATATCATCATCATCCTTTTGTTGTTCGGGACCATAGATTCGACCGCTTCGGATCATGCCCCATGTTCCTACTATATAATTATACGCTCTTGACTTCTTGATGCTTTAAATTCTTGTTTTAAACCATTAACATGGGCAGTAGTATCATAACTCCATGGTATGATTTTGTTGTTTTCATATGGTGTGGGGGATGGACCCCTAATTACAATTGTAGTCATCGGGACTACTGGTATCCTCAGAGTCTGTCATGGAATTGTTACTAGTGTTTCTGTTGACTCTCCCCAAGGGATCACAAGAGTTTTCTTAGAAGGATTCGGCCATTGGCAAGGAGTTACCAATGGCTTCTTTGTATTTCCATCCATTGCAGCTACGTATTCTTCCTCAGGGTATTGTCTGAATTGGACTATCCGTTGATCCACCAATTTCTGTAACATCTTCTCAAAAGTTTTATTGTGTTCCAGGAGAAACCCACATTCAAACAAATACTCTTTTAAGATATCTATCGGAGCTTTTACTCGTGTGGCTTCCCTAAAGTCAGTGACCATCTCAATTGCATTCACAGTTGGTCCACCATGCGGAGGAATGGGATTTGTCTTGATGTTCGACTTGTCAAAAGTGATATCCTGAGAATCCAATAAATCTTGATTCTTATGTCTGAAGGCCCAACATTTTTCTTTGGTATGCCCCAGAGATTTGGCATGATATTCACACCTGGCATTTAAGTAAGTGCCCCTATTGGAGAAGCTAATGGCTTTAGCTTCACCAAAGATGCTTTGAATAAGTGCTGCAGTAATTGACTGTGAGGCATATGGAGAGGATCAAATCTTCTCGGAGGCCTTTCAAACCTATTTTGTTGTTGTTCTCGTGGAATTACCAATGGTTTCTTGCTCTTCGATGTGATGCCACAACATTAATTTATCCTTCCTTCTTTTTCGAGAAGTTAGGAACATGTCTCGTTGAATTGAAAGGGGTACTGGATGATGCCCCTTGTATCTTGCCACTTTTTATGCCTGCTTCAATCCTTTCACCAATAGTTACCAAATCAGAAAATCCAGAAGAGACGCTTCCTAGCATCTTATCATAGTACAAACCTTGTAAAGCACCCATGAATATATCGACCAAAACTTTTTCTAGGAGTGGTGGTTATACATTGGCTTCCATTTCTCTCCACCTTTGAGAATACTCTTTGAAAGACTCATCCTTTATTTTTAGATAAGTTTTGGAGTTGTATACAGTTAGGAGCCATGTACAAATTGAAATTGTATTGTCTTAGGAAAGTGTTCACAAGATCTACCCATGTTTGGATATGGACTCGCTCCAATTTCATATACCAATCTAGAGATGCCCCACTCAAACTGTCTTGAAAACAATGGATCATCAACTTCTGATCTTGAGCATAGGCATGCATTTTTCTGCAATACATGCGTAGATAGTTCATCGGCCATGTGAGACCCTTATATTTTCCAAATCAAGTACTTTGAATTTTTGAGGGATCACCACATATGGAATTAGACCCATTTCGAAAGCATCAACGTCGAAAGCATCATAACCCTCCACAACCTTCAACCTTTCTTCCATAGCTTTAAACTGAGTAATCGCCATGGTATTTTCAGCAACATTAGTATGGGTAGTTCTTTGAGGTATTTGGTTGACGTCTTCCAAGTCGTTGTCTCCATATTAGATCTATGTAGTTGTCCACATTGTTGATCAGAATTTGCAAAGTATGGGATCCCCCTACCTTCGGTGGAGGTGGGACAAACCCTTCAGTATCAACTTGTCTGGCCTCTTGTTGTGCTACAATTGACTTTAGAGATCCTGACTCTAGTCCTTTTCTTGGTTGGTGACCGCTCGATGCACCAGTAGTTTGGGCTACTTCTTCAAAGGCTACCCTTGGGATCTGATCTTGTCTCTCAATGATGTCCTTCAAGGCTAGAAGAACTTGACTCATGTCTCCTTTCATTGAGTCGATATTTGCCTTCACTTGCTCCAAATCTTCCCTGAAGGCAGCTTGATTCTCTTCGATTTGTTCCATCACTTTCTTTTGATGGGCTCTTGTTTGATATGGTGGTCGGAGAGGCGGTGCTTTTTTACCAATGATTTAATTGGAGAATGATTTTTAAAAATGATAAGTTTTTGCATGAAGTGTGAAATGTGATGCTTGTGAATGCATGGATGCGTATGAATATTCTAAGAGTTTATTTTTTTAATGTCTTATCCACTTGGATTTTTCTTTCATATTCTTATTTTGTATATATACTTTTTATTAGGTTTTGCTTTTTATTGCTGAGCATCTCAAAAATAAATACACAAACAGGATATGGAAACAAAGTACTTTTATTGAAATAACAATTTTCCTCATAATTTAATACAATTCAGATATTGAAAAATATTCGAACCAAAACATCAAAATTTAATTGCTGAAAGAAATAATAAAGGGAAAAACATCAATCTTCTAAGTGATCTTGCGGATATTTCTCTCAAACCATCAACGATTTTCCTATAAAGATTGAGGAAGTCTTCAACATCTTTCGGGAGAGGGTCCATCACATTTTATGCACCTCTCAAACTTCTAAGGATGTCACCAATGAGATTTTTGGCTAAGAAGGCGAGTCTTGCATGCTTGTCTTTGTAGAATCGATATTCTTGGTAGAGGTCTGGAATTATCTTATGATTATCCTTTCCTGCTTTTGTGATCTTTGCATACTTCTCTTCCCAATATAATTTTTCAGCCCTCATCTTCGTATAGAGTCTCCATTGTATGAGGAAATTCTTTCAGAGTTCTTCTAACTCATGACAAACTTGCTCACATTCACCAGTCTTTTAGGCGAGCAGTCTTTCTTCCCTCATCCTTATGAGACGTTCTCCTATGTCTGATTCTTGGCTATCTTGGAGTCTCACAGTAAGATATTTAATTTGATCTTCTTGATCAAGAGAATCTTATGCCAAACTTTGAATTTGAGACCTCAAGTTCTCTTTCATCTCCTTTTTGTCTTGTATCGCCTTTTCATATCACTTACTTAGCTTCCCGATTTCCCTAGCACCATCCTCCAAACTTTGGTTGTGGGAATCCAAGTTGAAGGTAGCACTCAATAATCCTTCAGTTGATCGTTTCCGCTTAAGACTCTCATTTCCAAATGCTTCAAGGTCTTTCTAAACCTGTTAGTCTTTTGATTTAAGCTTGCATTGCATCTGTTTTTTTCCCTAAGAGAGGTTATGAAGGCTAAGCTCCAATTCCTCTTTCTCCTTTTGAGCTTGATCTAAGGCTTTCTTCAAGTTGTCTATCTCTTCTAAGGACATAGAAAGGGGATATGGGACATCTGGCTTGTACTCAGGATCAATTTCAAATGGTAGTTTAGCAACTTGTGCCCTATCCAAAACCCATTAAGTTTAAGGTTCCCTCGCCACAACATTCTTCCTTTTGGCCTTTCTTTTGTTAACCTTATTCCAATCTCGAATAATCTTGTTCATCAACTCTCGGTCATTTTTACACATGTCATGAACAATCAATTGTTGAAGTTGTTCATCAGAAGGTTTATCCTCTAAAGGGTACCTGTGATATGGTGGGAGAACTGACTTGGTTGTTTTGCGTTTGATCGCAAATGTTATGGTTAGCAAGAGTCGCCACCTACTTTTCTTTTATCCAAAAGGAAAGGCTGAAAAGAACAGGAAAGACCTTTAAGATATATTCTTGAGTTCGGGTGGTAGATTATGAAAAGGGAAGGTATTAGCACCATTTTCATTCATGGTTTTCCATGGGCTCTTAGTTACTTTCTAGATCACTTGCTTTTGTTTGAAAGTGTGCTTTGTCTGGTTTTTGAAAGTATTTTGTGAAGATGCCATTGTTTAGGCAAACTTTGTAATGACTCTCGTTCGTAAGAATGTATACAAAGTGTTTGATCTTTTGAAAATGTTTTCAAGTTTGAAAAATGTTCTTGAAAGTGTTGGTGTTTGTTTTGAAAATAGCAAGGATGTTTTTGTTTTGAAATTGAGCAAGTAACTAGGAACATTCTACCTACTCAAAAGTCTTTCATATTCATTTCCTCTTTCCTTTGACAATGTTATCTTACCGTTGATTTAGTAAGTAACCCTATCTTTGGATGTAAAAGGGACGGGTGTGGGTCATCGTATAACCATGATTAGCAATGTTGTAAGATATCTTAGCATTTTCTTTAGAGACTAAGATCATTTTGAAAGGCAACATTGATAGCGTCATCGAGGGACTATGATCTTGTATTTTTTGCTTGTTTTTGCTAAGATACCTCACATGCATAATATGGTAATTTTTGTAAGGAAACAAGTGGAATTACCCTAACGGTGTAAGTGTGCAAATGTTTTTTATTTACATGCTTGTTTATCTTGAATTAGGGTTATCTACTTGTTGGTTTTATCTTTCCATACAAACCCTAATTACTAACATTATATGAAAACGATAAATTGCGGAAAGTAAAATTACTACGCTATTAAATCACTTGGGGATGGGGGATATAAATTTACAAATGGGGATGACAAGTAAAGTAAACCCTAATTACTATTACAAGACTTTGACAATTACATAATTTATAATGCATAAATAGTAGAATATGCAAGAAGATGTAAAGTGAGAGAAATTGTTTTTTAGGGTTTTTTATAGGAAATGTTTTGTAATTAATTTCATTGAAGAAAAACCTAAGTCTAAGTTAACTTAAAAAAAACTAATTGTTTAGGAAAATGTTTTTGATGTTTCATTTGAAAACAATGGTTTTATAAAGTTAGGTCATTTCCAAGCAATATAATATGTCCAAAATAAACTCAAAAATCTCAAAAATCAAGAAATTTGGTGCCCGAGCTGACACGGGCCGTGTCAGTGGACACAAGCACCCGTGTCAGGACCTGTCCATGACTTTTCTGCATTTTTTGGTTCCATCCAACCTGACACGGCCGTGTCACGTGACACGGGCGCCCGTGTCAGCCCTTGTCCATCTTTTTTCCGTTCGTGTACGCATCAGTAACATTGACACGGGCCGTTTCGTGTGACACGGGCACCCGTGTCAGCTTCTGTCCCTGCATTTTACTATGTTTTTCAACCCAATTAAGCTGACATGGGCCGTGTCGTGTGACACGAGCACCTGTGTCAACCTATGGTCTGGATTTTTTTAGTTTTTTCTCTTTGATTTGTCTTGTTATATCTTTGGAACGCAAAAGCAAATGATGTATGAATAATGATATCACAGTTTGAGAAAGTTTACCTCCTGAAGAGGAAGCCTTAGAACACGTACGATTGTTTTCGGGTGAAAATTGGTGATTGATCGATCTCCTTTGAACCTTCTTGAAGTAGCTCCAACCTTCTTATTGTGCTGAAAATGGTTGAACTGCTTCAACCGAGTCAAGTTGCAATGTATATTTTTGAATTTGGAAGATGGTGATAGTGATGTTACAGAAGTTATTCTTATGTTTGAACAACTTCTATATGGTGTATGTGAAGTGTTTGGATGGTTTGTTTGGAGAAAACTTGCAAGGTATGAGATTCAAAGATTTGAACTTTAAAGCTCAAAAATGGAGGTTTTATGGACAAATCTGGTTTTTTGACAGCAAAAATGAGTTTGAATGTTTGTTTCTCCTTCTATTTTTTCTAACCTTTCTCTCTATTTTTTTTAAACCTCTTTTTCTTGCAAATGCGTCTTCTATTTATAGGCAAGGGGTTTGTGCATATGAGCTGATTAGGTTTTCAAAACAGCATGTTATGGTTTGGTTGGATTACAAATATCAAAACTAAGTCAAGTACTCCATAACCCCAAGATGAAGTACCAAAGTTGCTGGTATTGAGGAGATACTTCCCATGATTTATGGTGGAGTATAATCAGCAACCAGCAAGGTATGGGCTCAAGACAAACTTTGTACAAAAAGCTTGTTTTCAAGAATAGCATTGGTGCCTTTATGCCATAAATGGAAAGATCTTTTGGACAATGGTTTAAACACTTGGGTAATAGATCAAGAGTGGGTGTAAGCATTAAATTATGATGAGAATTGCAAGAAAGGAAGCCTTCAACATAATATTATGCAGTAAATCATAAGAGTTTTGTTATGTGTTCTTCAATAGAATGACTTGTAATTCAAGGATGGATGCCCAATTTCAAGCCCTTGAATCTCCTAGCTCAAGTATGATAAATTCATGATCTTGGATGTTTTAGAAATCTTGAAACACCCTCTATAACTTTCATGTTTTCCATTTTGACAAAATCATCTTGGAACTATGTGAAAAAATGCCAAGAAGTTGGGATAAAATCCTGACCAAAATCTGTTGAAAATTTCTCAAAGTGTTTATTCAAAAATGCCATGACTTCATGAATTTATAACTTGAGATCCAAGCATATTTAGGAGAAGCTGTGTAAAGCAATGTTGTAGATATCATGGAGGTCTACAAATTTCATGTTGAAAGTTTCTTTTGAATCATCTTGCATCATGATAAAACAATGGCATGAAGTGATGAAATTATCATGTATAAAAACACTTACAAAATTTCTATGTTTTGGAAATCTTGTTTTTTCAAGTTGACTTTTGACTTTCTTGACTTCTTGATGATCAAGCTTGATATTCTTGAATGTCTTGATGAAATTTGATCTTTAGAATGTAACGTTGACCAAAAAGTCAAAGTTTGACTTTCTAGTATGCAATTTTGCCCTTGTGCCAATTCCAAGTCTAAATTGATGTATTAGTGATGTAAACTTGACGTCATACAAGATCTTGTGGGAGAATACTTGAGAATTGAGAGGAAAAATTTTGGGGTACAACAGCTGCTCTTGTTCAATCTTTTTAAACCTGAAGAGTTAGATTGGCGAGTCCACCATTCGTGACTTGAAGGTGAAAGATGATTGAACACTAGAGTGCCCAGAAATTTGCACTCGAAGATGGATGGTGAATGGGCTTATAGATGCTATTTGGAGGAAAGTTGGTAAACACTGGAAGAAGTATCAGCACAAATCTTCTTGTCGATTTATACTAAAACTTGATGCTTTACCTGTGAGAAAAAGAGTTAGTAAAATGCAGATGCATGCATGATGTTCACCAGATATGGTATTATGTTAAATGCATATGGTATGTACATGCCATGATGTATGAATGTGAGATGTATGTTTATGTCCAGGAAAATAAATCCCTGACTGCTGTTGAGGAAATTCTGGGGGGTTGAATCCCTGATTGCCGTTGGGGATGAAGAATATGCATATCTTCAAACTTTTTTGAAAGGAAGCTTTCGATGGGGAATATCTCTTGAATGTCAGTTTTATCTGGTCGGATCCAGGCTTCACAATTTGTTGAGGATGAAGTAGTCAACTGCTATCTGGTCGGATCCAGGATTCACGGTAACTTACTGTGGGGAAGAGACGAATTAAATGTTATCTGGTTGGATTCCAGGCTTTGTAGAAAATTTCTTGAAATTGAATAGTTATCTCGTCGGATCCAGGCTTCACAACAACTTGCTGGGGATACAAAAGTTAACTGTTATCTGGTCGGATCCAGGATTCGCAGTAACTTGAAGTGGTAACTACTATCTGGTCGTGTCCAGGTTTCACGGTTTTTGGAAAGTTATACTATTATCTGGTCGAGTCCAGACTTCATAGTGTCTCTTTGGGGATCATAGTTAATTATTATCTGGTCGGGCTCCAGGTTTCACAATAAACTGTTTGAAAAACTGTCATCTGGTCGGGTCCAGGGTTTGCAGATTTCTGAGGTTGATGATGCCAATTGCTATCTCGTCGGGTCTAGGTTTCACAATAAACTGTTTGGGGATTTAGTTGTTATCTGGTCGGTTTCTAGGTTTCACAATGAATTTCCGAGGGAAATTTCTATATGGTCGGATCCAGGCTTCACAACAACTTGTTGGGGAGAGGCAAACTCTACCGGGGAGAAGAAGTTAAACCTTGGTCCGGTTGAGTCCAGGTTCTTCTATATTTTGAAGAGTTAAACTATTATCTGGTCGGGTCCAGGCTTTTAGTAACTTGAAATTGAGATCAACTGTTATTTGGTCGGGTCCAGGTTTCAGACACTAAAACTGTTATCTAGTCTGGCCCAGGTTTCAGTAATTTACTAGGGATAATGGCAAACTCTACTAGAGAAAAGGAGTTTTGCTAATGATTTTGTAGGAGTTAAACTGCTATCTGGTCGGGCCCAGGCTTCGGCAATTAAAGAAGTCAAACTATTATCTAGTCGGGTCCAGGCTTCGGTAATAACTTGAAAATTGTGCTAATATCTGGTCGGGTTCATGCTTCATAGTATATTTTTGGAAATAGTAAAGTATTTGCTAACGACTTTACTGGGGATCAGGGGTTGTGGCTCTATGATTTGTAATAGTCTAAAAGGCAAACTCAAGCTGTAGAATCAGTCGGGTAGGGCAGACTCAGCTTGGGGAGGATACACTCAACTGGGGAGAATATACTCAGCTAGGGATAACAGGCTCAGCTAGGGAAGATAGACTATGTCGGGGGGATACAAACTCGGTTGGGGAGGATGTACTCGGCTGGGGAATTTTTTGGTTCCTCAGTTGTTAGAGGGGAAATAAAACCTGTTGGGGAAATGAACCCTGTTGAGGAGGTGAGTTTCTTTTAGGAAAAGATCTACGAGGCTTCGACTTATAAAATTTGACTTAGCTGGCGACAGAGCTGCCAAGAGATTGAGACTCTGGTTGGAGATTGTTTATCGTAACCATTCTTGTGGAGATGTTGATGAAATAACTGTGGGGATATTCCATATACACTAAAGAGATGCTTTTTACTGCTTAGCAGGACACATGTGCCAAATAGTTTTAAATATGTTCATATGCATATGTTCGTTCAATTTTAGTCATTGGACAATTTTGCATTCAAAATAAAGACAGACATTTTGCACTTCAAAGTATATTTGTATTGATATATTGCCCATGAATAGGAATTTTTTGTACAGAGAGATGGAGATCCTAGTAAGAGGAAATCGTCGAAAGGAAAACAAAATTGAGAATAAAAACAAATAGCCATGTGAAACGATCTCATTGCCTTCCAACTCTACTATTACCCCAATGTCTTCGAATGTCCCTTGATGTTGATAGAAGTTGATTAGATTGATCTTGGACCGTTTGAACTTGGACCTTGGTGATAAAATTGACTATGGTGATTCCACGGAACATAGTCTTACGCTTTTAATCCTTAATTTTTGCCTGGACTGACCTTTCAGGTTTTCAGTCCACCGGGATACCCTTTTTTTCCCAAGTCACCCTTTCAGGTTTTCAACTTTCCGGGTGTACAAATATTTTGCATATATCCCTAATTTCTTCCCAAACCTTTTAGTTTGCCGGGATGCCCTTATTTTGCCTAGGTGTGTCAACCTAGCGGGTCTCTTATGCGGAGTATTTTTTAACTATGTCCGCGTTTATAGGATGTGGGAAATCTTCACCATCCATGGTAGTCAGCATCATGGCACCGCCAGAGAAAACTCTCTTGACAACAAATGGCCCTTCATAGGTGGGAGTCCATTTGCCTCTAAGGTCGTCTTGTGGTAGAATGATGCGTTTTATCACCAAGTCATAAACTTGATATACCCGAGGCTTGATCTTTTTGTTGAAAGCTATGATATGGTGGGAGAAATGACTTAAAGGTTTTGTGTTTGATCGCAAATGTTGCGGTTAGCAAGAGTCGCTACCGACTTTTCTTTTATCCAAAAGGAAAGGTGAAAAAGCACAGGAAAGACCTTTGAGATTATTTCTTGAGTTCGGGGGGTAGATTATGAAAAGGGAAGGTATTAGCATCCTTTTCATCCATGGTTTTCCATGGGCTCTTAGTTACTTGCTAGATCACTTGCTTTTGTTTAAAATTGTGTTTTGTGTGGTTTTTTGAAAGTATTTTGTAAAGAGGCCATTGTTTAGGAAATCTTTGTAATGATTCTCGTTCGTAAGAATGTATACAAAGATGTTTGATCTTTTGAAAAATTTTTCAAGTTTGTAAGAGGTTTTGAAAGTGTAGGTGTTTGTTTTTGAAAATAAAAAGGATGATTTGTTTTGAAAGTGAGCAAGTAACTAGGAACATTCTACATACTCAAAAGTCTTTCTTGTTCATTTTCTTTTCCTTTGATATTATTATCTTACCATTGAATTGGTAAACAGGATGGGCGTGGGTCATCGTATAACCACGATTAGCAATGTTGCAAGGTATCTTAGAATTCTCCTTTAGGGACTAAGATCATTTGAAAGGCAACTTAGATAGCGCCATCGAGGGACTATGATCCTATATTTTGCTTTGTTTTTGCTAAGATACCTCATATGCATAATATGGCCATTTTGTAAAGGCAACCAAATGGATTTACCCTAGGGGGTGCTTGTGTGAAAATGTATTATTTTTCATGCTTTAATTTGTCTTTGATTAGGGTTTTCTATTTGATTGGTTTTAGTCTTTCCATACAAACCCTAATTACTAGCATTTGTATATAAAGCGATAAATTGCGGAATTTAAAGTTACTACGCTATTATAATGCTTGTGGGAGGGGGTGTACAAATTATAAATGGGGATTGCAAGAAAATAAACCTAATTAATCTATTACAACTATATTGAATTGGTACAAGAATTGAATAAATAAATGTACAAAAATAAATAAATATACAAGAATGTAAATGCAAAGAAAATGGATTTCTTTTTTGGTTTTCATGAGAAAAGGGGTTTCGAATTTAACCTAATTAGCTAGAAGAAAATAATTAATTAAATGTAAAACCTAAATTTACTAAGAAAATATTTTAAATAAAACCCTAAATCTATTAATTGATTAAAAAAGAAATTAAGTTTATAAGAAAAGTATTTTTTTTGGTATTTTTGTCTTGAAAATAAATCATAGTATTATAATATATTTTTGGCCTTTTTATATTAAAATAATATATTTTAATTGGTGTAAAAGAAAATAACTAAAAACCTATTTTTAATTAAATTTACAAAGATAATTAGTAAAATAAATAAAGTATTGATTAAATTAAATAAATTTTGTGAGAAAAAATAAATAAACTATGTCAAAATATAAATCAACTATTTTTTATATTTTTTATGATTATTTAATATTAGAAATATATTTAAGAAAACAAATAAATAAAAATAATAATAAGAAAAATAAAACTGGGCCAGGGGTGTGAGAAGCCAGCAGGGGTGTCAGCAACAAGAAAAAAACATATAGGCCCAAAGGAAGGCCCAGCGCCTGCAAAAAGGAAAGTCAAAAAATGCAAAAATGTGAAAAAAATCAAAAGGGTACCACTGGGGCTCGAACCCAGGTCCAAAAGGTTACAGGCGCACACTTCTACCATTGGGGTGGCTATACATCCGTTAACATAAGCAAAACAATAAATATATAATACAAAACGCGCCTTGATTTACACTTCATCTTCAACCTCCAACCAGACCAACTATAACTTGTTCATTTCTCAACAAAAATGAAAACTGTAAACATGAAACTTGTAGCAAATTTCCTCACGATTTAAGAAATGTAAAGTATTAAAGCTATAGATCAAAGACAAACATGAATTTCATTGGCCCTAATCTGAACCCTAAAAATCTCAAATTTCAATCTTAAAATTCTCTAAGCTCAAACAAAATTAATGAAAACTATGAACATGGTTAGCTTTAGAGTAATCATATCTACATGTTTCATTCACAAGTAAATCATCGATGATGTCTGTATGAAAAGTTCAAAAGTTATAAAACTTACCTTGCAAGAGGATATCTGGTTTGAAGTTTGAGAACCTTTCAGTGAGTTCCAATGATTGGGTTAGCTTCCTCAAGTTCCCAATAAGCTAAAGGGATGCTTAGCTTGAGCTGGAAGTGGCTGAGGAGTTTTAGAGAAGTCCACTTGCAGACCCCTGTTTTTGAAAATGGAGGATGGTGAAAATGGTGTTACAGTTGTGTAGTAAGGGTTTGGATAGCCTCTATATGAGTTATAGAAGCTTTGTGATTGATTAAAAGTGAAAACGCACGAGTGGATTGTGTATTTGAAGTTCAAGGCCAGAAATGACAAGTAATGGAGGTTTTTGGTGCATGTTCTTATTTCAAAGTGTTTGAGGGCTTAAGCATTTGTGTATTTTGTGGTAAATGGTTTGTATATCTATAAGCAAAGAGTCTTGAGTGGTTTGGCAAATCAGAAGTACCAGTTTTTAGCTAATTGTTAGGTTACTTGATTTTGAAGAAAAGTGTGAAACAAAGTTTCAATGTGAAGTACAAGCATGGCCTGAGTGATTGTAAGTGTCTAAAAAATTTCTTATGAGTTATAGGACTTGTATGATCAGAAGAGAACAAGTGCAAGGCTCAAGAACAAGTTTTGTGCAAAAAGTCACTTTATCAAAATGGCAATGTGCACTTTCTTCATAAAATGGATATAAAGCATGGCCTTGAATTGAATGTTTAGGATGAGACCTCTAACAGCTGTGCAAGAAATTAATTATGGAGTGCCTAACAAGTTTTAGGCCTGAAAAGTAGAGTTTATGCAGCATAACTTTGAATTTGAATTTGAATTTTGTTCATCATAAAATGCCTTGTAATTCAAGTGATAAAACCCTAACTTCATCTCTTCGATTCTCCCTACTTAAGAATGATCTTAAGGAGTTCTTGGACATTTTGGAAAGCTTGAAATGTGATCTACAACCCATATTTGAATTGATTTTGAAGATTCCCTTTGGAACTATATGAAAACGTGCCATGACGTTGGGTCAAAATCCTGACCAAATTAGGGCAAAATTTCACTAAGTGTTTTGTTTCATGACCACATGTTCTTAAAATTATAACTTGATATCCAAGCACTTTTGTAAGAAGTTGTGTGAAGCAAAGTTGTATATTTCATGGAGATCTACAACTTTCATGTTGGAAGTTTCTCTTGAATCACCTTTCATCGTGGTGAATATTTTGCTCAAAGTTATGAAAAAATAAGAAATTTCCAACACTTAGAAAAATTTCTAAGTTTAGAAATTTTAACTTTTCAAAATGAAATCTTGAATTTTGGATTTATTGATGAATAACTTTCATATTTTGACATTCTTTTATGAATTGTGATCTTTGGCATTTGAATTTTGACCAAAAAGTCAAAGTTTGACTTTTTAGTATACAATTGACTTTTGAATAGTTGACTGAAAAGTTCATTTGTCAATCTATTGGACTTGCAATGTTTTGAACCATGTCATTAGGTCAACATGATGCAATTGGACTCTTGAGATCATTCCTTAAACCAATTGATCATTTGCTAGGTCAAAAATTAGAAATTGCCCTTTCCTAGTCAAAACCCTAATTTTGGCCATTTTGCCCATTTGGAAGTTTGATCAAATTTCTTGAGGAGTTGTGCTCCAAAATTGATAAAATGATACATATGACTTTAAATTGTTAATGCGGATAAAAAATTATGAAGTTTGACTGTAAATTGGCCATAGTTGACTTTTTCCCAAATACAGCTGATTTTTAGGTCAACTGATCAATTGACTGCGCAAAAGTGTGATCCAAGGCTTGAAACTTGACATGAGTAATCTTGGGGGTCCATAATGATCCATGAAATTCATATGAAGTAGTTAAAGTTAAAATATCCTTGTGCAATCTGAAACCCTAATTTTGGTCATCAGTGCTTAAGGAGGTGTCTTGAGCTGATCAACCCTATTGCAGTCTTGAGCCCAATGAGATCTTGTGAGAAAATTCTTGATAAGTGAGACGGAAAATTATAGGATACAACAGCTTCCCAAATTCAATCTTCTTAAACCTGAAGAGTTAGATTGGCGAGTTTTGCCATTCGTGACTCGAAGATGGAAGATGATTAGACACTAGAGTGCCCAAAAATTTGCACTTTGTGATGTGAAGCTTAATGGTATAGGGAATGAACTTAAAGATGCCATTTGGAGAGATGATGGAAAGTTGTTGGAGATGGGCTTGTATATGCCACCCATAAATGATTGCTGGATTGTATCTGAAAGAGAATCTGAATGAGTGTCAGAATGGCATCCGTATTTAGAGCATATCTGAATTGTATCTAAAAGCTGAATCTAAATGATTATCAAAATGGCATCCGTGTCTGGAGCGTATCTGAGTTGTATCTGAAATCTGAATCTGAATGAGTATCATAATGGCATCCGTGTTTGGAGCATATCTAAAATGTATCTAAAATCTGAATCTGAATGACTATCAGAATGGCATCCATGTTTGGAGCATATCTGAACTATATCTGAAAGCTGAGTTCGAATGAGTATCAGAATGGAATCTGTGTCTGGAGCGTATCTGAACTGTATCTGAAAGCTGAACTGTATCTGAGAGCAGAATCTGAATGAGTATCAAAATGGCATCCGTGTCTGGAGCATATCTGAACTGTATCTGAGAGTTGAATCTGAATGAGTATCAGGATGGCATCTGTGTCTGGAGCGTATCTGAGCTATATTTGAGAGTTGAATCTGAATGAGTATCAGGATGGCATCCGTGTCTGGAACGTATCGGAATTGTATATGAGAGTTGAATCTGAATGAGTATCAGAATGGCATCCATGTCTAGAGCGTATCTGAACTGTATCTGAGAGTTAAATCTGAATGAGTATCAGGATGGCATCCGTGTCTGGAGCGTATCTGAACTATATCTGAAATCTGAATTTGAATGAGTATCAGAATGGCATCCGTGTAGTATCTGAGAGTTGAATCTGAATGAGTATCAGGATGGCATCCGTGTCTGGAGTGTATCTGAACTGTATATGAAATCTAAATCTGAATGAGTATCAGAATGGCATTCGTGTCTAGAGCGTGTCTGAACTATATTTGAATTGAATCTGAAGAACCTGTGCTTGATTGATTCAGTTGGTCGTTTAGATAATTGTTTTGGCTTGTCTTAGGTATCAACCTCTGACCTTTGTAATTTGTTGATGATAGCCATTGACTAATCTTATCCTGAAAAGGGTAAAAGATTAGTTGTAAGTAATGTCATGATGTATGAAATGCATGGTACAACGAGATTGTGAAATATGCATTTGTGTTATCAATGTTCATGATACATGGATGTGATGTATGTGTATGTGAGCTAATTTTCTTCACGGCTGTTGGATAGGGAAATAAATCCCTAACTACTACCGAGGATATGGAGTGTAAGTCTTCATGTTTTGAAGTTGAAGTGTTGATGAATTTCCTTTTATAGAAATAAACTCTGTTGTAAGGGAAACGCCGTACACTGCTTGTAAAATCCTGTTGGGGAATCTTGAGAAATTGGATGACTTCTACTAGGGATTGATAATTGGAAGCCTTGTTCCGCTGGGGATTAAACTGCACACTGCGGGGGATTTTATGGAAACAACTTAGAGAGATTTCCCTATTTCTAAAAGCCATTAGTTATTGTCTTTTCTATTTTGTTCATTTGTAAACAGTAATTATGTTCAAATGCATATGTTCAAAAATAAATCATTGGACGTTTTTGTAAACAAAACACAAATAATAAAGAAAAAACAGATAGTTTTTCCCTTTCAAAGGGATATTTTTGTATTGATTTTGAGTAAGTATTTTTGTACAATGAGACAAACATTCTAGTAAGAGAATGTCGTCGTAAAAAAATGAAAATTTTGATATAAATAAAAGATAGCTATGTGCAACAATCCCATGGGGTTCCCATTCTGCTATAGCCTTCGTGTCTTTGAGCATCTTGTCTATTTGTTGCCTTGTCCGAAGCTGATTGAATTGATCAGAATCGTCGAGTTTGTAGGGTGTCTGTAAGGTGATCCAACGGGACATAGTCATACGCTTTAATTCCCTAACTTTTTCCTAGACCGCCCTTTCGGGTTTTCAGTCCACCGGGATACCCTTTTTTTCCCAAGCTGCACTTTTGGGTTTTCAGCTTGCCGAGTGTACAAATTTTTTTGTTTTATCCCTAATTTTTGCCCGAACCTTTTTGGTTCGCTGGGATGCCCTTGTTTTTCCTAGGTGTATCAACCTAGCGGATTTCTTATGTGTAGTATCTTATGACTATGTCTGCATTCACAGGGTGTGGCAGGTCGTCGCCATCCATGGTGGTCAAGATCATTGCTCCACCAGAGAATATGCTTTTGATCATAAACAGTCCTTCGTATGTAGGAGTCCATTTTCCCCTGGGATCACCTTGCGGCAGTATGATACGTTTGATCACCAAATCCCCGACTTGATACACTTGGCGTCTGACCTTTTTGTTGAAAGCCTTGATCATCCATTTTTGATACATTTGACCATGATAGACAGTAGTAAGTCTTTTCTCATCGATCAAGTTCAGTTGATCAAGTCGAGTCTGGATCCAATCTTCTTCATTCAGATCTGCATCCTTCATAATTCTTAGAGAGGGGATCTGGATCTCAATAGGCAAGACAACCTTCATGCCGTAAACCAGAGAGTAGGGTGTTGCCCCATTTTATGTGTGCACTGTGGTATGATACCCGTGGAGAGAGAATGGTGGCATCTCATGTCAGTCTTTGTATGTGACTGTCATTTTATGTATGATCTTTTTGATATTCTTATTTGCGGCTTCGACAACACCATTCATCTTTGGCCGGTAAGGGGAAGAATTGTGATGCTGGATCTTGAATTGCTCGAACAGGCGGTGATCATAGTATTGTTTAGATTCGTACCATTGTCTGTGATGATCCACTCTGGGATACCATACTGACAGATGAGATTCTATTTAATGAACTTGGCTACAACATTCTTGGTCATGGAAGCGAAAGAGGCTTCCTCAACCCACTTTGTAAAATAGTCAATGGCCAATAGGATGAAGCGGTGTCCATTGGAGGCTGTTGGTTTGATTTCCCCAATCATATCGATGCCCCACATAACAAAGGGCCAAGGAGCCGTCAAGACATTCAGAGGAACCGGAGGTACGTGCACCTTTTCAGCATAAATCTGACACTTGTGGCAGGTTCGAGAGTGTTGATAGCAATCTGCTTCCATGGTAGACCAGTAATAGCCTTCCCGTAGGATTTTCTTTGCCATCGTATGCACATTGGAATGGGTGCCAAAAGTGACTTCATGTAACTCAGCCATGATCTTTTCCGCTTCAATCTTGTATACGCATAGGAGCAAAACAGATTCATGATTGTGTTTGTAGAGAATGCCATTACTAAGGAAAAATTTAGGAGAGAATCTCCTTAAGAACTTATTATCATTGAATGAAGCTCCTTCTGGATATTCTTGAGCCTCGAGATACCTCTTGACTTTGTGAAACCAAGGCTGGTTCACTACTTCTTCAGTATTAATATCATGACAGTGAGCTGGTTCATCCATTCATTCAATGGTGATTTGGGGAGCTTCGTTATACCATTTAAGTTTAAACATGGATGACATTGTGGCTAGTGCATCTGCTAGCTGATTTTCTTCTCGCATGAAATGCTCGAAGGTAATCTTCTCAAAATGTGGGATCAATGTCAATATATGTTCTTTGTAGGGGATAAGGTTAGGGTGTTTAGTGTCCCATTCTCTTTTCATCTGGCTAATGACCAAAGTTGAATCTCTGAATACATTTAAGGATTTGATCCCCAAATCTGTGGCAGCTTTGAGACAAAAAATGCACGCTTCGTATTCCGCCATGTTATTTGTACAATTGAAGCAGAGTCTTTCCGTAAAGGGAGTATGACATCCTTCAGGAGATATGAGTATAACACCAATACCATTTACGAGTGCGTTAGATGCCCCATCAAAAACCAGGGTCCATCGGGATCCTTGTTCAGGTCCGTCATATGGTCTGAATTCTTCACAGTTGTTTACCATCATGATGTCTTCATCTGGGAATTCAAACTTCATGGACTGGTAGTCTTCCACAGCTTGGTGAGCAAGGTGATCAGCTAGTACACTGCCTTTTATTGCTTTCTGGGTAGTATACTGTATGTCATATTCTGTCTGGATCATCTGCCATCTCGTTATTCTCCTAGAGAGAGCAGGTTTCTCGAAGATGTATTTTATTGGATCCATTTTAGATATCAACAAGGTAGTATGGGTCAGCATATACTGTCTTAGCCGGCGAGCAGCCCATGCTAGAGCGCAGCAAGTTTTCTCGAGCAGTTAATATCTTGTTTCACAGTCGGTAAACTTTTTTCTCAGGTAATAAATAGCATGCTATTTTCGGCCAGACTCGTCATGCTGCCCAAGCACACACCCCATTGAATTTTCCAAAATGGTTAGATACATGATCAATGGTCTTCCCTCGACTGGTGGCATCAAAACAGGAGGCTCTTGTAGGTACTCTTTGATCTTGTCGAAAGCAGTTTGGCACTCATCATTCCATTTGACTACTTGATCTTTCTTCAGTAATTTAAAGATTGGTTCACAAGTAGCTGTCAAGTGAGAAATGAATCTGGAAATGTAGTTTAAATGTCCCAAGAATTCTCTGACTTCCTTCTCAGTACGAGGAGCAGGCATCTCTTGTATTGCTTTCACCTTGGCGGGATCTACTTCAATACCCTTATTACTGACGACAAAGCCTAGGAGTTTACCAGGCCTTACCCAAAAGGTGCATTTATTATCCTTTGATATTATTATCTTACCATTGAATTGGTAAACAGGACAGGCGTGGGTCATCGTATAACCATGATTAGCAATATTGTAAGGTATCTTAGCATTCTCTTTTAGGGACTAAGATCATTTGAAAGGAAACTTAGATGGCGTCATCCAGGGACTATGATCTTATATTTTGCTTTGTTTTTGCTAAGATACCTCACATGCATAATATGGCCATTTTGTAAAGGCAACCAAATGGATTTACCCTAGGGGTGCTTGTGTGCAAATGTATTATTTTTCATGCTTGATTTTGTCTTTGATTAGGGTTTTCTATTTGATTGGTTTTAGTCTTTCCATACAAACCCTAATTACTAGCATTTGTATATAAAGCGATAAATTGTGGAATTTAAAGTTACTACGCTATTACAATAATTGTGGGAGGGGGTGTACAAATTATAAATGGGGATTGAAAGAAAATAAAGCTAATTAATCTATTACAACCATATTGAATTGGTACAAGAATTGAATAAATAAATGTACAAAAATAAATAAATATGCAAGAATGTAAATGCAAAGAAAATGGATTTCTTTTTTGGTTTTCATGAGAAAAGGGGTTTCGATTTTAACCTAATTAGCTAGAAGAAAATAATTAATTAAAAGTAAAACCTAAATTTACTAAGAAAAGATTTTAAATAAAACCCTAAATCTATTAATTGATTAAAAAAGAAATTAAGTTTATAAGAAAAGTATTTTTTTTTGGTATTTTTGTCTTGAAAATAAATTATAGTATTATAAAATATTTTAGGCCTTTTTTTATATTAAAATAATATATTTTAATTGGTGTAAAAGAAAATAACTAAAAAACTATTTTTAATTAAATTTACAAAGATAATTAGTAAAATAAATAAAGTATTGATTAAATAAATAAAAAAATTGTGAGAAAATATAAATAAACTATGTCAAAATATAAATCGACTATTTTTTTTTATATTTTTTATGATTTTTTAATATTAGAAAAATATTTAAGAAAACAAATAAAGAAAAAATAAGAAAAAGAAAAATAAAACTGGGCCAGGGGTGTGAGAAGCCAGCAGGGGGGTCATTAACAAGAAAAAAACATATAGGCCCAAAGGAAGGCCCAACGCCTGCAAAAAGGAAAGTCAGAAAATGAAAAAATGTGAAAAAAATCAAAAGGGTACCACTGGGGCTCGAACCCAGGTCCCAAAGGTTACAGGCGCGCGCTTCTACCCTTGAGGTGGCTATACATCCGTTAACATAAGCAAAACAATAAATATATGATACAAAACACGCCCTGATTTACACTTCATCTTCAACCTCCAGCCAGACCAACTGTAACTTGTTCATTTTTCAACAAAAATAAAAACTGTAAACATGAAACTTGTAGAAAATTTCCTCACGATTTCAGAAATGTAAATCATTAAAGTTATAGATCAAAGACAAACATGAATTTCATTGGCCCTAATTTGAACCCTAAAAATCTCATAAATTTCAATCTTAAAATTCTCTAAGCTCAAACAAAATTAATGAAAACTATGAACATGGTTAGCTTTAGAGCAATCATATCTACATGTTTCATTCACAAGTAAATCATCGATGATGCCTGTATGAAAAGTTCCAATGTTATAAAACTTACCTTGCAAGAGGATATCTGGTTTGAAGTTTGAGCAGCTTTCAGTGAGTTCCAATGATTGGGTTAGCTTCCTCAAGTTCCCAGGAAGCTAAAGGGATGCTTGGCTTGAGTTGGAAATGGCTGAGGAGTTTTGGAGAAGTCCACTTGCAGACCCCTGTTTTTGAAAATGGAGGATGGTGAAAATGGTGTTACAGTTGTGTAGTAAGGGTTTGGATAGCCTCTATATGAGTTATAGAAGCTTTGTGATTGATTAAAAGTGAAAACGCACGAGTGGATTGTGTATTTGAAGTTCAAGGCCAGAACTGACAAGTAATGGAAGTTTTTGGTGCAAGTTCTGATTTCAAAGTGTTTGAGGGCTTAGGAATTTATGTATTTTGTGGTAAATGGTTTGTATATCTATAATCAAAGAGTCTTTAGTGGTTTGGAAAATCAGAAGTACCATTTTTTAGCTAATTGCTAGGTTACTTGATTTTGATGAAAAGTGTGAAACCAAGTTTCAATGTGAAGTAAAAGCATGGGCTTAGTGATTGTAAGTGTATAACAAGTTTCTTATGAGTTATAGGATTTGTATGATCAGAAGAGAACAAGTGCAAGGCTCAAGAACAAGTTTTGTGCAAAAAGTCACTTTATCAAAATGGCAATGTGCACTTTCTTCCCAAAATGGATATAAAGCATGGTCTTGCATTGAATGCTTGGGATGAGACCTCTAACAGTTGTGCAAGCAATTAATTATGGAGTTCCTAACAAGTTTGAGGCCTGAAAAGTAGATTTTATGCATCATAACTTTGAATTTGAATTTTGTTCATCATAAAATGCCTTGTAATTCAAGTGATAAAACCCTAACTTCATCTCTTCGATTCTCCCTACTCAAGAATGATCTCAAGGAGTTCTTGGACATTTTGGAAATATTGCAATGTGCTCTTCAACCCATCTTTGAATTTATTTTGGAATATTCCCCTTGGAACTATATGAAAAAGTGCCATGAAGTTGGATCAAAATCCTGACCAAATTAGGGCAAAATTTCACTATGTTTTGTTTCATGACCACATGTTCTTAAAATTCTAACTTGATATCCAAGAACTTTTGGAAGAAGTTGTGTGAAGCAAAGTTGTATATTTCATGTAGATATACAACTTTCATGTTAAAAGTTTCTCTTGAATCACCTTGCATCATGGTGAAACCTTTGCTCAAAGTTATGAATAAATAAGAAATTTCCAACACTTAGAAAAATTTCTAAGTTTAGAAATTTTAACTTTTCAAAATGAAATCTTGAATTTTGGATTTCTTGATGAATAAGTTTCATATTTTGACATGATTTGTTGAATTGTGATCTTTGGCATTTGAATTTAGACCAAAAAGTCAAAGTTTGACTTTTCAGTATACCGTTGACTTTTGATCAGTTGACTGAAAAATTCATCTGTCAATCTATTGGACTTGCAATGTTTTGAGCCATGTCATTAGGTCAAAATGATGCAATTGGACTCTTGATATAATTCCTTAAACCAATTGATCATTTGCTAGGTCAAAAATCAGAAATTGCCCTTTCCCAGTCAAAACCCTAATTTTGACCATTTTGCCCTTTTGGAAGTTTGATCAAATTTCTTGAGGAGTTGTGGTCCAAACTTGATCAAATCATACATATGAGTTTAATTTGTTGATGTGGATCAAAACTTATGAAGTTTGACTGTAAATTGGCCATAGTTGATTTTTTTCCCCAATACAGTTGATTTTTAGGTCAACTGCTCAATTGACTGGGCAAAAGTGTGATCCAAGGCTTGAAACTTGACATGAGTAATCTTGGGGGTACATAATGACCCATGAAAGTCATATGACGCATTGAAATTTCAAATATCCTTGTGCAATCTCAAACCCTAATTTTGGTCATCAGTGCTTAAGGAGATGTCTTGAGCTGATCAACCCTAGTGCAGTCTTGAGCCCAAGGAGATCTTGTGAGAAAATTCTTGATAAGTGAGAGGGAAAATTTTGGGTTACAACAAAAGCCTTTATCATTCATTTTTGGTATGTCTGACCATGACAAATAGCAGCCAATCTTTTTTCGTCAATCAAGTTCAGTTGATCCAATCTCGTTTGAATCCACTCGTCTTCGCCTAGGCTTGCCTCCTTCATAATCCTCAACGAGGGAATCTGAACTTCCACTGGAAAAACAACTTCAATGCCATAGACTAGAGAAAAATGAGTTGCCCTAGTTGTTGTTCTGGCTAAAGTACGGTAGCCATGTAGAGCAAACGGCAACATCTCATGCCAATCCTTATAGGTTACTACCATTTTCTGCGTAATCTTCTTGTATTTTTTCTGGCCGCTTCGATTGTGCCATTCATTTTTGGTATATACAGAGAAGAATTGTGATGCTTGATCTTAAACTGAGTGCAAAGCTCAGTGATTATAGCATTGTTGAGGTTATTCCCATCGTCGGTGATGATCCTTTCGGGGATACCATAACGGTAGATGAGGCGGCTTCAACCCATTTGGTGAAATAGTCAATAGCAATAAGAATGAAGCGATGTCCGTTGGAAGCGGTGGGCTTTATCTCTCCAATCATTTCAATGCCCGACATTACAAATGGCCACGGGGAAGTCATGACGTTCAAAGGGATTGGAGGCACATGGACCTTGTCAGCATAGATTTGGCATTTGTGATAAGTTCTTGAATGTTGATGGCAATCAGACTCCATTGTTGACCAATAGTAACCGGCTCTTAAGATTTTCTTATTCGTTGTATGTCCAATTAAGTGAGTATCAAAGAGACCATCGTGCATGTATTCCATGATTTCCTCTGCCTCCTTCTTGTCCACACATCAAAGTAGAGTTGAATCATGGTTGCGTTTGTAAAGTATCTTGTTACTTAGGAGGAATTTGGCTACAAATCTTTGTAAGAATTTTTTATTATTGATAGATGCTCCCTTTGGATACTCTCGTGCTTCAAGGTATCTCCTCACCTCATGGTACCATGGCTTTTCTACATCGGTGTCAAGTTCACATCAATGTGCTGGTTCATCGAATCTTTCAATTGTAATCATAGGGGCTTCATTGTCCCATCTGACCTTGAACATTGAAGACATGGTTTCCAAAGCGTCAGCCAACTGGTTTTCCTCCCTAGGGTAGTGCTCAAAGGTGATCTCTTCGAAGTAGGGAATCAGGGATAGCACAAGTTCCTTGTAAGGGATAATATTAGGGTGTTTAGTGTCCCAATCTCCTTTTAATTGGTTGATCACTAGGGCGGAATCCCCGAACACAACCAAATGCTTGATCCTCAAGTCAATAGTAGCTTTCATACCTAAGATGCATGCTTCATACTCGGCCATATTGTTCGTACAATCGAAGCATAGTCTAGTAGTGAAAGGAGTGTGGAAACCTTCAAGAGAGATGATTACAGCACCAATTATGTTACCTAAGGCGTTGGAAGCCCCATCGAAGACCATAGTCCATCGGGATCCTTGTTCAGGTCCGTCATACGGTCCAGGTTTCGCACAGTCGGCTATCAGCATGATGTTCTCATCAGGGAAGTTGAAGTTCATTGACTGATAATCATCCACAGCTTGATGGGCCAAATGATCAGCTAGTACGCTTCTTTTGATGGCCTTTTGCATAGCGTATTGAATATCGTACTCAGTCAATATCATTTTCCATCTGGCTATCCGTCCGGAAAGGGAAGGTTTCTAAAAGATGTACTTGATTGGGTCCATCTTAGAAATCAACAGAGTGGTATGAGTCAACATATATTGTCTTAGCCGGCGAACAGCCCATGCCAGAGCGCAACAAGTTTTCTCGAGCAGTGAATATCTAGTTTCAGAGTTGGTAAACTTTTTGGTCAGGTAATAAATAGCATGCTCTTTTTGGCCAGACTCATCATGTTGGCCCAAAACACACCCCATAGAATTCTATAATATTGTGAAGTACATGATCAAGGGCCTTCCTTAAACTGGAGGCATGAGAACAGGAGGCTCTTGTAGATATTCTTTGATTTTTTCGAAGGTAGCTTGGCATTTATTGTTCCATCTGACTACCTGATATTTCTTCAAGAGCTTGAATATTGGCTCACAAGTAGCAGTTAAGTGAGATATGAAATGGGCAATGTAATTGAGACGATTCAAGAATCCTCTAACTTCCTTTTCAGAATGTGGGACTGGAATTTCTTGGATGGCCTTTACCTTGGCAGGATCAACTTCAATGCCTTTATTGCTGACAAAAAAACCTAAAAGCTTTCCAGATTGTACTCCAAACGTGCACTTGTTAGGGTTTAACCTCAGCTTCTACTTCTTCAGCCTCTCGAACAATTTGTACAGATGATCGAGATGTTATTCTTCGGTTTGTGATCTTGCAATCATATCATCCACATATACCTCTATCTCATGATGAATCATGTCATGAAATAAAGCTACCATAGCCCTTTGATATGTTACCCCTGCATTTTTTAATCTGAACGTCATGACCTTGTAGCAGAAGGTGCCCCATTGTGTAACGAAAGTAGTCTTCTCCATGTCTTCCGGAGCCATCCTTATTTGATTATAGCCTGAGAAGCCATCCATGAAAGAGAAGACTTTATGTCGTGCAATATTATCAACTAACACGTCAATGTGTGGTAGAGGGAAATCATCCTTGGGGCTTGCCCTATTCAGATCCCTATAGTGTACGCACATGCAAACTTTCCCGTCTTTCTTTGGCACTGGAACCACATTGGCGACCCATTAAGGATAGGATGTCACAGCTAGGAACCATGCATCAAATTGTTTCATCACTTCGGCTTTGATCTTTTCAGACATATCGGGCCTCATGCGACAAACCTTTTATTTAACAGGAGGGAAGTCTTCTCTTGTCGGCAGACGATGAACTATGATGTCGGTATCCAACCCAGGCATATCTTCATAAGACCAAAAAAAATACTTCCACATAATCATGCAACATCTGAACCAACCTGCTCTTGACACCGCTTTCCAAGTTAGCGCCGATCATAATTTCCTTCTTATCTGACTCAGTACCCAGGTTGATAACTTCAACTGACTCTTTGTGCGGTTGAATAGATTTTTCCTCTTGTAATAGAAGTCTGGCTAGTTCTCCCGGTATGTCACAATCTTCCTTTCTTTCATATTCAGCTTGGTTGATAGGACATTCAAAGTCATAGTCGGAAACAGTAGAGTCATTGGCAATAGGATCCAGAGTGGATGTGGACCTGCAAGAGTGTGTGTGTGTGCATGTAAGATACGTGGCTATTATTTATTTTTTGAAAAATGTATTTGAAAGAAAGGAAAGCCAATGAACACAAATATTTGAATGCAAAAGAGTCCAATATACTGAATGATCATATGATTGGATGAACATAAATAAAACCCTTGACAAATAGACCAAAGTGCCCCGGGCCATGCATATGGCTGAAAAGTCATTGTTAAAATATTACAGACAACATGTTCTTGAATTGAAAGAAAATAAATAATAAGTACATTACTCCTCAATGAAGGAGATGGGCACAAATTCCTTTGCATGCCAATTCTTCAGCTCTGTTATAGTTTGATACACCCAATCTTCAAATTCAGCTTCTTCCTCAGAATCACCCATGGCGTTGACTTCATGGCTTCCAATGCAGAGAGGTGGCTTCCCAGCACAAACACGCCTCACTTCCTTCTGAGCTTTTCCAGTGAAGCCCAAACCAAACTTGTCCGTTTTAAATGGGATATCGAGGATTTGCCCCCAAGTATCACAATTTCCTTCTTCAATTGTCGCACGGGAATCTTTGACTGAAACCATCTTTGGTATGACTTTAACAACTTTGGATTAATCAGAAGAACATTTGGTAGCAGCAACCATTGGTGGTACAACCTCAAAGGCTTGACATGGGGTATCAATGAATTCTCCATCCATCTCTACGTATTTGAACGAGTTAAGGTGGCTTACCATAAACTCTTCTTCTCCACAGACGGTGACTATTCTTCCCTTGACTGGATATTTGAGTTTCTGGTGGAGAGTTGAGGTTACTGCCCCAACTTTATGGATCCACGGGAGACCTAACAGACAAGAATAGGCAGGACGAGTATCCATAATGTAAAAGGTGGAGTTGAAGATTTGGGAGCCCACTTTTATTGGAAGATCTACCTAGAGATGTGAACAACACAAGAAGGGGGGTTGAATTGTAAAACTTAAAACAAATGCTTAGACAACACAGTATTTTTATCCTGGTTCGTTTGATCTCAAACTACTCCAGTCCACCCGTCAAGGTGATTTCGCCTCTCTCCAACGAGGTCTTAATCCACTATATTCAAAGGATTACAACAGCTACTTTAACAACTATTAAAGCATTCTTGAGTATAACCACAAACCGGTTTATCTCAAGGAAATCTTTTACAAATAATTTGAACAATGATGTGTTAACGTTTTCTAATAAAACAATATATCACAACTATGATAATTACACAATTTATGCTTGGAGTAAAACTGAATTGCTAAAGCGTTTGAGTGAGCGTGGTTTTGAAGGCTTGGCAAAATGTATGAGTGCATGCGTGCGTCTTTTCTCACACAGACTTTTTTATATAGCCAAGGCAAATATACGTTGTCCATAAAGCACTTTTACTGATAGTAACGCACTTTCCTTTTGAAGAAGATCTTGTCTGAATAAAGTCGTTAGCAATTAATTATGTCTTGAATACTTAATAACGCTTCAGAGTCTTCTTTGCTTATGGTAACGCTTCAGAGTGTTCTTTAACTTATGATGACGCTTCAGAGTGATGATGACTTGGTAAAGATCTTTGATCAGAGTCAGAGTGTATATGTTTATGCGCAGATTCTGGTCATCAAGCTTCAGCGTATGATCTGGTAGCTTCAGCTTGTAGCACATGTTACTGATCTTCTGATGCTTCTGATGCTGATGCTGATTCCATCAGAACTTCTGTATATACAAAACATAATTTTAAGAAGCATATTTGTCTTATATATAAATCTTACAATTTATTTATTCTTTGTATTTTGTTATCATCAAAACTCTAATTAAGGGTTGTAGAATCAAACTTATGTTCTAACAATCTCCCCCTTTTTGATGATGACAAAAACCAGATTTTTTCAATTAAAAATAAAGAATAAAAAGTATAGAATTAAGAAGAGAAACTCCCCCTGAGTTGTTTACTTCCCTTTAATTCCATGAGTCTTTGAGCATCAGAACTTTATTGTATCTTTCCTCTGAGTTTTGTACCTGTTCAAGCTTTTCAGAAGAAAGAAATTTAAATAGATCAGAATGTTTGAGACTTATGTCTCAGTAATCCGTTATTGAAAAATATCATTCTTTCTCCCCCTTTTTGTCTGTTATCAAAAAGAACAAATAATCAGAGCCCAAATGCGTTTATATTAAAAACCAGAAGCAATGATAAGTTTAGAACAATGTAAGAAAATTACAGATAAACATGTTTATAAAAACGAGGAAATTCTAAGAGGGAGGAGGAAGACGTGTGAACAAGGTTTCCAACAAGCTCTTGATCTGGATGTTGGTTTCCTGTTGCTGGGTTAACATGCTCTTGATTTCCTCAATTTTGTCGACATGTTTATCCATTCTTTCATTCATCAACATATCAGATCTTTCCAGGTCTTCTAGAGTATGCCTGTCAAGGGAGGAAGCTTGGGGATCTTCAGAAACTGGATGCTTCTCAGAGCATTCTGCAATATCCTCTTTTTGACCCAGTGCTTCAGCAGGAATCATCTGCTCTGGAGTATCAGTCAGATTGAGATCTTTTGACCAGGGAGCATTGTCCAGAGGGAGAACTTCTTCCTTAAGCAGTTGGCTTAGAAATGGACCTTCAATTTCTTTCAGTAGATTACTGAAGTTATGTTGAACTTGTCCGTAGCTTTGTTCTTGCATTTTATGAGTTTCAGAAGATACCCATCTTCTGAACCTTGTCCAAAGGTAGTCTGATGCAGCAGGATCAACCAGCTCAAGACTAGCTTGTTTCAGAGAAGTGATCCACTTCTGTACTTCTGTTTCAAATATCAATATGCTGGTACCAACATCTGGAGAGGGTTCAGATGGTTTTGGTTTTGGGATAGCTGTTTTGTGGGTTATGGCAGCAAGACGTTCAAAAACCGTTAAATCAATGACAGTCTTGTTGTGGTCATCTGGATTGTTCTTTGGTGAGGGAGTGGGAGAGTCGGGAATTATGATTGGACTTGATGGGGAGTTTGGTGGAGTTGATTCTAGAGAAGAGGTAATTTGGGGAATATTCAGAATGGTACCAAGGGGCATACGAATGGCCAGAGATTCTGTGATTCCAGGAATGGGAATGGTATCAGAATCAACAGTTTGGTTTGATTGATCGTTATGAGGTTCTGGTTCACAGGATTCAGAAGGTTGAGTCTCAGAAGATTGAACTTCTGGTTGAAATAGTTTAGGTTGTGGAGAAGGTGGATGAATTTATGGTTGAGGAGATGGAGGTAGTGGTATTTCTTGTAGTGGAGAGAGGGGAATTTCTGGTTGTGCTTCTGTGGTGGTTTCAGGGTTTGGATTTTCTGGCATGGGAGAAGAAGTATGTTGGTCAAAGGTATCTATATCAGATAGAACTTTTGCAAGTTCTTGTTGGGTTGCATCAATATTTGGATTTGGAGGTTGGGAGCGAGATCTTCTAAGAGTTAAGGATTCAGAGGGGTCAAAATCAATGTCAAAGTCATCAAATGTTTGTGGTGTGGGGTTTTCAGATTGAGTGGGAATTGGTATAAATGTTGATACAGGAATTGAATCTAAAACAGTTATAGAAGAAGGATTACCTTTCTTTTTAGGAGTCCGCTGGGATGATCCTTCTGCTACAACTTTCCTTTTCTTGGTTTTCTTCAGCACAACTTCTGGAGCCTTCTGTTGCAGATCCTGAATGTTTAGATTAGGTGTTGTACCATCCGCCTTGCAAGCATCCAGATATCTGACTATTATATCAGGTTTAGAATCAATCTCTGAGAACAGATGAAAGTTATCCAGAGGGACTCTTCTACTGGAGATTGCTGCAAAAGCAGTGACGCTGGGTTCCTTCTTGATGTTCTCAATCAACTTCATTTTCTTCAGATTCTTTGCATTCAGATGTTTGCCAACAGTAGCTTCCAAAGAGCTGATTTCCTGAGCCTCTGTAAGATGATCAATCAGCTTATTCTCTGTTAGAATATCTGATATAAGTCTTCCTAGGGGTATCCAGTCCCTTTTTGTGCGCTCCTCTTCTCTGGTTTCCTTAACATTGGTCTTTAGATGGTTAAACAGCAGATGAGCTAGATTTACCTTAATCTTCTGAGAGATAAAGTAGATCAGAAATTGCTGATCAATATTGATGTAGTCAGGAGAGCTGGTAGGCTTCCTGTGGTTTATGCATCCCAGAATGATCTTGGCCCATATTCTGTGATGGTCTTTTAAATCCCTTATATTGCTGGAGGGAAGCCCCATAGTGAAGATTTCTCTAGCAATTAGGGCAACATCAGCGCATCTTTCAGCCATGTCAATGCAACGTACACCACCACCACTGTAGCCTATTAATCTTGCAATGAGGTCCTCATTAACAACTATCTTCTTCCCCATAATGTATGAAGTAACTTGATGGTTGGAAGATGAAGCATGAATCCAAAATTCCTTTACCAGAATTGGGAATGTTGGACCCACCAGTCTGTCAAAATATCTTTCCCAGCCTTGAGCCTTAACCTCTTCAGAGAGATTAAACTCGTTCTCTTGAAGGCTGTTGAAATCCACGATCAATTCCGAAAGAACTTCTAGATTTTTGATGGGTGTAAGAAGAGTTCTGTAGGGTTCTTCATATTGTTCGGAGGAAACTGTTTTCTGAGAACTGGAAGTGGGGATGCTTGAGGAAGCCATGTTCACACGAAGGTTTTGAAGAAATTGAAAGGGTTTTGAGAAAGTATGCAAACTGAAATCAGTAAGATTGAGAGAAAATGAAAGTGAAGGTAAAAGAGTGTAAATGGTGAGAAATGTGTTTAAATAGATTTCTAAACAATTTTGAAAACATAAACGGCAAGAGAGAGAGATTAAATATAATGATTATGAGCATTTAATGATAGCTGATTTTGGGGGATTCAGAAAGATATTGGAACGGTTACCCATGACATGTGTCCCAATGCATCCAATTAGCGCTTTTGACCTTTCAGAAATGTGAACGCGTGTTCAGCCTCAGAAAGTAGCTGATGACTGGATGACACTTGTTTACTTGAGTGAACTGTACACTTATATCCTTGATTCTGATACAATCTGTACTTTTAAAGATCTGAAGAAAGCTTGATCAGTAGTTCACGGAAAAAAATAAAGTTCTGAAGGTTAAGATATGGAATCAAAACAATTTTATTCTGGGTAGAGCTTCATGCTGAGATGTTTCAGAATGAAGTTGAACCTATCTTCAGAAAGAGGTTTTGTAAAGATATCATCCCATTGATGGTCTGTGTTAATAAATTTTAAATTTAGAATCCCTTTCTGAATATAGTCCCTAATAAAATGATGTTTTATTTCTATATGCTTATCCCTAGAATGCAAAATAGGATTTTTAATGAGACAAATAGCAGAAGTATTGTCACAGAGGATAGGAATGTTACTCTCAAATATCTGGTAGTCTTCAAGTTGACTTTTCATCCAGAGCATTTGTGTGCTGCACCCAGCTGCTGCTATGTATTCAGCTTCAGCTATTGATAAAGCTATTGTGGATTGTCTCTTGCTGGACCATGAGATCAGATTTTCTCCCAGAAACTGGCAGCTTCCAGAAGTGCTTTTACGTTCCACTCTGTCTCCAGTGAAATCAACATCCCAGTATCCGATCAGGCTGTAATTACTTGATTTTCTATAAAACAAACCCAGATTAGTAGTACCTTTCAAATACTTGAAAATTCGCTTAACTGCTGTTAAGTGAGATTCTCTAGGATCTGATTGGAATCTAGCACAGATGCAAACACTGAATAGAATGTCAGGCCTTGAAGCCGTCAGATAGAGAAGAGAACCAATCATACCTCTGTAGACCTTCTGTTCTACCTTTTTACTTACCTCTTCTCTTTCCAGAATGCACGTGGGATGCATTAGAATCTTTGATGGCTTACATTCTGAGAGATCAAATTTCTTCAGAAGTTCTCTGACATATTTGCTTTGATGAATGTAAGTTCCTTCTGGGGTTTGATTAATCTGAATGCCCAGAAAGAATTTTAGTTCCCCCATTAGGCTCATCTCGAATTCTGCCTGCATACATTTAGAGAACTTTCTTCCTAGAGAGGGTTTAGTGGATCCAAATATGATGTCATCAACATAAATCTGACATACTAAAATGTCATTCTTAACTGTCTTACCGAACAAAGTTATGTCCACTTTCCCTCTGGTGAATTCCTTTTCTAACAGGAAGTTACTTAGTCTTTCATACCAAGCTCTGGGAGCTTGTTTCAGACCATAAAGTGACTTCTTTAGTTTGAAAACATATTCTGGATTTTTGGAACTTTCAAAACCATGGGGTTGGTGCACATATACCTCTTCTTATATATAGCCATTTAAGAATGCACTCTTAACATCCATCTGATACAGAGTGATGCCTTTATTAACAGCAAATGAAATTAAGAGTCTGATAGATTCTAACCTGGCGACTGGAGCAAAGATTTCTGTATAGTCTATCCCCTCTTGCTGACTATAACCTTGTGCTACCAGTCGTGCTTTGTTTCTGATGACTTCACCTTGTTCGTTCAGTTTGTTTCTTAACACCCATTTTGTACCAATGACGTTGAATCCTTTTGGTTTGGGAACTAGATCCCATACGTCATTTCTTGTGAATTGATTTAGCTCCTCTTGCATTGCTAGAACCCAGTCATTGTCCAAAAGTGCTTCATCAATTGTTGTTGGTTCAATTAGAGAAACCAGTCCCATGAGGGATTCTTCAGAGTTTCTGAAGCTAGATCTTGTTCTGATTGGATCTTCCTTTCTTCCTAAGATTGTTTCTTCTGGGTAATCCATGCTGCTTCTGGATGGTCTTTTCTGGAGTTGATCAACAGAAGGTGTTGGATTGGTTGCAGTGCCTCTTTCTGATGTTGAAGGGGTGTCTCTGTTGAGAGCTTCTGATGATTTGTCTTCAGTACCTGTGAGTTCAACTTCCATACCTGCAAGTAATTCATTCTGCTTTGACTTTTGAGAGTCAAGCTTATCATCAAAACGAACACTGATTGACTCTTCCACAATCTGTGTTTCTGTATTGTATACTCTGTACCCTCTTGAGCGTTCAGAATATCCTAACATAATACACTTTTGTGCTTTAGATTCAAACTTGTTCAAATAATTTTTTGTATTCAGAATAAAACATGTACATCCAAATGGGTGAAAGTAGGAAATGTTGGGCTTTATGTTCTTCCCCAATTCATATGGAGTCTTTTCCAGAATAGGTCTTGTGGAGATTCTATTCTGAATGTAACACGATGTGTTTATTGCCTCTGCCCAGAAGATCTTAGCAACGTTAGTCTCGTTGATCATGGTTCTGGCCATTTCTTGCAATGTTCTGTTCTTTCGTTCTACAACTCTATTTTGATGGGGAGTTCTAGGACAAGAGAAATCATGCAGAATGCCTTTATCATTAAAGAATAACTCAAAATATTTGTTTTCAAACTCTCCACCATGATCACTTATGACTTTGACGATTCTAATATCCTTTTCATTCTGAACTTGGTTGCAGAAGGTAACAAACACAGAGTGTGACTCGTCCTTGTGCCTTAAGAACTTTACCCATGTCCATCTGCTATAGTCATCTACGATTACTAACCCATACTTCTTGCCACTGACTGAAGCAGTTTTAACTGGTCCAAATAAGTCAATGTGCAGAAGTTCTAATGGCTTGGAGGTGGAAACAACGTTTTTGGATTTGAAAGCTGGTTTTGCAAACTTGCCTTTCTGACATGCTTCACACAGAGCATCTGAATTGAACTTCAGGTTAGGAAGTCCTCTGACCAGATTGAGTTTGTTAATCTGAGATATTCTTCTCATACTAACATGTACCAATCTTCTGTGCCAGATCCATTGCTCGTTGTTCACAGACAGTAGACATTTTACATTCTAACTTTTTAGTTCTGAAAGTTTTATTTTATAAATGTTGTTTTTCCTCTTTCTATTAAATAGGATAGTCCCATCTTTCTGACTAACAGCTTTGCATGAATTTTGATTGAAGATTATATCATAACCGTTATCATTTAATTGACTTATGGATAACAGGTTATGCATTAATCCATCAACTAATAAAACATTACTTATAGAGGGAAGATTTCCATTACCTACTGTTCCAGAGCCAATGATCTTTCCTCTCTAATTTCCTCCAAAGCCTACATGGCCTCCAGGCTTAAGTTCCAGGCTTTGGAACATATGCCTTCTTCCCGTCATGTGTCGTGAGCAGCCAGAGTCCAGGTACCATGATTGGTGTTTTTGCTTTGCTGCTAAAGATATCTGCCACATGTATTATTTTATCCTTAGGTACCCACATTTTCTTGGGTCCTGATTTGTTAGTTTTACCAAAACTCTGGTTGAATTTTGGTTTGACAGAGTAATCACTACTTGTATATTTTATGTCATGTGTGTGCCCATATATAAAGTGTGAATCAAGTGGAGTACGTTTTATAACTAAATCCATGGCATTTTTTGGTGTAGGTACCTTACCTTGATATCCTATCCCTTTTCTGCCATTTCTGCTAACTCCATAGATCATTGAAGCCATTTTGCTTCTGTCTATGTTTTTAGCTAGAAAGTTCTGAAAGTTGTGATCATACTCCTTGATGATCTCATCAGCATTGCTGGGAGTTTCAGGGATTGTTTCCTTCTGAGAGTTTTGCAGTTAGTTTTCTAATTTTGAAATTTTATCTTTTAACTCAGAATTCTCCAATTTGAGACTCTCAGTCTTATCAGAATCAGAAGCAAGATTCCTTTTCAGGTTTCTGAGTTTGAATCAGATATGCTGATATCTTTCCAGAATTTCATTAAGGCTTTCAGCTAGTTCAGCCTTAGTAAAGTTTATAGTGAAGTCAGGGAATATCTCTTCTGTGTCTGATTCAGAGTCTGACTCAGAAGCTTCACTGTCTTCTGTTATGTTTGCCATGAGAGCTATGTTTGCTCTTTCATCATCTGATTCGGAGCCAGCTTCAGATGTGTCAGAATCATCCCATGTAGCCATGAGACTTTTCTTCTTTTCCTTGCCAAAATTCTTTTTGGGCTTCTCCTTCTGAAGCTTTGGGAAATCAATTTTGTAGTGCCCTTGCTCGTTACATTCATAGCAGATGATGTCTTTGTTGTTTGGCTTTCTGTTTCCTGAAGAACCTTCAGATCTTCTGTGTCCAGAGGAGGATTCTGACCTTCTGTATCTGGAGAAAGATTCATTCTGATTTTCTGATCTTCTGGGATTCCTGAACTTCCTTTGCCTCTGCTTCCACAATTGGTTCACCCTTCTGGAGAGGAGAGACAGTTCATCTTCTTCTGATGAGGACCCATCAGAGGTTTCTTCCACAACCTGCAAAACTTTGGAGTCATATTTTCTGTTAAATTTTAAAGCTAATGGCTTACCTTGATTTTGAGGTTCATCTGCTTCTAGCTCTATCTCGTGACTTCTGAGGGAGCTGACAAGTTCTTCCATAGAGATTTTGTTGAGATCCTTGGCTAGCTTAAGCACTGTGACCATTGGCCTCCATTGTTTTGCAAGCTTCTGATGATCTTCTAAACGTGATCAGCAATGGAATGCCCTTTGTCAAGAACTTTTAGACCAGCAACAAGAATTTGAAATCTTGAAAACATAGTTTCTATTGATTCACTCTCTTCCATCTTGAATGCCTCATACTTCTGAATGAGTGCAAGGGCTTTGGTTTCTTTGACTTGAATGTTGCCTTCATGCGTCATTCTTAGAGAGTTAAACATATTCTTTGCAGTGTCTCTGTTTGATATCTTCTCATATTCTGAATAAGAGATGACGCTGAGAAGATTTGTTTTGGCCTTGTGATGATTTCTGAACTCACGCTTTTGCTGATCAGACATCGTTTTCCTGTCAATATTCTGACCACTTCCATCAACTGGGTGTTGTATCCATCAGTCACCATGTCCCACAGATCAGCATCATGGGCCAGAAAGAAACTCTCAATTCTGTCTTTCCAGTAGTCAAAGTTCTCTCCATCAAAGACTGGAGGTTTGCCACTGAATCTGTCTCTTTCTTCATTGTTGTCATTGCTGATGTTTTGACTTGGTCCTGCCATTGTGTTTTTCTGACGCTGGATCTTGTACTGACACGGTTAAGTGTTATAAGCTCAGAACCAGGCGCTCTGATGCCAATTGAAGATGTGAACAACACAAGAAGGGGGGTTGAATTGTAAAACTTAAAACAAATGCTTAGACAACACAGTATTTTTATCCTGGTTCGTTTGATCTCAAACTACTCCAGTCCACCCATCAAGGTGATTTCGCCTCTCTCCAACGAAGTCTTAATCCACTATATTCAATGGATTACAACAGCTACTTTAACAACTGTTAAATCCTTCTTGAGTATAACCATAAATCGGTTTATCTCAAGGAAATCTTTTACAAATAATTTGAACAATGGTGTGTTAACGTTTTCTAATAAAACAATATATCATACCTGTGATAATTACACAATTTAAGCTTGGAGTAAAACTGAATTGCTAAAGTGTTTGAGTGAGCGTGGTTTTGAAGGCTTGGCAAAATGTATGAGTGCATGCGTGCGTCTTTTCTCACACAGACTTGTTTATATAGCCAAGGCAAAGATACGTTGTCCATAAAGCACTTTTACTGATTGTAACGCACTTTCCTTTTGAAGAAGATCTTGTCTGAATAAAGCCGTTAGCAATTAATTTTGTCTTGAATACTTAATAACGCTTCAGAGTCTTCTTTGCTTATGGTAACGCTTCAGAATGTTCTTTAACTTATGATGACGCTTCAGAGTGCTGATGACTTGGTAAAGATCTTTGATCAGAGTCAGAGTGTATATGTTTATGCGCAGATTCTGGTCATCAAGCTTCAGCGTATGATCTGGTAGCTTCAGCGTGTAGCACATGTTATTGATCTTCTGATGCTTCTGATGCTGATGCTGATTCCATCAGAACTTCTGTATATACAAAACATAATTTTAAGAAGCATATTTGTCTTATATATAAATCTTACAATTTATTTATTCTTTGTATTTTGTTATCATCAAAACTCTAATTAAGGGTTGCAGAATCAAACTTATGTTCTAACACTACCTCCCCATGAACAGTAGTCCTCTTTGATCAGTCAGATGCCCTTACAATGATATCACTTGGCTTCAAGACTAAATCTTCATAGTCAAGACGGTCTAACGCCCCATTGGGTAATACATTCAGAGAAGAACCAGTGTCGACTAGCACATGTTCTAAGGTAGTCCATTTGCACTCGACAGAAACATGTAAAGCTTTATTGTGATTCTTCCCAAGAGGTGTTAAGTCAACATCTGAAAATCCCAAGCCATTATCAGCTGTCAGGCTAGCCACGCAACTCTCAAATTGGTCTGTTGTTGTCTCTTGGGGGACATGAGCTTTTTTTAGGAACTTGATTAATGTCCGAACATGGGCATCAAAACAAAGCAGCAATGACAACATTGAAATCTTAGAAGGGATTTGCCCCAATTGTTCCACAATCTTGAAGTCGCTTCTTTTTATCATCTTTAAGATCTCGTCCATCTCACGGGAGGAGGTTTCTTCATCAGTTACATCCTTGGAGGGTAATTAAATCACATCAGGCTCAACAACCTTCTCCTTCCCTCTTGTATCAGTACTTGGCTTGGCAGTAGTAATGCAGATGGGCATCCTTGTAACAACTGGTGGTGAGATATTGGGTGAAAATATTCTCCCAGTTCTAGTTACTTTGCTTGAACGAGCTATGTTACCGACATCGTCATCTTTTCCTTCTTCGATGCACGCATCTTGTTTAATCCCATGATAGAACACCTCAGCACCATAATTCCACGATACTGCCTTATTTGAAGAATCGGGAATCGGTCCGGGATTTTTAATCATTAAGGGAGCAATATTGGGTTCATTTGAAATCCTAATAGGACCTTTGGAGGTGATCCTAAGAGGTTTGTTTGAGATGGTAATAATGGAGAGGTCTTCACATTTGTTAATCAAACTTTTGGCAAGTGGGGTTTTCTCGAATAGAATTTTGTGGATATCCATTAGGCGTTGTATGCCTTTCTTCAGCCCTTCACATCCATTGAGTTGTCTTGTACAACACACACATTCCTTTATGCAACCAGGGAAAATCCAGGCTTTCAACAAATTGTTTTTTATTATATTCAGCGGAGTAGTCAATTCTTCAATAGAGGCGACAAAAATTGTATCTTCAATAGCATTAACACTCTTGTCATGCTTCGGCATTGGAGAAGTAATTACATTCGGTGTCGGAGGAGGATCAAATTCAATAGTCTTATTGTAAATCATATCCTAGATTTTGTTCTTCAAGGCCCAGGACTGGTCAGTCTCGTTCCTAGGGTTGTTGGAGTGGTAAGCACACTTAGCGTTTGGATTATATTTTGGTGACGAGGTATTAGGCTTGGCGGGAGGATCGCGCAATGTCACTAAATTAACCTTGAGCAAATGTTTTAAGGCTTGAGACAATGGCATGCCTAATCTCGTAAATTGTTTTCTCGGAGTTTCAAAATGTTGATGATTTGCAGATGGTCTTGGAGTAGGAGTTGGATTGGAGATTCATACAGCATTGACAGACAGGTGATCATTCTTCTTGGTACGGGCCCTTGCCCCGTACACAACATTGAATTCCTTCTTTGCAACAAAAGGTTTCTTTATAGGATTGGGAGTGGAGGTAGATGCCACAGAGATCTTCCCACTTTTAATGCCACTTTCAACTCTTTCACCGGTTAAGATCAATTCGGTGAAACCAAAAGAAGAGCAACCAACCAATAGACTAAAGAAGGGACCAGACAAAGTGCCCATGAATATGTCAATGTGCTCCCTATCGATCAAGGGCGGTTGGACCCTACTAGCAAGGTCTCTCCATTTTTGTGCATATTCCTGAAATCCTTCATTCTTTCCCATGGTCATATCTTGCAACTGAACCCTCATTGGCGCCAAGTCGGAGTTGTACTAATATTGATGGTAGAATGCAGTAGCTAGATCCTCCCAAGTATTGAAACGAGAACCATCTAACTGATAAAACCATTCAAGTTGCGTTCCAGCTAAGCTTTCTTGGAAAAAGTGAACCCAGAGCTTCTTATCAGCAGTGTGCAGTTGTATCTTGCGCACATAAGATTTCAAATGGAGTTTTTGAATTTATGGGAGATGACTACCCCAGAGATAAAACCCAAATCGTCAAAATCTAAACCGGGGACGCATGGATTTCAACAGCTTTCAATTTGTCTTCTAACTGCTTATATTTGATATCAGCAGGTGGATACTGCTCATCGAAATAATCATCATCTGATACTTGATCATTAGCACAGTCATCTCGAGCACTCTTGACCTCACCGATCTGGTTCTCGTCCTCTTCAGATGAGTCTCCTCCTACTGGGATTTGACGGACTGTCTTCTTGAACCTTCTACCCATGTTGAGTAGAGCTTTCTTCTTTGGCTTCTTCTTAACAGCCATCAAAGCCATCATATATTGCTTCCCCTTGGCTAGGGCTAGTAGAGTCTCCTAAAACTGAGAATTCTGGGCTTGGAGATCCTTCACAGTTTTCTCTAGATCCATCTTGCTGAAATAAATAGCAGATAGATAAGGAAACCTGTTATGCGAAAACCTGTCATGTTATGATGCATGAATATGTATATGCAAATGATTTCAAGGATTAATGAGATTTAAATTTGTATAGACAAAAGAACAAACATTAATTTTCATTAGACAAAACAAGAGAGATTACATCATGCCTCTTGGGCTTACAAAATAACTTTCTAAGATAAAAAGACTGAACGCATCCTCTTTGGCGCAGAATTGAGCTTCGAAAGTATCTCGTTCTTCCTTAAGCTGAATACAACCCTTTTGCAAGTCTTCGAGATAGGTAGGCATGTCGGGGTGGAGGTTAGTGTAGGGAACATCTCCTTCGACCATAGGCTCCATGATGATTGGTAAGATGTAAGGATAAGGCATCACAAGATTCTGAGCATGAGCTCACACCCATTTAAGGTAAGGCTCTAGGAGAATGGAGTTCTTGTCTCCTAACGTCTTGCTGTCCACCTTGTTCAACATCCTCCAGGCTCGGATAAACCTCTAACGGTAACCTTGATCGTCATTCTCGTAGTCAAATACCACTCCTTGGATAAGCATCTTGTGGGGACCATCCCTCCGTGCGTAACCAAACTGTCGTAGGGCTAAGCAGGGGTTGTAAGTGATACCTCCTCTAACGCCAAGAAAAGAGACATTAGGGAACTCTCCACAACGGTCAATGATAGTAACATTATCCAAAGAGCAGGAACACCAATGAATATCTGAATGTCTAAGTGTCATCAACCTATGGGACCATCTTAAAGCTTGCCCATTTTTCAAAACAGATTGGGGAAGATGCTAAATAAACCATCTTTCCAAGAGAGGAGTGCAACACATGAGGATACCTCTCTTCTTCAAAGTGCGAGAGTGAAAAAAATGTAGGATGTCTCCTAACAAAGTAGGCACCGGGTTACGAGACATGAAGATTTTTACGGTGTTTACATCTATGAGTTGGTCAGGATTTGGGAACAAAACCATCCCAGAGATGAGAAGGGCCACAGTTTCCTCAAAAAATTGCAAGTCCAAGGAGTTCCAACAATCTTGAGCTTTCTCAAACAGGAATTTGGCCAAGAAACCTTTGACACCACTCCTTGTTTCCCAATTAGTTGTGACATCAGATTGTTGCAAGTGTAGGGCTTGAGCAATCTCTTCATGTTTTGGATCTCTTTCCGTACCATTGAAGGGTAGTTGATTGAGAATGGGGATCCTTAATAGTTGTGAGAATTCTTCTAAAGTCGGCACAAGTTGATAGTCGGGAAAAGTGAAGCCATGGTGTAGAGAATCGAAGAACTGGAAGAGCACCTTCATCATGTCTTCATCAGTGTTGGAGGTAACCAAGTTCAGTAGGCGACCATGTTTTTCGGTAAATGGAGAATTTTTAGGAATCCTTGATGCTAGCTCTTTAAGTTGAGGAGGGATCCTTGCGAGATTGACTGGAATGGTTTTCCTGCGAATAGAATCCATGTCCTACAAAACAGAACAAAGATAAATCCCAGAAATCCTTGAAATGGTTAGTGAGTATGAGTATGATGTTATGATGTTTATGATGTTGTATACAAGTAAATATATATAAACAAGGAAAACAAATCCTTAGGTTTAGGCCTGCATGGAGTCTCATGGGTGAGTACCCTCTCAAAGTTTAGTTGGCAAAAACCTGTCCTAGAAATAGTAAAAGGGTTCTAAAGGAGCTCAATATCATTGGTCTATCTTCTCGGGCATTGTTTTACTGCAAGCCTCTTTAATGGAGACCGAAATATCCCAAGAAACCAAACCTCGATGAGTGTAGTATCGAGGATCTACCAACTTCGGACTGCACCAAAGCCGGTCATCTCACTACGTCCTAATGGCCAAGTTGGTCGAGAAAAGGTTCTAAAGTCAGTTAGTGCTTTATGACATCACTCAGCGACCCTGTATTCTCCTTGACTACTCAAGGGCTACCGGTACCCATAAATATGTCACACTAACGTAGCTATTACTTAGACCATGTCGGTATACCCCACACAGTTTCCACAATTTATTGCTACTTACCTATAAGGTATCCCAAATCTGGATAGAGGATTCAAACCCAAAAAAAGAACCAAAATGTAAAGAAAACAAATCAAACAATGAAATAAAGTAAATGTGATCTAGCCCTAAGGTAACCCCACTTTTAAGAATGTCCCCAGCAGAGTCACCAGTTCTGTGATACGGTGGGAGAACTGACCTGGTTGTTTTGCGTTTTATTGCAAATGTTTCGGTTAGCAAGAGTCGCCATCGACTTTTATTTTATCTAAAAGGAAAGGCTGAAAAGAACAGGAAAGACCTTTGAGATGTTTTCTTGAGTTCGGGGGTAGATTATGAAAAGGGAAGGTATTAGTACCATTTTTATCCATGGTTTTCCATGGGCTCTTAGTTACTTGCTAAATCACTTTCTTTTGTTTGAAAATATGCTTTGTGTGGTTTTTGAAAGTATTTTGTAAAGATGCCATTGTTTAGGCAAACTTTGTAATGACTCTCGTTTGTAAGAATGTATACAAAGTGTTTGATCTTTTGAAAATGTTTTCAAGTTTGAAATGTGGTCTTGAAAATGTTGGTTTTTGTTTTGAAAATAGCAAGGATGTTTTTGTTTTGAAATTGAGAAAGTAACTAGGAACATTCTACCTACTCAAAATTATTTCATATTCATTTCCTCTTTCCTTTGATATTGTTATCTTACCATTGATTTATTAAGTAACCCTATCTTTGGATGTAAAAGGGACGGGTGTGGGTCATCGTATAACCATGATTAGCAATGTTGTAAGAAATCTTAGCATTTTCTTTAGGGACTGAGATCACTTTGAAAGGCAACATGGATAGCGTCATCGAGGGACTATGATCTTGTATTTTTTGCTTGTTTTTGCTAAGATACCTCACATGCATAATATGGTCATTTTTGTAAGGCAACAAGTGGAATTACCCTAAGGGTGTAAGTGTGCAAATGTGTTTTATTTACATGCGTTTTTATCTTGAATTAGGGTTATCTACTTGTTGGTTTTATCTTTCCATACAAACCCTAATTACTAACTGTGATCGGTGGGAATGAGAACTGACTGTTTTGGAATGCTGGTTCGCGTTTTGCGTTTGTTTTCGCAAAATGTCGCGGTAAGCAAGAGTCGCCACCGTCTTTTATTTTATCCAACAAGGAAAGGACGAAAGCACAGAAAAATTCCTTTTTGAGATATTTCTCGGGTTCGGGAGGTAGATTATAGAAAGGGAAGGTGTTAGCACCCTTTCTATCTGTGGTTATCCACGGGCTCTTAGGTACTTGCTCATTGTGTTTTCAAAAGTTTGCTTTTCTTTGTGTTTGTGGGTTTGAAAAGAGTTTTTTGTTTGAAAGGGGTGTAAGTGCGAAAAGTTTTGTTTTGTTTTAAAAGGAGCAAGTACTTAAGAACCATCTACCTACTCAAAAAGGAATTAATCTGTATAAGTGTCCTTTAGACAATGTTATCCCACTATTGAGGAGCAGGTATCACCGTCGTTGGAGTTTTCGGGTCAATTCGATTAAGGGACGTGTGGTCACTAAAGCAATGTTAGGACGCCTTAGCGGTAACCCTAATGTCTTAGATCATTTTATCCGAGGCAACCGTTTCGAGGCAACTTATGATCTTTGGACAAGAGGGCGACCTCTATAACTTCCTATACTCAATGACCACGTTCGAGGCAACCAAGTGAGGTGTACCCTAAGAGTGCGCATGTGCGAGTGTATTGTTTCGGTTAATTTTATCTGTACATGTCATGGGTTATCTATTGTTGATTTTAAGTTCATACATTGGATCTTGTCATGCATTCCCTATTATCAGACATCTAACATTTAATATTGTGCGGAAATTAAATTGCGGGAAATTAATCTAAGCTATTACAAGGCGTCGGGTATTTACATCGCCAAAGACAAACCCTTTTAAAATTAAATTGCGGAAAGTAAATAAAAGCGATAAATAATTAAAATCCTAATTTAAAAACTATTACATTCCCGGAGCAGTTACAATATTGGATAAAAATAACACGCGTGCGAGAAAATTAAATCGGAGCATTTTAGGGTTTTGACCCTTTTTTATTAAAGAAAGCATATTTTTGTTATTTTTTGAATTAAAAAATTAAGTCTAAGTTAATAATTGAATTAATTAAATAAAAGCTGCAAATGAATACCTGAAGAAAAAATCAAATAAAGTTTTAGGGGACCTGGGATTCGAACCCAGGTCCCAATGCTCATTGACACGCTTCCTTGGCCAACTCATCCACGCTGCTTCTTTGTTAGTGGAATACATAGTAAACATTATATTGAAAACAGATAATTATTCCTGGAAAAATAAAAAATGCGCTAACAATTTAAACTGGCCAGTGACGCTAAGCCACGTAATTGTCTTCCCAACGCATCCCTGGTTTGTTTACCTGCGGATTTTTATCCGCAGGAAGATTCGTGGGGTGTCTCAAAAATCTTTCCTAGGCCATGTAAACACAAGCTAGGGGTATCAACGTGATCGTCTCCCTTCTCTGAGTATGAATATAGCCATGGTTTGCCTTGATTGTACCTGTGCCAAGAATGCCTAAAAACAACACAAGAAAACCCTAGATTAGGGTATCATGATACAGGCTCTAAAAATAAAATTGAATAATGCCAAAACGTTCTAAATCAAACAACAAACACAAATATGCCAAGATTTTAAAGAAAAGATGCAAGAATTGTAGATTTGGATTCCATGTTCAGAGCTTGGTTCTTGGACACTTACTGCGAGTTTTAGGCAATGAGAAGGCTTGGTTTTGATTGGTATCGCTTCAGGGGATTGCCAGCAAGAGATTAGTGTCAAGCTTTTGGTTTGAATCGAGCTCTAATGTTGTTTTTGATCTCACACTTTTTCCAAACTTTGTATGGTCGTTTCTGCAATGCTTTGTATGTGTCCCTTCTCTGTGTGGCTTGTACAAGTATTATAGAATGAATTAGGTTTAACCTTTTGGCCTGAATCCATGTGCATTGAAGATCCATGATTTGATTTTGATCACCATTATCAAGTTTCCAAAAATAGGCCAAATCTGATTTTTTATGCATGAAAAGCCTTGATACGAATTTGATTTGATGAATCATGATAATTGAAAGTTGTACCAATCACAAAGATATTATTTCATCAATTTTTAGATTTTATTTGATTTAATATTGATTAAAAATGAATTAAATCAATAAAAATTAAATAAAATAGAAAAATAAATGAATGGCAATGAAATCAAATATGCGACATGTGTGTGGCATGTCAAGACCATATCTAGTGGAAAAAAGTGGGCCCTTTTGTCAAAAATTGGAGTTTTGAGGATAGTTGACTTTTGGCAAATTTGGAAAAATGCCCAACTTCAACAATGCATAACTTCTTCATTTTTGATCTTTTTGAGGTGTTCTTGGACTTTTTAGAAACCTTGAGATGTCCTATAATAAACCCTTTTGGTCGCATCTCATTTTCATGTTTCATGCTCAAGTTATATAAGCTTTGGAAAAAAATGTGTTTTTGTTGACTTTCAAAAATGACCTATAATGTCCAAATTTGTAACTTTTTGTGAGAGAATTTATTGATCTTAGGGTGTGAAGATGGATTGTAGGAAATTGCATCCTCTTCAAAATGAGCTTTGTATGGGTCATTTCTCATAAATTATGAGAAAGTTATGCTTGTTCAAAGTTGAGTTGACTTTTCTTACAAAACCCTAATTTAACAACTTTTGAATTTGGATGAATCTTGGGAAATCCTTGATGAATCATGATAAACCCTTGATCGAATGATGAATTATCCTTCAAAATGAGAATGTTGACAAAAAAATCTTGAGGTTTGACTGTATTTGGGACACAGTTGACTTTTGCCCTAGCACAATCGATTTTTGGACTTCTTGAGCAATTGAGTGACCAAACTTCCTTTGCAAGGCTTGAAATTTGACATGGATGAACTTAAGAACATATTAAGACATTGTGGATCACTTGAGGTCATTTGGATATAAGGACCTTGATGCAACATAAAACCCTAATTTTGACTTGACTGCCTTAGGAGGTGATTTGACTGTCCAATCTTTGAGCCATCTTGAGCAACTTGGAGATAATTCTTGACATGTATTGAGAAATATGGGAGGGCAAATTTTGGGGTACAACAGTTGCCCCTGTTCAATCTTCTTAAACCTGAGGATATAGATTGGCGTTCGGGCCTTTCGTGATCCGAAGGTGGAAGATGATTGAACACTAGAGTGCCCAGAAATTTGCACTCGCATGTAGTTGTATCAACCTTGTGATGTCGGGAATGGGCTTACAGATGCCATTTGGAGATTTATGATGGGAGATGGGCTTAAAGATGCCATCTGAAGGAGTGTCGATCACGTAAGAGATTCCTTAGCGAGAGCTTGTATACCTGTTGTTGAGAGAGATTCCACTGGGGAATGATGTTCTTCGTCTTAGGAGAAATAGAACTTTAGGAGCTTAGGTCATCCGTTATTCTACTGGAGAATTATCTCTGTTGAAGAGATGAGAGTGAACTACTATCTGGCCGTAACCTAGGCTTCATAGTGATAAGACCGACTGTTATCTGGTCGTAATCCAGGCTTCGTAGTGACTTACTGGGGAGATGAGATTAAACTTGCTATCCAGTCGTAATCCAGGCTTTGCAATACCTCACTTCTTATCTGGTCGAAATCCAGACTTCAGAACAAATCAAGTGATTATTCGGTCGCATCCGGGCTTCAACTTGAATTTAGGGCATACTAATATCCTACCGACTCCGGGCTTCTTAGTAACTGGCTGGGTAAACTGTTATATGGACGTAATCCAAGTTTCACAGTGTCCCTTAACGCTATCTGGTCATAATCCAGGCTTCACAAAGTATCATACCACTATCTGGTCGAAATCCAGGCTTCGCAGTACTCTTGGTTGTTATCTGGTCGTCATCCAGTCTTCACAACATCTTCTACCATTATTCGGTCGTAATCCAGGCTTCAAGGTCTTGCATTACTTTCTGGTCGTAATCCAGTCTTCACAATGTATCATACCACTATCTGGTCGTAATCCAGGCTTCGTAGTACTCTTGTTTGCTATCTGGTCGTAATCCAGTCTTCACAACATCTTCTACCATTATCTGGTCGTAACCCAGGCTTCAAGGTCTTGTATTGCTTTCTGGTCGTAATCCAGTCTTCACAATAACTTGTTGAGGTGTTATCTGGTCGTGATCCGGGCTTCACGGCTTGTGTTTGTGATATACCACTATCTGGTCGAATCCAAGCTTCATGGTGCTTACTGAGCTGCTATTCGGTCGTAATACGGGCTTCACGGCTCACTGGGGCATAAACTATTATCTGATCGTTCTTCGGGCTTCATAGCTTTCTTTTGAGAGATATCACTATCTGGTCGTAATCCAGGCTTCGCGGTAGTCTGATATTGTTATCCGGTCGTAATCTGTGCTTCACAATATGCTGTAGAAATCAAGATACTATTTGGTCGTATCCGAGCTTCATAACTTGAATTTTGATTGTATCTTTCCTGAAAGGTAAAGTTTAGCTGTATGTAATGCATGATATGTATCAGGTAATGATGTTCTCAAAATAAATGAGATTATATGGTATGATGCGTATATGTATGTATCATGATGTATGTACATGTAATGTTTTAGCTGGGTAAAACAAATCCCGGAGCTGCTGGAGAATAGAGTTGAATTCTTCGTTTCCGCTGGGGATGGTGAACGAAGGTGATTGTGAGAATGAGCCTGCAAAAGGAGATGATTCTGTTGGGGAATAAACTGATGAAGAGATTACTCTGAGGGGAATTACTCTGTGGGGAAGAGATGCTCTGCTGAAGATTTTAACGATAATTCCGCTGGGGATTCCGCTGATAAACTCTGTTGGGGATTTTAATGGTGAACTCCGCAGGGGATGGATTACCGTTACTGGTGATACAGAATCGGTTGAGGATAGAACTCCTTCTCGGGGAAAGAAAGAACTTTGCTGGGGATGATCTTTCAGTTGCAACTTGCTGAGGATAACCCAGTTAGACTCTTATGGGGATAACCTTCTGAATTTGGATGGGGAGATTTATTTGCGCTTTGCAGGGGATAAGCTTCCAGAATCTACTGGGGAAGATGATTCAACTCTGTTGGGAAAGCTTTTTTAGACTGTGCTGGGGAAATGGCTCCTATTGGGGGTATCTGGTATTCAGCCGGGGAACATTCTTATTCTCTGTTGAGGAATATTAAGACTGTCGGGGATGCTCTAATACTTGTTGGGGAATATCTTTATACTCCGCTGGGGAATATTCAGACCTTCTGGGGATACTCAGCCTTTTTAGGGCTGATGGTAGATCAACTCTGCTTGGGAAGAGTATTGCTGATTCATTCATAGTTGCAAGTCTCAGCTGGGGAGGTCTACCATTACTGTTTTACTCTGCGGGGAGTGACGGTATCTTGGTCATATTCTTCAGCTGAACCTACCTTGGTACCTTGGTGGACAGAGCAACTAGACAGCTCGGACAATTCTTATTGCCCCTGTTTCTAATATTACCAGTAATTTGCCTTTTGTTTCGCATGTAAACATTTACGAGCAACAATTAATGTCAAATTCATATATCAAAAATGAAACTTTGGACGTTCTTTGCAAAACAAAAAAGATAAAGGAAAAACAATTTGAAATTTGTCTGAAAATGAATTTGTATTGATTTTGAAGTTTGCCTGTAAATAACCGCTTTTGTACAAGAGGCTGGCGTCCTAGTAAGAGAATGCCGCCGAACAAATAGAATTTATACAATTTGTGAAAAGAAAACAAAACAGCTATGTGAATAATCCCACTGGGTTCCAACTCTGCTATTGCCTTTATATCTTCAAGCATCTCATCACTTGGCTATTGCTTGAAGATGAATCTGATTGATTAGTACCGTCCGAACTTGATAGTCGATATCGAAGTCTGGATGCAAGGTGATCCCATGAGACATAGTGTTACGCTTCAATCCCTAATTTTTCCTGGACCGCCCTTTCGGGTTTTCAGTCCACCGGGATACCCATTTTTGCCCAAGCTGCCTTTTTAGGTTTTCGACTTGTTGGGTGTACAGATTTTTTTTCAATTTCATCCCTTATTTTTGCCCGAACCCTTTTGGTTCGCCGGGAAGCCCTTATTTTTGCCTAGGCCAGTCAACCTAGCGGGTCTTTGATTAGGTGTAGTATCTTTTTACTATGTCCGCATTGACGGGGTGAGGAAGGTCGTCACCATCCATGGTGGTTAGAATCATTGCTCCTCCTGGGAAAATGTTCTTAACCACAAATGGCCCTTCGTAAGTAGGGGTCCATTTTCCCCTGGGATCACCTTGAGGTAGAATAATGCGCTTGATTACTAGGTCCCTAACTTGATACTCTTGTCGTCTGACTTTCTTGTTAAATGCCTTAATCATCCGTTTTTGGTATGTCTGACCATGACAAATAGCAGTAAGTCTCTTTTCGTCAATTAGGTTTAGCTGATCAAGCCGGGTCTGAATCCAGTCATCTTCACTCAAACCTGCATCCTTCATGATCCTAAGAGAGGGTATCTGAACTTCAATGGGCAAGACCGCCTCCATGCCATAAACCAAGGAATAGGGTGTTGCATCTGTTGACGTCCGTGCTGAGGTACGGTATCCATGAAGAGCAAATGGTAACATCTCGTGTCAGTCTTTGTACGTCACTGTCATCTTCTGCACAATCTTCTTAATGTTCTTATTTGCAGCTTCGACAGCCCCATTCATCTTCGGCCGGTAGGGATAAGAGTTATGATGCTGTATTTTGAATTGCTCGCAGAGCTCAGTGATCATCTTGTTGTTGAGATTGGTGCCATTGTCGGTAATGATCCTCTCTGGTACACCGTATCAACAAATCAGATTGTGCCGAATGAATCGTGCCACGACGTTCTTGGTTACGGTAGCAAAGGAAGCTGCTTCAACCCACTTTGTAAAGTAGTCAATTGCTACAAGGATGAAACGATGCCCGTTGGATGCCGTAGGTCTGATCTCGCCGATCATATCAATGCCCCACATTGCAAAAGGCCAAGGTGCCGTCAAAACATTCAGAGGAACTGGGGGTATGTGCACCTTATTAGCATAGACCTGACACTTGTGACATGTCCGAGAATGCTGATAACAGTCAGCTTCCATTGTGGACCAGTAATATCCTGCCCGGAGGATTTTCTTTGCCATGGTATGTCCACTGGAATGAGTCCCGAAAGTACCTTCATGCAGCTCTTCCATGATCCTTTCTGCTTCAATCTTATCCACACAACTCAACAAGGTTGAATCATGGTTACGCTTATAGAGAATATCATTGCTGATGAAGAACTTCGCCGAGAACCTCCTCAGGAACTTCTTATCATTAACAGATGCACCCTCGGGGTATTCCTGAGCTTCAAGATACCTCTTCACCTCATGATACCAGGGCTTTTTTGTTACCTCTTCAGTCTCAAGATCACAACAATGTGCAGGTTCGTCCAATCTTTCAATAATGATTCGGGGAGCCTCATTGTCCCAATTGACTTTGAACATAGAAGACATCATAGCCAGCGCGTTCGCTAACTGATTCTCCTCTCTGGGGAAGTGTTCAAAGGTTATTTCCTCGAAATGGGGAAGCAATGTCAACACGTACTCCTTGTAAGGAATAAGATTAGGTTGTTTCGTATCCCACTCGCCTTTGATCTGACTGATCACAAGAGCGGAATCTCCGAAGACACTCAGAAACTTAATCCTTAGGTCAATTGCAGCTCGAAGACCCATGATGCACGCTTCATACTCCGCCATGTTGTTGGTGCAGTTGAAACATAGTCGGGCAATGAATGGAGTATGAGAGCCTTTAGGAGATATGATCACAGCGCCAATGCCATTACCCAAAGCGTTTGAAGCTCCATCAAAGTACATAGACCATCGGGATCCTTCCTCAGGTCCTTCATCCGGTCCAGGTGTCTCACAATCAGTTATCAACATGATATTCTCGTCCGGAAATTCAAAGTTCATAGACTGGTAATCATCCACTGCCTGATGTGCCAAATGGTCTGCCTATACACTTCCTTTGATTGCCTTTTGAGTTGTGTACTGAATGTCATACTCAGTCAATATCATCTGCCATCTTGCTATTCTTCTGGACAAGGCAGGCTTTTCGAAGATATACTTGATTGGATCCATCTTTGATATCAATAGAGTAGTGTGAGTCAGCATATACTGTCTCAGCCGGCGAGCAGCCCATGCCAAAGCGTAACAAGTTTTCTCGAGCAGTGAGTATCGGGTCTCACAGTCGGTAAAATTTTTGCTAAGGTAGAAAATTGCATGCTCTTTTCGGCTAGACTCGTCATGCTGCCCCAGCACACACCCCATTGAGTTGTCAAGTACTGTCAAGTATAAGATCAAAGGTCTCCCTTTAACTGGTGGCATCAGGATGGGCGGCTCTTGGAGATACTCTTTGATCCTTTCGAAAGCGGCTTGGCATTCATCATTCCAACATACCACTTGATATTTCTTCAGCAGTTTGAAGATTGGTTCACAAGTAGCAGTTAGGTGCGAGATGAAACGGGCAATGTAGTTCAGTCGTCCCAGAAAGCCTCTGACTTCCTTCTCTGTCTTGGGAGCTGGCATCTCTTGTATGGCTTTCACTTTTGCCGGATCCACTTGAATACCTTTGTCGCTCAGGATGAAACCCAGTACCTTACCAGACCTCACCCCAAAGGTGCACTTGTTCGGGTTCAACCTTAACTTGTACAACTTCAACCTGTCAAAAAGCTTCTGTAGATGGTCAAGGTGTTCTTCCTCAGTCTGGGACCTTGAAATCATATCGTCGACGTATACTTCAATCTCATGATGGATCATGTCATGAAACAAAGCAACCATGACACGTTGATATGTTGCCCCAGCATTCTTCAGTCCAAAAGGCATAACCTTGTAGCAAAAGGTGCCCCACTGAGTAACAAAAGTGGTCTTCTCCATGTCTTCGGGAGCCATTTTAATTTGATTATATCCGGAGAAACCATCCATAAAGGAGAATACCTTGTACTGAGCAGTATTGTCAACCAGAACGTCAATGTGAGGTAGAGGGAAGTCATCTTTAGGGCTGGCCCTGTTCAAATCCCTATAGTCAACACACATTCGGACCTTACCATCCTTCTTCGGTATCGGAACCACATTGGCGACCCACTGAGGGTAAGAAGTCACTGCTAGAAAACCAGCGTCAAACTATTTCATAACTTCAGCCTTGATTTTCTCAGAAATCTCTGGGCGCATACGGCGAACCTTCTGTTTTACTGGGGGACAGTCTTCCTTGGTAGGCAGGCGATGAACCACAATGTCAGTATCCAACCCAGGCATATCTTCGTAAGACCAGGCAAAGATCTCAACGTAGTCACGCAGCATCTGAATTAACCGTTGTTTCACACTAAGCTCCAGGTTGGCACCGATCTTGACTTCCTTCTTGTCTGTCTCAGTACCCAGATTCACTGATTCTACCGGCTCTTCATGTGGCTGAATGGTCCTCTCTTCCTAGAGTAACAGTCTTGCAAGTTCACCAGGCACTTTGCAATCATCTTCACCTTCGTCTTCGGCTAAGTTGATAGGATTTTCAAAGTCATAACTGGAAGTAGCAGAGTCGTTACCAGTAAGATCCAAAGTGGATATGGACCTGTATATGTGAGTGAGTGTAAAATAGCTGTTTTGCAATATATAATAAAGAAAGACAAGGAGCGCAAAATTTGAAATGCAAAAGACGTCCAATGCTTTTATTAATGATATATGAAAATGACACACAAAAGCCCTCACAAATGAAGCCACAGTGCCCCGGGTAAGACATCGGGCCATAAAGTTCGAAACATTGTCTATTACAAATTCAAAACAAAAAGTTTCATTACTGGGTAACAAAAGTAATAGGGATGAAGTCCTTTGCTGTCCAGTTGCTTGGTCCACCGTCGGTCGTAGGATAGATCCAGCTGTCGAATTCAGACTCTTCTACATCTTCTTCAATGGCATTCACTCCCGAGTTGCTGATGAACACGGGAGGTCTTCCAATCCTTGCACTTCGAATAGCCCTTTGAGCTTCTGCAGTGAAACCCAAACCAAACTTGTTAGTCTTCTGTGTAAAATCAGGGAGTCGGCCCCAATTTTCACACTCACCCTTCTCAATAACAGCCCGGGCATCTTTTAAGGAAGCCATCTTCATAGGAGAATCTTCAACCACAGTCTCAGTTGATGCCAGTGTGTGGGGCACCTCTTCAAAGTGTTGAAATGGGGTCTCAATGAACTCCCCATCCATCTCTACGTATTGGAACGAGTTTAGGTGGCTGACCATATACTCTTCCTCCCATTGTACTGTCACAATCTTCCCTCTGACCGGGTACTTCAACTTCTGGTGGAGTGTTGAAGTTACGGCCCCAGCTTTATGGATCCATGGGCGACCCAACAAACAAGAGTAGGATGGCCGAATGTCCATCACATAGAATGTAGAATTGAAGACCTGAGAACCAACCTTAATTGGAATATCAACTTCGCCGTGCACCATCCTCTTAGACCCATCAAAGGCCCTGAGAACAATGTTACTTGGTTTCAGCTTTAAACCTTCACAATCCAACCGGTCTAGAGCTTTTTTAGGCAAGACGTTTAATGAGGAACCAGTATCAACCAATACATGTGCAAGAGTAGTTCCCCTGCATTCAATGGAGACATGTAGGGCATCGTTATGATTTTTCCCCTTGGCAGTCAAATCGGCGTCAGAGAAACCCAAACCATTATCAGCAGTTAAATTGGCCAAACAATCGGTAAACTGATCAGTTGATGTCTCTTGCGGCACGTGGGCGGTCTTCAGGAAGGTAATCAGAGCCTTGGCATGGGCCTCTGAGCACAACAATAGTGATAACATAGAAATCTTGGATGGGGTTTGCCCCAGTTTCTCAACTACATTGTAATCACTCTTCTTAATAATCTTCAGAATCTCTTCCATCTCCTGTTTGGAAGCTTCAACAGTAATTGTCTTCGGTGCATCCGTCTGGGCAGGCACATCAGTGATGATCCCTTTTCCCCGAGCGTTAGATGACTCGGCAACAGGGGTAAGGATAGGAACTGGATCAGGAATAGTGGTAGGTACACTTGCAGGTGTAATAATGACAGGTCTTCGGACAGTTGGTGGAGTAATATCAGGTGAGAAAAGTCTACTGTTGCGGGTGACTTTAGCAGGTCCAGTAATGTTGCTGATGTCAGTACCAACATCCAACTCTTGCTTAACTCCAAGAACATAAACATCAGCCCCATAGTGCCAGGGGACAGCTTTGTCAGAGGTGAAGGGGATGGGCCCCAGAACAGTGATGATCACAGGTGCGGTCTTCGGAACATATGTAATTCTAACAGGCTTCATCGAGGGAGCCTTGGAAGAATTGCCGAAAATGGTAATAATGGCAACTTCTTCAGAATGAACGGAAGGAACAACAGTCTTCTCAAACAGAATCTCTTTACTATCCATCGGGTTTTGGATACTTGACTTCAGGAATGGGCAACCAGTAGGTAAAACAGAACACATATGGAAATCTTCGTCACAGCCCGGAAATAAACTGGCTAGCAACAGATTCTTCTTGACAATCATCAGAGGGGTAACAATGTCATCCACATAAACTACAAACAAGTCTTCCTCTACAGCATTTAATCCATGTTTGGGCATGGGAGCAGTCACAATATTAGGCCTCTCGGGCGCCTCGAACTCAATCTCCTTTGCATCAATTAAGTCTTGTATCTTGTTCTTCAAAGCCCAACAATCATCTATATTATGCCCCGGGATATCAGAGTGATAAGCGCAGCGGGCGTTAGGGTTATACCTTGGTGACGTTGTATTTGAATTCTTTGGGGCTTCCCTTAGAGTCACCAGATTAGTCTTCATCAAATATGGCAGAATCTGAGATAAGGTCATGCTGAAACGAGTGAATTACCTCTTAGGTCTCTCGTCCTTTTGTTGATTGTTGTACTGAGGAGCACCAGCAGGTTTTGAAATAACAACCGCATTCACAGCTTGGCGGTGTTCAGGTCTACTCTGTCTTCTTGCACTGTAGACAGCACTAGACTCTTTCTTAAACGGCTTCTTCTCGATGCTCGATGAGGAACCCTTCTGTATCTTCCCAGCCTTAATACCAGCCTCAATCCTCTCACCAGTCAAAATAAGATCTGTAAACCCAGCAGAAGAGCTTCCAATCAAGTGGTTAAAGAATGGACCAGACAGGGTCCGCAGAAACATGTCAACAAGCTTCGGATCAACCAAAGGTGGTTGCACCCTTCCGGAAAGGTCTCTCCATTTCTGAGCATAATCTTTGAATCCTTCTCCCGTTCCTATTGACATACCCTGGAGTTGGGTACACGTAGGAGCGAGGTCGGAGTTGTACTGATACTGCCTGTAGAATGCAGTAGCCAAATCGTCCCAGCTGCAGATACTGGCTCCGTCCAAATGATAGAACCACTCAAGCTGAGTCCCTGAGAGACTGTCTTGAAATAAATGGATCCATAAGTTCTTATCAGCAGTGTAAGGCTGGATCTTCCTCACATATGACCGGAGGTGCAGCTTCGGACAGGAAACACCGTCATACTTGGCAAAGGCAGGTGCCTTGAACTTATGGGGAATCACCACCCCAGATGATAGACCTAGATCTCCGAAGTCCAGACCGGGCACCTTCTGAATTTCCATAGTGCTCAGACGGTCTTCTAGCTGTTTGTACTTATCCTCAGCAGGAGAATACTGTTCTTCATCGTAGTTTGTCTCGTTGTCGGAGATCATAGGGCTAGGAGCCCTCCTTTCTTGTGGACTATCTTTCCCTCCAGACGAGGTGGTTAGATCAACTTCATTCTGCAGCTCGTTTCCAAACCTACGTCCAGTATTGAACAGGATGGTCCTCTTCTTCTTCTTCTTTTTCTCCTTCAGAATCAAGGTCTTCAGGTCCTGCTGACCCTTAGCTAGATTCATGAACAGTTCCTGAAATTGGGCATTCTGGGCCTGGAGGGCCTTGATAGCTTGCTCATTTGAAGGTTCAGCAGACATGATGAGTGAGTGCTGAAATAAATAGTGAAGAAGATAAGAGACCTGTAAAGGGTACCTGTTTATGGAGTGCATGGGATGAAATGCGTATGATTATAATTTCAAAGACAATCGAGATTCAAATTTGTAAACAAGAAAGGAAACACACTTTATTAGATTTAAACTTCAAAATTTAAATTGTTCAACAAATTGCCCTTAAGGCGTTACAAGAATGGAAATACTGAAAAGTAAATAAAAACTGTAAAGGAAATCATCAAAGGTCCATCACTGCTCCCATGGTCTCTTCTTATCAGTGCGGACATAATCATTCAGGATCCGCTCATTCTCCAACTGTCTAGTCAGCTTCTGGATCTTCTGCTCCTGCTCGTTGAACTTCTCCCAGTAAGAATCCCGTTCATCCCTCAACTGCATCCAAGACCTCTTCAGTGCCCCAATATCAGTGGGCATATAAGGGTGGAGAATGGTTGGAAGAACCCCTTCTTCATTAGCAACTTCAATAGTGACAGGTCGGACAACTTCATATGGCATACCTAGCTTCTGGGCACGGATGCAGACCCATCTGAGATATGGCTCCATTGACAGAGACGTCTTTGGGCCCAGCTCATGTGGAACAGATTGGTAAACTCTGTCCCAAGCCCTTATGAATCTACGACGTAGCTCGTCGCTATCTCCCTGAAAATCAAAGATGATATGAGGCATTAACATCTCATGAGGTCCCTCTCTTCTGGCTCTTCCAAACTGACGGAGAGCTAAGCATGGGTTGTAAGAAATTCCTCCATGGGTCCCTATCAATGGAACATTAGGATACTCTCCACATCGATCAATAACAGTCACCTCATCCATACCTTTGAAGGTCCATATAATGTCATTGTGAGAAAGAGACATCACCCTATAAGCCCAGCCCATTCCTTCTTTGTTCTTCAGCACTGACTTAGGGAGGTGTGAAATAAACCACCTTGACAATAAAGGAGCACAGCACATCAAGGTTCCCCGCTTTCGGGAAGTATGAGCATAGAGCTGATGAAGTATGTCACCCAAGAGAGTGGGTACCGGATTCTGAGAGATGAATATCTTTATGGCATTAATATCAACAAAAGTATCAGGATTCGGAAACAATACCAGGCCATAAATCAGAAGAGCCAGAATATCCTCAAACGCCTTAAAGTCTAGGCTATCCCAGAAGTAGTTAGCCTTGCCGACTAAGAACTTAGTCAGAAAACCCTTAGCTCCGCTTCTAATCTCCAAGTTATCCATTACCTCCTCTTTGGTCAAGTGAAGGGCTGCAGCAATCTCTTCGGGCCTAAGAGTCTTCTCCCAACCAGTAAACGGAGACTGCTCCAAAACAGAGATACCGAGCAGCTCAGAGAACTCTTCTAGGGTAGGAACCAGCTGGAAGTCCTGGAAAGTAAAACAATGGTACAGTGGATCATAGAATTGGACCAGGACACTCATCATTTGCTCGTCCAATTTAGAGGTGACCAAACTGAGAAGAGAACCATGCCTCCTGATGAAGGAAGTAGTGTCAGGCATCCTGACAACCAAATCTTTAAGCAAGGTAAGGACTTGGATAAAGTTGATCCGGATTGTATTCTTACGCATGGGCATCATGATGACCTACAAAACAGAGAAAAGATGAAACACTCTTGTCTTTGAAATAGGTTAGTCCTTATGCAAAGATGTATGCAATGTTATGATGTCATGATGTCATGATAAAGGCACACCACAAGTATCCACAAAAGGCAAACATGGTAAAGGCACACAAGTCACACTGAGAGCCCTTAGATTTCAGGATGTCATGGAGCTTAGGTACTACCCTCTTTCAGTTCAGTTGGTTTAAACATGTCCTAGAAATAGTAACCGGGTTCTAGAGGATCTCAATATCACTGACTACCCTAAATTGGTCATAATTCCAGTTTAGCAACCTTTTCTTGCAGCCGGAATCATCGCGAGAGTTTAGTCTCAATGAGTGTAGCATACTGCTACTGTTCTATGGCCAAGTTGGTCAATTTAAGGTTCTAAGGTGAGTTGGTGCTTAATGACCCCTTAGAAGACCCATATTCTCCTCGTTCCAACACAAGGGATATCGGTACAGACTAAAGTGCCACACCAACGTAGCTACTGCTTCATCCGTATCGGTCTACGCTGTACAAATCCCTCACATTTTATTGCTACTTACCTAAAGGGTACCCCCAGATCCGGGTTAGGATCTATAGAAACTCTGATACAAGCCCACAAAACTAAAGCATACAAAGCATACAATTGAAAACAATAGTGATCTAATCCTAAGGTACACCTCACTTATTAACAGTCCCTATCAGAGTCGCCAGTTCTATGATCGGTGGGAATGAGAACTGACTATTTTGGAATGTTGGTTCGCGTTTTGCGTTTGTTTTTGCAAAATGTCACGGTAAGCAAGAGTCGCCACCGTCTTTTATTTTATCCAACAAGGAAAGGACGAAAGCACAGAAAAATTCCTTTTTGAGATATTTCTCGGGTTCGGGAGGTAGATTATAGAAAGGGAAGCTGTTAGAACCCTTTCTATCCATGGTTATCCACGGGCTCTTAGGTACTTGCTCATTGTGTTTTCAAAAGTTTGCTTTTCTTTGTGTTTATGGTTTTGAAAACAGTTTTTTGTTTGAAAGGGGTGTAAGTGCGAAAAGTTTTGTTTTGTTTTAAAAGGAGCAAGTACTTAAGAACCATCTACCTACTCAAAAAGGAATTAATTTGTACAAGTGTCCTTTAGACAATGCTATTCCACTATTGAGGAGCAGGTAGCACCGTCGTTGGAGTTTTTGGGTCAATTCGATTAAGGGACGTGTGGACACTAAAGCAATGTTAGGACGCCTTAGCGGTAACCCTAATGTCTTAGATCATTTTATCCGAGGCAACCGTTTCGAGGCAACTTATGATCTTTGGACAAGAGGGCGACCTCTAAAACTTCCTATACTCAATGACCACGTTCGAGGCAACCAAGTGAGGTGTACCCTAAGAGTGCGCATGTGCGAGTGTATTGTTTCGGTTAATTTTATCTATACATGTCATGGGTTATCTATTGTTGATTTTAAGTTCATACATTGGATCTTGTCATGCATTCCCTATTATCAGACATCTAACAGTTAATATTGTGCGGAAATTAAATTGCGGGAAATTAATCTAAGCTATTACAAGGCGTCAGGTATTTACATCGCCAAAGACAAACCCTTTTAAAATTAAATTACGGAAAGTAAATAAAAGCGATAAATAATTAAAATCCTAATTTAAAAACTATTACATTCCCGGAGCAGTTACAATATTGGATAAAAATAATACGCGTGCGAGAAAATTAAATCGGAGCATTTTAGGGTTTTGACCCTTTTTTATTAAAGAAAGCATATTTTTGTTATTTTTTGAATTAAAAAATTAAGTCTAAGTTAATAATTGAATTAATTAAATAAAAATATATTTTCTTGTTTTTTTTATAATTAAGAAAATAAAATAAGAATGATTAAAAGTTATTAAAAGCCCTAATTCTATATTAATTTTAATTTATTGCAAAAGATATTAAAATTGTACCTAATTAAAAACTAAATTAATTGGTTAAAGTTTATTTACAAAAATAAAATAGTGAAATTAAATAAAGATATCATTTTTGGGTTTTCTGATTTTATAAAAAAATGTTAATTGGTTAATTAATTAATAACAAAATAAATAATTAATACAAAATAAATAAAGGAAAATATGAAGGGAAAAAGAAATAACCCAGGGGGGTGTCAGGTTTAATTTGGGTGTGAAATCAACAATTATTGAGGCCCATTAACATTCAGCCTGCTTGACTTTTCCAGTTTGCTATGTGTGCATTGACTTGAGACCATGGTAGTCGCTCATTCATGGCCACCAGATTTGGCCTGAAGGCCATCTGGCACGTTGATCCTTGAGGCGTATGGTGCACCACACTCTAGGCGTTGCGTATGAATACCTGAAGAAAAAATCAAATAAAGTTTTGGGGGACCTGGGATTCGAACCCAGGTCCCAATGCTCATTGACACGCTTCCTTGACCAACTCATCCACGCTGCTTCTTTGTTAGTGGAATACATAGTAAACATTATATTGAAAACAGATAATTATGCCTGGAAAAATAAAAAACGTGCTAACAATTTGAACTTGCCAGTGACGCTAAGCCACGTAATCGTCTTTCCCAATGGATCCCTGGTTCGTTTACCTGCGGATTTTTATCCGCAGGAAGATTCGTGGGGTGTCTCAAAAATCTTTCCTAGGCCATGTAAACACAAGCTAGGTGTATCAACGTGATCGTCTCCCTTCCCTGAGTATGAATTGTTAGAACATAGTTTGATTATACAACCCTCAGTTAGAGTTTTGATGATAACAAAATACAAGATTAAATGAATTATGAGTTTTATATTTGACATAGATGCTACTTAAAATTATGCTGTTTATTTACAGGAAACTCTGATGGAATCAGCATCAGAATATCAACATCAGCATCAGAAGATGTCAACCAGAAGATCTTACATATGTTTACGCTGAAGTCTGATGAACAGAATTTGCGCTCAACACACTCTGACTCTGATCAGGATCTCATCAAACGTCATCAGCACTCAGAAGCAATCAGAATAAGCCTAAAGCCAAGAATGCTCTGATCTTAATCAAGCAGAACATTCTGAAGTGTCAACGGTACTGAATTCAAGGTAGATTAATTACCAACGGCTTTATTCCAAGACAAAGATCTTCTCAATATGGAAAGAACGTAATGGGCATTGAAATGTAATTATTGGCATCAACGTATCTATTCCAAGAAGTATTTAAACAAATCAGTGAGAAGTGAACTGGCTAATGCTCTACAATACTCTACACGCCTAAAGTCAATCATCTTCATCCTCACTCGTACAGTTTGCTAAAGCTCTCAAATTACTTACTCTATAGTTCTAGCAAGCTAGTTTTACATAAGCTTCATTTTGTATATTATCACAGTTGTGATATATAATTTTTCCAAAAAACATTCAACACACATATTGTTCATTTATCTGTAAGAAAGAATTTCCTTGAGAAACCAGTCTGTGGTTTAGACTCAAGAAGGCTTTATCAGTTGTTAAAGCAGATTTGTATTCAGTTAAATATAGTGGAGTAAGACCTCGTTGGAGAGAGGCGAAATCACCTTGACGGGTGGACTGGAGTAGTTTGAGATCAAACGAACCAGGATAAAAATATCGTGTTGTCTGCATTTGATTTCAAGTTTCAACAATTCAACCCCCCTTCTTGTGTTTTTCACTTCTTCAATTGGCATCAGAGTGCCTGGTTCTGAGTTCATAACACTTAACCGTGTCAGTACAAGATCCAGCGTTGAAAAACACTATGGCAGGAACACATCACAACATCAGCAATGACAACAACGAAGAAAGAGACAGATTCAGTGGCAAACCTCCAGTCTTTGATGGAGAGAATTTTGATTACTGGAAAGACAGAATTGAAAGCTTCTTTCTAGCCCATGATGCTGATCTGTGGGATATGGTGACAGATGGATACACGCACCCAGTATATGCAAATGGCCAAAAGATTGACAAGAAAGAAATGTCTGATCAACAGAAGCGTGATTTCAAGAATCATCACAAGGCCAGAACTATTCTTCTCAGTGCTATCTCTTACTCTGAATATGAAAAAATATCAAACAGAGACACTTCTAAGAACATGTTTGATTACCTTAGAATTACGCATGAAGGCAACCTTCAAGTTAAATAAACTAAAGCTCTTACGCTCATCCAGAAGTATGAGGCCTTCAAGATGGAAGAAAGTGAATCTATTGAAACAATGTTCTCAAGATTTCAGATTCTGGTTGCTGGTCTCAAAGTTCTGGACAAAGGGTATTCTACTGCTAATCATGTCAAGAAGATCATCAGAAGCTTGCCAAAACAGTGGAGGCCTATGGTCACAGCGCTGAAGCTAGCTAAGGATCTCAATACAATCTCTCTGGAGGAACTTGTCAGCTCCCTCAGAAGTCACGAGATAGAGCTAGAAGCTGATGAACCTCTGAAGCAAGGTAAGCCTTTAGCTCTAAAATCTAACAGAAAATCTGATTCTAAAGTTTTGCAGGCTGTTGAAGAAACCTCTGATGGGTCCTCATCAGAAGAAGATGAACTGTCCCTCCTCTCCAGAAGGGTGAACCAACTGTGGAAGCAGAGGCAAAGAAAGTTCAGGACTCCCAGAAGATCTGAGAACCAGAACGAATCCTCCTCCAGATACAGAAGGTCAGAACCCACCTCTGGATACAGAAGATCTGAAGGCTCGTCAGGAAGCAGAAAGCCAAACAACAAGGATATCATTTGCTATGAATGCAACGAGCAAGGACACTACAAGAGTGATTGTCCAAAGCTTCAGAAGGAAAAGCCTAGAAGAAAGTTTAGCAAGGAAAAGAAGAAAAGTCTCATGGCCACATGGGATGACTCTGACACATCTAAAGCTGACTCAGAATCAGATGATGAGAGAGCAAACATAGCTCTCATGGCGAACATATCCGAAGACAGTGAAGCTTCTGAATCAGACACAGAAGAGGTATTTCCTGACTTTGCTATTAATTTTACTAAGGCTGAACTTGCTGAAAGCCTTAATGAGATTTTGGAACGATATCAGCAGATCAGAGTCAAGTTCAGAAACCCGAAAAGGGATCTTGCTTCTGACTCTGATAAAACTGAGAGTCTCAAGTTGGAAAATTCTGAGTTGAAAAATAAAGTTTCAAAATTAGAAAATCTTTTACAAAACTCTCAGAAGGAAACAATTCTTGAAACTCCCAATAGCGCTGATGAGATCATCAAGGAGTGTGATCACAGCTTTCAGTAATGTATTATTAGTAGATGGATTAATGCATAACCTGTTATCCATAAGTCAATTAAGTGATAACGGTTATGATATAATCTTTAATCAAAATTCATGTAAAGTTGTTAGTCAGAAAGATGGGACCATCTTGTTTAATGGAAAGAGGAGAAACAACATTTACAAAATCAAACTTTCTGAACTGAAAAGTCAGAATGTAAAATGTCTTCTGTCTGTTAACAACGAGCAATGGATCTGGCACATAAGATTGGGGCATGTTAGTATGAGAAGAATATCTCAGATTAACAAACTCAATCTGGTCAGAGGACTTCCTAACCTGAAGTTCAATTCAGATGCTCTGTGTGAAGCATGTCAGAAAGGCAAGTTTGCAAAACCTGCTTTCAAATCAAAAAACGTTGTTTCTACCTATAAACCATTAGATCTTCTGCACATTGACTTATTTGGACCAGTTACAACTGCTTCAGTCAGTGGCAAGAAGTATGGGTTAGTAATCGTAGATGACTATAGAAGATGGACATGGGTAAAGTTCTTAAGACACAAGGACGAGTCACACTGTGTTTGTCACCTTCTGTAACCAAGTTCAGAATGAAAAGGATCTTAGAATCGTCAAAGTCAGAAGTGATCATGGTGGATAGTTTGAAAACAAAGATTTTGAATCATTTTTTAATGACAAAGGCATTCTGCATGACTTCTCTTGTCCTAGAACTCCCCAACAAAATAGAGTTGTAGAACGAAAGAATAGAACATTGCAAGAAATGGCCAGAACCTTGATCAACGAGACTAACGTTGCTAAGATCTTCTAGGCAGAGGCAATAAACACAGCGTGCTACATTCAGAATAGAATCTCCATAAGACCTATTCTGGAAAAGACTCCATATGAATTGTGGAAGAAAAGAAAGCCCAACATTTCATATTTTCATCCTTTTGGATGTACTTGTTTTATTTTGAATACTAAAAATTATTTGAACAAGTTTGACTCTAAAGCACAGAAGTGTATTATGTTAGGATACTCTGAACGCTCAAGAGGGTACAGAGTATACAATACAGAAACACAGATTGTGGAAGAATCAATCAGTGTTTGTTTTGATGATAAGCTTGACTCTGAAAAGTCAAAGCAGAATGAATTACTTGCAGGTATGGAAGTTGAATTCACATGTACTGAAGACAAGTCATTAGAAGCTCTTAACAGAGACACTCCCTCAACATCAGAAAGAGGCACTGCAAGCAATCCAGCATCTTCTGTTGATCAACCTCAGAAAAGACCATCCAGAAGCAGCATGGATCACCCAGAAGAAACAATCTTGGGAAGAAAGGAAGATCCAATCAGAACAAGAGCCAGCTTCAGAAACTATGAAGAATCCCTCATGGGACTTGTCTCTCTGATTGAACCATCCTCTATTGATGAAGCACTTCTGGACAATGACTGGATTCTAGCAATGCAAGAGGAGCTGAATCAATTCACCAGGAATGACGTATGGGATCTGGTTCCTAAACCAAAAGGATTCAACGTCATTGGAATAAAATGGGTGTTCAGAAACAAGCTGAATGAACAAGGTGAAGTTGTCAGAAACAAGGCACGATTGGTAGCACAAGGTTATAGTCAGCAAGAGGGGATAGACTATACAGAAACCTTTGCTCCAGTCGCCAGGTTAGAATCTATCAGACTTTTAATTTCTTTTGTTGTTAATAAAGGCATCACTCTATATCAGATGGATGTCAAAAGTGCATTCTTAAATGGCTATATAGAAGAAGAGGTATATGTGCACCAACCCCCCGGTTTTGAAAGCTCAAAAAATCCAGAATATGTTTTCAAACTAAAGAAGTCACTATATGGTCTGAAACAAGCTCCCAGAGCTTGTTATGAAAGACTAAGTAACTTCCTGTTAGAAAAGGAATTCACCAGAGGGAACGTGGACACAACCTTATTCTGTAAGACAATTAAGAATGACATTCTAGTCTGTCAAATTTATGTTGATGATATAATATTTGGATCTACTAAACCCTCTCTGGGAAGAGAATTTACTAAGTGTATGCAGGCAGAATTTGAGATGAGCCTAATGGGGGAACTGAAATTCTTTATGGGCATTCAGATCAATCAAACCCCAGAAGGAACTTACATTCATCAGAGCAAATATGTTAGAGAACTTCTGAAGAAATTTGATCTCTCAGAATGTAAGCCATCAAAGATTCCAATGCATCCCACGTGCATTCTGGAAAGAGAAGAGGTAAGTAAAAAGGTAGAACAGAAAGTCTACAGAGGTATGATTGGTTCTCTTCTTTATCTGACAGCCTCGAGGCCTGATATCTTATTCAGTGTATGCATTTGTGCAAGATTCCAATCAGATCCTAGAGAATCTCACTTAACAGCTGTTAAGCGAATTTTTAAGTTTCTTTAAGGTACTACTAATCTGGGTTTGTTTTATAGAAAATCTAGTGATTACAGCTTAGTAGGTTACTGTGATGCTGACTTTGCTGGAGACAGAGTTGAACGCAAAAGCACTTCTGGAAGCTGCCAGTTTCTGGGAGAAAATCTGATCTCGTGGTCTAGCAAAAGACAATCCACCATTACTTTATCAACAGCAGGATCTGATTACATAGCAGCAGCTGGATGCAACACACAAATGCTCTGGATGAAAAGTCAACTTGAGGACTTCCAGATTTATGAGAGTAACATTCCTATACTCTGATAATACTTCTGCCATTTGCTTAAGTAGAAATCCAATTTTGCATTCTAGGTCTAAGCATATAGAAATAAAACATCATTTTATTAGGGACTATATTCAGAAAGGAATCTTAAACTTAAAATTTATTGATACAGACCATCAATGGGCTGATATCTTTACAAAACCACTTTCTGAAGATAGGTTCAACTTCATTCTGAATCATCTCAGCATGAAGCTCTGTCCAGAATAAAATTTTTTTAATTTTATATATTAACCTTCAGAATTATGTTTATTACTCTGTGAACTTCTGATCAATCTCCTTTCAGAGTATTTAGAAATGCAGATTGTATCAGATCTATCCATGAAGCTCTGAGCTCTTCAGTTCAAGGATAGAAGTGATGTTCACTCAAAGCAAACAAGTGTCATCCAGTCATCAGCTGGTTCCTGAGGCTGAACACGCGTTCACGCTTCTGAAAAGGCAAAGCGCTGATTGGTTGCATTGAGACACATGTCACTGGTAACCGTTTAAGTATCTTTCCTAAATCCCCTAAAACACCAATCAATTAATGCTATTAATCATGATTTATTTTCTCTCTCTTAACCGTTTATGTTTTCAAAAACTTTTTCAAAACCTATTTAAACACCATTCACACCTTTCACAATGTTGACCCTAACTTTAGTTTTCAAGCAATATTTCTGATAATATGTGTTTGTGTTCTTCTCTATCAAGAAAACCCTTTCAATTTTTTTTCTCAAGAAATCGTGTGAACATGGCTTCTAGCAGCAATCCTTCATCTGGTTCCCAGAAAGACACATCAACTGAGCAATATGAGGTTCCTCTCAGAACTCTACTCACTCCTGTCAAGAATCTTGAAGTTCTGTCAGAGATTATAGTGGATTTCAACAGTTTGAAGGAAAATGGCTTTGATTTATGAGAAGAGATTCAAGCTCAAGGATGGGAAAGGTATTTTGACATGTTGGTGGGTCCAACTTTTCCTATCTTGGTTAAGGAATTCTGGATTCACGCCTCTTCCTCAAATCACCAAGTCACTTCTTACATAATGGGGAAGAAGATAGTGATTACTGAAGAGCTGATTGCAAAACTGATTGGATACAATGGTGGAGGCATTCGCTGTATAGACATGGCTGAAAGGTGCTCAGATGTTGCTGTTATTTCCAGGCAGATTTTCACGCTGGGGCTTCCCTCCAGCAAGATAAGGGATCTGAAAGATAAGCACAAAATTTGGGCAAAGATTATTCTGGGCTGTTTCAATCACAGGAAGCCAACAAGTTCTCCTGACTACATAAACATAGATCAGTAGTTTCTGATCTATTTTATCAATCAGAAGGTAAAGATTAATCTAGCTCATATTCTGTTCATGAGAACCAGCGTCAAGGAGACTAGAGAAGAAGAACGCACTAAAAGGGATTGGATACCCCTGGGCAGATTGATATCAGATATTCTGACTGAGAATAGGCTGATTGAGCACTTGACAGAAGCACAAGAGATCAGCACCTTGGAACCTTCTGTTGGCAAGCAGATGAATGCCAAGAATCTAAAGAAGATGAAGCTGATAGAGAACATTAAGAAGGAGCCTGGCGTTACTCCTTTTGCTGAAATCTCCAATAGAAGAATTCCTCTGGACGACTTCCCTTTATTCTCAGAGATTGACTCCAAGCCTCAAATAGTCCTGAGATACTTGGATGCGTGCAAAGCTGATGGAACAGCACCCAATCTGAACATTCAAGATCTTCAGCAGAAGGCACCAGAGGTTGCTCTGAAGAAGACTAAGAAGAGAAAAGTTTCTCCAGAAGGATCATCACAACAGACTCCAAAGAAAAGAGGTAATCATGTTTCTGTGTCTGTTTTAAGTTCAAGTGTTGTTTCCACATCCATTCCTACTCCAATTTTATCTGATATCCCAACACCCTAAACCTTTGAAGATTTTAAAGACTTTGACCCTTCTGAGTCATTAACTCTCAGAAGATCCCGCTCCAAACCACAAAATCCAAACACTACAACCATACCAGAACCAGAACTTGCACAAGTTCTGTCTGATATTGAACAACATTCTTCCGCTCCCCATACAGAAAATCCAAATCCAATACCAGAAATTCCCACTTCTCATCAACCTAACATTCCACTCTCACCCATTCAAGAAACTCCCCTCACTCCAATACCAGAACCAGAAATTCCATAACCTTCCTCTCCCCAACCAGAAAATAATCCACCATCTCCTCCACACGCACAAACTCCACAACCTGAGACACAAAACTCTGAGGCTCAAACCTCTGAGTCCCCTGAACCACAACCCTTGGCCATTCAACTGCCTTGTGGTACAACTGTTAACATACCTCAACTACCATCCTCACCAGAAACAACTCCTCCAAACTCCCCACATAGTCCAATCATTATTTCTGACTCTCCTACTCCCTCACCCAAGAAAAATACAGAAAACCACAGCAAGACAGTCATTGATCTATCAATCCTTGAACGCCTTGCTGCAATAAACCAGAAAACTGCCATCCCCAAACCGAAACAACCAGATGTTGGTTCCAGCATTTTGAATTTTGAATCAGATATGCAGAAATGGATATCTTCTTTGAAACAAGAAACTCTGGAAGTTGTTGATCCTGCTGTATCAGATCATCTTCGGACTCAATTCAGAAGATGGGTATGCGCTGAAACTTTCAAGCTACAAGACCAGAGCTATGGACAGGTTCAGCAGATCTTCAGCAATCTACTGAAGGAAATGGAAGGTCCAGTTCTGAGAAAGGCGCTGAAGGAAGAAGTTCTCCATCTGGATAATGAGCCTTGGTCTGAAAAGCGTCCAGCATCTACAGTTCAAGCTGCAGAAGAACAGGTTATTCAAGATGAAGACTTGGGTCAAGCAGAAGAAGCTACAGAAAGCTCTGAGAAGCAGTCTGTATCTGAAGATCCTCAAGCTTCCTCTGTTGACAGACAAGCTCTGGAGGATTTGAAGAGATCAGATATGCTGATGAATGAACGGATGGACAAGCAGGATATCAAGATTGATTCTATAGCAAGCATGGTAGCCAAGCAGAACGAAACCAGTGAACAAATCAAGAGCATGTTGGAAGCGCTGTTCACACGACTTCCTTCTTCTTCTTAGATTTTTCTTATGTTTTCCCTGTTTTCTTATGTTTGTCTGTAATATTTCTACTTGTTCTAAACTATCATTGCTTCTGTTTTAATACAAACGTGTTTTTACTCTGATCATTTCAAACTCTGTTTATATATGCTTTTTGATAGCTGACAAAAAGGGGGATAAAGAACAATATTTTTCAATAACGGCTTACTGAGACAAAAGTCTCAAACATTATAACATTCTTAAATATTTGAAGTTCTTTGTTCTGAAAAGCTTACAGGTACAAGAATCTGAAGAACTCTGATAAAAGCAAAATTTTGATGCTTAAAGAAAGGTTCAATAAAGTTCTGACGCTCAAGGAATCAAAGGGAATAATCAACTCAGGGGGAGCTTTTCTCATCTTTACTCTGATACTTTTTATTTCTTACCCTCTCAGCTCTGATAACTTTTTCTCATTATCTTATTATCTCTGATAATGTTTCCTCTCTATTCTTAAACTCTGATACTTTCATCATTTTATTTTAATTGAAAAAATCTAGTTTTTGTCATCGTAAAAAAGGGGGAGATTGTTAGAACATAGTTTGATTCTACAACCCTCAGTTAGAGTTTTGATGATAACAAAATAAAAGATTAAATGAATTATGAGTTTTATATTTGACATAGATGCTACTTAAAATTATGCTGTTTATTTACAGGGAACTCTGATGGAATCAGCATCAGAATATCAACATCAGCATCAAAAGATGTCAACCAGAAGATCTTACATATGCTTACGCTGAAGTCTGATGAACAGAATTTGCGCTCAACACACTCTGACTCTGATCAGGATCTCATCAATGTCATCAGCACTCAGAAGCAATCAGAATAAGCCTAAATCCAAGAACGCTCTGATCTTAATCAAGCAGAACATTCTGAAGTGTCAACGGTACTGCATTCAAGGAAGATTAATTACCAACGGCTTTATTCCAAGACAAAGATCTTCTCAATATGGAAAGAACATAATGGGCATTGAAATGGAATTATTGGCATCAACGTATCTATTCCAAGAAGTATTTAAACAAATCAGTGAGAAGTGAATTGGCTAACACTCTACAATACTCTACACGCCTAAAGTCAATCATCTTTATCCTCACTCATACAGTTTGCTAAAGCTCTCAAATTACTTACTCTATAGTTCTAGCAAGCTAGTTTTACATAAGCTTCATTTTGTGTATTATCACAGTTGTGATATATAGTTTTTCCAGAAAACATTCAACACACATATTGTTCATTTATCTGTAAGAAAGAATTTCCTTGAGAAACTGGTCTGTGGTTTAGACTCAAGAAGGCTTTAACAGTTGTTAAAGCAGATTTGTATTCAGTTGAATATAGTGGATTAAGACCTCGTTGGAGAGAGGCGAAATCACCTTGACGGGTGGACTGGAGTAGTTTGAGATCAAACGAACCAGGATAAAAATATCGTGTTGTCTGCATTTGATTTCAAGTTTCAACAATTCAACCCCCCTTCTTGTGTTTTTCACTTCTTCATGAATATGGCCATGGTTTGCCTTGATTGTACCTGTGCCAAGAATGCCTAAAAACAACACAAGAAAACCCTAGATCCGGGTATCATGATACAGGCTCTAAAAATAAAATTGAATAATGCCAAAATGTTCTAAATCAAACAACAAACACAAATATGCCAAGATTTTAAAGAAAAGATGCAAGAATTGGAGATTTGAATTCCATGTTCAGAGCTTGGTTCGTGGACACTTACAGCGAGTTTTAGGCAATGAGAAGGCTTGGTTTTGATTGGTATCGCTTTAGGGGATTGCCAGCACGAGATTAGTGTCAAGCTTTTGGTTTGAATCGAGCTCTAATGTTGTTTTTGATCTCACACTTTTTCACACTTTTTCCAAACTTTGTATGGCCGTTTCTTCAATGCTTTGTGCATGTCCCTGCTCTGTGTGGCTTGTACAAGTATTATAGAATGAATTAGGTTTAACCTTTTGGCCTGAATCCATGTGCATTGAAGATCCATGATTTGATTTTGATCACCATTATCAAGTTTCCAAAAATAGGCCAAATCTGATTTTTTATGCATGAAAAGCCTTGATGCGAATTTGATTTGATGAATCATGATAATTCAAAGTTGTACCAATCACAAAGATATTATTTCATCAATTTTTAGATTTTATTTGATTTAATATTGATTAAAAATGAATTAAATCAATAAAAAAATTAAATAAAATAGAAAAATAAATGAATGGCCATGAAATCAAATATGGGACATGTGTGAGGCATGTCAAGACCATATCAAGTGGAAAAAAGTGGGCCCTTTTGTCAAAAATTGGAGTTTTGAGGATAGTTGATGTTTGGCAAATTTGGAAAAATGCCCAACTTCAACAATGCATAACTTCTTCAATTTTGAACGTTTGGAGGTGTTCTTGGACTTTTTAGAAACCTTGAGATGTCTTATAATCAACCCCTTTGGTCTCATCTCATTTCGATGTTCCATGCTCAAGTTATAAGCTTTGGAAAAAAAGGTGTTTTTGTTGACTTTCAAAAATGACCTATAATGTCCAAATTTGTAACTTTTTGTGAGAGCATTTATTGATATTGGGGTGTGAAGATGGATTTTAGGAAATTTTATCCTCTTAAAAATGAGCTTTGTATGGGTCATTTCTCATAAATTATGAGAAAGTTATGCTTGGTCAAAGTTGAGTTGACTTTTCCTACAAAACCCTAATTTAGCAACTTTTGAATTTTGATGAATCTTGGGCAATCCTTGATGAATCATGATCAACCCTTGATCAAATGATGAATTATCCTTCAAAATAAGAATGTTGACAAAAAATATTGAGGTTTGACTGTATTTGGGACACAGTTGACTTTTGCCCTAGCATAGTCGATTTTTGGACTTCTTGAGCAATTGACTGACCAAACTTCCTCTGCAAGGCTTGAAATATGACCTGGATGAACTTAAGAACATATTAATACATTGGGGAGAACTTGAGGTCATTTGGATATAAGTACCTTGATGCAACACAAAACCCTAATTTTGACTTGACTGCCTTAGGAGGTGATTTGACTGTCCAATCTTTGAGCCATCTTGAGCAACTTGGAGATAATTCTTGACATGTCTTGAGAAATATGGGAGGGCAAATTTTGGGGTATAACACTAACATTATATGAAAGCGATAAATTGCAGAAAGTCAAATTACTACGCTATTACATCACTTGGGGATGGGGGATATAAATTTACAAATGGGGATGACAAGTAAAGTAAACCCTAATTACTATTACAAGGCTTTGACAATTACATAATTTATAATGCAAAAATAGTAGAATATGCAAGAAGATGTAAAGGGAGAGAAATTGTTTTTAGGGTTTTTTATAGGAAAGGTTTTGTAATTAATTTCATTGAAGAAAAACTTAAGTCTAAGTTAACTTTAAAAAAAAACTAATTGTTTAGGAAAATGTTTTTGATGTTTCATTTGAAAACAAAGGTTTTATAAAGTTAGGTCAGTTCCAAGAAATATAATATGTCCAAAATAAACTCAAAAATCTCAAAAAATCAAGAAATTTGGTGCCCGAGCTAACACGGGCCGTGTCAGCTGACACGGGTGTTGTACCCCAAAATTTGCCCTCTCATTTTACTCAATACATACTCCTAGAGATCCTCAATTTGCTCAAGTTTGCCCAAGAGTTGACCAGACAAACTCTCTCCTAAGGTAGTGTGTCTCAAATTAGGGTTTCCATTTTCATTAAGATAGGTGGACTCCAAAGACCACATATGCTCTCCATGGTCCTAATAGAATCTCAAGACCCTCCGTGTCAAATTCCAAGCACTGCACAAGAAGTTTGCTCAGTCAACTGCTCAGATGCTTGAGAATCGATTATATTAGGTCAAAAGTCAACTATGGCCCACATACAGTCAAACTTCAATATTTTTTGTCAACATCCACATTTTGAAGTGACTTTCATCATTTGATTAAGGGTTGATCATTATTCTTCAAGGAATGCCCTAAATTCATCAAAACCCAAAAGTTGCTAAATTAGGGTTTCTTAGGAAAAGTCAACCAAACTTTGATCAAGCATAACTTCTTCATACTTTATCAGAAATTTTTCATCTGCAGCTCATTTTGAAAAGGATGAAATTCCCTACAACTCATCTTCATCCCACTAGTTCAAAATATGAACTCATCAAAAGATATGAATTTCTATATTATAGGTCATTTTGAAAAGTCAACAAAAACACCTTTTGGGTCAAAGCTTCTTACTCGAACATGGAAGACCCAATTGAGATGAAACCAAAAGGTTTGATTAGGGGACATCCTAAGCTTTCTAAAAAGTCAAAGAACACCCTCTTAGGGTTAAAATTGAGAGAGATATGTATTGTTAAAATTGACAAATTTTTGGAAATATGCATGAAGTTAACATTGATCAAAATGACTTTTTTTCTAAATGGGCCCATGTTTTCTTGTTTGAAACTTGTTCCTAAGATGGTCCACGACCCCTGATCTTATCCTATTATTTTATTATTTTTATTATTTATTTTGATTTTTTATCCATTTAAATCAAAATAAATCAATTTAAATAGTAGAATAATCAAATAAAATCAAAGATTTGATTTTATGAGCATATTATGAGTCCATGAACAGATAGCAAATCAAAAAATTCGTGCAAGAGCCAATTGATTGGAAAAGATCTTAATTTGGTCTATTTTGGAAGCAAATCATACAAGACAAAGAATGAACTCAAATCTCTATAATTTGCAAAGATATGATTAGTTTTTATTGACCTAATTCATTCCAATATGAGGACATAACATTCTCAAGGAAAAAAAGGGTTTGGGGTCGTGAAAACAAGGAAAGAACTTGCAAATTTTGGAAGAAAAAGTGCAAACCATATTCTCTTCCATAGGTCGTTTCAAGTAATTCCAAAGCCAGCAATTTGTTCCTTGACGTGTTCTGAAGCTATTTTAATCATCCTCAAGGCCAAAAAATCAATAAACACGACTTACAGACCCACGGTTTGCACATACCATCTTGAACTTAATTTTACAATTTACGCATGATTAATCACTTTTAAGCATAGAATTGTGTTTGTATCATCATTTGGGATGTTTTGGTTTAATTAATTTTGTGTTTTGATGCGTATATTGATGATCGCCATTGTTAGGGTTTGCTTTTTCGTTTTAGGGTTTCTCTATACAGGTTCAATTGGGCCAAGAAAAGAACACCATGATACTCGTGAGATCAAAACGAATTAATCTATACAGCTAGAATTAATTTATCATGCGTCTTGTGAATTTTTGAAACTTACAGGGTTATAGCTATGGAAACGACTGTAGGTAAAAGTGTGGCCAAAAACAACAGTTATGGGGAAGAAGACAATTAGGTGGCAGAATCATATTGGGTGATTTGAATCACGCGCGCGTTTGGGAAAGATCACTTTATTTCCTTTATATTTTATTTATGTTATTATATATACAACTAACCATCCCAGCAAATTTTGTTTTCTTACTTTGTTTCTACAGATTCAATGCATTATCATCCAAAACGCCTACCATGCGCTACCACCATTTGGCCATTTGATGTATCAATAATTCAGATCCAACGCCTCAAACAATGAAGGACTATGGTGCACTCTCAGGCTGACACAACACATGTCCATTCTTTTCTTTTCTATTTTAATTTTGTTTTTAATTGTTTTACTAATTATTTTCCATTATTAAAATAACACAAAAAAATAATTATTTTTTATTTAATCAAAAAATCATCAAAAAAAACATAAAAATCATTTTTTTCATAAAAATATTTTATTTCCTTAATTAATTAGTTTAATTTAATTTAGGGCAAATTTAATTCATTTTTTTTAATTTAAATTAATTAGAAATTAGGGTTTTAATTTGTACATAACCTAATTAATTTTTCTCAAAAAAACTAACCTAAATCTTTTTCAATTAGATTTTTTAGGTTTCCTAAATTATTCTCGCATTTAATTTGCCGCGCGCATTTTTTAATTTCCTTTTATTATTATTGTAATTGTTTCGAGGTTGTAATAGTAATTAGGATTTAAATTCCGCATTTTTATTTTCAGTCCAAAATAATTATGTATCTGCAAAAGCCTTGTAATAGCTAGGACTTTAAACTTCCTTGCTTTTAATTCCACAAACTATAAACTGCTTAGATGTATGTTAATAGGATTGTATGGAAAGACAAACTGAAAATTAATACGGTAGAAAACCCTAAATGTGCAAAGATAAATTAAGTGAAAATTACACTCACACATGTTCACTCCTAGGGTTTGCCTCACTTGGTTGCCTCGGAAATAATGGTCGTGTCCCTCGAACGTAGGGATATCTTAGCAAAAGACCCTCAATCCAAAAGTCATCATAAAGATCATAGTCCCTCAATGTCCCTCGAGTTGCCTACGAGAAATGATCTGGTCCCTCGATGTTTCCTACGAATATATGATGACAGTCCCTTCGAACTGCTAAGGTATCCTTACATGTTGCCTTCAATGACCATTTCTTCCCTTTCGATAGTCCCTCAAACTCCAACAACGGTGCTACATATTCCTTAATAATAGGATAGCGATGTCTAAAGGAAAATGAACAGAGCTTTTTTCGAGTAGGTAGAAAATCTTAAGTACTCTCTCAAAACAATAAAAACTCTTTTACACAAACACTTTCAAAATAGTTTTCAAAAACAACTTCGTAAAACTCTTGAGGACATAAACAAGGGTTAAAATGAAGTAAGACAAAACTTTTACAAACAAGAACACACAAGAAATTTCAAAATGAGCAAGTACCTAAGAGCCCGTGGAAAACCACGGATATAAAGGGTGCTAACACCTTCCCTTTCTATAATATACCCCCCGTACTCAAAAACATCTCGAAAAAGGTTTTTTCTGTTCTTTTTCCTTTTCCTGATTGGATAAAATAAAAGTCAGTGGCGACTCTTGCTTACCGCGACATTTTGCGAACAAAAAATGCAAACCAGTATTAACAGTCGGTTCTGCCACTATATCACAAATGGCACCCGTGTCAGGATCTGTCCATGACTTTTCTGAATTTTTTTGTTCCAGCCAACCTGACACAGCCGTGTCACATGACACGGGAGCCCGTGTCAGCCCTTGTCCATCTTTTTTCTGCTCATGTACGCATCAGTAACATTGACAAGGGTCGTGTCGTGTGACACTGGCACCCATGTCAGATTTTGTCCCTGCATTTTACTATGTTTTTCAACCCAATTAAGCTGACACGGGCCGTGTCGTGTGACACGGGCCGTGTCGTGTGACACGGGAACCCGTGTCAGCCTCTGGTCTGGCTTTTTGTTAGTTTTTCTCTTTGATATGTCTTGTTATATCTTTGGAGCGCAAAAGCAAATGATGTATGAATAATGATATCAGGGTTTGAGAAAGTTTACCTCTCAAAGCGGAAGCTTTAGAACACGTACAAATGTTTTAGGGTTCAAAGTCGTGATTGATCGAGCTCCTTTGAACCTTCTTAAAGTAGCTCCAACCTTCTTATTATGCTGAAAATGGTTTAATTGCTCCAACCGAGTCAAGTTGCAATGTGTACTTTTGAATTTGGAAGATGGTGATAGTGATGTTACAGAAGTTATTCTTATGTTTGAACAACTTCTATATGGTGTATGCGAAGTGTTTGGATGGTTTGTTTGGAGAAAACTTGCAAGGTATGAGATTCAAAGATTTGAACTTCAAAGCTCAAAAATGGAGGTTTTGTGGACAAATCTGGTTTTTTGACAACAAAAATGAGTTTGAGTGTTTGTTTCTCCTTCTATTTTTTCTAACCTTTCTCTCTATTTTTTCTAACCTCTTTCTCTTGCAAATGTTTCTTCTATTTATAGGCAAGGGGTTTGTGCATATGAGCTGATTAGGTTTTCAAAACAGGATGTTATGGTTTGGTTGGATTACAAAGATCAAACTAAGTCACGTACTCCATAGCCCCAAGATGAAGTACCAAAGTTACTGGTATTGAGGAGCTACTTCCCATGATTTATGGTGGAGTATAATCAACAGCCAGCAAGGTATGGGCTCAAGATAAACTTTGTACAAAAAGCTTGCTTTTCAAGAATAGCAATGGTGCCTTTATGCCATAATAGAGATCTTTTGGACAATGGTTTAAACACTTGGGTAATAGCTCAAGAGTGGGTGTAAGCATTAAATTATGATGATATTTACAAGCAAGGAAGCCTGCAACATAAGATTATGCAGCAAATCATAAGAGTTTTGTTATGTGTTCTTCAATAGAATGACTTGCAATTCAAGGATGGATGCCCAATTTCAAGCCCTTGAATCTCCTAGCTCAAGTATGATAAATTCATGCTCTTGTATGTTTTGGAAATCTTGAAAAACCCTCTATAACTTTCATGTTGTCCATTTTGACAAAATCATTTTGGAACTATGTGAAAAAATGCCAAGAAGTTGGGATAGAATCCTGACCAAAATCTGTTGAAAAATTCTCAGTGTTTATTCAAAAATGGCATGACTTCATAAATTTATAACTTGAGATCCAAGCATATTTAAGAGAAGCTTTGTAAAGCAATGTTGTAGATATCATGGAGGTATACAACTTTCATGTGGAAAGTTTCTTTTGAATCATCTTGCATCACGATGAAACAATGGCATGAAGTGATGAAATTATCATGTATAAAAACACTTAGAAAATTTCTAAGTCTTGGAAATCTTGACTTTTCAAGTTGACTTTTGACTTTCTTGACTACTTGATGATCAAGCTTGATATTCTTTAATTTCTTGATGAAATTTGATCTTTAGAATGTAACGTTGACCAAAAAGTCAAAGTTTGACTTTCTAGTATGCAATTGACCATTTTGCCTTTGTGCCAATTCCAAGCCTAAATTGATGTATTAGTGCTGCAAACTTGACGTCATAGAAGATCTTGTGGGAGAATCCTTGAGAAATGAGAGGGAAAATTTTGGGGTACAATAGTACCCAACTTGTTGCAAAGCTAAAGTAGGGTTATAATTGATGCAACCACGTGACCCAATCAGCGAAACATTTGGAAAATATCCACAATTGTAAATGATATCCCCAATGTTTAGCTTCCTCGTATACCACAACATAGAATCCGCAGTAAGAGACCTTAATTTTTGCAGCCACTCAAATCATGTCAGAGTTTTAATCATGTAGTCTTTCTTATAAAGATTATTCATAAACCAAGAATATAAGAGCGGGATACAACAGTTCAACGTACCCCTCCATTTTTCATAAAAAAATGTGAATAGCATAATAAACATCGGCAAGTAGAGCAGGAGTTGGATCCACATTCAAAGCTTTCGCGCCCCAAAATACACTAATAGTTGCAGGTTCAATATAGTCCAAACTTCGTAGAAACAGGATTACACCAAAGACAAGTAGTCCCAAACAATCAACACAAGATTCCCATTCTTTTTATTGGCAAAAGAAAGGACTTTAGCCTCCAAATACTGTCTTTTAATCCCTTGTATATCACTTTATTTTTTGTAATTAAGTGAAATTCAGAATAAGAGATACCTAAACCTCTTGTTAAGTATTTAACATCAATAGCCTGTCCAATTCCTACATAAGCTCTTTCCTTAGAAAAATTCAAGAACCAATCAAATTCCTCCAAAGTCGGCGCTAGTTGAAAATTTTGAAAGGTGAAACATCTTAATGGAGGGTCGTAGAACTGAGTCAAGGCGGAGATATCATCTAATTGTACATCAACTTTTGTCAATTCAAGGATATCCCCATAACAGCGAACAAACATTTTCAAAGCTCTTTTAGACAGTTTCCCTTTGATAATTTTGATCTTCATCATATCTAGCTTGACGACACTAACACAGACAAGTTGTTTCCTTTTGGCATCCATTTTTGAGATACTTCACCAATACCTTTGATTATATTTTTTAATACTGCGAATAAGACAACAAAAAATTCAAAATAATGAATATTTAAAATGCAAGATGTATGAATGTATGATAATGCGACATGGTAACGAGATTTATGAAAAGTATCCTTAGTTGGTAGGTTCCTAGTTTCGGCCTACGGATATTCTACCTTCTCCATAAGGTAACTTCCTTAAGGGTATCATTGGATAACACTAGATGGAAAGGCATAAGGGCCTCCCTTAAGCAGAGCCTCTTTGTAGACCGAAACTTTCGTCTCCAATGTAGTAAAAGGTCTCACCATGAGGTTTTGGTTTAGGGTTATACAAAAAGTCATAGGTTTCATTCCAAAGTCTTATCCCCCAAGAGGATACCTCTTGAGACATATTTCTTTTACGGAATTCCACCAACTCTAGGCGAAGTCGTCACAAACACTCATAGGGATTATATATCCCCTTGGCCAATAGACGAACCTTCTTTCTATGGTTTTGAAAACATTTTTGAAATTAAATCCCGCAAACAAATAAATAAAATGACGATGATAATAATATGACAAATAGACAAAAATAAATAAATAAATAAATTAAATATTGAAAAATACCAAAAATAGAAAAACTCTAAAAAACCCTAAGCCCAAAAGGAGAGGCTTCTAAACCCTAGGGTTGGAGTTCCCGGCAGAGTTGATAGCTGTAATAACCGGCTAAAAATATAGAGACACCACCATTAATTTGTATCCTCTTATGAGGAATCAGAGTCCCAAATCATAGTTCGTAGTTGTTTGGTTAGTTTTTTTATAGATTATGGAAATATCTCAAATTCTCCTTGAACCAAGTCTGAGTTTGTAAATAGTGGAATTGTAGACGTAGTTCACAGTCGATAAAAGAAGTTTCCACAATCCTTTTTTGAAAATAAATATATTTGAATTATATTAGTAGAAAAGGTTATTATTTGACTGGTTAGATGTTTTCGAATATATGATGCAATTTTGAATGAAAAATATCTAATGCAAAACATATAAAGAGTTAGTATTTTAAAAATATTTTAATTAGTAAATAGCTATTTTATAATTTATTAAAAATATGTTAAATATTTTTATAAATTAAAAATATTACAATTATCTACTAATTATGCAAAATTATAGGTTAATGGGACAAATTATAAAATGATAAAAAAATAAATAAATAACTAAGTTATAACAAATAAATTTATTTTATTTTAAAAAACGTAGGGTGTGTAAATTATTTAGGCTTAGTAATTCTGGGGGGGTGAATATCAGGGCCCTAAATGCAAATATTGGATTCGGGCTATGTTGTGCAGGGGCTGCATTTTATAACTAGATAGGAAGTCTAAATAGTAGGGGCCCAAGTTCAGAAATTGAACTTGGCCCAAATGAACAGGGGGGGTTGAATTGCTTGAGAATATGAAAAGAAAGGGTGCAAATAGAAATGGGCTTAGCCCATAACAGATTATGTACCCTGTTTGGGTAGTGTGTGAGCGAGTGCAGGGAGTTACGAGGAGGTAGCGAGATTTGGAGTGTGTGATTTCAATCAAAGGGCCCTCAGGAGTTAATCTTGGAGTGTTGATTTAAAGTAAAACAAATGGAATACACAGATGTAACATTGACTAGGGTATTGGATAGACACGAGAACATAGAGACCATCCAATGGTCTCTAGATCCTAAGGTTCTCCAAGAGCCACATGGCGTGCATCGGCCACGAGGGGAGTGATTATATAAGCGAAATTCTGAGGATTTGTCTCATTTTTTATCTTCCCTTCTATCTCTTCAATCGTTCTCTCCACAAAACCAAAGAAAACTTAGAGAGAAAAGCTCTCGCTTCTCTCTAAGATTTCCAACCGAAAATCGTCTTCATCGCGGAGACCACCGTTCCCACTATCACCTTCCACTAAAATTCCCAGAAACTGCCACTTCCCTCTGCCACCTTCATCCAAACCCAACCCAGATCCTTGAAGATCTTCCTCCTACCCAAGAACCCTAACCCTACATTAATCAAAACCCTATGAACCCCAAGAACCCTAGAGTTCTGAGATGAACCCTAACCCTATCCAAAACCCAACAACACAAATTAAAGAACCCTTATCTTATGAATTAGACCCCTAACCCTAGGTAGGAAGAACCCTAGACCTAAGGTGTATTAACCATAACCCCAAATCAAACCCAGAAAAACCCCAATTTAAACCAAAATCACACAATTAAACAACAATCACAATAATCAATCGAGTCTTAAAAGCTAAGTATTGAGGGTTACCATTCGTTGTAGTGAATCTTTATGTGAATTTCTGATTTTCGGTCCAATCCTTTTTTTATCTCATTCTCTTTAATTCGCAGGTGACATATATGACGGGTATAGCAGCGACAATGGATTGAAGGCGACAGCGACGTAGCACAAATCTAGGGTTTCAAAAATTCAAACCCATATCTCTTTTCTCCTTCTTCTTAATCTCGTCTTTCTCTCTGTAAAAAAATTCTCCTCCCCTTTTTTCTTAGATATTAAGGGTTTATATTGGCTTTTTAGATTAGATTAATTAGGAAATATTGTTTGGTTTGTCGTTACAAAATTTAGACAGATTTTTTGATTGAACTTATTTTAGGGATTTTAGAGCTGATTTGTTTGTAATAAATCTAGACGATTTTGTCTTTGTAATGAGATTTGATTCTGTGTACATAAGACTAGATTGTAATTTGATTTGATTCTGTTAATGATTTGAGTTATCCGGTTTATTTGATTAGAATTTGTTTTGTTTTGATCCTCGCGTTTGATGTTTCGGGTCCTGGGCATTGTTGGGATGAAGAAGAACAAGAAAAGCGCCGCTTGTGGCTTGAAATTAGGGTTTCAAAAACCCTTTATTTTGATTTCGGCCAATGATAAAAAAATAATTTTAATAATTTTAACATTTAAATAACGATACAATTATAGTTAATGTAATAATTATTATTATTATGCTTAATTATAATAATAATAAAAATAATAATTAAAGTAAAAAATAATAATTTGAATGAATGTTGACTTTAGTCAACAAAACCTAACATGATGGGCTTTTGACAATAAAATGATATGGGCCTGCAAAATTTTCTTTTATGGGCCAGATGAACTCAACAAACACACCTTTGGCATAGACTCAGCAAAAACGTAATGGGTCGTCAAAAAATGACCAGATACGGGCCTTTGGGCATAGCAACCAATTCTCTAGCCCTACTAAAACACACCCCCTTCTATGTTGAAGAAAAGGGTAACAACCTTAATGGGCCATCAGATTTAGATGGACCACTTGAAACATTACACCCCCTTTATAGAAATGTACCTCCATTTTAACTCTTGAAATGGGCTTAATGAACCATCATATTTTTATGGTCCATTATGTAATAATACACCCTTCTCCATGAATTTAAACCCCCATAAAATAACATTTTAAAAATAAACAATTCGAGCAATAAGGTTTAAAGGCCTAAAAATAGTAACATAAAACGACTACTTGTTGGGGAGAATTTGGAGTATGACAAGATGTCCTATGACATGTCGAGACATCTGAGCTGACTTAATATTACAGCAAGGTATAAACAATTAAAACCAGTACTGAAAAGCATAAACAATACACAAAAGTTGTTAACCCAGTTCGGAACAACCTTCATACTCTGGGGGCATACCAAGCCAGGGATAAGTCTACTAAAATAGCATCAATTCATAGACCCTACAATAAACCTATAGGTTACGGCCTAATCACTTAATCACTACCCTTTCTAGACTTCTATCTAAGACTCACCTAGATATGAGGCACTCCTTAATCCCTCTTCAATCACAGATAGCGATTGGATTAAACAATTTTGAACAATTAGGAAGACACACTTCCATGACAATACCTAGCTAATACCTAAAGCTAAACTCCACCTTTTACAACTTTACTCCTAACTAAGAGCACAAATTGGAGTTTCTTAAAATCTTCCACCAAGAACAATACTCAACTTATTACTTCACATCTTCTTAGTGAGAACACAATGACCATCTCACAACCTGAGTGGTTCACTTACACCATTTCTCCAAGAGAGTGGCTACAGACTCAGTCCTAATGATTACATATTTTCAAAACACAGCTGGTACAAATCTTAGGTTACAAAGATTATATTTATAAGCTATTCCAAATTTGATTTGGGCCTTCAAAACACATCACATTCGCTATTAAAAATCAGTAGTAACTTCTGCTACAAATAAGGTCTTCAATAATTAGTTTCCTAAAATATCTCCATATTTAGAAACTACATATTTTTCAATATTCTGACTTGATTCTTCTTGACCTTTAAATCAGTGCCATATTGGATTGCATAATATTCCTAGAATATTCTACATCAGTTAAATCATAATATAATCTAACCGACCACTTCAGCTCAGGCGCGATGTCGTATGCTCCTTCATATGACATCTTATACGACATGTTGTTTCAAATTATGAGAGATTCTCATCTCAACATGTCTCAACATAAGATAGGACTTCTTGCTCAACCTATTCTTGTTAGCAAGTTAACATCTCATATGTAACATATTGTTGTCTTATTTGTTTTACAAAAATAAATGCCAACCTTAAAACTAAGGAACTTACGATCTCCCTCTTTGGAAAATTTTGGCAAAAACAAATAATAAAAATTACAACCCAAAGTACAACAATAAATCAAGTAAATTCTTCGATAGTAGTCTTCAGCAACTACTGAACTCAGCAGTACAGCACCAAGGAGTCAGTCTTCAGATAAGATGTCAGGATAATTTGTTCGACATCTTCTTTCTTGCATTTTGAATAAGCTCCATTGCAGTGACAAACCCATAACCAAATAACAACACCTTCAAGAAAAGGAGTAGAAAGTTTTGAAGTCATTTGGTGTACATAAAGAAGAAGATAACTGACACCCCCCCCCCCCCCCTCAAACCAGGAACCATTACTTATCACAGAAGACCAATGGTGGCATTAGAGATTACTTAACTGCTTTTTGATCAGCAGCCACCAGTCGACCTAGACAAATCAACCACCACTCCTGGCAACAATCCACAGACAAATACATGACTCCCCTGTCATGAATAACTAATGCTCCAGCTGAAGATGAAAACTTAAGCACTAGATGAAAGCACATGAAAGACTTCATGCTTTCATCTTAAGGGACAACACTTCCCGTATATGCTGAACCCCGACTCCCTCAGTAGAGTCATACCAGATTCAGATACTCTCACTCCTTGAGAATACGTCCAAGTACTCTAACTTCTTCATAATACAAGGACACATCTGATTAATATCCTTTCATAACCATACTCTGTATCATGACCTTTTGAATAGGCAATATGTTATGCATACTAGGATTAAAGTCACTCACAATTTTCAAAACTTCTTAGTTTTCTTAAAAGCTTTACTAAGATCTAGATTATCAACACTCATATGGAGTGACTTGCAGTAGAAGAAAAACACCTCCTCAAAACACTCTGCTCACACCTTAACATTTATCAGTAGTCTTCTGCCCTTACATCCACTAGTAGTTGTTGATACTAGTGGAGTCTTCAACAAAGTAGTCATGCATTCACCAAACATACTACTATAGAGAGGACCAGAATCTCCACATTCTAATCCATAAAGTTAAAAATGCCACTTCTGATAATAATTCTTGAGCATCCAACTTCACATGCACAATACCAAGCAAAAAAAAAAACATAGCCATCAATGATCATAATGTTACAACATCATTTGGGACATCAACTTCTTAATACATAACTCAATCACTATGGTTCTTAAATCAATTCAAAGGACTCATTATGCATAGAAATCCTTTACGAAGCTCCCAATAGAACACACAACCAATGCATTACGCAGGTTAATCCAAACACATGAATGTTATGGAGAGAAATATACTCTCACATACATTCTGAATCATAATGTTCAGAATGAAGAATTGTATAACTCCTCGGACAAATATTTAGTCTTCCATCAAATTATTCACCATTAGTCTCATGCACAACCTCCTTAGAGGATAAACAAATACTCATCTTCCGTCAAAGTATTCATTATAGGCCAGATAAGATTACCTTCTCACACAAGGTAGGATATTTAGTCTGACATCCTTCTTCTACATACATATGGAACCAGCTAATGATATTCATTCACCCCATAAAATATTCCAGATTAGGTCATTGGCTTGACCTTAAACTCCACTCTGGACAATAATACCTTCCTTGGCTGAAGAAATAAAACACACTTTGAGATGATGTTCCAACATCAGATCCGGCATCAGTCTCAAACACATGGACTTCACCATTAACTATGGTTTGGAGACACCATAGTAATTCATAACTCTTGCAAGGGACACAAGAGGATCAACCATCAGTAGCTGATCAATCTTCAACACTAGATGAAATTACATGCAGAGCATGCACACCTCGAGAATCTTCTTCTCACACAATGTTCAGACCTCATGTCTGAATTTGAGGTGTTTCATTCTATTCTTATGCACCTAAAGAGGAGATTCCCTATAACAAGTATTTGGAGCAGACTTTAACAATAATTCCATTTGCTGGTCATCACGAAACATATTGTTTAGAATAAGTCTGCTTCTCCAACACACAAGGATTCCCTTCAATCCTTGCAAAACATTTGTTCCATTATGTGAGGACACCATATAACTAAACCTTAGCAGAGAGAGGAACTTCCCATAGATACCAGGAAACCATAATCCTTTGGCCCCAAAACTAATAACTCATCCTTGCTTCAAATAAATTGAAATTCCCATCCTAGGTGAATTAGATAACATTTCAACATTGCAAACACCAATCAACTACAGAATTTTGGTTGACACCACTCCAATGCAGACAATCCCTTGTATGACCTTTCCATTATAGTAGAACAAGAGTTTCATGCTCTCATAGACTTGACAAGAGATATCAAGTTAGGGTAGACAACCTTTATCCTATTAATGAGAAACAACACCAGTCATATTGAGAAAAATAAATTCTCAATAGAAAGATGTCAAGACATTATTTCTGACATTTCTTCAAGATCTTATAGCTTCACATTAAGGACTCTGCCTTATTAACTATTAAAAAGGCCTTGAGAATCATACAGTAGTTGCACATCATGTGGTTAATCCATTACTTCCCTCGAACATAATCTGCTTTATGGCCCTAAGTAAGATTCCATAAATTTGTCTTCTTTGATCAGAAGGATCTTTCAGATGTCTAAAGAGAATGTCCATGACATTTGAGCTTGACCTCCACATATAAAGGATCTAGAAGAGAAACCTTTATCAAGCCTCCACAGGAAAACAAATCACAGCTTCTGCACTCTAACTCACTTAGATCAGAAAAAATTTAATCTAACGAGTGCCCAATATGTTAATCATTGATGAGTTCCAAAAAGTTGTGTTTCTAATAGTAGTTTCGTGGCACTTATCATTTCTTTTGTATTATATTCTTCGAATAAATCCCCTAGTTTTTGTATAAATATGTATATTTAGTGTATAATCGAGTTTTAGTGTACTTGTGTACCGTTTTATAGTTTTCAATTCATTTTGTAGGTATTGATGCGTATTTGGAGCATTAGCAATAAAGTGTCAAAGACACAGCTTCAAACACGCGATTTTGAGCAATTCATCAACAAATAAGGATAAAAAAAATATGATAAAAATAATAGATTTGGTTGATATTTATTCATTGTTATATAGGAAATTGAATAAGCTTTCCAACGCTTCAAATCGTGCGTAAATCACAATTACGATTCTCAAGTTATGGCGAAAATAAGTGCTAATTTTTTTAACACAACACAGACCATGCTAAGCGCCCTCTGAGCAGGCTAAGCGCGCACTGTGGGTTTTAAATTGTATAAATAGGGTTTCAAACAGATATTTTAGGTATGGGTTAATTATTTTTTAGTCCCAACACCATCAACTCCATTTTTTGGTCTAGAGAATGGTAGAAAACAACATTTGGGGTTGCATCTTGATGATCGGAGGTGGATTTCTTATCAACCGATGCCGACAATCCGTGAGATGTTTGGTTCATTTCTCTTCTTCTATATGTATTTCTCTTTTGTTAGGTTTAATTGTACTCTTACTTTGAACATATGTGTATTTGTTGATTATAGTGTTGTATAAAACTTGCTTTACAAATTAATCTTGATATCTTCCTTGATATGTTTACATTTATGTTTGGGTTTGGGTTGCTATAGATATATACCTCACAAATATTAATTAGGGATGGATATATATAAGTTTATAGATTCTAGAGACAGATTTAAAGCTAATATTCACTTTGGGTGCTCAGGCTTAATGCCCCAGTGTTGTTGTAGCGCGCAAGACATTGCCGATAGAGTAATATGGTTGGTCTTGCGGCTTGGCCTTAGACATAACCTTTGTTGTGGGTACATCTTGTGGTGTTCGTGATGATTTTAACGAGTAGAGTAGGTTGAGTGAAACTGATCAATAACTTTAAGTTTGTGACGTGTAGTGTAAATTCATGTCGGATAAGTTTCCCCTTTCCAAAGAATATATTTATTTTCTTGTCAATAGTTTTCACCTTTTCCTTATAATCCATTTAAAAAAAAATCATAAGCGCGAGACTTGTCGAATAGAAATTCAGTAGCACCAATCCCTGTGGAGACTGCCCCTGTTCAATCTTCTTAAACCTGAAGAGTTAAATTGGTGAATATGCCATTCGTAACTTGAAGGTGGAAGATGATTGAACACTAGAGTGCCCAGAAATTTGCACTTGATGATGTTGTGGTTGAGGTGTAGGGAATGGGCTTAAATATTCCATCTAGAAATGGTGGATAGTTGTTGGAGATGGGCTTATAGACGCCATCCGAAGATGATTGTTGACTGAAATTAAACTAAGTCTAAGCTTGACTTTAACTGGAAAAGAATCAGAATAAATCTTTGGAATAATTTGTCTGAACCAGAGAAAGTGTCTACCGGAAAAGAATCAGGATAAACCATTGATCAATTTAAACTGAACGAGCAGGGGTCTTGAATTATCTTTAACTGGGAAGAATCAGGATAAATCTTTGGAGTGATTTATCTGAACCAGAGAAAGTTTCTACTGGAAAGGAATCAGGATAAACCATTGATCGATTTAAATTGAACCAGCAGAAGTCTGGAAGAGAATCAGAATAAATCTTTGAAGCGATTTATCTGAACCAGAGAAAGTGCCTATCAGAAAGGAATCAGGATAAACCGCTGATCAATTTAAACTGAACCAACAGAAGTCTTGAATAATCTTTAACTGGAAAGAATCAGGATAAATTTTTGGAGCGATTTATCTGAACCAGAGAAAGTGTCTACTGGAAAGGAATCAGGATAAACCATTGATCGATTTAAACTGAACCAGCTGAAGTCTGGAAGAGAATCAGAATAAATCTTTGAAGCGATTTATCTGAACTAGAGAAAGTGTATACTGGAAAGGAATCAGGATAAACCATTGATCAATTTAAACTGAACCAGTAGAAGTCTGGAAGAGAATCAGAATAAATATTTGAAGCGATTTATCTAAACCAGAGAAAGTTCCTACCAGAAAGGAATCGAGATAAACCATTGATCGATTTAAATTGAACCAGAATAAGTCTTGAATAATCTTTAAATGGAACGAATCTGGATAAATCTTTGGAGTGATTTATCTGAACTAGAGAAAGTGCCTACTGGGAAGGAATCAGGATAAACCATTGATCGATTTAAACTGAACCAGCAGCGGTCTGAAAAAGAATCAGAATAAATCTTTGGAGCGATTTATCTGAACCATAGAAAATTCCTACTGATAAGGAATCAGGATAAACCATTGATCGATTTTAACTGAACCAGCATCGGTCTGAAAAAGAATCAGAATAAATCTTTGGAGTGATTTATCTGAACTAGAGAAAGTGTCTACCGGAACGGAATCAGGATAAACCAATGATCTGAAGGAAGTATTTATTATGTAGATAGTCACCCAGTCCTATTTCGGGAATTGATCTATAATTTACTTGTTCACAAATAGTTGTCATGTCTTTATTGAAAATTTGTTGATGATAATTTTCTGTTGATTGATCTTTCCTGAAAAGGTAAAGAGTTAGTTGTATGTAATGCCATGATGTATGAAATGCATGGAGTAACGATGTTTCTCAAAATAAATGATATTGCGATATATGCATTTGCATTGTCGATGTTATGATGTGTGAATGCAATGTATGCCCATATTAGTTATTCTGCTGCAGTGTTGTTTAGACTGGGGAAAATAAATCCCTGACTGCTGCTGGGAATGTGGAGTGTAAGTCTTTATATTTCATCGAAGTTGAAGTGTTGATAGATGGGTCTCCATTATTAGATAAATAAACTCTGTTGGGGAAAGGAAACGTCATGCATTCCTTGCGGACTTTGTGAAATCCTGCTGGGGAATCCTGAGAAGCTGGGGAATCCTGAGAAGCTGGGCAACTTTCACTGGGGAATTTTTGGAGTGGTAATTGGAAATTTTGCTCCGTCGGGGATATGAGAGCACCTGATACCATTAGGTTGCATACTGGGGATACGACAGTGGTCTTGTAGCGGGATGTCTCTGCCTCTGCTCCTGCCGGAGAAAGTACCTGCAGGGATTTTATGGAACGATGTTGTACCCCATAATTTTCCCTCTCATTTTATCAACATTTCTCATCACAAGACTCTTGGAACTCAGGATCAAGCTAGGGTTTGCTCTGCTCAAAACACCTCCTTGCACTGTTGACCTAAATTAGGGTTTGAGTTTGCACAGGGATTTTTGGGCCTTCAATGCCCAATTTGACTTTCATACTTCATGTTGGACTCATGAGTTTGACCATACCAAGTTTCAAGCCTTGAATCAAATTTTTGCCCAGTCAATTGGACAGTTGACCTAGAAATCAGTTGTATTGGGGAAAAAGTCAAATGTGGCCAATTTACAGTCAAACCTCATGAATTTTGACCCACATCAACATTATGAACTCATATGAACCATTTGATCAAGTTTGGATCACAATTCCACAAGAAATTTGATCAGATCACCAAAAGGGCAAAATGGTCATTTTTAGGATTTTGACTGTACAAAGGCAATTTTTGACTGTTTGACCTAGCCAAAGGCAAATCAAGTTCAACCATGGACTCAAGGACTCAATTACATTATCTTGACCTATTCAACAAGTTCAAAAGATCTCAAATGCATAGGATTGACAGATGAATTTTTCAGTCAACTGATCAAAATTTGACTATATACTGAAAAGTCAAACTTTGACTTTTTGGTCAAAATCAAGTGCCAAGGGTCATTTTTCATCAAGATATTTCAAACTATGAAACTTGTTCATCAAGAAACCTAAAATTGCAAATTAGGGTTTGAAATTGAAAATTTTCATAACTTAGAATTTTTCTAAGTTATGAAATTTTCTTAATTTTTTTTAACTTTGTCCCACATTTTCACCAAGATGAAAATGGATTCAAACAAAACTTACAACATGAAAGTTGTAGTCCATCACAAAGTATACAACTTTTATTCACAAAGTTTTCTCAAAAGAAGCTTGGATCTCAAGTTATGATTTTTGGAACAAGGGTCCCTAAAACTTTTAACTTAGAGAAATTTTGCCCTAGTTTAGGCAGGATTTTGACCCATATTCTTGGCCATTTTTCACATAGTTTCACTCGTAGTATCAAGTTGCATTTCAAATATGGATTATAGTACATGTTTCAAGCTTTACAAATTGTCAAAGAAATCCTCAAACACATTTGTGGTTAGGGAGAATCGAATACTTGAAGTTGGCAAAAATTCACTTTGTAACCATGGCCAAAACATGTTCATACAACTTGAAAAATCTGACCAAACTAGCTTTGTACTTGATTACAGGTCTCTAAACCAATTTACACTCAAAAATTGAATGCAAATACATTGTTTAGAGGCATTGTTCTGATCAAGGGAGCATTATACAATGAACAATTCCATTTTGGGCATAAAGATAACATTTCCATTTAGATAAAGCATGCTTTATGTCAAGTTTCATTTCTTGAGCCATACACCAAGGCTTTTGATGCAAACAAGGATCCCTAATGTCAGGCAAAGCTCAACCACTTTGTGCAGCTATGTTACAAGCCAATACAGCCTTGCATTGTCAACTCTCACATTTTTGCTTCAAAACCAAGTTATTATACCAAAAGTCCAAAACTCACATATCTGATATATTCAACTTAAGCCAAGGTTTCAAACAAGTTTTACACATCCTTGTAAGCCAGAAACACGAGCCAATCATCCCTCAAACACCCTTGAAAACCAAAACACTAAAAACTTGCAAAACAGGGCAGTTGATGCAACTTGAGTGCCATAGCTCATTTTGCTCGTGCGTTTTGCTCCTTTCCACTTCAAACACCTTCCATTCAACCCACTCAAGCTGTCTCAAACCTCCATTGCCAACTGTCACTTCAATTACAGTGTTCACCATTTCTATTTCAAGCTTATGCAGGTTGACTTCTAGAGGTTGATTCAGGCCATTTCAAAACAAACTAAGCATTGGGAAAGGTTCAGGGAACATCAAGCAAGCTCAAAAGAACCTCAGGCCTCACTGAAAGCTGTTGTATTGTCCAACTCGAATCCAACTGAAACAGGTTTTTTCATGAACTTCCATCTCTCTATTTAGGAACATTTAGCCTTAGGTTTATGAATGAAAGATGTAGTACTCATTTCCCTGAAACCATACATATGCTCAGTTTTAGTTTATATTAAACATGCTAAGAGAATTTCATCCATGAACTTTCTGAAAATACTAGGTTAGAAATTAGGGCCAGAGAAATTCTCTCTGGTCTTTGAGAGTTAGATTAAGTTTTTTATATGGTTAGAATCGTGGTTTGATGCTCTACAAGTTTCATGTTTTGAGTTTTGTCAAAAGATCACAAATACAGGAGATACGAGTTTGTGTAACTGGCGCGCGTTTTCAAAAGTCTGGAGGAAGAAGATGAAGCTGATGGGCTGGGCTTGGCTCTTTTGCTTCTAACACCTTCTTTTTCAGTTTCACACCCCATGGCCCAAGTTCTTATATTTTCATTATTTTTGCATTTTTATTTCATTTCTGACTTTATTATTTTATTTCCAAACATAAAAAATACTTGAAAAATAATTTCATAATTTTTTACATTTTATTTGGTATTTATTTTAATTATTTCTAATATAAAAAACATTTTAATACCTTTTTCTTATTTGTTTAAATATAAAAATAATGTAAATAATACTTTTATTTTCATTTCATATTTTTATTCACATTGAAAATATTTTCTTGAATATATTTTATTTTTGTAAATATTTTGTCTTATTTTGTACTTATTTAATATATATATATATATATATATATATATATATATATATATATATATATATATATATATATATATATATATATATATATATATATATATATATATATATATATATATATATATATATATATATATATATATATATATATATATATATATATATATATATATATATATATATATATATATATATATATATATATATATATATATATATATATATATATATATATATATATATATATATATATATATATATATATATATATATATATATATATATATATATATATATATATATATATATATATATTATTTTACTAAATAATTAGAACAAAAAACACAAAAATATTACATTTTCATTTTTATTATTATTTTATACTAAAAAAAACATTTTTTTCAATATATTTTTATTTTTGTGCATATTAATATATTTTTGTATATAAATAATAGGTAATATTATTTTCTTAAGAAAATTAGGGTTTACCCTTTTAATAAAATAAAATTAATCTTTTTTTATTTTTTTTATGTTTCTTTACATTTAAAAATACTTTGCATACATAAAAACTTTTTTTGCATAATACATTTTTATTTAATATTTATTTATTTTTGTTTATTTAAATATTGTACATTTAAATTTTATGCATTGTAATTCAATTTGGTTGTAATAACTTCGGATTTAAATTTCTTGCAAAATAATCCCCTATTCAAAATTGTACCCCCTCCCTATATCAAAGTTGTAATAGCTTAGGTTTATTTTTATGCATTTAAATACTTTCAATTATGCCATGACTAGAGAATTAGGGTTTGTATGCCAAAATCAAATTAACAATTAGTTTGACCTAATCAAAGACAAAAATGCATGAAAAACACACACAATGCACACTTGCACCCCTAGGGTTACAATCCACTTGTTGCCTTCAAAAATGGGACATGGTATGCATGTTAAGTACTTTGGCAAAACAAAAACCAAAACAAAAGATCATAGTCCCTCGATGACGCTATCTGAGTTGCCTAAACAAAATGATCAAGTCCCTCAAGAAAATTGCCAAAAATACTTGACACAATTGCTATCATGGTCTATACGATGACCCATGCCTGTCCCGTTTAACATCCTAACACAAGGTTGTTCACCAAATACAATGGTGAAACAACACTGTTAAAAGGGTTAAAATCATAAGAAAGATCTTTGAGTAAAACAGGGTAGATAGCTCTTAGTTACTTGATCAAAGCTTGCAAAATATCCTTGCTATCTTCAAACACACTTCACAAACACAATTTCAAAACCCTACTTTCAAACATTGAAAACTTTTCAAAAGAACAAAAACACCTTTGTATACATTCATGCAAGAATCATTACAAAGGTTGCCACAACGATGGCCTCTTTTCAAAATATCTTTCAAAACCACATACAAAGCACCATTTCAAACAATTGAAGAGCACCATTTCAAACAATTGAAAAGCAAAGCAAGTGATCTAAACAAATAACTAAGAGCCCATGGATAACCATGGATAGAAAGGGTGCTAATACCTTCCCTTTCTATAATCTACTCCCCGAACCCAAGAAAACATCTCAAAGGTCTTTCCTGTGCTTTTTGACCTTTCCTTAGGATAAAATAAAAAGTCGATGGCGACTCTTGCTAAACCGAAACATTTGCGAACACAAACGTGAAATCCCAAGTCAGTTCTCCCACCGTATCACAGAACTGGCGACTCTGTTGGGGAATATTTGAAAAGTGGAGTAACCTTAGGGCTTAGATCACCTTTGCATGCTTATCTTGATTGCTTTGTTTGCTTTACATTTGGTTCTCTTGTTTGGGCTTGAAATCCTCTACCCGAATTTGGGAAACATTCATAGGTAAGTAGCAATACATTGTGGAAACTGTGCGGGGTATACCGACATGGTTGAAGCAATAGCTATATTAGTGCGACATATTTGTGAGTACCGGTAGCCTTTGAGTCAATCAAAGAGAATACGGGGACGCTGAGTGATGTCATGAAGCACTAATGAACTCTTAGAACCTTACTTGACCATCTTGGCCTTTTTTTAGGAGTAGTGAGATGATCGGCTTTGGTGCAGTCCAAAGTTGGTAGATACTCGATACTACACTCATTGAGGGTTGTTTTCTTGGAATATTTTGGTCGCCAGTTAAGTGGATAAACCAAAACAATGAACACAGAAAATAATCCAGTGATATTGAGCTCCTTAGAACCCGGTTATAATTTATAGGACTGGTTGAGCCAACTAACTTCAAGAGGGTACTTACCTATGAAACCTCATGCAAGCCTGAAACTAGGATCTTGTGTGACTTGCTTGTACATATGTTTATTCATACATCATGAACATCATGAAGCATCATTTTCATCCACTAACCATTTCAAGGGTTTGGATCTTCATCTTTGTTCTTATTTTGTAGGTCATGGAATCTCTTCGCAGGAAAACAATACAAGTCAACCTTGTGAGAATCCCTTCTCAACTCAAGGAACTTACATCCAGGATTCCCGAGAACTCTCTTTTCAGTGAAAGACATGGTAGACTTCTCAGCTTGGTCAACTCCAACATTGAAGAAGACATGGTGAAAGTTCTTTTCCAGTTCTTTGACCCCCTACACCACTGTTTCACATTCCCTGATTACCAACTAGTACCTACTTTGGAGGAATTTTCTCAACTCCTGAGGATTCCTATTCTTCATCAACTACCCTACAACAGTACGGAAAAAGAACCAAAGCCTGAATATGTTGCTCAAGCATTACACTTGCAACCATCTGATATCAAGGGTCATTGGGAAACCAGAAGTGGTGTCAAGGGTTTCCTGGTAAAGTTCCTATTGGAGAAGGCACAAGAATGCTAGAATTCTCTAGATCTACAAGATTTTGAGGAGATTGTAGCACTTCTCATCTGTGGGTTGGTTTTGTTCCCAAACCCTGATCAGCTTATAGATGTGAATGCTGTCAAGATTTTCATATCTCGGAATCCTGTGCCTACATTACTTGGGGACATCCTACACTCATTCTACACACGAACAATGAGGAAAATGGGTGTTCTCATGTGTTGTACTCCTCTCCTAGCAAGGTGGTTTATTTCTCACCTTCCACAATCAGTTTTGAAGAATGAGCAGGGTTTAAGGTGGTCACAACGGTTGATGACCCTCACGCATTCTGATGTTCATTGGTGTTCTCGGTCCATAGAAAATGTCATCATCATTCATCGTTGTGGGGAATTCCCTAATGTCACACTACTTGGCATTAGGGGAGGCATTACCTACAACCCCTGTTTAGCTCTAAGACAGTTTGGATATGCTAGAAGGGATAACCCTTATGACATGCTGATTCTTGACTTGGTTTTTGACTTCGAAAAAGATGCGCAAGGACTTCGACAAAGGTTCATCAGAGCTTGGAGGATGCCCAACAAAGTGGATAGTAAGACACTGGGGCACAAGAATTCCATCCCTCTTGAGCCTTACCTCAAGTGGGTACGAACCCGTGCCCAGAATCTTATGATGCCATATCCTCACATTCTCCCCGTGATCAAAGAGCTTGTTATGGAAGGAGAGGTTCCATACACCCTCCTACATACAGACATGCCAACATCATTGGAAGAATTACAAAAGAGTTGGATCCAACTCAAAGAAGAACGGAATACTTTTGAAGACAGCTTCTATGCCAGTGAGAAGAAGGTTTTGGAGCTTACCCACCGACATCATGAGGAGGAAACTCTCAACACTTACATCTCACCAAAGAGGATGCGCAATGTCTTTTTACATTAAGAATTTTTTAATATTTTTCCCATGGGCACTTATGTACTAACAAATTTCTTCTTAATATGACGTGTGTTCTTTTTGTTTGCAACAAATTTGAATTTCGGAATCCTTGAATGCATTACATGAATAAACATACCATTCATCATATGCATAAACAGGTCTTCACACCAGGTTTCCTTATCTTTCTGCTGTTTATTTCAGCAAGATGGATTTGGAGCAGACGGTTAAGGATCTGCAAGCACAAAATTCTCAATTCCAGCAACTCCTTTTGACCTTAGCAAAGGGTCAAGAGGACCTTAAAGCACTGTTGGAGAAAGATAAAGAGAAAAAGAAGAAAAGACCTGGTGTAGTCATCATGGGAAGAAGGTTTCAAAGCAATTCTAGAAAAGTTCTCAAGTTCCCCTCGATGTCGGATGAAGGGGCTGGTAAAGGAAAAGGAACTGCAATGCCTTCTGAATCTGAAGTTGAAGGAGAAAAAGAGGAAGAGGAAGAGGACGAAGATTATTCCGAACAGCAATATCCCCCGGCGAATGTTAAATTTAAAAATCTTGAGGATCGGTTGGCAGCCATGGATTTGCAAAGGGTACCTGGTTTAGATTTCGAAGAACTAGGATTGGTCACTGGGATCGTCTTCCTCCTAAGTTCAAAGTTCTTACATTTGCCAAGTATGACGGTCTGTCGTGTCCAAAGATGCATCTAAGATCCTACGTCCGAAAGATCCAACCCCACTCATCTGATAAAGACCTTTGGGTCCATTTTTTCCAAGACAGCTTGTCAGGCACACAATTGGACTGGTTCTATCAACTCGAGAGATCAGAGGTTCATAATTGGGAAGACTTAGCTGTTGCTTTCTACCGGCAATACTAATACAACGTTGATTTAGCGCCCACTCGTACTCAACTACAGAGTATAGGTATGGCTTCTAACGAGGGATTTAAAGAGTATGCCCAGAAGTGGCGTGATCTGGATGGAAGGGTGCAGCCACCATTGTCGGATAGAGAGTTGGTGGACATGTTTTTAGGGAACCTGTCTGGCCCTTTCTTCAATCATTTAATCGGGAGTTCCTCCGCAGGATTCACCGAACTAATTTTGACTGGTGAAAGGGTCGAGGCCGGTATTAAAGGTGGTAAGATTCAGAAAGATGCCTCCGCATTCACTGCTGTTAAGAAAACCTTCCCAGCTAAAAAGGAAGCTTCTGATGTTTATTCTCAGAAAATCCAAGGAAGAATCGAGCGTCGGCCAACTGTAGGGGCTGTGATGATCCAAAACTCTTCAAATGATCAACCTCGCAGCAATCAGCCAAGATCTAATCAGCAATGGGTAGAAAGGCCACAACGGCAGTTCACCCGAATCAACATGACACCGGCTCAAGTACTACCTCATTTGCTAAAGATGAATCTTACCAATTTGAAGGAAGCGCCAAAGAACCCCAATACCTCTTCCCCTTATTACCACTCTAATACAAAGTGTGCTTACCACTCTGACAGTGTAGGGCATGATACCAACAACTGTTGGGCTCTTAAGAACAAAATCCAAGACATGATCGACGCCAAGGAAATAGAATTCGATGCGCCTGAAAAGCCGAATGTGATTTCTGCCCCAATGCTTAAGCACGGTCATAATGTTCATGTCGTTATGGAAGACCTTCCTATCACCAATGTTGCTGACCTTTTGACTCCGTTACCAGTGATTAAAGTGAATTTGATAAGAGCCGGGATATTCCCAGGCTGTGGAAAAAACTGTTAGTTTTGTTTAAACATACAAGCTGACTGCCCAATGTTGAAATTAGACATCCAACGCCTGATGGATACCCAAGAGATACTCTTCCAAAAGACTCCTGTTGATACCTTCACTCCTGTTACTCCTGCTACCTTTGTTACTTTAACCAATGACATTGCAATAATAACCATCTCCGGCAATCTTCCCAAGGCTTGCAAAAGGCCTGTCAAGATTACGCATGATCCTAAGTTTGTGTCGTTAAAAATCACCATGCCGGGGCTTGTCCCGTATCAATCTAACAAGACGATACCATGGAACTACGGAGGAGAAATCTTCTATCATGGTATCAAACAGATTGAATTAGTCCAAGGGAATTCTGAAGATGAAACCCCTGATATAGGGAACATTGCGGGAACAAGCAAGATAACTCGCAGCGGACGAATTTTCTCTCCGGAGATTGCTCCCCCACGAGCAGTCTTCGGACCCTCGAAAGCTTCTGTGCCTGTTAAGCCATCTGTGCAAGGCCCGATAATTGAAGAATTGGATACTCCTGAAGTTAGACCATCTGTTGATACTATTGATAAGGGTAAGGGGATACTAGCAGCGCCTGTCAGGATGAAGGCTCAGACTGTGGTAATCCCCGAGACCACCCAGAAAGAAATGGAATAAATCTTAAAGATAATCAAAAAGAGCGACTACGACGTCGTGGAACAGCTAGGGCAGACCCCTTCCAAAATCTCCATGTTGGCTCTTCTACTCTGCTCTAAGGCCCATGCTAAGGCCTTAATCAAATTTTTAAAGACGGCACACGTGCCTCAAGAAAATTCGGCTGACCAGTTTCAAGAGTGTGTGGCCAGCCTTACTGCTGATAATGGTCTTGGTTTTTCCGATGTTGATTTGACCCCTAAGGGAAGGAAACACAACGACGTGTTGCATGTCTCAGTAGAATGCAGGGGAACCACACTTACCCATGTCCTAGTTGATATCGGTTCATCCTTGAATGTATTACCAAAAAAGGCGTTGGGTAGACTGGACTGCGAAGGTTTGACCCTGAAGCCTAGTAACATAGTTGTTAGAGCCTTCGACGGTTCTAAGAGGATGGTGCATGGTGAAGTGGACATTCCTATCAAAGTGGGCACATAAATTTTCAATTCCACCTTTTATGTGATGGACATCCGTCCTTCATATTCGTGTTTGTTGGGAAGGCCGTGGATCCACTATGTTGGGGCAGTTACCTCCTCTTTACACCAAATGCTAAAGTATCCTGTTCAGGGTAAGATTATAATGGTGCACGGCGAGGAAGAGTACATGATAAGTCACCTCAACTCCTTCCGCTATGTGGAGTTGGATGGCGGATTCATAGAAACGCCTTTCCAACATTTTGAGGAAGTTTCTCCTAAGGTCGTAGTTGCGAAGACAATGGTTGATGTGCCTATCGTTTCCAAGCATGTGTTTAGGATGGAATCTCTCAAGGATGCGGAGGTTGTAATCAAAGAAGGAAGGAGTACAGTGTGGGGGCAACTGCCTGATTTTCCCTATAAGACGGACAAGTTTGGATTAGGTTTTACTGTTGCTGGCCAGAAAGTTATGCATCGCTCCAAGGCTGGAGGACCACCCGTAAAAATCACTCACCATGGAATTAATGCCTTAGAAGATGATGATAGAGAAGACAACTTTGAAGATTGGATCTTTCCAACCGTCGAAGGAGGATTAAGCAACTGGGAAGCAAAGGACTTTATTCCCATCACTTTCATCAACTAGTAATTTATCTTTGAACAATTTCCTATTTTGGTCTGTAATAACTAAACAATTCGTACACTATTTTCACCTTATGCCTTGCCCGGGGCATATAGGTCCATTTATAAGGGCTTGATTTTCTTCATTATCATATGCCATGTTTTAATGAATCATTGGACGTTTTCATCTATAAATTGTTGTGTTCATTTTCTTTCCTTTTGCATCTTGTTTTGTTTAAGGATGGTTATCCCTTACACACACCCACACTCACAAATGCAGGTACCCATCCACTTCAGATTCCATGGGTGACTATTCTGCTTTAGCCTTCGTTGACTCTGAAGATTTGGTCAATCATGTTGAGTACGAAGTTGACGAAGACTGTGAAGTGCCGGGAAAGTTAGCCAGACTTTTGCAACAAGAAGAAAGGGTTATTCTGCCTCATGAAGAGCTGCTAGAAACCATCAACTTGGGAACAGAGGAAGACAAGAAAGAGGTTAAGGTGGGTGCCAACCTGGAACCAAGTGTCAAAGCACGCTTAGTGCAGTTATTGAACGAATATGTTGAAATCTTCGCCTGGTCCTATGAAGACATGCCGGGATTAGACACAGATATCGTGGTTCACCGTCTCCCTACAAGAGAAGATTGTCCACTGATCAAGCAAAAGGTCCGTCGAATGAGGCCCGACATGTCCGAGAAGATCAAAGCTGAGGTAATGAAGCAATTTAACGCTGGCTTTCTGGTTGTTACTTCCTATCCACAATGTGTTGCTAACATTGTGCCCGTACCTAAGAAGGACGGCAAAGTCAGAATGTGTGTGGACTATCGGGATTTAAACAGGGCTAGCCCTAAAGACGATTTTCCACTACCACACATCGACATCTTGGTTGACAACACAGCTCAACACAAGATATTTTCCTTCATGGATGGATTCTCGGGATACAACCAGATCAAAATGGCCCCCGAGGACATGGAGAAAACTACTTTTGTCACGCAATGGGGTACCTTCTGCTACAAAGTGATGCCATTCAGACTGAAGAATGTTGGGGCAACCTATCAACGCGCCATGGTAGCTTTATTTCATGACATGATACACCATGAGATTGAAGTTTACATAGACGACATGATAGCCCGATCGCAGACAGAAGAAGAACACCTTGATCATCTACAAAAGTTATTTGTCAGGTTGAAGGAGTATAAGCTCAGACTGAACCCAAGCAAGTGCACCTTTGGAGTCAGGTCTGGTAAACTTTTGGGATTTATCGTCAGCAACAAAGGCATTGAAGTTGATCCTGCTAAAGTCAAAGCTATACAGGAAATGCCTGCCCCCCGTACTAAAAAGGAGGTTAGAGGTTTCTTGGGACGCTTAAACTATATTGCAAGGTTCATCTCTCACCTAACATCTACCTGTGAGCCAATCTTCAAGTTGTTGAAGAAAGATCAGGTAGTTGAATGGAACAATGATTGTCAAGTTTCTTTTGATAAGATCAAGGAGTATTTACTGGAACCTCCTATCTTGATGCCGCCCGTCGAAGGAAGGCCGTTAATCATGTATCTGACTGTTTTGGATACCTCGATGGGGTGCGTACTGGGCCAACATGACGAGTCTGGCCGAAAAGAGCATGCCATTTATTACATTAGCAAAAAGTTTACCGACTGTGAGACTCGCTACTCACTGCTCAAGAAAACTTGCTGCGCTTTGGTATGGGTTGCTCACCGGCTAAGGCAGTATATGTTGACTCATACCACTTTGTTGATTTTCAAGATGGATCCGATCAAGTATATCTTCGAAAAGCCTGCTTTATCTGGAAGAATCGCTAGATGGAAAATGATCCTGACTGAGTATGATATCCATTATACTACCCAAAAAGCTATAAAGGGGAGTGTACTAGCTGACCATCTAGCTCATCAAGCCGTCGAAGATTACCAATCTATGAGATTCGACTTCCCTGACGATGACATCATGACATTGGACAACATTGAAGGTAACGGACCGTATGACGGACCTGAACAAGGATCTCGATGGACCCTGTACTTTGATGGTGCTTCAAATGCACTGGGCAACGGTATCGGTGCGATACTCATTTCTCCGAAAGGTTGCCATACACCCTTCACTTCCCGACTTTGCTTCAACTGTACAAACAACATGGCTGAGTATGAAGCTTGCATCTTTGGTGTCAAGGCTGCTATAGACTTGGGAATCAAATCTTTGGTCGTATTTGGGGACTCAGCTTTGGTTATCAGTCAAATCAAAGGAGAGTGGGACACTATACATCCTAATCTTATCCCATACAAAGAACATGTCTTGACATTGTTACCTTATTTCGAGCAGATTACTTTCGAGCACTTCCCGCAAGAAGAAAATCAGCTAGCGGATGCTCTGGCTACAATGTCTTCCATGTTTAAACTCAACTGGGATAACGAGGCTCCCCAAATCACCATCGAGCGAATGGACGAACCTGCGCACTGTCATGAGATTAATACCGAAGAAATAGTGGAACAACCCTGGTTTCATGAAATCAAAAGGTATCTCCAGACTCGACAATACCCCGAAGGAACTTCCGTCAATGACAAAAAGTTCTTAAGGAGATTTGCTGCCAAGTTCTTCCTAAGCAATGGCATCCTTTATAAACGGAGCCATGATTGTGTTCTACTTCGTTGTGTGGACAAGGTTGAAGTAGAGTTGATCATGACTGAGATACATAGTGGTACATTTGGCACCCACCTGAGCGGACATACAATGGCTAAGAAGATTTTAAGGGCAGGCTACTACTGGTCTACCATGGAAGCTGATTGTCATCAACATTCCCGTACTTGCCACAAATGTCAAGTCTACGCCGACAAAGTGCACATTCCTCATGTTCCTCTTAATGTTCTAACAGCTCCTTGGCCGTTCGTAATGTGGGGCATTGACATGATTGGAGAGATCAAGCCCACGACATCCAATGGACATCGCTTCATCCTGGTGGCTATTGATTACTTCACCAAATGGATCGAAGCAGCTTCCTTTGCCTCCGTTACAAAGAATGTGGTTGCCCGCTTCATCAAGCAGAATCTCATATGCCGGTACGGTATCCCCGACAGGATCATCACGGACAATGGTACAAATTTGAATAACACTATGATCACCGCTCTATGCAAACAATTCAAGATTTATCATCACAATTCATCTCCCTATCGACCGAAGATGAACGGTGTTGTTGAAGTCGCGAACAAAAATATCAAGAAGATCATTCAAAAAATGACAATCACCTACAAGGACTGGCATGAGATGTTACCGTTTGCTCTGCATGGATATCGTACCACGGTGCGCACTTCGACAGGGGCAACCCCCTTTTCTTTGGTATATGGCATGGAAGTTGTTTTACCTATGGAAGTTCAGATTCCTTCCTTAAGGATTATGAAGGATGCTGGTTTGAGTGAAGATGATTGGATTCAGACCTGGCTTGATCAACTTAATTTGATTTATGAAAAACGACTTACTGTTGTTTGTCATGGTCAGACGTATCAGAAACGGGTGATCAAGGCTTTCAACAAGAAAGTCAGGCGTCAAGTATATCGAGTCAGAGATCTTGTAATCAAGCGGATCATCTTACCGCAAAGTGATCCCAGGGGCAAGTGGACTCCTACTTATGAAGGACCATTTGTAATCAAGAGCATCTTTACTGGTGGGGCAATGATTCTGACCACCATGGACGGTGACGATTTGCCGCCCTCTATGAACGTAGACATAGTCAAAAAATACTACGCATAAAACGACCCGACGGGTTGAAAACCCGAAAGGGCGACTTGGGAAAAAATGGGAATCTCGGTGAATCGAAAACCCGAAAGGGCGGTTCAGGCAAAAATTAGGGATAAACAAAAAACAATATGTACACCCGGCAAGTTGAAAACCCGAAAGGGCGACTTGGGCAAAAAAGGGTTTCCCGGTGGACTGAAAACCCAAAAGGGCGGTCCAGGAAAAAGTTAGGGAATTAAAGTGTATGACTATGTCTCGTCGGATCACTTTAAGGATAATCTCTTCACCAACAAGCTCCAGGCTTCTGATCAATCCAATCAGACGAAGTAGCGAATGGAAAAGATATTCAGAGTTGTGAAGGCTATAGCAGAATGGGAACCCCATGGAATTGTTACACACAGCCATCTTTCTTTTGTATAAATTTTTCTCAATTTTTATGACAACATTCTCTTACTAGGATGTCTGTTTCCTTTGTACAAAGATACTTACGAAAGTTAATACAAAAATACTTCAAAGTGAAGAAATTTGCTTGCCTTTCCTTTTCTTTTTACACTTGTGTTTTATTTGAAAACGTCCAAAGTTTTGTTAAATAGGCATATGCATTTGAATATAATCACTGCTTACAAATAAAACGAAATTGAGAAAGGATAATTACTGTTAGGTTGAAGGTGTAGGAAGATACCCTTGTGCTATTCTAGAAGAAATCCCCTACAATATGTCATTCAAATCCTCAACAAGCTAAAACCTTGGAGTACATGTCTCCAGCGGAGTTAAGCTTCAGGACCCCCAGCGAAGCTAGAATATTCTAAACCTTCTTCCCCAGCGAAGTCAATTTCCAACTATCAATCCCCAATGAGAACCATTCAGTTTTCCCCAACTTCCCCAGTAGATTAGCGTACAACCCAAGCTCCTAATTTCACCAGCCGAGTAAACATTCTCCCCACAGAGTTATTTCCCAGCAAGATCGAAGATTCTCGATCTCATTTCTCCAGCAGAAGCCTCCCAGGTTTTAATTCCCCAGTAGAGATTTTCAGATTTTTCCTTTATTTCCCAGGAAAGTCATGAAGGATTCTCATTCCCCGCAGAAGTTGTCAAAGTTCTTATTAATCCCCACCAGTCACCAAGGATTTTCAATCCCCAACAGTGGTCCCAGGATTTCTCTTTCTCAACAATCAAAGATCTTTAATCCCCAAGCAGTCAGCAAGGGTTTCTCATCTTCAACAGAGATTTTTGAGTCCTCAGCACCGGTCAGGATTCACTTTCTTCGGCAGTAGTCAAAGATTTCGTTATCTCCAGTTATCAAGGATTTATTTTCCTCAGCAAGACAGCTACTCAGCTTACATGCACTTCCATTACATTCATATATCATAAACATTGATGAAAATACAGTTCATTGCATCATACATATCATGCAATATAACTTTGTGTTTTAGCTAACATTTTACCCTTTTCAGGATAAGATTAAAAGGCTATCGTTAACGACTATTCAGATACAGTGTGGATACACCCCAGACACGGCGGTCATTCTATTACTCATTCAGAATTTCAAGTAAAAATACAATAGAGATACACCCCAAACACGGCGGTCATTCTACTACTCATTCAGACTTCAGCAATCCGATACAGACTAGATACGCTCCAGACACGGCGGCCATTCTATCTCTCATTTAGATTCAACTATCAACTTCAAAAGTTTAGATACGCTCTAAAGACGGATGCCTTTCTGGTCCTTACACCAAAAGTTTGATTCTCCCCAGTGCAGTCACCACGGAGGTCATTCTGTCACTTATTCAGATCCCAGTTACAGTACAGATACACCACTCCAGACACGGAAGTCATTCTGCTACTCATACAAATCTCAACTACAGATACAGTCCAGATACGCTCCAAACACGGTTTCCATTATATCACTCATTCAGAACTTATCCCCAGCACACAGTTGCTCCATATACAGATGTTTCTCTGTTACCCATTCAGAATACAGATACACTACAGACACGGCAGTCATTCTGATATTCATTCAAAGATCAAATACTGTTACAGCTCAGATACGCTCTAGTTCAACAAACAATCTTATATGGCATCTTTAAGCCCATCTCCAGCAAGAATCTACCATCTCCAAATGGCATCTTTAAGCCCATTCCCTCAACAATATTTTGACGAGTGCAAATTTACGGGCACTCTAGTGTCCAATCCTTTTTTACCTTCGAGTCACAAAAGGCAAGCTTGCCAATCTAACTCTCCATGTTCAAGAATATTGAACAGGGGAAACTGTTGTACCCCAAAATTTTCCCTCTCATTTTATCAACATTTCTTATCACAAGACTCTTGGAACTCGTGATCAAGCTAGGGTTTGCTCTGCTCAAGACACCTCCTTGCACTGTTGACCTAAATTAGGTTTTGAGTTTGCACAGGGATTTTTGGGCCTTCAATGCCCAAATTTACGTTCATACTTCATGTTGGACTCATGAGTTTTCCCATACCAAGTTTCAAGCCTTGAATCAAATTTTTGCCCAGTCAATTGGACAGTTGACCTAGAAATTAGTTGTATTGGGGAAAAAGTCAATTGTGGCCAATTTACAGTCAAACCTCATGAATTTTGACCCACATCAACATTATAAACTCATATGAACCATTTGATCAAGTTTGGACCACAATTCCACAAGAAATTTGATCAGATCACCAAAAGGGAAAAATGGTCATTTTTTTGGATTTTGACTGTACAAAGGCAATTTTTGACTGTTTGACCTAGCCAAAGGCAAATCAAGTTCAACCATGGACTCAATGACTCAATTACATTATCTTGACCTATTCAACAAGTTCAAAAGATCTCAAATGCATAGGATTGACAGATGAATTTTTCAGTCAACTGATCAAAATTTGACTGTATACTGAAAAGTCAAACTTTGACTTTTTGGTCAAAATCAAGTGCCAAGGGTCATTTTTCATCAAGATATGTCAAACTATGAAACTTGTTCATCAAGAAACCTAAAATTTAAAATTAGGGTTTGAAATTGAAAATTTTCATAACTTAGAATTTTTCTAAGTTATGAAATTTTCTTAATTTGTTCTAACTTTGTCCCACATTTTCACCAAGATGAAAATGGATTCAAACAAAACTTACAACATGAAAGTTGTAGTACATCACAAATTCTACAACTTTGATTCACAAAGTTTTCTCAAAAGAAGCTTGGATCTCAAGTTATGATTTTTGGAACAAGGGTCCCTAAAACTTTTAACTTAGAGAAATTTTGCCCTAGTTTAGGCAGGATTTTGACCCATCTTCTTGGCCATTTTTCACATAGTTCCACTTGGAGTATCAAGTTTCATTTCAAAGATGGATTATAGTACATGTTGCAAGCTTTCCAAATTGTCCAAGAACTCCTCAAACACATTTGTGGTTAGGGAGAATCGAATACTTGAAGTTGGCAAAAATTCACTTTGTAACCATGGCCAAAACATGTTCATACAACTTGAAAAATCTGACCAAACTAGCTTTGTACTTGATTACATGTCTCTAAACCAATTTAAACTCAAAAATTGAATGCAAATACATTGTTTAGAGGCATTGTTCTGATCAAGGGAGCATTATACAATGAACAATTCCATTTTGGGCATAAAGATAACACTTCCATTTACATAAAGCATGCTTTATGTCAAGTTTCATTTCTTGAGCCATACACCAAGCCTTTTGCTGCAAACAAGGCTCCCTAATGTCAGGCAAAGCTCAACCACTTTGTGCAGCTAGGTTACAAGCCAGTACAGCCTTGCATTGTCAACTCTCACATTTTTGCTTCAAAACCAAGTTATTGTACCAAAAGTCCAGAACTCACATATCTGATATATTCAACTTAAGACAAGGTTTCAAACATGTTTTACACATCCTTGTAAGCCAGAAACACGAGCCAATCATCCCTCAAACACCCTTGAACACCAAAACACCAAAAATTGCAAAACAGGGCAGTTGCTGCAACTTGAGTGCCATAGCTCATTTTGCTCGTGCGTTTTGCTCCTTTCCACTTCAAACACCTTCCATTCAACCCACTCAAGTTGTCTTAAACCTCCATTGCCAACTGTAACTCCATTTACAGTGTTCACCATTTATGTTTCAATCTTATGTAGGTTGACTTCTAGAGGTTGATTCAGGCTATTTCAAAACAAACTAAGCATTGGGAAAGATTCAGGGAACATCAAGCAAGCTCAAAAGAACCTCAGGCCTCACTGAAAGTTGCTACATTGTCCAACTCGAATCCATCTGAAACAGGTTTTTTCATGAACTTCCATCTCTCTATTTAGGAACATTTAGCCTTAGGTTTATGAATGAAAGATGTAGTACTCATTTCCCTGAAACCATACATATACTCAGTTTTCATTTATATTAAACGTGCTAAGAGAATTTCATCCATAAACTTTCTGAAAAAACTAGGTTAGAAATTAGGGCCAGAGAAATTCTCTCTGGTCTTTGAGAGTTAGATTAAGTTTTTTATATGGTTAGAATCGTGGTTGGATGCTCTACAAGTTTCATGTTTTGAGTTTTGTCAAAAGATCACAAATACAGGAGATACGAGTTTGTGTAACAGGCGTGCGTTTTCAAAAGTATGGAGGAAGAAGATGAAGCTGATGGGCTGAGCTTGGCTCTTTTGCTTCTAACACCTTCTTTTTCAGTTTCACACCCCCTGGCCCAAGTTCTTATATTTTCATTATTTTTGCATTTTTATTTCATTTCTGACTTTATTATTTTATTTCCAAACATAAAAAATACTTGAAAAATATTTTCATAATTTTTTACATTTTATTTGGTATTTATTTTAATTATTTCTAATATAAAAAACATTTTAATACCTTTTTCTTATTTGTTTAAATATAAAAATAATGTAAATAATACTTTTATTTTCATTTCTTATTTTTATTCACATTGAAAATATTTTCTTGAATATATTTTATTTTTGTAAATATTTTGTCTTATTTTGTACATATTTAATATATTTAATATATATATATATATATATATATATATATATATATATATATATATATATATATATATATTTTTTTTTTTATTTTACTAAATAATTAGAACAAAAAACACAAAAATATTACATTTTCATTTTTATTATTATTTTATACTAAAAAAACATTTTTTTCAATATATTTTTATTTTTGTGCATATTAATATATTTTTGTATATAAATAATAGGTAATATTATTTTCTTAAGAAAATTAGGGTTTACCCTTTTAATAAAATAAAATTAATCTTTTTTTTATTTTTTTTATGTTTCTTTACATTTAAAAATACTTTGCATACATAAAAACTTTTTTTGCATAATACATTTTTATTTAATATTTCTTTATTTTTCTTTATTTAAATATTGTACATTTAAATATTATGCATTGTAATTCAATTTGGTTGTAATAACTTAGGATTTAAATTTCTTGCAAAATAATCCCCTATTCAAAATTGTACCCCCCTCCCTATATCAAAGTTGTAATAGCTTAGGTTTATTTTTACGCATTTAAATGCTTTCAATTATGCCATGACTAGAGAATTAGGGTTTGTATGCCAAAATCAAATCAACAATTAGTTTGACCTAATCAAAGACAAAAATACATGAAAAACACACACAATGCACACTTGCACCCCTAGGGTTACAATCCACTTGTTGCCTTCAAAAATGGGCCATGGTATGCATGTTAAGTACTTTGGCAAAACAAAAACCAAAACAAAAGATCATAGTTCCTCGATGACGCTATCTGAGTTGCCTAAACAAAATGATCAAGTCCCTCAAGAAAATTGCCAAAAATACTTGACACAATTGCTATCATGGTCTATACGATGACCCGCGCATGTCCCGTTTAACATCCTAACACAAGGTTGTTCACCAAATACAATGGTGAAACAACACTGTTAAAAGGGTTAAAATCATAAGAAAGATCTTTGAGTAAAACAGGGTAGATAGCTCTTAGTTACTTGATCAAAGCTTGCAAAATATCCTTGTTATCTTCAAACACACTTCACAAACACAATTTCAAAACCCTACTTTCAAACATTGAAAACTTTTCAAAAGAACAAAAACACCTTTGTATACATTCATGCAAGAATCATTACAAAGGTTGCCACAACGATGGCCTCTTTTCAAAATATCTTTCAAAACCACATACAAAGCACCATTTCAAACAATTGAAGAGCACCATTTTAAACAATTGAAATACAAAGCAAGTGATCTAAACAAATAACTAAGAGCCCACGGATAATCTACTCCCCGAACCCAAGAAAACATCTCAAAGGTCTTTCCTGTGCTTTTTGACCTTTCCTTAGGATAAAATAAAAAGTCGGTGGCGACTCTTGCTAAACCGAAACATTTGCGAACACAAACGCGAAATCCCAAGTCAGTTCTCCCACCGTATCACAAACGGCCCATAGATATTATCTTGTTTCTTAAAGCCATTAGTAATTGTCTTTCTGTTCTGTTTTCCTTTTTTATGCGTTCATTTGTAAACAGTAATTATGTTCAAATACATATGTTCAAAAAATAATCACTAGACGTTTTTGCAAACAAAACGGGAAAGTAAAACAGGTAGTTTTGCATTTTAAAGGAATATCTTTGTATCAACTTGAATAAGTATTTTTGTACAAAGAGACGAACATACTACTAAGAGAATGTCGCCGTGAAAATGAAAACTAATACAAAGAAAGAAAGTTATGTGAAATAATCCCATGGGGTTCCCATTCTGCTATAGCCTTCATGTCTCTGAGCGTCTCATCCACTTGCTGCTTTGTCAGAAGCTGATTGGATTGATTAGAACCGTTTGAGTTTGACGATTGATACTAAATATTGGCTGTAAGGTGATCCAACGAGACATATTCATACGCTTTAAATCCCTAACTTTTTCCTGGACCTCCTTGTCGGGTTTTCAGTCCATCGGGATACCCTTTTTTGCCTGAGCCACCTGTTCAAGTTTTCAGCTTGTCGTGTGTACAGATTTTTTTTTGTATTAATCCTTAATTTTGCATAGGCCAGTCAACCTAGCAGGTCTTTTTCATGCGTAGTATCTTTTAAATATGTTTGCATTTACAAGGTGCAGAAGGTCGTCGTCGTCCATAGTGGTTAAGATCATTGCCCCACCAGAAAATATGTTTTTAATCACAAATGGTCCTTCGTATGTAGGAGTCCATTTGCCCCTGGGATCACCTTGTGGCAGTATGATACGCTTGATTACCAAGTCACCAACCTGATATACCTGAAATATGACCTTCTTGTTAAAAGCTTTAATCATACGTTTTTGGTACATCTGGCCATGACAGACAGCCGTAAGCCTCTTCTCATCAATCAAGTTCAGCTGGTCAAGTCGAGTTTGAATCCATTCATCTTCACTTAACCCTACATCCCTCATGATTCTCAAAGAAGGTATTTAAACTTCAATCAGTAGGACAACTTGCATGTCGTATACCAAAGAGAAAGGATTTTCCCCTGTTGATGTACGCGTCGTGGTACAGTAACTATGGTGAGCAAATGGTAACATCTCATGCCAGTCCTTATAGGTCACTGTCATCTTTTGTATGATCTTCTTGATGTTAGCGGCTTCTACAGTGCCATTCATCTTCGGCCAGTAAGGAGAAGAGTTATGCTGCTGAATCTTAAATTACGCGCATAGTCCAGTGATCATAGTATTGTTGAGATTGGTACCATTATTTGTAATGATTCTCTCTGAAATACCATACCGACATATAAGATTCGGTTTGATGAATCGGGCCATAACATTCTTGGTAACAGAAGCGAATGAAGCTTCCTCGACCCACTTCGTGAAGTAATCAATGGAAACCAAGATGAAGTGATGTCCATTAAAAGTTGTAGGCTTGATCTCTCCAATCATGTCAATGCCCCACATTGCGAATGGCCAAGGAGCAGTTAGGACGTTTAGAGGAACTGGACGCACATGTACTTTATCAGCATAGATCTGGCACTTGTGACAAGTCCGTGAATGCTGATAACAGTTTGCTTCCATGGTGGACCAATAGTATCCTACCCGTAGGATCTTTTTATCCATCGTGTGCCCACTAGGATGGTGCCAAAGGTACCTTTGTGTAAATCAGCAATGATCTTATCTGCCTCACTCTTGTCTACCCACAGAAGCAAAGTAGAGTCGTGGTTGTGCTTATAGAGGATTCTGTTACTGAGGAAGTATTTAGCAGAAAATCTTCTCAGGAACTTCTTATCATTTACTGAAGCTCCCTCCGGATATTCCTGGGCCTCGAGATATCTTTTAATTTCATGGAACCAAGGTTTGTCCACTACTTCTTCAGTATCAATCTCATGACAGTAAGTTGGTTTGTCCATCCTCTTAATAATGATTTGAGGAGCCTCATTATCCAACCTGATTTTAAACATGGATGACATAGTGGCTAGCGCGTCCTCTAGTTGATTTTCCTCTCGTGGAAAATGCTCAAAGGTAATTTACTCAAAATATGGGAACAGTGTCAACACATGTTCTTTTTAAGGGATGAGATTAGGATGCTTCGTGTCCCATTCTCCTTTGATTTGACTCATGACTAAGGATGAGTCTCCAAATACACTTAAGGACTTGATCCATAAATCTATGGCAGCTTTGAGACCCATAATACATGTTTCATATCCATCCATATTATTTGTACAGTTGAAACACAGCCTGGAAGTGAAGGGAGTGTGACAGCCCTCAGGAGATGTGATCACGGTGCCTATGTCGTTGCCGAGTGCGTTGGAAGCTCCGTCAAAAACCATGGTCCATCGGGATCCTTGTTCAGGTCCGTCATATGGTCCGAGTTCTTGACAATCATTTACTAACATGATGTCTTCGTCTGGGAATTTGAAATTCATGGATTGATAGTCATCCACATCTTGATGAGCCAGGTGATCAGCTAGCACACTTCCCTTTATTAATTTTTGGGTAGTGTACTGAATATCATATTCGGTAAGGACCATTTGCCATCTTGCTATTCTTCCAGAGAGGGCAGGCTTCTCGAATATGTATTTAATTGGATCCATCTTGCATATAAATAAGGTAGTGTGAGTCAGCATATATTGTCTTAGCCGGCGAGAAGCCCATGCCAGAGCGTAGCAAGTTTTCTAAAGCAGTGAATATCTGGTTTCACAGTCGGTAAATTTTTTGCTCAAGTAGTATATCGCATGCTTTTTTCAGCCAGACTCGTCATGCTGCCCCAGCACACACCCCATTGAATTTTCCAAAACTATTAGGTACATGATCATAGGTCTTCCCTCAACTAGCGAAATCAAAATGGGAGGCTCTTGAAGGTACTCTTTGATCCTATCAAAAGCAGCCTGGCATTCGTTATTCCATTCCACCACTTTATCTTTCTTCAGTAATTTGAAGATTGGTTCACAAGTAGCGGTCAGATGGGAAACAAATTTGGCAATGTAGTTTAGTCGTCCTAAGACTCCCCTAACTTCCTTTTCAGTGTGAGGAAAAGGAATTTCTTGTATTGCTTTTACCTTTTCAGGGTCCACTTCAATTTCTTTACCGCTGACAATGAAGCCTAAGAGCTTACTGGGCCTTACTCCAAAAGTGCATTTATTCGGGTTCAGCCTTAGTTTGTATTTTCTCAGTCTTTCAAACAGTTTCTGCAAATTGTCAAGGTGTTCCTCTTCAGTTTGAGATCTGGCTATCATGTCATCCACGTAGACCTCTATCTCGTGATGGATCATATCGTGAAACAAAGCCACCATGGCACGCTGATAGGTTGCCCCGACGTTCTTCAGCCCAAATGGCATAACTTTGTAACAGAATGTCCCCCATTGTGTGACGAAGGTCTTTTTCTCCATGTCCTCAGGTGCCATTTTGATCTGGTTGTATCCAGAGAAACCATCCATGAAGGAGAATGTTTTATGCTATGCGGTGTTGTCAACCAGAATATCGATGTGGGGAAGTGGGAAGTCATCCTTGGGGCTTGCCCTATTCAAGTCTCTGTAATCCATACACATATATACCTTATCGTCCTTCTTAGGTACTGGAACAACATTGGAGACCCATTGTGGATAGGAGCAGCTAAGAATCCGGAGTTGAACTGCTCCATTAGTACAAGCAAGAGTATCACGCTAACGTAGCTATCACTTTTTCCATATCGGTCTATGTTGTACAGCTTCCATGATTTATTGCTACTTACCTAAAAAGGTGCCCCTAGATCCGGGTATAGGATCTTTTAACAAAAGCCCAAGCAAAGTCCCAAAAAATGTAAAGCAAACAAGTCAAACAAAGAAAGCAAGTAACGGTGATCTAGCCCTAAGGTAACCCCACTTTTAAGTCATTTTCCCCAGCAGAGTCGCCAGTTCTGTAACACGGTGGGAGAACTGACTTGGGTGTTTTGCGTTTGATCACATTTGTTGCGGAGAGCAAGAGTCGCCATCGAATTTTCTTTTATCCAATAAGGAAAGGTTGAAAAGAACAGGAAATTTATTTCTTGAGTTCGGGGGGTAGGTTATGAAAAGGGAAGGTGTTAGCACCCTTTTCATCTATAGTTATCTACGGGCTCTTAGTTGCTTGCTAGATCACTTGCTTTTGTTTTAAAATGTGCTGGTGGTGTGGTTTTCGAATGTATTTTTAAAACGTCTTTGTAATGGTTCTCGTTTCTATAAGAACGCGTACAAAGAGCTTTATCTTTTGAAAAATGTTTCAAATGAAAGTGTTGGTGTATAAAATGATTTTGTTGTGAGAAAGCGAGAAACTAGGAGCATCCTACCTATTCAAAAGGTCTAGTATTCTTTTCCTCCTCCTTTAGATGTTGCTATCTTACCATTGATTTGGTAAGAAGCCCCATCATTTGATGCGAAGGGATAGGCATGGGATGTTTGTATAGTCATAGAAGGCAACCTTTGAAACGTTTTAGCAATTTTTGTTTAGGGACTAGATCATTTACCGAAGGCATCATTAAGGGTCATCGAGGGACCAGGATCTTTTATCGAGGGTCTTTGCTAAAATGCCCATATTCGAGGGACATGACTATTTTTCCGAGGCAACAAGTGAGATTACCCTAGGGGTGCATGTGTGTGAATAGTGTGTTTGATTACATGCATTTTGTCTTTTGAATTTTAGGTTATCTACTTGTTGTTTTTATCTTGCCATACATCCTAGTTACTAATATTTATATAAAAGCAATAAAATTGAAAAAATAAATCCTACACTATTACAACCATATTGAAATAGTAAGAAAATATAAATATAAAATAAAAATAAAAAGAAGAATAATGAGCTCTTTCGATTCAGGCAGAAGCATCCTTCGATTCTGCACTTTTTGACCTCTTTAGATTTGGGCCTGGAGTCAGCATGGTTCTGTCCTTTGATTGGGAGCTGGAAGTCAGCAAGGTTTTGTCCTTTGATTGGGAGCTAGAAGTCAGCAAGGCCACCTTTCTGGTTACTTCCTTTGCTTGAGGCCTGGAGTCAGTGTGAGGTGCATTCTTTGCCTCAGGCTCCTTGCTGACTCCTTCGACTGTAAGCATGTTAGGCCCTCAGGTTGAGATTCGAAAGGCTTGAGTATTTATCCAATCGAAGGGTACAATGAACCTATCTTAAATTCTTAAAATTCAACATTCAAGTGTAACTACAGGGCAGGGGTTAGCACAAAATTATTGGGTCTCAAAGTTCAAAGCCTAACTTAGTCAGAGTTGGAATTTTCAGCATATGGGCAGTCAGAATCGAAGGTTAAAACATGGTCAAGATCCCTATATGAAATATCTACGTTTCTCTTTATTGGCATGTGCACATGATATTTAAATAAAATAGATTCAAGTTTAAAGGGAACTTACCTCTTGAAGTTCTTAAATCGAAGGAAACTGCAAGTGTCTTCCTTAGTGGTGAATGGAAGCTCGTTGGGGCCTTCCTGAGATTAATCCAGCTACTAATTTATGTAAGCAGTCACTAAATCGAAGGAGGGTGTGTGAGTGGATCAAAGGTTCTTTCTATAACAAGTAGTGAAATGAATCTAAGAGTTACTATGCTGTAGTTGGGGGAGTGGGTCGAAGGCTAGTTAGATGGTCACTTGGTGGGTGATCGAAGGATTCACTTAGTGTACAAAGGGGATTGAGTTTTTAGAAGTGTTTGGAAAAAACGTTGGGAGGTGTTTGAGAGTTTTGGGAACTTTCACCAGATTTCTCTTGCAATTCTTCAGGCGCTCTTAACATGTGTGGTGGAGGCTCATATTTATAGATGGCCTTGGCTGATGTTTTAGGATAGAAAACAAAAAGTTTAAACAAAAAAGGCATGCTGTGTTTGTAGCTTTTGAGGGACAGTGTTTGTATGTCATTTTAGTGCAAGGAATAAGGCAGTGTTGCAAGACTGTTGTGCAGCAATTTCGGAGTTTTATGGCCAGTGTATCAGGCGTGAAACTAGCAGTGCATGGGACTTGGTCAACAAGTACTTTTGGGCATATCAACCTTTTGTCTTGACCCCCTAGCCCTATCCTTCGACCTGACTCTTCAGAAATCATTTCTTTTTTCAAATCAAAGTGTCCTTTGAATGGCTCATGTGGGTATCCTTTGAAGGGTCCCAAATAAGTGTCTTTTGACCAGGCCCTTCATGGGTTCCTTCGAATGGTCCAAATACATGCTTCTGGGGTGGGTCAGCAAAACATGTCATTCGATTGGATTATTCAGACTTGTCTAGAAAGTCCTTCGAATGTGCCACCATGGTACTTCTTTCGCATGAGACAATGACATAGTTTGTGTGTTGAAGCAAGCCATTTCCAAGGGAGATACTTCCCACTCAAACTTGCCTGCAAGGGGCTATATGGCCAAACGAAAGGGTGTATGTAGGAGGTACTTGCTTTGTGACTTCATGCAAACATGCAAAGATCCTTGTTCAAACGAAGGCTTGTATGAAGGGAACCATATTCCCAAATGGAAAGTGTGACCAAAAACTTGTACTGAAGAATTCACATACCCCAAACGAAGAATGCATGTAGAGGATGAAGGGCACAATCGAAGCTTGTAACACAGGGAAGGCCATATGCCCCAAATGAATGAGGCCTCCAGGAGGCAAGATGTGTAATCGAAAGCGAGCAGAAGAGAGGCTTTTGCCTCCTTTATCAAAGGACGTCATCGGGAGGCTTTTTGCCTCGTGAATTGAAGCTATTTGAAGATAAGTGTTGCCTTGTCGAAGCTTGTAACAAGTTGCTTCAAAGGGAGACTTTGGCCTTATGCATGTTAGCATGGTAAGGAATTCTTCCTTGTAAATCTTGGCTAACACGCAGAAAAGATGCTATATGGCCAAACGAAATATTTGCACGAAGAGAATAAAATTTTCAAATGAAGTATAGTGCCCAAACGAAGCAGGAAATGTACTTGCCTAAATGAAGTCCAATGCCCCAATCGAAGCAGGAAATGAACTTGCCCAAAAGGAGTTCAGTGCCCAAACGTAGGATGCAACCAAAGCCTACATAGAAGGAGCCAAAGATCCTAATCGAAGGATGTAAAATCAAAGAGAACTTATTTTTCCTTCAATTTTGTCAAAAAGAGTATTTTCATTTGTTTATCCCTTTTTTGCAATTTCCTCTTGATGCTGAAAAATCCAAATATATTTGTGTAAGCTTGAATTTTTGGGAGCCCCTTGTGAGAAATGCCTTGAGAAATGAGAGGCCAAATTTTGGGGTACAACAGAGACGATATGATATAACCTATAAAAAATACTTACTTTTGCTTGCCGCTTTACCGCTTCAGCAAAATGGCGTTGTTGCTGGAGATTAGTGTTTTTATTATTTTGCATTGTGATAGTTTCTTTTTTTTTTAGTTTTGCACATAATGTTTATATTGTTCATACATAGTTTCTTGTTTTGTTTTGTTTTTATACTTTTATACTTTTCAATATATACTTGTTTTGTTTTAATGTTTGTTCAAGTGTTTGGTTAGGACACTTGCTTTTGGTTTGCACAGTGAGGCATCACCATGGCATGGAGGGAGGAAGTTACTAGCTAAGTACATTAAAAGCGTCTAGCTTACGATGTAAAACAAGCATGTTTTATCATTTTTTGTTTCGTTATTACTTTTTCATTCTAGCTTAGGTATTATGGTGAACATTCATTAAACAAGTTTTACTTGGATTGTTCGTAAAATTCTCAAATCTTCACTTTACAACTTGTTTCATCCATTTTCACCCGGTCTTTCTGGATCATTTTTGAATTTGAGATGTGTAGGTGATAGTGGTGGATTGGTAAGGAGAATTAGATGTGAATATGATTTTTCTGCACAGACCTGTATGCGCTAAGCGTGAGTTTTCTGGTGTAGCGCGCTAAGCGTGGGTCAGCGAGCTAAGCCCGGACTGCAATTTGTCCTATGGAATTTTGTTTCACTCGGGCATTTTCCCACTTTCGTCTCGGCTCTTTATAGAGTACATATTAGTAGTATTTTCTAATGTTTTTGTTTGTTGTTTGGACTCCAATTTTGGTCCAATTATTTGAAGTCGCATGAGGTGTTTGTCCATTTTTTATCATTTCAACTTGTGAATGCATGGTAATGATAGTGTTTAAAGTTTTGTACACGTCCAAGTTATGTGTTTATAGCTTTCTAGACTTTAGCATATCCATGATACTTAAGATTTTTATAATTTTCATGTCATTTATTCTTTTGTATACTTGTTCATGATGTGAATCACTTTAGATCCCCCATTGTGAGGAAGCTTTCCATTATTTACCATATGCACGGAGTACCAACATTCTTGTTATAACTGGATTTTATTATGCTTAATCTTTTGTTTGTGTTGATTATATGAAAGCATGAAAAGGATCAATACATTTTTGATTCATTTTAAGCACAACTACCTTAGCCAAATAGTCAATTCACCTTGTAAATGTGTGGTCATTTTTAACCCCTTTGAGCCTTTGGTCATTATCCATGTTGTTTAAGGTTAATGCTTGTCTATGAGTATCAAATTCACTTTTTGTATGGATTTTGATTGTTGTGTTTTCTTGAACCCTCAACTTTGTGTTGTTGTATGAATTTTTACCTTGCCTTAGAAAGTATGGAGTATTCACATAATGATGTGGTTGAATTCAAGTTGGGAAGAGGATGATTGTTCACTTATTGGTTGATTGCTATGAGGTTGAAGAAAAAAAAGAAAAGAAAAGAAAAATGTGAGAGAAAAAAAAAGAAAAGAAAAATGTGAAAAAAGAAAAGAAAAGAAAAGAAAAAATGAAAAACTTTGAAAAAGAAAAGCAAAAGGAGTTCAAATAATTGTGCAAATAAGTATGGTGTTTTGGTTTGACAATGTGGGAATGTGAAAAAAGTTTATTGGAATTTTGTACTTGAAACTTTGTGAGTTGATCACTCCCTTAGATTTAGGAAAGTTTTTGTTTCGATTAGCTTTAGAAATTGCCCCTTGTTTGTTTACCTGACCATATTACAACCTTGAAAAGACCTTTTGATTCTTGGTTTTATGTTGTCAATATGATTTTTTAGATGATTGCATAATTTAGTCTTTCGTTTGCAAGATTGTTGTGTGAGTGAAAAATCCCTTATTTTGTGAATTTTTCATCTACCAATTATTGTTTTTGCTAGGTGTGATTAATGAGTGAACTTGTGTTGCTTTAGAAAGTTTGGCATGAATTTTGTATTTATATTTTGTTTCGTGATTATATTTTCGTCATAGTTCAGTTGTAAGTATGTTTCCTTGTGTGTATCGTTTTCGGTTGAACCATTGCATTTGTTTTCCGTTTTTAAAACTTATTGTTGCTTGATTTCTTGGATGCCGCATTTGCTTCTTCAGGTGTTTGAAAATTATTTGAGAACAAATAATTATGTAAGTTGGGGAGAATGATGAGTGCCAAAAAGTCGTGCTTTTAGTAGTAGTTTTATGGCACTTATCGTTTCTTTTGTATTATATTCTTCAAATAAATCCTTTGTTTTTTGTATAAATATGTATATTTAGTGTATAATCTATTTCTAGTGTAGTTATGTACATTCCGATAGTTTTCTATTCATTTTATAGGTATTGATACGTATTTGGAGCATTAGCAATAAAGTGTCGAAGACACGGCTTCAAACGCAGGATTTTGAGCAATTCATCAACAAATAAGGCTCAAAACAAATATGATAAAAATTATAAATTTGGTTGATATTTAGTAATTGTTATATAGGAAATTGAATAAGCTTACCAATGCTTCAAACCGTGTACAAATTGGAGTTACGGTTCTCAAGTTATGGCGAAAACAGATGTTAATTTTTTCAACATAGCACAGACCGTGCTAAGCACCCTCTGAGCGGGCTAAGCGTGCCATGTGGGTTTTAAAGTGTATAAATAGGGTTTCAAATAGATTTTTATGTATGGGTTGCATATTTTTTAGTCCCAACACCATCAACTCTATTTTTTGGTCTAGAGAAGGTAGAAAATAATACTTGGGGTTGCATCTTAATGATCAGAGGTGGATTTCTCATCAATCGGCACCGACAATTCATGAGAGGTTTGGTTCATTTATCTTATTCTCTATGTATTTCTCTTTTTTTGGGTTTTTTTTGTACTCTTACTTTGAAAATATGTATATTTATTTATTATGGTGTTGTATAAAGCTTGCTTTACAAATTAATCTTGATATCTTCCTTGATCTTTTTACATTTATGTTTCGGTTTGGGTAGCTATAGACATATACCTCACAAATCTTGATTAGGGATGGATACCTATTAGTTTCTATATTCTAGAGATAGGTTTAGCGCTAATATTCACTTTGGATGCTAAAGCTTAATGCATCCGTGTTGTTGTAGCGTGCAAGACATTGTCGATAGAGTAATATGGTTGGTCTTACGACTTGGCGTTAGACATAACCTTCACTGTGGATACATCTAGTGGTGCCCGTGATGATTTTGACGAGTAGAGTAGGTTGAGTCCAACTGATCAATAAGTTTAAGTTTGTGACGAGTAGTGTAAATTCATGCCGGATAAGTTTCCCCTTTCCAAAGAATGTATTTATTTTCTTGTCAATAGTTTTCACCATTTCCTTACAATCCATTTAAAACAAAACTCATAAACGCAAGACATATTGAACAGCAATTCAGTAGAAATAATCCCTATGGAGACAATATGATATAACCTATAAAAATAATTACTTTTGTTTGTCTCTTTACCGCTTCAGCAATCGTGTCCTGGCCAACATACTTATCTAAGACATGTTTCTAGCAAAGAAACTTCTTAGACACAAAACACAAATGCCTCCTTTTCTAGATCTGGAGTAGGTTTCAAACATAAGTGATCAAAACACATTTACTCAGCACCCAAGCATCTGGTATGGCCTACCTTTATCCAACAAGATTCTTCATAATCTGCTAGTTTGATGTTCCAACATTTGGTAGGACATCAGTTCCCTTAACAAGGAACACACCAAGAGATCCTCTATCAAAGCCTGGAGATTATCCTTTTAAGGTTGGAAACAAAAATAAATTGCCTCTACCAGATCTCTCTTCAACAACTCATATAAGAGTTCCTTTTTTAGTGGACTTGGGATAAATATCAAGTGTATTTGGAAACTCTAACAAGCTATTCGAACCACTCCTCAAGTATCACCACGCCATGGGGTACACCTTCAGAGGAGAATAAGTGTTGCAGAATCAACACACAAAACCACCAGGAGTTTTTAATCAGATATTTATGCAGCGGAACACAAACCAGAAAACTCCTCAACAACCTTTAGGCACAACATAAACCTTTGCACAAACACAAAATACTCCAGGTGCAACAGGTTAACCTAGGTTTAAAAATAAATCAAACCTTTAGCTCAGTAGCTTGCCACCAAAGCTACACGCCTGAAAACAACACTGACAGATCCAATACACACCATGTCATCAACAGTCCATCCTACACTTCGAAGGACCATTCAAACAAAATATGAACTTTCCAAGTTCAAAGAACTTTTCAGTAATAAACTTCTTCCTTGCCCATGACCAGAAAGTATCATCCCAGGATCTCACCCAGAAATAGAATAGGATACCTACTCTGATACCAATTGAAATTCTTGTATGATAGAACTCAGATGTCATATGACATGTCAAGACATCTGATTTGACTTAAATATTACACCAAGGTATAAACAATTAAAACCATTACTGAAAAGAATAAACAACATATAGGAATTGTTAACTCAGTTCAGAACAACCTTCCTACTTTGGCGGCATACCAAGCCAGGGATAAGTCCATTAAAATAGTATCAATTCATAGACAATACAGCAAACCTCCAGTTTATGGCCTAATCACTTAATCACTACCCTTTCTAGACTTCTATCTAAGACTCACCTAGATATGAGGCCTTCCTCGATCCATCTTCAATCACAGACAGCAGTTAGATCAAAACAATTCTAAACAAACAGGAAGATACACTTCCATGACAATACCTAGCTAATGCCTAAAGCTAAACTCCGCCTTTTACAACTTTACTCCCAAGTAAGAGCACAACTTGGGGTTTCTTAAAAGCTTCCACCAAGAAAAATACTCAAATAATTACTTCACATCTTCTGAGTGAAAACACAGTGACCATCTCATAGCCTGAGTGGTTCACTTACACCAACTCTCCTAGAGAGTGGCTACAGACTCAGCTTTCATGATTACATCTTTTCAAAACATGGTTGGTACAAATACTAGGTTACAAAGCTTCTACTTATAACCTATTCTCAACTGGATTTGGGCCTTCAAAATATAGCACATTTGCTGTTACAAATTAGCAGTAACTTCTGCTACAAACAAGATCTTCAATCATTAGTTTCCAAAAATATCTCCATATTTAGAAACTACATATTTTTCAATATTCTTAATTGATTCTTCTTGACTTTTTAATTGGCGTCATATAGGATTGCATAATATTCCCAGAATATTCTGCATCAATTAAATCATAACAGAATCTAACTGTCCACTTCATCTCAGGCACGGTGTCGTATGTTCCATCATAAGACACCTTATATGACATGTTGTTCTAGATGATGAGAATTTCTCATCTCAACATGTCTCAACATAAGATAGGACTTCTTGCTCAACCTGTTCCTATTAGGAAGTTAACATCTCTTATCTAATATATTGTTGTCTTATTTGTTTTGCAAAAATAAACGCCAACCTTAAAACTAAGGAACTTACATTATTAATAGGAATGTCATTGATGTTCATGATGATTTCCTTGATGTTTTGATAACATTATATGTCACTTATATCTCTTTCTCTTCATCCCCGTCATATTATTTTTCTTTCTCTTTCGTAACACAATATTACAACGACCTTACTGTTAATCTTGGTAATAACTTGTTTTTGGGTGCTTTTTTGGGTTTTTCCTAAAAGACATTTCACTACGGTCATAGAAAACAACTATAGTGAAATGTACATGGAATGAAAGGGTTCGAATCCCAGCACCAACAAATTTCTGTTTATCGTGACAAAATTGGTATATCACCATGGTTCTTTCAATCAACTATGGTGTAAAGTGCAATCATTTAATCAAGGTTCATATTAGCAACCGTGGTGAAAAGTGTTACATATTTATCTATAAGAAAAATTATCTCTCGCTTCAGTATATAATAATCGTCTCTCTCAAAATAAAACCTAACATCTATTTCACTCGTCTCTATAAAAACAAAACCCTAACATCTATATAACTTGGGTACTTTAGTTCTATAGAGATTGAATGGGAGTTTCTTGTGACCCTCGACCACAACATTGAGGTCGATTTATATACTAATACAATATTAATCATCAACAATGGTTATCTCCATAGAACCTAACACATGTTTTTTATGTGGGCTTCAGACTCTTGATTTACATCCATGCGTCTTTAACATTCAACTTATAAAAACCTACTATCATTCTGATAACTTCCTTGAAAAACCTCTAATATTTCCACTGTCAGGAGTTTTTTCCTCATTTCCATAACATTGTAAAGACATTCTTGGTTTATCTGACTCTTATACTAAAATCTGTTAAGTCTCCCCTATCTACTCAATGTGTCAAACTTGACACTTTGTCGAAGGTCTGATATATGTAAACCTTTTCGAGAATTTGGACATATTTGAAAGAGAGAGTGACCCTAATCTTGTGGATCTGCTCTTGAGACTCTTCCAAACCACGCTTAATATGTTAGTCGAACCCTATTGGTTGATGTAACCAGTGTGTCGAAGACTGAGTGTTTTTTCACAATTAGTTACTTTTCTACAAGGTTACTATCATCCCTTGTAAGATCCTTTAGCTAGAATTTTCAGGCTAACACTCTCACAAAATTCTAGCACAAGAGTTTAAGAGAAAATATTAAAAAATACAAGATTAAAATGTTTATAACTAGTGTGGTTCATCTTGTAATGAAGAACTTGAATTTATTATATAGCATTGGACCCCCTCTTTGTTTACACACAACTACAAAAATTATATACAACAATGTACAAGTTACCACAATCCTTTGAAGGACCGTAGTGACATCTCTAAACTCAGGCGCCCATATTCTTTTATTTTTAATTAAAAACTGTTAACATATTACCATGGTTGTTTAGACCAACCGTGGTGATATCTTTAACCTTTCCTGAGTTTGAATCTCAGCACCAACAAATTTTTGATTTCTTCAACATTTTAGTTGTATCTTTCGTTTTGATTTATTTTAAATAAAAAACAAAAGTGATATCACTACAGTTTTATAACCCAACTGGTGTGATATATTTTTTCATTTAAAAAAAAAGTAATGCTTAAAACTGGCATTTTTTAAATAAAATTTCAATAAGTAAATCATATATTACTACGACTAGTTTAGATGATCATGGGTGAATGACTTATTCACTTAAAAGAAACACAAAAAAAACATGTCTCTTCAGTTAAATTTTTTCATTTCTATTAGCAAAACCATTCCAACCCTAATATTCAGCACTGAGAAATGACATCATTTTCAATCAATTGCATATCCATCGTTCATTAATGAAATCAAACCCTTTTCAACCAAAATCATCTTCATCGTCATCGTTCAACCGACTTTATCCCTCTTGACTTACATAACGTCGAGGAGGAAGAAGACATTAAATTCATCATTCTTAGCTTAATAACCGCCAATGAAGAAGACTAAGAATCTAACAACATTTATTTAGTTTTTTTACTTATTCATCATGTTTCCGGTATGTAAATATTTTTCCTCACACATCTACAGTAAACTTCAGTTGTCATTGTGTTGATGTTTATGTTTCTGTGTTGATGTTGAATGTTTTGTGTTTATGTTGTTAATATTGAATGTTGAATATTTTTGGTTATTATTTCTTGAATGTTTATGTTTATGTTGTTGTTATTGAATGTGTATAATCATATTTGTTTGGGTAAGACTGGATTAATATTTTCTTGTTGTTGTTCATGGTTATATGTGAAAATAATATTATAGTGTTAGATGAAAGAGTTTTTCATTTATGTTGTTGTTGATGTTGTTATTTTTGTAGTTGTTGGTGTGGTTATTTATGTTGTTTATGTCAATGTGGTTGATGTTTATGTTTTTTTATTGTTTTTGAATGTTTTATGTTTATGTTTATGTTGTTGTTATTAAATGTGTATGATCATATTTGTGTGGTTAAGAGATTGTATTAATCTTTTATTGTTGTTTTTGAAGATAGATGAACTCTTATTCATCTATTAGGGACGAAACTTATACAAATGAAACTCGTACAAATAATTCTCAAACTATAGACGGAAAAACAGAAAAGAAAAAAAACAAAGAGGTGTCACAACAATGGCTAAATTAACAAAATTCTACAAATCGAGTAATAAATTTTTGGTCGAGTTTAATGTCGTATATTTGATAGTTGATGGTCCTTATTATTCGCTTTTTAAGAGTTATGGTGCATTCCTTGAATGTAGCAAAGTGAATATATTGATAGATAATTGGAAAGAAGCACCACAGGATATCAAAAAGAGTATATGGACAGACGTTATGGTATTAATTTTAATTTTTATTGATTCAATATTACTTTCTATAATTACTAATACATACTTATTGATGTAACTTTAGTTGAGGTTTGAGTTTTTCGATGATGATAAGTTGAAAAAAGAAAGTCGATCACTTACATGTTAGAGGACTTTAAGTCACGGCTCACTTACATGTTGGTGTACATAAGTATAAAATTGAATATCTCATGGTGGTACATTCATCATTTTGTATAGAACTAATTCTTCACTTATTTTTTGAATTTTATTTAACCATTTAAGTACATGCAATATGTTTGCATAAAATTAAGGGTTAAATATGTTTTTGATCCTTATAAATATCTCAAATTTCATTTTTAATCCCTATTAAAAAATGATAAATTTTGGTCCCTAAAAAATTTTTGTTCCTCCAGTTTTAGTCCCTCCTATTTTTTAAAATTTTAAAAACTGTTTAATTACCCTTAAACTTTTAAATTTTTGAATAATATTTTTCATACGTGTTTAGAATACTATAAAATGTTTCTTTATCAAATTTTAGAATTTTTTAAAATGATAAAAAGTAAATATGATTTTTTTTAAATTTCAAAAGATAGTGATAAAAATAATGAAAATCTCAACTTAGAAATCAAATTTTGAATTTATTTTTTTCTAAAGAACTTTTTATAACGTTCTAAATATGTCTACAAAATAATCATTCAAAAATACACATTGGTTTAACAACATGGACTAAAACTACGTGTATAATACTTTTGTAGGGACTAAAACTTGTCATTATTTTAATAAGGACTAAAAATGAAATTTGAGATATTTATAAGGACCAAGAACATATTTAACCCTAAAATTAAATAAATCAAATTTTTATGAATTCTTGGATCCAATTACTATTATATTTTCAAGTAATACTCCAAAAGAAATTGAAACATACATGACATCACAGTTAGATGGGAGGAAAGCCCGTTACTTAGTACCATTTCTCCATGCGTGAGTAATTTTGAAATTGTGGTTTCTCTATTATAGTTAGTTTCCATATTTTACCAAATATTAATTATATATGCTTGTGTTCATTCAGTAAGCATTTCAATTTATTGTCATATCTCTTCGGATGAATATGGTAACTACATTGTGTTTCTTTTACAATCCACTTGAAACTGAGATGAAATGAATTATTTCTAGGTAATTTTATGTTTATGATATTTTTGGTAATATTTTCTTTGACTTTGTAATTATTTTAGCGGATAATATTTTAAAAGCATTTTCGATATTCAGAGTTGTGGAGCAACATTATATTATGAACAATTCTAGAAAAAATCTCACATTTTGTACACCCAAGATAAGTGAATTACTTGTGACATTCATTCATTTATATATATATATATATATATATATATATATATATATATATATATATATATATATATATATATATATATATATATATATATATATATATATATATATATATATATATATATATATATATATATATATATATATATATATATATATATATATATATATATATATATATATATATATATATATATATATATATATATATATATATATATATATATATATATAGTTACATTACATGCATATGTGGTTATATATTCATGAAATGTTTAAATTTGTGGATGAGGAGACAAGAAGATGGATGTTAGTGTGGGTATTATATAATAAAACACATGTTGAAAATTGTCTCTTTCATTTTTGTTGATTCTTGGGATCAAATATATATTGTATCATGAAATGTTTGCAATAAAATTTTAATATTAAATTTTTCTATTATATTTTAAATAATGTGATATTCAATTTTGTTCACTTTTTATATAGACGTTTAACGATATGACACATTTATCCCCTGATGACTTAAAAGACATTTGTAGACGTTGGCCATTTGTTTTCAATCCGCTACTTGAAAAGGGTGATAATATATGAGTTTGTCTTTGATGTTTGTAAATATATGATTTTGGCTTTGATGTTTGTAATATACGAAAGGGGTAAATATATGTTTGTAAATAATATTTATGGCTTTGATGTAAAAAATATTTAGTTTTGTAATATATGCATAAGTGGAAAAATAAAATAAAATAAAATAAAAATAACAAATTATTTCACGAAAGTTGTTTACTATAACCTTTATGATAGGTAGCACGCCAAATATTATATATTACTTATGACCTTTATATATTACACAATAGTTGTTTACCATAACCATTGTGATAGGTAGAATTTTACCTATTTTATCACAATGGTCACACACCCGCGGTGGAAAACATCATACTTACAACAACACTCTACTTCACAACGGTTGGTCAACCATAATTGTATCTCTTTTCTAACCGTTGTGACAAAAGTTTTCTGTAGTAGTGACAAAATTAAGTGACATGAGACTTCTTCAACGTATATAGTCATAATTCAACTTCCTTTATCTTTACCTTGATCAAAAATAATACATTAACATCCATTATCTTCTTCGACTATAAAAATTCAAAAGAACTATCATACTCCATCATAAAGAGTATAGTCACTTAAAGTTACACCACTTCAAAAAAATTTACATTCACTACTATAGAATACACATTTTACAATAGTTAGGAGAATGATTCTACCATGGATGGTGGTTCATGGTAAGAAGGGTGTGGTTGTATGTGTCATCTTTACCATCATGAGCTACTAATCATGGAAAAAATATAAAAGCGTGTAATGTACCACTATGGTTATATAAAACAGACATAGTAAAAGGTTGAGGCCAAGGGTCTGATACACAATGCATGTATTTTTGTATATTTCAACACATTTCGCCATGGTCCTAGATTCTAACCATGGTGAAAGACTTAGTGCATAATGTTTCACCATGGTCCTAGATTCTAACTGTGTGATATGCTTACTTGAGTTTATTATAACATATGTGGAATTCTTATTTCACTAACTGCTCACGTACCTGAAATGTGAAGAGAAAGTGAAAGAAATGAGTTTTGTGTAACACACATTACAATAAAATAATCATTTTGTGACACTTAAATTGCAGCAGTTGGAAACCAATTGTCGCAATGTGAATTTTGCGATAGTGCCCACGATAGATTTGGACAAGTGTCGTAGTATTTTGTATCTAAAACCAATTAGTATGAATTTTGTTATTTAGAAATACTTAAAATAGTATAGTGTTTCATCTAACTCACTCAAATCTCTCTCCTCCTTCTTATAACATGAAAATACTATCAAAAAAAGATTTTCCAATCATTCCAATCCCTAAACCTTCATATTCATACTGATTCTCAAAAAAAGTTCTTAAAAGGAATTTTTTTGATAGAAATGAATCATCATCAATAACAATATTTTTCCTCCTATAAAAAAATCCCTAATGAAGATTAAGATAAGGTGTTGAAGAATGACTACTATAGTTGAATAAGATATGTTAGAATTTTGTGAATAAATGGTATGCAACCCGTTAATGGAGATTAGGATAAGACGTGAGAGAGATGTTAGAGTTTTGTTTCATGAGAGAGGCATATATTTTGTACTAAATGAGAGAACTTTCACCTATATATAGGTAAGAACTTTTACCACAGTTGAAAAAACTGATTATAATAAAATGTAGGTATATTTCACAATGCTTTCTATTTTAGACTGTGGTGAAAGGTATTTTACTTTTAATATATGAAGTTCTGGTATATTAGATCACAGATGTCCTATAGGATGTCGAGACATTTATTCCAATTAAAACAAACATGGCAAGGTATAAACATATAAAACAGTACTGAAAAGTAAAACAATACACATAATTGTTAAACCAGTTCGGTACAAACAAACACCTACTCTGGGGGATACCAAGCAAGGAAGGAAATCCACTAGACTATATAAATTCAAAGCTAAACTAATCCTAAGTTTACAACTTATCACTTAATCACTACCCTGTGCAACTTCTACCTAGGACCTCCCTAGATATGAGAAATCTCATCTCACTTCCAATCACCGCAATGATGTCTAACAGCCTCAGTCCTAGTTGTTGTATCGAGGTCTTTCACCTAAATGAGGATCACACTTCAAATACAAACAAACACCTTAATCAAGACACCCCTTGATTAAAAACAACATACTTGATCTTGCTTCACAGCTTTGATCAAGAACAATACTTAGAGTTGCTTAACAACTTCCTCCAAGAACAATACTACCTCTTGCTTAAAAACTTCAAGGAGAACAATAACAGAGATTAAAACTCTGTAACACATTCCAACTTACAACCTGAGTGGATCACACAAACCAACTCTCCTAGAGAGTGGCACAATGACAAAGCCCTAATAATTCTACATCCTGGACCCACACTCTTCTAGGTTACAAACACTTCTATTTATAAACATTTTCCCAACTGGATTTGGGCTTCAAAAACACAGCAGAGAGGCTGCACAAAGTCTGCAGCACAAAGTCTGCAAAAACTTCTCCAAGAAAATAGGTCTTCAATCATAACTTTCCTAAAATGTCTTCATATTTAGAAAGTTTGAATATCTTGAAAAACCAACATAATATCTCTTATTTATCAATCTTTGACGCCACATATGATTACTAAATATTCTCAGAATATTCAGTTATTAAATCACAACAACTGAATCCAAACTGTCTGTTGTAACATACCAGATGTCATATACTTCTAGTTAGGACATCAAATTCGACATGCTGAATCTAGAAGTTGAAACATCTTGTTCAATATATTGCTGCAAAGTTAGTTTTACAAAAATTCATGTCAATCTTAATTTCAAAGAAATAGCAATCTCCCCATTTGGAAATTTTTGGCTAAAACAACCAAATTACCCTTGCACAAGAAAACACCATAATCATGTTTGAAAGAAAGTTAAACACATCAAAGGCACACATCAGCGCAAAACATATTAGTAGGGTTAGCAGTACAGAAACACCATGATGTCAAGACATCATGTCCGACATCTCTTCAGAGCCCTTCAATCCAGATCAGCGGGGACTCCCTCCAACCACCTGTTAAGCACTTTAGAGAATTAGAAATTCTCCCCCTCAATAGTAGCCAACAATCATGATAGCAATCATAGTGGTTAGTCACTAACACATTTCTCCCCCCTTTTTAGCCATAATATGACAAAGAAAACAACTAACCAAAAACAACCCACAGTAGCACATTAGCACATTAAGTTAATACTAATGCAGAACTAAAAAGAACACAGATGCAACATTCATGCATCAGCATCATCAACATCATCTGCTTCCTACTTTTCTCCTTCTTCATCCGCCAAGACATCCATTTAGTATTACTTCTCCAATTCACAAACATTGTCTCTTAGAGTATAACTGATTTAATCATCCAGCTTCTCATGGCTAGAACCAACCATGCCTTGTCAAGAGCACCAACCACTAATCCAGTAGCCTGATGTCATATTGTCTGACATCATATAGAATTTGCACCACTGCAACAACAATCCACGGACAAGTAATTTACTCCCCCTGCTAAACACACTCATATCATGAAGACACAATCCTGGATACTCTAGCTCCTTGAGGATACACTCAAAATATCATGACTATTTGTATAGGAAGAAGTCATGCACACTTGTTTTGAAGTTTCTCACATACTCTCAAACAACTGTATTCAGATAGCTTGCTCCACAAGATCCTGATTCATACAAACTCTTCTTGTAGTAGAAGACGCCATCTCCCCAACAAGCATCATGGTCAGATTACATTATCTGACACCCTTTTCCTTCTTTATCAGCATCAGCATAAAGCATATTCAATATTCGATTTGACAGGATTAGCAACATCCTTACCCTAGTCAACAGGGTCTTCACCTAGGATGATGTCATAACAATATTTGAAACATGTTTTCCTCCAAACAAATAGTAATGCAAAGACAAGGAGATTCCCTTTTCTTAACAATAGTCAATAAAATACCACGATGTAGATGGTATGATGAAGAAATTATTGACAATAATAACAATATAAGTCCTCATAGATATACCTTCAAGGACTCTTCCAATGATAGCCACCAACAAGCATGATGTTACAGCATCATGTAGGACATCAACTTCTTATCATAGAACCTGATCAATTTAGCCATCATCCAACAATAGAACTCCCTCTTGATCTCTATAACTTCTATAGAGAAAAATAAATTCTCTCAAAAAACAACCAGCACAATTTCTCAGGACATTCCCAAGACACAAGGGCAACTCTGACACACTATAAGAACATAGATCAGAGGTAAAATCACAATGCTCTAAAACCCAACGCTTCCCACTGAATTCCAAGCCTACTACCTTCATCCAAGTTTAGAAAACAAACTGAACACAATGTGAAGACATTTTTGCTTGACACCACAAAATCATCATAGGCGGACTAGCACAAGTTGTATGAGACCATGCAACATTTGCCCAGACTTCAATTCTGCAGTAACACATCAGAGAAATACCTAGCTCCTGTCAAGGTATTTGTAATCTGTCACATGCAACAACTCATCAAAGGAAAAATTTCCTTACATTCCTTCTTTCATAACCTCCTTTAGTGGTGCATGTTACAGATATAACTCTCTTCTCACAAATGGTTGAGTAACAAAATCACAAGTGGATCCTTCATCATAACAGGGAGACATGAAAGATATCCATATTACAGACCACACCATATTAGGTCAGTGACTTAACTCTACACTCCACCATGATGAAAAAATGACACTTCTAAATATCATGGTGATCAACAAACTCCCACACCTTCTCTAAAGCAAAGAGTTCATATTACATATTTGCACACTCACATCAGATGCATACTCAGCTCCCGTCAGAGTATTTATCATCATTTAGATAAGGCTACATTCTCACACAAGGTAGGACATTTGGTCTGACCTCTTTCTTTTGCACACATCTGGAACCAGTTGATTCATCTTCATGACATATAGTTATAATAGGCATTTACACCACATACTACTTCAAATTAGGTTAGTGGCTTGTTCTTATACTCCACTCTGGACAAAACAAACTTCCTTAGCTGAGGAAGCAAAGCCCTAAAATGATGTTCCAACATCAGTCTAAAACATATGGATTTACCATTTATCATGGCTTTTGAGACAATACCCATGGAAATCCATATACAACTATTGCAAGGGACACAAGAGAATCACACCAAAACACACCAGCAGCTGATCAACCTCTAGGATCAGACCATAGAATAATAACCTACATGTTACACAAATCCAAGAAGCTCCTTCTCATATGCACCATGTCCAGACCTCCTGGCTGACAATAACGAGTTGAACACCATCCTTCTGCATCTAAATATGAAATTCCCTCTAACAGGTATCTGGAGCAGATCACAACAAGAATCGGGTATTGACTGATCATAATACCACACAGGATGTTTAGAAAAAGTATGCTTCTCCCAATTCTTCAACACACAAGGATGCCCTTCCATCCAGCTCCTTCTTATTCTAAAAATCTGAGATGCTCATCCTAGGTGATTTGGATGACACTCTAAATAGCAGACAACAATCAACCTTTTAACTCGGGTTAATACATCTCCAATGCTCACAATACCTTGAAGTTCTCTTTCATTACAACAGAACAAGAGTTACATGATCTCATAGACTTAATAATACCAAGTTAGAGTGAACAACTTCCAACCTGTTCAAGAGAAACACCACCAGACATATTGAGAAAAATAAATTCTCAATACGAAGATGTCACGACATTACGTCTAACATATATTCAAGGTCTTCTAGATCCAGATTAAGGACTTCCCCTTAATAACTGCTCAGAGTATCTTAGAGAATATACATTCTCCCCTTCAATAGTTGCACATCTTGTGGTTGGTACACACAAATTACTCCCCTCAAACAAAATGTTTTCTATGGCCATAAACAAGATTCCACAAATACGGCTCCTTTGATCAGAAGGAACTTCTAGATGTCAAAGAGAATGTGCTTGGCATATGAGCTTGACCAACAAATAAAGGACCTGGATGAGATACCTTTAACATGCCTCCACAGGAAAATAAAGTACAGCCTCCACACTCCACCTCACTTGGGTCAGAAATAAACTAATCCAATGAGAGACAATATAACACCCCAGATTCCTCCTCTTCCAGACCAGGAATAGGTTCCAAACATATGTGATTAATACACAATTGTTTAGCACCCAAAGCATCTGTTAAGCCAATCCTTTGTCCAATAGGATTCTGCTCAGATTGCTGATGAGGTGTTCCAACATCTGGTAGAACACCTTTCATATACCAATCAACACATTGCTGAGATTGGTTCTGAAGTCCTTACTTCTCCCAGACAGAATATACCTTGACAACCTTCAAGGTCTTCAATAGAATCCCATATTTTATATCATTATAAGCAACCAACAGGATTAGCACCACCTTCCTAATTTAGCCATTAATTAAGAATAACCATGCAGATGCGGATGATCACATATTCTCACCAAACTTATTGATAAGTGCCTTTATAAGTGGACTTGAGATAGATCTCAAGTATCTTTGGCAACTCTAATAAACAGATTGAAGTTGTCTCCTACGTAGCACAACATCATAAGATGCACTTCAAAAAGGAATAAGACTTTCTATGTTCTAAACACCAGAGACACACAAACCACCAAGATTTTTTCATCATATATATATGTAGTAGAACACAAACCAGAAAACTCCTCAACAACCTTTAAGTAAAACATAAAGACCTTGCACACTTCCACCACAGTCCAGGTGCAAACACAACAACCTAAGTTTGAAAATAAATCAAATCTAACACAGCAGCTCACCACCAAAGCTACAGGCCTGAAAACAATAGAGAGGTATGTTGTACCCCAATATTTTCCCCTAAGATCCCTTCATCATACCATGTTGATTCCATCACAGCAAGATCACATTAGGATTATTGGTTCCCCTCCCTATATTTAGCTTTGCTCTCTGAAGAATCACCAAGCACCTTGACTTGTGTTCTTTTGTGATCATGAATATTTTTGTCTTGATTTCTTCTCTTAATTAAAAAAATTCAATATTGTTTTGTCTTGCTTGTTACTCATGTAGGTAAAGGCAATAAGATTCAGCAAGTTGCTCCATGGGTTCATGAGTTTATTTCCATGCCCTAGTCAACAAAGCTTGAGAAGTTAAAATCTCACCATTCGATTTGACTTGAAGGAAATGGCATGGCAAGTTTATTTTGGTTCACCACATTTCAATATTATCAAATTTGGTTCAAAAGCACAAGGGATTGATTGGAGAAGTTGTCATGCTTGGACAAGGCTTTGTTCCCATTGGTCACAAATGCATATTTCTCTCAATTCTCAAGATATGGAAGTGGTTTTGGTGGCTATGAGTTCTCATTATCATCCTCAACAACTTCTATTTACAAAGCATTTGTGTTGGTACAAGAAGTTTGTTGAAAATTGTCAAAGTTCCTCAAGGCATGTTTCTTGATCTAGGATCTAGGGTTTTGAACTTCAAAGGAGTATTTCTTGCTCATATTTTGGTATTTTGGAGTGATTCAAAAGACATCCTTCTCTTCAAAGGGTTATTAACAAATCACTTCAAAAGTTCCAAGGAGTTTTCATGTGGAAGAAACTTGATGATGAAGAAAGATTACAAGTCTTCCAGATGAATCCCCATTTTCCTATGTGTGACTTCAAATGATCATAACTTGGTTAATTTTTATCACCTTGAGCCCACTATTTTTCCATAATGATCTTGAGGATGTGAACTTTATGATTTCTTTTATGTGAAAAGTGAGAAAATGGATGGAAGTTTCCTTAAGGATACAAAAGATTATAGGTCATTTCATGATTTTTTTGCAAACTTTAACAATTCATAACTCTCTCAATTTTTGGATATTTTGAATGGTTCAAGTCCAAAATGTCATTCAAGATGTCTATTTGATGCCATCTTTTTTGGTTAAGAGCAAAATCCAAGTGGAAGGCCATGTTTGGATGCAAGACATTATAGGTCACTTTTGAAGAAAAACTTAAAATATTTCTAAGTATGGAAAGTCAACATTTTTTTCAACTTTGACTCTGTGATCGGTGGATCTGGAACTGACTGTTTAACGCTGGTTCGCGAAATGTCGCGGAAGCAAGAGTCGCCACCGTCTTTTATTTTCTCCAACATGGAAAGGACAAAAGCACAGAAAAATTCCTTATGAGATAGTTTCTCGGTTCGGGAGGTAGATTTATAGAAAGGGAAGGTGTTAGCACCCTTTCTATCCATGGTTATCCATGGGCTCTTAGATACTTGCTCATTTGTGTTTTCAAAATGTTTGTTTGCTTTTCAAGTGTGAGTGGGTTTGAAAAAGTTTCGTTTAAAGTTTCAGATCGACTCTTGTATCAGTCCTCAAGAGTGTTTGAAAAGTTGTTTTTGAAAGCTTTTTGCAAAGTGTCGGTGTGAAAAGAAGTTTTTGATTTGTTTTGAATTAGAGCAAGTATCTACGAGTCATCTACCTACCCTAAGGAATTAGGCTGTGTAGAAGTCCTTAAGGTAGTGCCATCCCACCATTGAGAGATAGGTAGCACCACCGTTGGAGGTGTTCGGGTCAATTCGTTAAGGGACAATGTGGTCACCGAGTAACAGTAAGATACCTTAGAAGCTACCCTTATGCCATTGATCTTTTTATTCCGAGGAAACTATTCCGAGGCAACCGTTCCGAGGCAACTTGTTCGAGGCAACTAGATCAATGGACATAAGGACTCACTAAGACGTCTTATACTCGACGACCACATTTTGAAGGTAAGGCAACAGTGAAGCGTACCCTAAGAGTGGTGTGTGAATTGTGTCATTTTCAGTTTATGTTTTATCTTGATCATGCATTGGGTATTCTACGCTTTGATTTTATTTTTGGCCATTCATTCTTTCATGTGATTAGCAGTTTAAAGGTGCGGACATTAAAGTGCGGAAAATAAAGTCATACGCTATTACAAGGCGTGGGTCTATACATCGCCAAATTAACAAAGACCCGATTTTGAATAAAATGCAGAAAATAAATAAGTTCCTAATTATCTATTACAAGGCTTTGGGGCAATTACATTATATTTAAAAAAGAAATAAAAATAAACGCGCGAAAAGAATTTAGAATCGAGTATGCGAGGGCGTTGGACCCTTTAAAGAAATTAAATGAAATTAATAAATTAATTAATGATTAAAGAAAGAAAAAGGTTATTTTTTATGGTTTTTGGTATTTATGAAAATAAAGAAAATTGATTAAAATTAGAAATTAAATAAAACCCTAATTCTAAATTGTTTTTAATTATTAAAGAAAATATTTAAGTTTTGACCTAATTTACTAATTATTTAGTTACATGAGTGTTTACAAAAATAATTAATAATTAATAATGATAAGAAATAAAAAAAGGTTATTTATTAAGAAAAAGAATAAGAAATGCTAAAAACCTATTTTTTTATATTTTTTAGTTGTTAAGAAAACATTAAAATTTAAAACCCTAAATTAAACTAAATTGATTAATGAAATTTATTTACAAAAATATAATAATGAATTAAATATTAATAAACATATTTTTATTTTTGACTTTTTCTGGATATTATATTTATGAAAATTATTTTGGGAATTAAATAGAACAATAAAAAAGAACAATTAAAATAAAAAGGAGAGTTAAAATAAAAATCTAAATATGCAAACCATGGGGGGTTTCTGCCCAATTTGGAGGTGTTACTGAAGTAGTTTGGCCCAAGAAATCTGGCCTTTTTTGACTTTCCAATGCTTGTGCGCGTGTGATTGACTGAGTGTGTACCCTGGAATTCATATCATGGCCTTCAGATTGATCATTAGAGACACATGGCAAGCTTGGGTATTAGGATGCATGGTGCTCCTTTGAGTGAATGCTACGCTGGAATACGTTAGAGAAAAAATTATGAAATATATAAGGGGACCTGGGAATCGAACCCAGGTCCCAATACCTGTAGGACAACGCACAAGCCAACTGAGCCATTGAGTCTGTTTGTTCATTTAGTGGACCCTGATTATTATGAGAGAGAAAACAATATTATGCTGGAAAAATAACAAAAACGCGCCAAGGTTTAAACTATCCAACCACAAGCCAACAACTCAGCATCTTCTTCTTCACGTCTTCGTTTTTGCCTGAAAATAAGAATAGATAGCGGGGGTTTTAAACCCCCACTAACCCTAAACCTGAAAAATAGCGATTAGCGTATAGTCAAAAAGAAAAAGGGCGCGATGGGTGGATTCCGTTCGTTGGGAGATCCTGATTCCAATAGTATAGGTTTGAATGGCCAATTGTTCCATATGAAAGAAACCCCAAAATTGGAGCTCTGAAACCCTAAGCAGCTTTCATGGTGGATTCGTGTACAGGGCTTAATAATTCAATTGGATGGTACCAATAGCTTCAGAGAGATCATATTAGTATAACTCAATCATTAAAATGCATGGAAAATGTCTAGAAATTAAAACACGATTAAGAATAATTTTGAAAGAAAAGTGAATCTGTTCTACCAATTCCTTGTGCGTGGAGGCCTGATTTCAATTGGAATAGCTTCCTGGTAATGCCAGGAGTGGATTGGAATGCTTTTTGGACCATGAAACACCTTGCAATTAGGTTTTCAATTTTCAAATTTTTTGTCAAAAAGTTGCAATGTGGTCTTGTCCTTGCAGCATAGCTTCTGTGTTCTTTTCATTAGGGTTGCAATGTGCATATATGTCTGAATGAATTAGGTTAGAAAAACTGGCCCAAAATCCATGTTTTAATGCTTTTCAATATTTGATTTTCCATGATCTTTTTCAATCCTTTTTGCCATCAAACCATTGCCAATCATGGGACATTCTTTCCCTTTTGGATGATACACGAATATTGAGTACATAAAGAGTGCATATGCTGCATAAAAAGATTTGAAAGGTGGCATTTGATATTTTTGTCATATTTAATTTTAATTAAGTGAACTAACAATAATAATAATTCAAATAATTAATAAAAAATGATAAAATAACTCCCTTGGACTTCAATGGGTCGTGCATAGCCTTTGGGTGATGATTCATGGAAGAAATTGAGGCCCATTAGCAATTTTGAGGCTTTTGAAGCAAAGTTGACTTTTCAAAATTCCCAAAAATTTCCCAACTTCCACAAGGCATATCTTGCTCAATTTTAAAGCTTTGATCATGTTCTTGGACATTTTGGAAAGGTCTTGAAGTCCTCTAACCAATTCCTTTGGTCCCATGTCATTTTTATTTACCAATCTAAAGTTATGGTCTTTGACTTAAAGTGCCTTTTTATTGACTTTTGAAAATGACCTATAATGTTGAGATTGATAACTTTTTGTGAGAGAATTTCTTGGACTTGAAGTGTGAAGATGAGTTGTAGGAAATATCATTCTCTTCAAAATGAGCTTTGGATGGAATTTTTCTGATAAACCATGTGGAAGTTATGCCCTGGTCAATTTGCAGTTGACTTTTTCAACTGTCCAAAAATAGAAACTTTTGCATCTTGAGACTTTTTGAGCCATGCTTTGAGAATCATGATCAAGAATTGATAAAATGATGTTTGTGGCTTCAAAATAAGATGTTGACCAAAAATTTTGACTTTTGACTGTCAAATGACCATTTTGCCCCTGCAGTTGACTATTGAGCAATTAGGGTTTTTGACTGTGCAATTTGGTGTTGTGAGTCTTGAAACTTGGCATATGGATGCTTGACAATGTATGTAGGCATGTGGGACTTGTTTGGACCCTTGGAAGCTTCAATTTCTTTGCCAGAACCAAAACCCTAATTTTTGACTGTTTAGGAGGCAATTGGACTGTGCAACCCTTGAGAGATTTTGAGGCTTGATCTTGGAAAATCTTGAAGAATATGGGAGGGCAAATTTTGGGGTACAACAGTTGCCCCTGTTCAATCTTCTTAGACCTGAGGATGTAGATTGGCTGGCGTGCCTTTCGTAATCCGAAGGTGGAAGATGATTGAACACTAGAGTGCCCAGAAATTTGCGCTCACATGTTAGCAGTGTGATGTGGGGAATGGGCTTACAAATGCCATTTGGAGATTGATGGATAGGAAGATGGGCTTACAGATGCCATGTTGAGAGGTGATGGATAGGTGAATGGGCTTATAGATGCCATCTGGGTGTCGATCGCGTAAGAGATTCCTTAGCGAGAACTTGCGTACCTGAAAAAAGAAAGATAATTACCTGGCCTGTTACAGGAGTTGACCTTAAAATTCTGTATATAGACGCGCCCTGGCTGGATAGAGGTATCGAATCTTTGAACTCTTCAGACGTGCCCTGGCGAGATACAAGAATCGAGTCTGGAGCTTCAAAAGGTTATGAATGAATTAGGGATGGTTACTACCTCAACGGGACGGTGAGAGAACCTTGGACGATTACTACCTCAACAGTAACGATGAGAGAACCTTGGGAGATTACTACCTCAACAGTAACGATGAGAGAACCTTGGGCGATTACTACCTCAACAGTAACGATGAGAGAACCTTGGGCGATTACTACATCAACAGTAACGATGAGAGAACCTTGGGCGATTACTACCTCAACAGGAACGATGAGAGAATCTTTCAGACGCACCCTGGAAAGATACAGGAATCGGGTCTGGTAATGTTAGTCTTCAACGGATACACCCTAGCAAGATATAGGCATCGGATCCTCGAACTCTTCAGACGCACCCTGGCAAGATACAAGAATCGGATCTGGTAATGTTAGTCTTCAACGGGTACACCCTGGCAAGATACAGGCATTGGATCCTCGAACTCTTCAGACGCACCCTGGCAAGATACAGGAATCGGGTACGGTAATGTTAGTCTTCAACGGATACACCCTGGCAACATACAGGCATCGGATCCTCGAACTCTTCAGACGCACCCTGGCAAGATACAGGAATCGGGTCTGGTAATGTTAGTCTTCAACGGATACACCTTGGCAAGATACAGGCATCGGATCCTCGAACTCTTCAGATGCACCCTGGCAAGATACAGGAATCGAGTCTGGTAATGTTAGTCTTCAACGGATACACCCTGGCAAGATACAAGCATCGGATCCTCGAACTCTTCAGACGCACCCTGGCAAGATACAGGAATCGGGTCTGGTAATGTTATTCTTCAACGGATACACCCTGGCAAGATACAGGCATCGGATCCTCGAACTCTTCAGACACAACCTGGCAAGATACAGGAATCGGGTCTGGAATCGATCGTCAACAGATACACCCTAGCGAGATACAGGAATCAGATCTTTAGTTGCGACCGTTGATAGTAATTATCTTTGTATTAACCTTTGTCCTGAAAAGACAAAATGTTAGTTGTATGCGATGTCATGATGTATGACATGCGAGATGTGATAAGTGAGATTGTATGTTCATGATGCGTATATGCATGTTATAATGTATGAAAATGCGATGTTTATGAATGTATGTTTTTGTCTACGAAAGTAAATCCTTGACGGGTGCCGGGAAGTCATATCCTGGGCTGATGTTGGAGAATAGTGCTTTGTTGTTTTCGCTGGGGATGATGGTTGCAAGAATACCGGTAGGAGAAGACGACTTCGTTGGGGAATAAACTTGGCGAATAGAATACTCTGCGGGGGAAAATTATTCTAGCGATCTTGCTGGGGAACAATACTCTGTGTGAAGAGACGTACTTTGCTGGGATGTTGATGATAACTTCGCTGGGGATAGCATTGTTATGTTGGAAGTTTTAATAGGCTCCACTGGGGATGAAGATTTCGCCGAGGACGATCTTTCCGTGGCTTTTGGCTGAGGATAACCCAGTTATATCCTGGTGGGGAAATAACCTTTGAATAAAGCCGGGAGACGTGTTCGTGCTCTGCAGGGGGGAAGCTTCCAGAATCTACTGGGGATAAGCTTCCTGCTGGGGAGATGGATTCAAACTTTCCTGGGGAAATCTGGATTGGACTCTCCTGGGGAAATTAATTTGATATGTACTGGGGAAGTGGCTCCACCGAATGTATGGTATACCGCCGGGGAACAATCTTAGATCAAGACTGTCGGGGATGCTTGTTAAGAATATTTGTATGATTATGTTGGGGAATGTTGAGATCTGCTGGAGGATACCCAACTTCCTTAAGACTGACAGGATAACTCTGCTTGGGGAGAGTGCATTGACTTGCTGGCTCACTCTCTGGGGACTTAAGATATCTTGGTTATGTTCTTCAGCTGAACCTACCTTGGTACCTTGGTGGACAGAGCAACTAGATCGCTTAGACGACTCATTATTGCCCCTGTTTCTAATGTTACCTGTAATTAATCCTCTGTTTCGTATGCAAATATTTATGAGTTAGCAATTAATGTCAAATGCATATATCACAAATTGAACCTTGGACGTTCTTCGCAAAACAAAACAATAAAAAGGAAAAACAAATGGCAATTTTAGCTGAAAAGTGAATTTATATTTGTTGTACCCCAAAATTTGCCCTCCCATATTCTTCAAGATTTGCAAAGAGCATGCTTCAAAATCTCCCAAGGGTTGCACAGTTCAATGGCCTCCTAACAGTCAAAAATTAGGGTTTTGGTTCTGACAAAGAAATTGAAGTTTCCAAGGGTCCAAACAAGTCCCACATACCTATAAACATTGTCAAGCATCCTTATACCAAGTTTCAAGACTTACAGCATAAAATTGCACAGTCAAAAACCCTAATTGCTCAACAGTCAACTGTAGGGGTAAAATGGTCATTTGACAGTCAAAAGTTTAAATTTTTGGTCAACATCTTATTTTGAAGCCACAAACATCATTTGATCAATTCTTGATCATGATTTTCAAGGCATGGCTCAAAAAGTCTCAAGATGCAAAAGTTTCCATATTTGGACAGTTGAAAAAGTCAACTGTAAATTGACCAAGGCATAACTTCCACATGGTTTATCAGAAAAATTCCATCCAAAGCTCATTTTGAAGAGAATGACATTTCCTATAACTCCTCTTCACACTTCAAGTCCAAGAAATGCTCTCACAAAAAGTTATCAATCTCAACATTATAGGTCATTTTCAAAAGTCAACAAAAAGGCACTTTAAGTCAAATACCATAACTTGAGATTGGTAAATCAAAATGACATGGGACCAAAGTAATTGGTTATAGGACTTCAAGACCTTTCCAAAATGTCCAAGAACATGATCAAAGCTTAAAAATTGAGCAAGATATGCCTTGTGGAAGTTGGGAAATTTTTGGGAATTTTGAAAAGTCAACTTTGCTTCAAATGCCTCAAAATTGCTAATGGGCCTCAATTTCTTCCAAGAATCATCACCCAAAAGCTATGCACGACCCATTGACTTTAAAGGGAGTTATTTTATCATTTTTTATTAATTATTTGAATTATTATTATTATTAGTTCATTTAATTAAAATAAAATATGACAAAAATAGAAAATCATGTTTTCCAATCCTTTTTTGCAGCATATTCTCTCAATAAAGCCTAAATATTTCGTGCACACTCAATATGGAAAGAATTGGCAATGATTGGCTTCAAAAAGACATGAAAAAGATTGAAAAAGATTATGCAAAATCACAAAATTCAAAAGCATTGATTCCATGGATTTTGGACTTGTTTTGTTACCCTAATTCATTGGCATACATAAGCAGATCACAACCCTAATCACAAAAACGAAGAAGCTGCGCTCAGAATCAAGAACACAAACTCATTTTTTTCTTAAAAAATTCAAATCTGTTTTCATAGTTTCAGGGCATTTCAAGGTGTGGAAAGTATCTCAAAAGCTTGCTGGGACTTCTCTGAACATAACCCAATACTTTTCCACTCTCCATACATCCAGAAACGGTAGAACGCCATAGCCCTGTTCATGGAAATTTTCATAATCGCATCTTGATTTTTACGCATGTTTCATGTCTTTTAGTTGTCGTTTCACACTAACATGATGTTTCTGAAGCTAACAGTACCGTTCAATTGAAGAATGGTCGTCTAAATAAGAAGTTACCATGAACACGCATTAGGGTTTCAAGGCTCTGAATTTGGGGTTTCTTTCATCTGGTAAAATCAGACCACGAGACTAGGACCATTGAATTCGTAACATTCCAACGAATCTAAAACACCCATCGCGCTCAATTTATCATTGACCAATTTCTATTCGCTATTTTTGTTGTTTCAGATTGTGGGGGTTTAAAACCCCCGCTATCTAGCTTGTATTTTTCAGGAAAAACAAAGAGGCCATGAGGAAGACGCTGAGGCGTAAGCACGCTACTGGGTAATTCAAATCCTGGCGCGCGTTTTGTTAAAGTCCCACTAACCCTTACTTTCTCTCTCTTATTATTCTTTATCCATTATGTGATCAAACGAATGCATTTGGCTGAGTGGAGAGTGTGTTGTCCTTCAAGCATTGGGACCTGGGTTCGATTCCCAGGTCCCCTCCCTTCTCAATATTATTTTGCTTAATGTGTTCCTACGCAGCATGTCCTTCAGTGGTCTACCATGCATCCAATACCTTGGCGAGCCACATGTCTCAGGAGAAGAATCTAAAGGTCAGGATGAGAGGTCCATCATACACATCAGTTGACCATGCCACAAACGCGCTGGAAAAAGTCAACAGGCCTTGAATCTGTTGGGCCTAATTGCTTTCTATAAACCTCCAAAAGGGTCAGCAAACCCCCTTGTTTGTATTTCTTTCCTTTATTCTTTTCCTTTTTATTTTTGTTTTAATTATTTTCTTTTAATTCCACAAATTAATTTTTTATAACATAAAAATACAAAAAAAAAATCAGAAACTATAAAAAATAAAAATATGTTCATTTATTTTTTTAATCAATATTTTGTAAATAAAATTCTCATAACTAATTAGTTTAATTTTAGTTTTAATTTTAATATTTTTTGAATAAACTAAAAAAGGTAGAAATTAGGGTTTTTATACTTTTATTCTTTTTTTCCTTTTTCACCATATTTAATTATTAACTATTTTTGTAAATAAATATGTCATTTAATTAATTAGGGTTAAATTAGGTTACAACTTAAACATTTTTTTTAATAAATTAAAAACGATTTAGAACTAGGGTTTTAATTAACTTTTAATTCCAATTTAATTCTCCTTAATTCCATAAATACAAAAAACTCCAAAAAAAAGGTTCTTTCTTTTATTTAATTTAATTAATTTATGATTTCAATTAAATTTCTTTAAAAGGGTCCAACGCCCTCGCATTCTCGATTTTATTTCTTTTCGCACATTTACTTTTATTTATTTTTTTTTTGAATTTCATGTACTTGCCCCCAAAGCCTTGTAATAGATTAATTAGGGTATTTACTTTCCGCATTTTTATTTATTTCAAATCGGCTCTTGGTTTAATTTGGCGATGTAGACCCGCGCCTTTGTAATAGCGTAGGACTTTTATCTTCCCGCACCTTTTAACTGTTAATAACCACATGAAAGAATGAATTCCAAAAATAAAAACAAAGCGCAGATCACCAATGCATGAACAAGACAAACATAATTGAAAATGGCACACAATTCACACACCACCCTTAGGGAACGTCTCACTGTTGCCTTGCCCCTCGAAACGTGGTCGTCGAGTAGAGGATGATTTAGTAAGTCCTCATGTCCATGAACATGGCATGGGGGTAGCTTCTAAGGTGTCTTCCTATTGCTCTGGTGACCACAATGTCCCTAAACTCGAATTGACCCGAACACCTCCAACGGTGGTGCTACCTATCTCTCAATGGTGGGATGGCACTACCTTAAGGACTTCTACACAGCTTAATTCCTTAGGGTAGGTAGATGACTCGAAGATACTTGCTCTATTTCAAAAATAAATCAAAACTCTTTTCACACCGACACTTTCAAAAAGCTTTCAAAACAATTTTTCAAACACTCTTGAGGACTGATACAAGAGTCGATATGAAATCTTTAAACGAAACTTTTTCAAACCCACTCACAATTGAAAAGCAAACACTTTTGAAAACACAAATGAGCAAGTATCTAAGAGCCCATGGATAACCATGGATAGAAAGGGTGCTAACACCTTCCCTTTCTATAAATCTACATCCCGAACCGAGAAACATATCTCATAAGGAATTTTGCTGTGCTTTTGTCCTGTCCATGTTTGGAGAAAATAAAAGACGGTGGCGACTCTTGCTTCCGTGACATTTCGCGAAACCAGCGTTAAACAGTCAGTTCCAGATCCACCGATCACAGAACTGGCGACTCTGCTGGGGACATCTTAAAGTGAGGTGTACCTTAGGATAGTTCATAATTGTGTTTTCAATTATTTTGACTTGTTTGCTTTAAAATGTGGGTTGCATCGGAGTTACATAGATCCTAACCCGGATCTGGGGATACCCTGTTTAGGTAGCATAAGCTGTGAGGGACCTGTCCGGCGTAGACCGACATGGGTGAAGCAGTGGCTACGTTGGTGTGGCACCTTGGTCTGTACCGATATCCCTTGTGTTGCAACGAGGAGAATTTGGGTCTTCTGAGGAGTCATTAAACACCAACAGACCTTAGAACCTTAAATGACACAACTTGGCCATTAGAATAGTAGCAGTATGCTACACCCATTGAGGTTAAACTCTCGTGATGGTTCTGGCCGCAAGAAAAGATTGCGATGCTGGAGTTATGACCGATTGAGGGTAGTCAATGATATTGGGATCCTCTAAGAACCCAGTTACTTTTGATAGGACATGTATGAACCAACAAACTGAAAGAGGGTAATACCTAGACCTCATGCTGGCCTAAACTTTAAGGGTTTGTCTTGTGTGACTTGTGTGCCTTATCATGTTTGCTTTTGTAAATATTTGTGGTGTGCTTTATCATAACATCATAACATCATGAGCATTGCATGCATCCTGCATAAGAACTGACCATTTCAAAGACAAGAGGGTTTCACCTTTGCTCTGTTTTGTAGGACATCATGATGCCTATGCGAAGGAATACTATCCGGTTCAACTTTGTTCACTCACCTGAGTTGCTTGAAGAGTTGGTTAGCAGGATTCCAAATACCACTTCCTTCATCCAGAGGCATGGTTCTCTTCTCAGTTTAGTCACTGCAAAGCGGGATCAACAGTTGATGAGTGTCCTGACCCAATTCTATGACCCTCTGTACCAGTGCTTCACCTTTCAAGACTTCCAGCTAGTCCCTACCCTGGAAGAGTTCTCTGATTTGCTTGGCATCCCTATCTTGGATCAGACTCCTTACACTGGTTGGGAAAAGACCCTCAGGCTTGAGGAGGTGGCTGCAGCTCTTCCCTTGACTCATTAAGAAGTAATGGATAACTGGGTGACTAGAAGCGGAGTTAAGGGTTTCTTGGCCAAGTTTCTGATTGGTAAAGCTAACAGTTTCTGGAATGACTTGGACTTTAGGGCATATGAAGACATCTTGGCTCTCTTAATCTATGGGCTAGTCTTGTTTCCTAATCCTGACAACTTCATCAACGTCACTGCCATAAGGATCTTTATGTCTCAAAACCTTGTGCCCACTCTCTTGGGTGACATCCTGCAACAACTTTATGCTCGTACTGCCCGAAGACGAGGAACCCTGTGGTGTTGTATCCCTTTGTTGGTGAGGTGGTTTATTTCGCACCTCCCTAAGTCCGTGCTGAAGAACCAAGAAGGAAGAGGTTGGGCTCATAGGTTAATGTCTCTCACTGATAAAGACATCATTTGGACTCTCAGAGGTTTGGATGAGGTAGCTGTTATTGATCGTTGCGGAGAATACCCTAATGTTCCTTTGATTGGTACTCAAGGAGGAATCTCATATAATCCATGTCTAGCTCTCCGTCAGTTTGGAAGGGCCAGAAGAGCAGGGCCTCATGAGATGTTGGTGCCTCACATCAGTTTTGAGTTTCAGGTGGATAGTGACGAGCTGTGTCGTAGGTTCATCAAGGCTTGGGATAGAATTCATAAAGCTGACCCACAAGAGTTGGGGCCAAAAACTTCTCTACCTATGGAAGCCTACTACAAATGGGTTCGCATCCGTGCTCAGAAGTTAGGTATACCGTACGAAGCTGTCAGACCCGTCATTCTTGAGTATCCTGACAAAGATGGGGCTCCTCCAACTGTACTCCCTCCTCAGATACCTACTGATTATGAGACATTAAAGAGATCTTGGTCGCAACTTCGAGAAGAGAGGGATTCTTATCGGGAAAAGTTCAACGAGCAGGAATTAAAGATTCAGAAGCTGACAAAGCAGTTGGAGAATGAGCGAGCTTTGAATGACTATATCCGTACTGAGAAGAGGAGACCCTGGGATCAATGAGGAGCTCTGGATGTTCTTTTACAGTTTTATTTCCCTTTTCAGTATTTCCCTTTTATGTAACGCCTAAGGGAAACCTGTTGAACAATTTAAATTTCAAAGTTGAATCTAATGAAGTGTGTTCCTTTTTGTTTACAAAGTTGATTCCCGATTTTCTTTGAAAACATAAATCATACGCATTCCATTCATCATGTGCATAGCAGGTATTCTTCTTTTCAGGTTGCTTACTGTTCTTCGCTGTTTATTTCAGCATCATGAAACCTGACTCATCACCAACCGAGATGTCTATCAAGGCCCTTCAGGCGCAGAACGTGCAATTTCAGGAGCTGATCATGGGTTTGGCTCAAGGCCAAGAAGAGCTGAAGGCTTTACTCCTGAAGAAGGGGAAGAAGAAGAAGAGAACTGTTCTTTTCAACTCGGGCCGGAGGTTTGGTAACACTTTGCAGAATGAAGAAGCTGGTTCTTCTGTAGGCAAAGACAGTCCCCAGGGGGGGAAAGGCTTCAAGTCCAGTAGTCTCTAACAACGAGACTGACTTTAATGAGGAACAGTATCCTCCTGCTGAAGACCGGTACAAGCAGTTGGAAGACAGACTGAACGCCATGGAGATCCAACAAGTGCCTGGGCTGGATTTCGGAGACTTGGGTTTGTCTACTGGTGTAATCATTCCTCACAAGTTTAAGGCACCATCTTTCACCAAGTATGACGGGGCGTCTTGCCCCAAGCTACACCTCAGATCTTATGTGCGGAAGATTCAACCGTACACAGTGGACAAGAACTTGTGGATCCACTTCTTCCAGGAGAGTCTTTCAGGGACTCATCTCGAATGGTTCTATCAGCTGGATGGGACCAAAGTTCGTAACTGGGAGGAGTTGGCTACTGCTTTTTATAAGCAGTATCAATATAATGCCGACCTTGCTCCTACACGTACCCAACTCCAGGGTATGTCGCTAGGATCAAGCGAAGGTTTTAAAGAGTATGCACAGAAGTGGAGGGATCTCGCTGGCAGGGTGCAGCCTCCGTTAATTGACCGTGAGCTGGTAGATATGTTCTTGGGGACCCTCTCTGGGCCATTCTTCAATCATCTTATCGGTAACTCGTCTGCAGGGTTCACTGATCTTATTCTGACTGGAGAGAGAATAGAGGCTGGAATGAAGTCCGGAAAAATTCAGAAGGGTGCATCTTCAAGTTCTGAGAAGAAACCCTTTAAGAAGGAGGCCAGTGCTGTATATGGGCCTAGGAGGCAAGAGAAACCAGAATGCCGCCAATCTGTTAACGCGGTGATGATTGCAAAGCCTGCTGCCGCTCCTCGGCAAACCAATCCACCCAGGGCTGAAAGACCCAGAAGAGAGTTTACCCGGCTGAGTATGACCCTATCACAAATCTTGCCACAGTTGCTATCCACCAACTTGGAGACTGTCAAAGAGGCCCCGAAGGTTGTAAACATTGCCTCTCCCAAGTATAATCTGAATGCCCGTTGTGCTTATCATTCCGATAGCCCGGGGCATTCTACTGATGACTGCTGGGCCTTAAGGAATAAGGTGCAAGACCTTATTGATGCGAAAGAGATACAATTTGAGGCGCCTAAGAGGCCAAATGTGGTGACTGCTCCTATGCCCCAGCATGGAGTGAATGCCGTTGATGAAGATGTGTATGTCGTTTCTGTGAATGATGTAGCTACTCCTCTGATGACTGTTAAGAGGAACCTACTGATGGCCGGTTTATTTCCGGGTTGTAGCGAAGGTTGCCTTTTCTGTGCTGTTTCCCTTTCTGGTTGTCCTTTGCTGAAGTTGGGCATCCAAAGCCTGATGGACAGCAAAGAGATTTTGTTCAAGAAGACCGCTGTTCCGTTTGTTCCTGTGGAAGATGTATCTGTTGTTACAATTTTCAATAATCCAATCAAGGCTCCCCCGAGGAAACCAGTTAAAATCATGACTGTCGCACCCATTGTTATTACTGTTCTGGGGCCTCTCCCCTATGAATCTGATAAGGCTGTCCCATGGCACTATGGGGCAGATGTATATGTACATGGTATAAAGCAAGAGTTCAACACTGGCACCAGCATCAGCAATATCACTGGTCCAGCAAAAGTTACCCGCAGTGGCAGGCTATTCTCGCCTGACATTGCACCACCAGCTATTCGAAGACCTCTCGTTATAACACCTGCAAGTGCACATGTTCCCATTTCTGATCAAGTTGCTTCCTCTGTTGCCGAGTCATCTAACGCTCGGGGCAAAGGGATTGAAGATGAGCCTGCCCGGATGGAGGCACCAAAATCTATGAATGTTGAGGCCTCCCAACAAGAGATGGAGGAAATTCTGAAGATAATCAAGAAGAGTGATTTTAATGTTGTTGAACAGCTGGGGCATACCCCCTCCAAGATCTCTATGCTCTCCTTGCTGCTGTGCTCAGAGGCCCATGCTAAGGCCTTGATTTCATTTCTAAAGACGGCCCATGTGCCACAGGAGACATCTGCAGTCCAGTTTACTGATTGCGTAGCCAATTTGACAGCCGACAATGGTTTGGGTTTCTCGGACGCTGACCTTACTGCTAAGGGAAAGAACCACAATGACGCCCTGCATGTCTCTATTGAATGCAGGGGCACTACTCTCGCTCACGTGTTGGTAGACACCGGTTCTTCCCTGAATGTGCTACCCAAAAAGGCCTTAGACGGGTTGGATTGTGAGGGCCTGGAACTGAAACCTAGCAACATCATCGTCAGAGCCTTTGACGGTTCTAAGAGGATGGTTCATGGAGAGGTAGACATTCCTATTCGTGTGGGTTCTCAAGTATTCGACTCAACTTTCTATGTGATGGATATCCGTCCATCTTATTCATGTTTACTGGGTCGACCTTGGATTCACAAAGCTGGGGCAGTGACCTCTACCCTACACCAGAAGCTCAAGTACCCTGTCAGAGGGAAGATTGTCACTGTGCAGGGAGAGGAGGAATATATGGTGAGTCACTTGAATTCCTTCCGATATATTGAGATGGACGGGGAGTTTATTGAAACCCCCTTTCAACATTTTGAAGAGGTACCTCCAACATTGGCAGCAGCAGAAACATTGGTTGAAGAGGACTTTCCATTGAAGATGGCTTCCTTGAAGGACGCCCGGGCTGTAATCAAGAAAGGTGAATGTGCTAACTAGGGCAGGCTCCCTGATTTTACACCTAAAACTGACAAGTTTGGACTGGGTTTTACTGCAGAGGCTCAGAAGGCTGTGCGCAAAGCTAGAACCAGAAGACCTCCTGTGCTCATCACCAATCCAGGAGTGAATGCCATTGGGGATGAAGAGGAAGTGGAAGATTCAGAGTTTGATAGCTGGATTTACCCGACGACTGATGGTGGATTGACCAATTGGACTGCTAAAGATCATACTCCTGTTACTTTTGTTACGCAGTAATAAACTCCTTTGTTTTTGTTATTTGTAATAAACAATGAATTAAAACTCTATGGCCCGGTGTCTTACCCGGGGCACCGTGGCTTCATTTGTGAGGGTATATTAATTGTCATTTCATATATCATGAATAAAGACCTTGGACGTTTTCTCGCATTTCAAATCTTATGCTCCTTTTCTTTCTTTCCTTTCTTTATATATATTGCAAAACAGCTGTATTTACACACACTCACTCATACAGGTTTCAATCCACTCTGGATCTCACTGGTAACGACTCTGCTACTGCCAGTTATGACTTCGAAAATCCGATCAACTCAGCCGAAGACGAAGGTGAAGATGATTGCGAAGTGCTTGGCGAGCTTGCAAGACTGTTACTCCAGGAAGAGAGGGCAATTCAACCACATGAAGAGCCAGTGGAAACGATAAATCTGGGTACTGAGACAGATATAAAGGAGGTTAAGATTGGTGCCAACCTAGAGCTCAGCATGAAGCAACGATTGACTCAGATGTTACATGATTACATGGAAATCTTTGCCTGGTCCTACGAAGACATTCCTGGTTTAGATACTGACATTGTGGTCCATCACTTGCCTACCAAAGAAGACTGCCCTCCGGTCAAGCAAAAGGTCCGTCGTATGCGTCCAGAGATGTCTGAGAAGATCAAAGTCGAGGTTATGAAACAGTTTGACGCTGGGTTTCTTGCAGTGACTTCTTACCCTCAGTGGGTTGCTAATGTGGTTCCAGTACCAAAGAAAGATGGAAAGGTCAGAATGTGTGTCGATTACAGGGATCTGAATAGGGTCAGCCCCAAGGATGTCTTCCCCCTACCTCACATTGATGACCTTGTTGACAATACTGCTCAGCATAAGGTGTTTTCTTTCATGGATGGTTTTTCAGGGTATAATCAGATCAAGATGGCTCCTGAAGACATGGAAAAGACTACCTTTGTTACTCAGTGGGGCACCTTCTGCTACAAGGTCATGCCATTCGGGTTGAAAAACGTTGGGGCAACCTACCAACGTGCCATGGTTGCTTTATTTCATGATATGATCCACCATGAGATTGAGGTGTATTTTGACGATATGATTGCAAGGTCCCAAACTGAGGAGGAACACCTTGACCATTTGCAGAAACTGTTTGACCGTTTGAAACTGTACAAGCTGAGGTTGAACCCGAACAAGTGCACCTTCGGGGTTAGATCTAGAAAGTTGCTAGGCTTCGTTGTAAGTGACAAGGGTATTCAAGTGGACCCTGCCAAGGTTAAAGCTATTCAAGAGATGCCAGTTCCTAAGACAGAGAAAGAGGTCAGAGGCTTTTTAGGACGCCTGAATTACATTGCCCGATTCATCTCGCACCTAACTGCCACCTGTGAACCAATCTTCAAGCTGCTGAAGAAAGATCAGTTAGTACGTTGGAATGATGAATGTCAGGCCGCCTTTGACAGGATCAAAGAGTATCTCCAAGAACCACCCATCCTTATGCCACCGGTTGAAGGGAGACCTCTGATACTATACCTGACAGTACTTGACAACTCAATGGGGTGTGTGATAGGGCAGCATGACGAGTCTGGCCGAAAAGAGCATGCCATTTATTACCTTAGCAAAAAGTTTACCGACTGTGAGACCCGATACTCACTGCTCGAGAAAACTTGCTGCGCTTTGGTATGGGCTGCTCGCCGGCTGAGACAGTATATGCTGACTCACACTACCTTGTTGATTTCAAAGATGGATCCGATAAAGTACATATTTGAGAAGCCTGCTCTGTCTGGGAGAATAGCAAGATGGCAAATGATCTTGACGGAATACGACATACAATACACGACTCAAAAAGCCATCAAAGGAAGTGTATTGGCAGACCACTTGGCACATCAGGCAGTAGACGACTATCAGTCAATAAACTTCGAGTTTCCGGACGAAAGCATCATGATAGTGACTGATTGCGAAGTACCTAGACCGGATGAAGGACCTGAGGAAGGATCTCGATGGTCTATGCACTTTGACGGAGCCTCCAACGCTTTGGGTAACGGCATCGGCGCTGTGATCATATCTCCTCAAGGCACTCATACTCCACTCACTGCCCGGCTATGTTTCAACTGCACCAACAACATGGCGGAGTATGAGGCATGCATCATGGGTCTTCAAGCTGCGATCGACCTAAGGATCAAGTTACTGAGTGTCTTCGGAGATTCCGCTCTCGTGATCAATCAGATCAAAGGGGAGTGGGATACGAAACATCCGAATCTTATTCCTTACAGAGAATGTGTGTTGACCTTGATCCCCCACTTCACAGAGATAACCTTTGAACATTTCCCAAGAGAGGAGAATCAGTTAGCGGACGCATTAGCTACGATGTCTTCCATGTTCAAAGTCAAATGGGACAATGAGGCTCCCCGGATCATCATCTGGAAACTGGACGAACCAGCATACTGTTGTGATCTTGAGACTGAATTGGTGACCGAGAAGCCATGGTACCATGAGGTGAAGAGATACTTGGAAGCTCAGGAATACCCTGAAGGTGCATCTGTAAATGATAAGAAGTTTCTGAGAAGGTTCGCGGCAAAGTTCTTCCTTAGAAACGACATTCTGTATAAGCAAAACCATGATTCGACCTTACTGCGTTGTGTGGATAAGACTGAAGCGGAAAGGATCATGGAAGAGCTACATGAAGGGACCTTCGGAACACATTCCAGTGGACACACTATGGCAAAGAAGATCCTTCGGGCAGGGTATTCCTGGTCCACAATGGAAGCCGACTGCTACCAACATTCTCGGACATGTCATAAATGTCAGATTTATGCAGACAAGGTGCATGTTCCTCCAGTTCCTCTGAATGTCTTGACAGCACCTTGGCCATTTGCAATGTGGGGCATAGATATGATCGGTGAGATTAAACCTACGGCATCCAACGGGCATCGCTTTATTCTGGTGGCGATTGATTACTTCACGAAGTGGGTTGAGGCAGCTTCCTATGCCACAGTAACCAAGAACGTTGTGGCACGGTTCATTCGGCACAATCTGATCTGTCGATACGGCGTCCCAGAAAGGATCATTACAGACAACGGTACCAATCTCAATAACAAGATGATCACTGAGCTCTGCGTGCAATTCAAGATACAGCACCACAATTCTTCTCCTTACCGGCCGAAGATGAATGGGGTTGTAGAAGCAGCGAATAAGAACATTAAGAAAATCATGCAGAATATGACAGTGACTTATAAAGATTGCCACGAGATGTTACCGTTCGCTCTACATGGGTATCGTACCTCAGCCAGGACGTCAACCGGGGCAACTCCTTTCTCCTTGGTCTACGGTATGGAGGCAGTCTTACCGATCGAAGTGCAGATCCCATCTCTCCGGATAATGAAGGATGCAGATCTGAGCGAAGATGATTGGATCCAGACACGACTTGATCAATTAAACCTGATTGACGAAAAGAGACTTGCTGCTATTTTTCGTGGTCAAACGTACCAAAAACGGATGATCAGGGCATTTAACAAAAAGGTCAGACCACAAGAATATCAAGTTGGGGATCTTGTAATCAAGCGTATCATCCTTCCTCAGAGTGATCCAAGTGGCAAATGGACCCCTACGTATGAAGGGCCATTTGTGGTTAAACATGTGTTCTCAGGAGGAGCCATGATTCTAACTACCATGGATGGTGACGACCTTCCTCACCCCGCCAATGCAAACATAGTAAAAAGATACTACGCATGAAAAAAGACCCGCTAGGTTGACATACCTAGGCAAAAATTAGGGCTTCCCGGCGAACCAAAAGGGTTCGGGCAAAATGAAGGGATGAAATGAAAAAAATTTGTACACCCGGCAAGTCGAAAACCTGAAAAGGCGGCTTGGGCAAAAATGGGTATCCCGGTGGATTGAAAACCCGAAAGGACGGTCCAGGCAAAAGTTAGGGATAAAGCGTAATATTATGTCTCATTGGATCACTTTGCATCCAAAATCCGGTATCTACATCAAGTTCAGACGGCATTGATCAATCAGCTTCATCTTCGGTTAGGTCATCAAGTGATGAGACGCTCGAAGATATAAAGGCGATAGCAGAGCTGGAACCCAGTGGGATTATTCTTTTCACACAGCTGTTTTATTTTCCCTTTGTACAAATTATATAAACTCTTTTGTTCGGCGGCGTTCTCTTACTAGGACGTCAGCCTCTTGTACATAAACGCCTATTTTACAGGCAAATTCAAAAAAAAATCAATATAAATACACTTTTCAGTTAAAATTGCCAATTGTTTTCCTTTTCTGTTTTGTTTTGCGAAGAACGTCCAAGGTTCAATTTGTGATATATGCATTTGACGATAATTGCTAACTCATAAATATTTGCATACGAAACAAAGGATTAATTACAGGTAACATTAGAAACAGGGGAAATAATGAGTGGTCTAAGCAATCTAATTGTTCCGTCCACCAAGGTATCAAGGTAAGATCAGCCGAAGAACATAACCAGTATATCTCAATTCCCCAGAGAGTGAGCCAGCAAGTCAGAGCACTCTCCCCAAGAAAAGCTATACAATCAGCCTTAAGGAAGTTGGGTATTCCCCGCAGATCTCAACATTCCCCAGCATAATATACGAACAGTCCTAACAAGCATCCCCGGCAGTCTTGATCTAAGATTGTTCCCCGGCGGTATACCAGGCATCCAGCAGAGCCACTTCCCAATACATCTCAGAAATTTCCCCAGGAGAGTCCAATCAAGATTTCCCCAGGAAAGTTTGAATCCATCCTCCCAGCAGGAAGCTTATCCCCAGTAGATTCCGGAAGCTTGTCCCCTGCAGAGCACGAACGCGTCCCCCGGCTTTATTCAAAAGGGTTTTTCCCTACCAGGATATAACTGGGTTATCCTCAGCCGAAAGCCACGGAAAGATCGTCCTCGACGAAGCCTTCTTATCCCCAGCGGAGTCTATTAACACTTCCAACATATTAATGGTATCCCCAGCGAAGTTACCATCAACATTCCAACAAAGTACCTCTCTCCCCACAGAGTATTGCTCCCCAGCAAGATCGCTAGAGTAATTTTCTCCCCGCAGAGTGTTCTATTCGCCAAGTTTATTCCCCAACAGAGTTATCTTCTCCTACCGGTATTCTTGCAACCATCACTCCCCAGTGGAAACAGAAGCTCTACATCAGCCCAGGATTTAACTTCCCGGCACCCGTCAAGGATTTACTTTCCTAGACAAAAACATACGTTCATAAACATCACATTTCCATACATTATAGCATGCATATACGCATCATATCTTACAAATCTCATTTATGTTGAGAACGTCATTGCTTGATCCATATCATGCATTGCATATGACTGACCTTTACCTTTCAGGAAAGATCCAGTTAAGTTCTCAGCTATATTTCAAGACTTTAGTCTTTTTCAGTTAAATCGATTCTAAGATTTTTCTGATTCTTATCCAGTCAAAGGCCTTCTCAGGTTCAGTCAGATCGACCCTAAGATCTCCCTGATTCTTATCCAGTTGAAGATATTCCAAGACCTTGCCCGGTTCAGTTAAATCAACCCTAAGATTTTCCTGATTCTTATCCAGTCAAAGGCCTTCTCTGGTTCAGTCAGATCGACCCTAAGATCTCCCTGATTCTTATCCAGTTGAAGATATTCCAAGACCTTGTCTGGTTCAGTTAAATCGATTCTAAGATTTTTCTGATTCTTATCCAGTCAAAGGCCTTCTCTGGTTCAGTCAGATCGACCCTAAGATCTCCCTGATTCTTATCTAGTTGAAAATATTCCAAGACCTTGTCCGGTTCAGTTAAATCGACCCTAAGATTTTCCTGATTCTTATCCAGTCAAAGGCCTTCTCCGGTTTAGTCAGATCGACCCTAAGATCTCCCTGATTCTTATCCCAGTAGAAGACATCCAAGATTCTCTCAGCGTTCCTGTTGAGGTAGTAATCGCCCAAGGTTCTCTCAGCGTTCCTGTTGAGGTAGTAATCGCCCAAGATTCTCTCAGCGTTCCTGTTGAGGTAGTAATCGCCCCAAGATTCTCTCAGCGTTCCTGTTGAGGTAGTAATCGTCCAAGGTTCTCTCACCGTCCCGTTGAGGTAGTAACCATCCTTGATTCATTCATCACCTTTTGAAGCTCCAGACTCGATTTCTGTATCTCGCCAGGGCACGTCTGAAGAGTTCAAAAATCTGATTCCTGTAACCAACCAGGATGCGTTTATACAAAGAATCTGAAGACCAGCTCCTGTAACAGGCCAGGTAATCATTTTCTTTTTTCAGGTATGCAAGTTCTCGCTAAGGAATCTCTTACGCGATCAACACCCAGATGGAATCTATAAGCCCATCCACCTATCCATCATCTCTCAACGTGGCATCTGTAAGCCCGTCTTCCTATCCATCAATCTCCAAATGGCATCTGTAAGCCCATTCCCATCATCACACTACTATGTGAGCACAAATTTCTAGGCAATCTAGTGTTCAATCATCTTCCACCTTCGGATTACGAAAGGCACGTCAGCCAATCTACATCCTCAGGTCTAAGAAGATTGAACAGGGGCAACTGTTGTACCCCAAAATTTTCCCTCCCATATTCTTCAAGATTTGCAAAGAGCATGCTTCAAAATCTCCCAAGGGTTGCACAGTTCAATGGCCTCCTAACAGTCAAAAATTAGGGTTTTGGTTCTGACAAAGAAATTGAAGTTTCCAAGGGTCCAAACAAGTCCCACATGCCTATAAACATTGTCAAGCATCCTTATACCAAGTTTCAAGACTTACAGCACAAAATTGCACAGTCAAAAACCCTAATTGCTCAACAGTCAACTGTAGGGGTAAAATGGTCATTTGACAGTCAAAAGTTTAAATTTTTGGTCAACATCTTATTTTGAAGCCACAAACATCATTTGATCAATTCTTGATCATGATTTTCAAGGCATGGCTCAAAAAGTCTCAAGATGCAAAAGTTTCCATATTTGGACAGTTGAAAAAGTCAACTGTAAATTAACCAAGGCATAACTTCCACATGGTTTATCAGAAAAATTCCATCCAAAGCTCATTTTGAAGAGAATGACATTTCCTATAACTCCTCTTCACACTTCAAGTCCAAGAAATGCTCTCACAAAAAGTTATCAATCTCAACATTATAGGTCATTTTCAAAAGTCAACAAAAAGGCACTTTAAGTCAAAGACCATAACTTGAGATTGGTAAATCAAAACGACATGGGACCAAAGGCATTGGTTAGAGGACTTCAAGACCTTTCCAAAATGTCCAAGAACATGATCAAAGCTTAAAAATTGAGCAAGATATGCCTTGTGGAAGTTGGGAAATATTTGGGAATTTTGAAAAGTCAACTTTGCTTCAAATGCCTCAAAATTGCTAATGGGCCTCAATTTCTTCCAAGAATCATCACCCAAAAGCTATGCACGACCCATTGACTTTAAAGGGAGTTATTTTATCATTTTTTATTAATTATTTGAATTATTATTATTATTAGTTCATTTAATTAAAATAAAATATGACAAAAATAGAAAATCATGTTTTCCAATCCTTTTTTGCAGCATATTCTCTCAATAAAGCCTAAATATTTCGTGCACACTCAATATGGAAAGAATTGGCAATGATTGGCTTCAAAAAGACATGAAAAAGATTTAAAAAGATTATGCAAAATCACAAAATTCAAAAGCATTGATTCCATGGATTTTGGACTTGTTTTGTTACCCTAATTCATTGGCATACATAAGCAGATCACAACCCTAATCACAAAAACGAAGAAGCTGCGCTCAGAATCAAGAACACAAACTCATTTTTTTCTTAAAAAATTCAAATCTGTTTTCATAGTTTCAGGGCATTTCAAGGCGTGGAAAGTATCTCAAAAGCTTGCTGGGACTTCTCTGAACATAACCCAATACTTTTCCACTCTCCATACATCCAGAAATGGTAGAACGCCATAGCCCTGTTCATGGAAATTTTCATAATCGCATCTTGATTTATACGCATGTTTCATGTCTTTTAATTGTCGTTTCACACTAACATGATGTTTCTGAAGCTAACAGTACCGTTCAATTGAAGAATGGTCGTCTAAATAAGAAGTTACCATGAACACGCATTAGGGTTTCAAGGCTCTGAATTTGGGGTTTCTTTCATTTGGTAAAATCAGACCACGAGACTAGGACCATTGAATTCGTAACATTTCAACGAATCTAAAACACCCATCGCGCTCAATTTATCATTGACCAATTTCTATTCGCTATTTTTGTTGTTTCAGATTGTGGGGGGTTAAAACCCCCGCTATCTAGCTTGTAGTTTTCAGGAAAAACAAAGAGGCCATGAGGAAGACGCTGAGGTGTAAGCACGCTACTGGGTAATTCAAATCCTGGCGCGCGTTTTGTTAAAGTCCCACTAACCCTTACTTTCTCTCTCTTATTATTCTTTATCCATTATGTGATCAAACGAATGCATTTGGCTGAGTGGAGAGTGTGTTGTCCTTCAAGCATTGGGACCTGGGTTCGATTCCCAGGTCCCCTCCCTTCTCAATATTATTTTGCTTAATGTGTTCCTACGCAGCATGTCCTTCAGTGGTCTACCATGCATCCAATACCTTGGCGCGCCACATGTCTCAGGAGAAGAATCTAAAGGTCAGGATGAGAGGTCCATCATACACATCAGTTGACCATGCCACACACGCGCTGGAAAAAGTCAACAGGCCTTGAATCTGTTGGGCCTAATTGCTTTCTATAAACCTCCAAAAGGGTCAACAAACCCCCTTTGTTTGTATTTCTTTCCTTTATTCTTTTCCTTTTTATTTTTGTTTTAATTATTTTCTTTTAATTCCACAAATTAATTTTTTATAACATAAAAATACAAACAAAAAATCAGAAACTATAAAAAATAAAAATATGTTCATTTATTTTTTTAATCAATATTTTGTAAATAAAATTCTAATAACTAATTAGTTTAATTTTAATATTTTTTGAATAAACTAAAAAAGGTAGAAATTAGGGTTTTTATACTTTTATTCTTTTTTTCCTTTTTCACCATATTTAATTATTAACTATTTTTGTAAATAAATATGCCATTTAATTAATTAGGGTTAAATTAGGTTACAACTTAAACATTTTTTTTAATAAATTAAAAACGATTTAGAACTAGGGTTTTAATTAACTTTTAATTCCAATTTAATTCTCCTTAATTCCATAAATACAAAAAACTCCAAAAAAAAAAAGGTTCTTTCTTTTATTTTATTTAATTAATTTATGATTTCAATTTAATTTCTTTAAAAGGGTCCAACGCCCTCGCGTTCTCGATTTTATATCTTTTCGCACATTTACTTTTATTTCTTTTTTTTGAATATCATGTACTTGCCCCCAAAGCCTTGTAATAGATTAATTAGGGTATTTACTTTCCGCATTTTTATTTATTTCAAATCGGGTCTTGGTTTAATTTGGCGATGTAGACCCGCGCCTTTGTAATAGCGTAGGACTTTTATCTTCCCGCACCTTTTAACTGTTAATAACCACATGAAAGAATGAATGCAAAAAATAAAAACAAAGCGTAGATCACCAATGCATGAACAAGACAAACATAATTGAAAATGACACACAATTCACACACCACCCCTAGGGAACGTCTCACTGTTGCCTTGCCCCTCGAAACGTGGTCGTCGAGTAGAGGATGTTTTAGTAAGTCCTCATGTCCATGAACATAGCATGGGGGTAGCTTCTAAGGTGTCTTCCTATTGCTCTGGTGACCACAATGTCCCTAAACTCGAATTGACCCGAACACCTCCAACGGTGGTGCTACCTATCTCTCAATGGTGGGATGGCACTACCTTAAGGACTTCTACACGGCTTAATTACTTAGGGTAGGTAGATGACTCGAAGATACTTGCTCTATTTCAAAAACAAATCAAAACTCTTTTCACACCGACACTTTCAAAAAGCTTTCAAAACAATTTTTCAAACACTCTTGAGGACTGATACAAGAGTCGATCTGAAATCTTTAAACGAAACTTTTTCAAACCCACTCACAATTGAAAAGCAAACACTTTTGAAAACACAAATGAGCAAGTATCTAAGAGCCCATGGATAACCATGGATAGAAAGGGTGCTAACACCTTCCCTTTCTATAAATCTACCTCCCGAACAGAGAAACATATCTCATAAGGAATTTTGTTGTGCTTTTGTCCTGTCCATGTTTGGAGAAAATAAAAGACGGTGGCGACTCTTGCTTCCGCGACATTTCGCGAAACCAGCGTTAAACAGTCAGTTCCAGATCCACCGATCACAATATTGATTTTTGAATTTTCCTGTAAATAGGCGTTTATGGACAAGAGGCTGACGTCCTAGTAGGAGAACACCGTCGAACAAAAGAGTTTATACAAATTTGTACAAAGGGAAAACAAAACAGCTATGTGAAAAGAATGATCCCACTGGGTTCCAACTCTGCTATCGCCTTTATATCTTCGAGCGTCTCATCACTTGATGACCTAGCTGAGGATGAAGCTGATTGATTGATGCCGTTTGAACTTGATGTTGATACCAGATTCTGGATGCAAAGTGATCCAATGAGACATAGTATTACGCTTTAATCCCTAACTTTTGCCTGGACCGCCCTTTCGGGTTTTCAGTCCACCGGGATACCCATTTTTTCCCAAGCCTCCTTTTCAGGTTTTCGACTTGCCGGGTGTACAGATTTTTTATTTCATCCCTCATTTTGCCCGAACCCTTTTGGTTCGCCGGGAAGCCCTAATTTTTGCCTAGGTATGTCAACCTAGCGGGTCTTTTATCATGCGTAGTATCTTTTTACTATGTCTGCATTGGCGGGGTGAGGAAGGTCGTCACCATCCATGGTGGTCAGAATCATGGCTCCTCTTGAGAACACATGTTTAACCACAAATGGCCCTTCGTACGTAGGGGTCCATTTGCCCCTTGGATCACTCTGAGGAAGGATGATGCGCTTGATTACCAGATCCCCAACTTGATACTCTTGTGGTCTGACCTTCTTGTTAAATGCCCTGATCATTCGTTTTTGGTACGTCAGACCATGACAAATAGCAGTGAGTCTCTTTTCGTCGATTATATTTAACTGATCAAGTCGAGTCTGGATCCAGTCATCTTCGCTCAGATCTGCATCCTTCATTATCCGGAGAGAGGGTATTTGCACTTCAATCGGTAAGACTGCCTCCATGCCGTAGACCAAGGAGAAAGGAGTTGCCCCGGTTGACGTCCTTGCTGAGGTACGGTACCCATGTAGAGCAAACGGTAACATCTCGTGCCAGTCTTTATAGGTCACGGTCATCTTCTGCACAATTTTCTTGACATTTTTATTCGCTGCTTCTACAGCCCCATTCATCTTCGGCCGGTAAGGAGAAGAGTAATGGTGCTGTATCTTGAATTGCTCGCAGAGCTCAGTGATCATCTTGTTGTTAAGATTGGTACCATTGTCCGTAATGATCCTTTCCGGGACGCCGTATCGACAAATCAGATTATGCCGAATGAACCGTGCCACGACGTTCTTGGTTACTGTGGCATAAGAGGCTGCTTCAACCCATTTTGTAAAGTAGTCAATCGCCACCAGGATGAAGCGATGCCCGTTGGATGCCGTAGGTTTAATCTCGCCGATCATATCTATGCCCCACATTGCAAAAGGCCAAGGTGTAGTCAGGACATTCTGGGGAACCGGAGGAACGTGCACCTTATCTGCATAAATCTGGCATTTATGACATGTCCGAGAATGTTGGTAACAGTCGGCTTCCATGGTGGACCAGAAATATCTTGCCCGAAGGATTTTCTTTGCCATAGTGTGTCCACTGGAATGTGTTCCGAAGGTACCTTCATGTAGTTCTGCCATGATCCTTTCTGCTTCAATCTTATCCACACAGCGCAGTAAGGTCGAATCATGGTTTCGCTTGTACAGGATGTCGTTGCTAAGGAAGAACTTCGCTGCGAACCTTCTCAGAAACTTTTTATCATTGATAGACGCACCTTCAGGGTATTCCTGAGCTTCCAAGTATCTCTTCACCTCATGGTACCAAGGTTTCTCAGTCACTTCCTCAGCCTCAAGATCACAACAGTATGCCGGTTCGTCCAGTTTCCAGATGATGACCCGGGGAGCCTCATTGTCCCATTTGACTTTGAACATGGAAGACATCGTAGCTAAAGCGTCCGCCAGCTGATTCTCCTCTCTTGGGAAATGTTCAAAAGTTATCTCTGTGAAATGGGGGATCAATGTCAACACACATTCTCTGTAAGGAATAAGATTCAGATGTTTCGTATCCCACTCGCCTTTGATCTGATTGATCACGAGAGCGGAATCTCCGAAGACGCTCAGAAACTTCATCCTTAAGTCAATCGCAGCTTGGAGACCCATGATGCATGCCTCATACTCCGCCATGTTGTTGGTGCAGTTGAAACATAGCCGGGCAGTAAGTGGAGTATGAGTGCCTTGAGGGGATATGATCACATCGCCGATACCGTTACCCAAAGCATTGGAAGCTCCGTCAAAGTGCATAGACCATCGGGATCCTTCCTCAGGTCCTTCATCCGGTCCAGGTACTTCACAATCAGTCACAATCATGATGCTCTCGTCCGGAAATTCAAAGTTCATTGACTGATAGTCGTTTACTGCCTGGTGTGCCAAGTGGTCTGCCAATACACTCCCCTTGATAGCTTTCTGGGTCGTGTACTGGATGTCATATTCCGTCAAGATCATTTTCCATCTTGCTATTCTCCCAGACAGAGCAGGCTTTTCAAATATATACTTTATAGGATCCATCTTTGAAATCAACAAGGTAGTGTGAGTCAGCATATACTGTCTCAGCCGGCGAGCAGCCCATACCAAAGCGCAACAAGTTTTCTCGAGCGGTGAGTATCGGGTCTCACAGTCGGTAAACTTTTTGCTAAGGTAATAAATGGCATGCTCTTTTCGGCCAGACTCGTCATGCTGCCCCAGCACACACCCCATTGAGTTGTCAAGTACTGTCAGGTATAGTATCAGAGGTCTCCCTTCAACCGGTGGCATAAGGATGGGTGGTTCTTGGAGATACTCTTTGATTCTGTCAAAAGCGGCCTGACATTCATCGTTCCAACATACTACCTGATCTTTCTTCAGCAGCTTGAAGATTGGTTCACAGGTAGCAGTTAGGTGCGAGATGAATTGAGCAATGTAATTCAGACGTCCTAGAAAGCCTCTGACCTCTTTCTCTGTCTTGGGAACTGGCATCTCTTGAATGGCTTTAACCTTGGCAGGGTCCACTTGAATACCCTTCTCACTTACGACGAAGCCTAGCAACTTTTTAGATCTAACCCCGAAGGTGCACTTGTTCGGGTTCAACCTCAGCTTGTACAGTTTCAGGCGGTCAAACAGCTTCTGCAGATGATCAAGGTGTTCCTCCTCAGTTTGGGACCTTGCAATCATGTCGTCGACATATACCTCAATCTCATGATGGATCATGTCATGAAATAAAGCAACCATGGCACGTTGGTAGGTTGCCCCAGCATTTTTTAACCCGAATGGCATGACCTTGTAGCAGAAGGTGCCCCACTGAGTAACAAAGGTAGTCTTTTCCATGTCTTTAGGAGCCATCTTGATCTGATTATAACCTGAAAAACCATCCATGAAAGAGAACACCTTATGCTGAGCAATATTGTCAACCAGGACATCAATGTGAGGTAGGGGGAAGTCATCCTTGGGGCTGGCCCTGTTCAGATCCCTGTAGTCAACACACATTCTGACCTTACCGTCTTTCTTCGGCACCGGCACCACATTAGCAACCCACTGAGGGAAAGAAGTCACTGCAAGAAACCCGACATCAAACTGTTTCATAACCTCAGCTTTGATCTTCTCGGACATCTCTGGACGCATACGGCAGACCTTTTGCTTAATCGGAGGGCAGTCTTCCTTGGTAGGCAAATGATGGACCACAATGTCAGTATCCAACCCAGGCATGTCTTCGTAGGACCAGGCGAAGATTTCCATATAATCATCTAACATCTGAGTCAACCGTTGCTTCACGCTGAGCTCCAGATTGGCACCAATCTTGACTTCCTTTCGGTCTGCCTCAGTACCCAGATTTAACGTTTCCACCGGCTCTTCGTGTGGTTGAATTACCCTCTCTTCCTGGAGTAACAGTCTTGCAAGCTCTCCAGGCACTTCGCAATCATCTTCACCTTCGTCTTCGGCTAAGTTGATAGGATTTTTGAAGTCATAACTGGCAGTAGCAGAGTCGTTACCAGTGAGATCCAGAGTGGATTGAAACCTGTGTAGGTGAGTGTGTGTAAATATAGCTGTTTTGCAATATATAAAGAAAGAAAGAAAGAAAAGGAGCACAAGATTTGAAATGCGAAAAAACGTCCAAGATCTTTATTCATGATATATGGAAATGACAGTTATAAGCCCTCACAAATGAAGCCAACGGTGCCCCGGGTAAGACACCGGGCCATAGAGTTTCAGTTTATTGTTTATTACAAATAACAAAAACAAAGGAATTCATTACTGCGTAACAAAAGTAACAGGTAGGTTGTCCTTTGCAGTCCAATTTCTAGGTCCATTGTCGGCCGTCGGATAAATCCAGCTGTCGAACTCAGATTCTTCCACCTCGTCATCATCCCTGATAGCATTCACTCCATGAGCAGGCAGGGGAGCTGTCACTACATTGGGCTTCTCAGGTGCCTCAAACTGTACCTCCTTAGCATCAATAAGGTCTTGAACCTTATTCCTCAGGGCCCAGCAGTCATCAGTAGAATGCCCCGGGCTATCGGAGTGATAAGCACAGCGAGCATTTGGATTATACTTGGGGGATGCAGTATTCACAACCTTTGGAGCCTCTTTGACAGTCACCAAGTTGGTGGATAGCAACTGTGGCAAGATTTGTGATAAGGTCATACTCAGCCAGGTAAATTCTCTTTTGGGTCTTTCAACCCTGGGTTGATTAGTTTGCCGAGGAGTGGCAGTAGGCTTTGCAATCACTACTGCGTTGACAGATTGGCGGCGCTCTGGTTTGTCTTGCCTCCTAGGCCCATACACATCATTGGCCTCCTTTTTAAAGGGTTTCTTCTCAGCACTTGAAGACGCACCTTTCTGAATCTTACCGGACTTCATGCCAGCCTCTATCCTTTCCCCTGTCAGAATGAGGTCAGTGAACCCTGCAGATGAATTGCCAATAAGGTGATTAAAGAATGGCCCAGATAGGGTCCCCAACAACATATCCACTAGCTCACGGTCTGTTAACGGAGGCTGCACCCTGCCAGCCAGGTCCCTCCACTTCTGCGCATACTCTTTAAAACCTTCGCCTGATCCTAGCGACATACCCTGGAGTTGGGTACGTGTAGGAGCAAGGTCGGCATTATATTGATACTGCTTGTAAAAAGCAGTAGCCAACTCCTCCCAGTTACGAACTTTGGTTCCATCCAGCTGATAGAACCATTCGAGATGAGTCCCTGAAAGACTCTCCTGGAAGAAGTGGATCCACAAGTTCTTGTCCACTGTGTACGGTTGAATCTTCCGCACATAAGATCTGAGGTGTAACTTAGGGCAAGACGCCCCGTCATACTTGGTGAAATATGGTGCTTTAAACTTGTGCGGGATGATGACAGCAGAAGATAAACCCAAGTCTCTGAGATCCAAACCAGGCACTTGCTGAATTTCCATGGCGTTCAGACGGTCTTCCAACTGCTTGTATCGGTCTTCAGCTGGAGGATACTGTTCCTCATTAAAATCAGTCTCATTGTCAGAGACCACCGGACTTGGAGCCCTTCCCCCCTGGGGACTGTCTTTGCCTACAGAAGAACCAGCTTCCTCATTCTGCAGAGTGTTACCAAACCTCCGGCCCGAGTTGAAAAGAACAGTTCTCTTCTTCTTCTTCTCCTACTTCAGGAGAAAAGCCTTCAGCTCTTCTTGACCTTGAGCCAAACCCATGATCAACTCCTGAAATTGTGCGTTCTGCGCCTGAAGGGCCTTGATAGACATCTCGGTAGATGATTCAGGGTTCATGATGCTGAAATAAACAGCGAAGAACAGTAAGCAACCTGAAAAGAAGAGTACCTGCTATGCACATGATGAATGCTATGTGTTTATGCAATGCATTCAAGGGTTCGAAAATTCAAATTTGTTGTAGACAAAAAGGAACACACGTTATCATTAAGGAAATAATTGTTTGGTACATCAAAGCCTCATGGGCAAAATATTACAAAAGCAAATCAATCCCAGAAGACACTACACATCCTCTTTGGAGCTATGTAAGTGTTGAGATTCTTCTCCTCGTGCAGTAGGCGGGTGAGCTCCAAGACTTTCTTTTCACTAGCATGTAGACTGGTCTCAAGAGAATTTCGTTCTTCCTTAAGCTGGATCCAGCTCTTCTGCATCTCTTCCCAGGACGTGGGCATGTCAGGATGTTGAATGGTGTAGGACACCTCTCCTTCCAAGACTGGCTCTTTGATCACAGGGAGAACATGAGGATATGGCATCACTAACTTCTGGGAGCGGGCTCGTACCCACTTGAGATAAGGTTCCAATGGGATGGAATTCCTGTGCCCCAGGGTCTTGCTGTCTATCCTACTTGGCATCCTCCAAGCTCTGATAAATCTCTGGCGAAGTCCTTGTGCATCGTTGTCGAAGTCAAAAACTATGTCAGGAATTAACATGTCATGAGGGCCATCCCTCCGAGCATAACCAAACTGTCTCCAAGCCAAGCATGGGTTGTAAGTAATACCTCCTCTGATTCCAAGTAAAGGAACATTAGGGTACTCCCCGCAATGATCAATGATAGTGACCTCCTCTCTGGACCGAGAGCACCAATGTATATCAGCATGTGTAAGAGTCATCAATCGCTGTGACCATCTCAAACCCCGCTCATTCTTCAAAACTGATTGCGGAAGGTGCGAAATAAACCACCTTCCCAGGAGAGGAGTACAGCACATAAGAACACCTCTTTTTCTCATGGTTCGAGTGTAACACGAGTGAAGGATGTCCCCAAGCAACGTAGGTATAGGATTCCTGGACATGAAGATCTGGACAGCACTGATATCTATAAGCTGATCTGGATTAGGGAACAACACCAAACCATAGACAAGGAGGGCCACAACTTCTTCAAAAGCTTGTAGGTCAAGGGAGTTCCAACATTCTTGGGCCTTCTCAAACAGAAACCTGGCTAAGAACCCTTTGATACCACTTCTAACTTCCCAATGTCCCTTGAGGTCAGATGGTTGTAGGTGTAAGGCTTTAGAAATCTCTTCAAGCTTGGGTTCCTTTTCCGTACCGTTGTAGGGTAGTTGATCAAGGATAGGGATCTTCAGAAGCCGGGAGAACTCTTCCAATGTAGGTACCAGTTGGTAATCCAAGAAAGTAAAATAGTGATGCAGAGGGTCAAAGAAATGGAACAGGACCTTTATCATATCTTCCTCAATGTTGGTGTTGACCAAGCTGATGAGTCTTCCATGCCTCTCACTGAAAGAAGAGCTCTCGGGAATCCTGGATATAAGCTCCATAAGTTGAGGAGGGATCCTTACAAGGCTGATCTGAATAGTCTTTCTACGAACAGTTTCCATGTCCTACAAAACAAGAACAAAGATGAAGATTCGAACCCCTGAAATGGTTAGTTAATGCATATGATGCTGTATGATGTTATGATGTTATGATTAAACACACCACAAATATTCACAAGAAGCAAACATGGTAAGGCACACAAGTCACACAAGACAGCCCTTAGAGTTTAGGCCAGCATGGGGTCTGGGTATTACCCTCTTGAAGTTGGTGGGCTCAACCTGTCCTATCATAAGTAATCGGGTTCTAAGGGTCCCAATATCACTGGATTGCTTTCATTGTTCATCGTTTCGATTTAGCCACTGAACTGGCGACCGAAATATTCCAGGAAAGCAACCCTCAATTGAGTGTAGTATCGTGTATCAACCAACCTCGGACTGCACCAAAGTCAGTTATCTCACTACCCTAAAGAGGCCAAGATGGTTCAATTAAGGTTCCTAAGGTCAGTTGATGCTTTAAGACACCACGCGGCGGCCCCGTACTCTCCTTGACTGAACTCAAGGGTTACCGGTACACACCAAAGTGCCACATCAACGTAGCAGACTGCTTCAACCATGTCGGTATACCCCGCACAGTTCCCTCACAGCCTTGTTGCTACTTTCTAAGAAGGTATCCCCAGATCCGGGTTAGGATCTATAGAACTCCCAAGATGGGCCCACAATTTAAAGCAAACAATTCAGAAAATTGAAAACACAAGTGATCTTAGTCCTAAGGTACACCTCGCTTTATAAGAGTCCCCAGCAGAGTCGCCAGTTCTGTGATCGGTGGATCTGGAACTGACTGTTTAACACTGGTTCGCGAAATGTCGCGGAAGCAAGAGTCGCCACCGTCTTTTATTTTCTCCAACATGGAAAGGACAAAAGCACAGAAAAATTCCTTATGAGATAGTTTCTCGGTTCGGGAGGTAGATTTATAGAAAAGGGAAGGTGTTAGAACCCTTTCTATCCATGGTTATCCATGGGCTCTTAGATACTTGCTCATTTGTGTTTTCAAAATGTTTGTTTGCTTTTCAAGTGTGAGTGGGTTTGAAAAAGTTTCGTTTAAAGTTTCAGATCGACTCTTGTATCAGTCCTCAAGAGTGTTTGAAAAGTTGTTTTTGAAAGCTTTTTGCAAAGTGTCGGTGTGAAAAGAAGTTTTTGATTTGTTTTGAATTAGAGCAAGTATCTACGAGTCATCTACCTACCCTAAGGAATTAGGCTGTGTAGAAGTCTTTAAGGTAGTGCCATCCCACCATTGAGAGATAGGTAGCACCCTCGTTGGAGGTGTTCGGGTCAATTCGTTAAGGGACAGTGTGGTCACCGAGCAACAGTAAGATACCTTAGAAGCTACCCTTATGCCATTGATCTTTTTATTCCGAGGCAACTATTCCGAGGCAACCGTTCCGAGGCAACTTGTTCGAGGCAACTAGATCAATGGACATAAGGACTCACTAAGACGTCCTATACTCGACGACCACGTTTCGAAGGTAAGGCAACAGTGAAGCGTACCCTAAGAGTGGTGTGTGAATTGTGTCATTTTCAGTTTATGTTTTATCTTGATCATGCATTGGGTGTTCTACGCTTTGATTTTATTTTTGGCCATTCATTCTTTCATGTGATTAGCAGTTTAAAGGTGCGGAAAATAAAGTCCTACGCTATTATTACAAGGTGCGGGTCTATACATCACCAAATTAACAAAGACCCGATTTTGAATAAAATGCAGAAAATAAATAAGTTCCTAATTATCTATTACAAGGCTTTGGGGCAATTACATTATATTTAAAAAATAAATAAAAATAAACGCGCGAAAAGAATTTAGAATCGAGTATGCGAGGGCGTTGGACCCTTTAAAGAAATTAAATGAAATTAATAAATTAATTAATGATTAAAGAAAGAAAAAGGTTATTTTTTATGGTTTTTGGTATTTATGAAAATAAAGAAAATTGATTAAAATTAGAAATTAAATAAAACCCTAATTCTAAATTGTTTTTAATTATTAAAGAAAATATTTAAGTTTTGACCTAATTTACTAATTATTTAGTTACATGAGTGTTTACAAAAATAATTAATAATTAATAATGATAAGAAATAAAAAAAGGTTATTTATTAAGAAAAAGAATAAGAAATGCTAAAAACCTATTTTTTTATATTTTTTAGTTATTAAGAAAATATTAAAATTTAAAACCCTAAATTAAACTAAATTGATTAATGAAATTTATTTACAAAAATATAATAATGAATTAAATATTAATAAACATATTTTTATTTTTGACTTTTTCTGGATTTTATATTTATGAAAATTATTTTGGGAATTAAATAGAACAATAAAAAAGAACAATTAAAATAAAAAGGAGAGTTAAAATAAAAATCTAAATATGCAAACCATGGGGGGTTTCTGCCCAATTTGGAGGTGTTACTGAAGTAGTTTGGCCCAAGAAATCTGGCCTTTTTTGACTTTCCAATGCTTGTGCGCGTGTGATTGACTGAGTGTGTACCCTGGAATTCATATCATGGCCTTCAGATTGATCATTAGAGACACATGGCAAGCTTGGGTATTAGGATGCATGGTGCTCCTTTGAGTGAATGCTACGCTGGAATACGTTAGAGAAAAAATTATGAAATATATAAGGGGACCTGGGAATCGAACCCAGGTCCCAATACCTGTTGGACAACACACAAGCCAACTGAGCCATTGAGTCTGTTTGTTCATTTAGTGGACCCTGATTATTATGAGAGAGAAAACAATATTATGCTGGAAAAATAACAAAAACGCGCCAAGGTTTAAACTATCCAACCACAAGCCAACAACTCAGCATCTTCTTCTTCACGTCTTCGTTTTTGCCTGAAAATAAGAATAGATAGTGGGGGTTTTAAACCCCCACTAACCCTAAACCTGAAAAATAGCGATTAGCGTATAGTCAAAAAGAAAAATGGCGCGATGGGTGGATTCCGTTCGTTGGGAGGTCTTGATTCCAATAGTATAGGTTTGAATGGCCAATTGTTCCATATGAAAGAAACCCCAAAATTGGAGCTCTGAAACCCTAAGCAGCTTTCATGGTGGATTCGTGTATAGGGCTTAATAATTCAATTGGATGGTACCAATAGCTTCAAAGAGATCATATTAGTATAACTCAATCATTAAAATGCATGGAAAATGTCTAGAAATTAAAACACGATTAAGAATAATTTTGAAAGAAAAGTGAATCTGTTCTACAAATTCCTTGTGCGTGGAGGCCTGATTTCAATTGGAATAGCTTCCTGGTAATTCCAGGAGTGGATTGGAATGCTTTTTGGACCTTGAAACACCTTGCAATTAGGTTTTCAAATTTCAAATTTTTTGTCAAATAGTTGCGATGTGTTCTTGTCCTTGCAGCGCAGCTTCTGTGTTCTTTTCATTAGGGTTGCAATGTGCATATATGTGTGAATGAATTAGGTTAGAAAAACTGGCCCAAAATCCATGTTTTAATGCTTTTCAATATTTGATTTTCCATAATCTTTTTCAATCCTTTTTGCCATCAAACCATTGCCAATCATGGGAGATTCTTTCCCTTTTGGATGATACACGAATATTGAGTACATAAAGAGTGCATATGCTGCATAAAAAGATTTGAAAGGTGGCATTTGATATTTTTGTCATATTTAATTTTAATTAAGTGAATTAATAATAATAATTCAAATAATTAATCAAAAATGATAAAATAACTCCCTTGGATGTCAATGGGTCGTGCATAGACTTTGGGTGATGATTCATGGAAGAAATTGAGGCCCATTAGCAATTTTGAGGCTTTTGAAGCAAAGTTGACTTTTCAAAATTCCCAAATATTTCCCAACTTCCACAAGGCATATCCTGCTCAATTTTTAAGCTTTGATCATGTTCTTGGACATTTTGGAAAGGTCTTGAAGTCCTATAACCAATGTCTTTGGTACCATATCATTTTGATTTACCAATCTCAAGTTATGGTCTTTGACTTAAAGTGCCTTTTTGTTGACTTTTGAAAGTGACCTATAATGTTGAGATTGATAACCTTTTGTGAGAGCATTTCTTGGAATTGAAGTGTGAAGATGAGTTGTAGGAAATTTCATTCTCTTCAAAATGAGCTTTGGATGGAATTTTTCTGATAAACCATGTGGAAGTTATGCCTTGGTCAATTTGTAGTTGACTTTTTCAACTGTCCAAAAATAGAAACTTTTGCATCTTGAGAATTTTTGAGCCATGCTTTGAGAATCATGATCAAGAATTGATCAAATGATGTTTGTGGCTTCAAAATAAGATGTTGACCAAAAATTTTGACTTTTGACTGTCAAATGACCATTTTGCCCCTGCAGTTGACTGTTGAGCAATTAGGGTTTTTGACTGTGCAATTTGGTGCTGTGAGTCTTGAAACTTGGCATATGGATGCTTGACAATGTATGTAGGCATGTGGGACTTGTTTGGACCCTTGGAAGCTTCAATTTCTTTTCCAGAACCAAAACCCTAATTTTTGACTGTTTAGGAGGCAATTGGACTGTGCAACCCTTGAGAGATTTTGAGGCTTGATCTTGGCAAATCTTGAAGAATATGGGAGGGCAAATTTTGGGGTACAACAGACTCGTTACAACTTTTAGCTCAAAAATCAATTTGTCTCCATTATTTTCACATTACAAAGCTTGTAGCCTCATATTTCTAAAGCATCAAGAATCATGCCCTAAAACCCCTTGAGCTGAGAATGCCATTGGTCAGAAGTTGGCAATTTGAAACTGAATTTTTTCACCAAGTCAGAAGTTTGAAATCCTTGATTTGACTTCTAAACACTTTGTTTCTGCGCGTTTTTGCTTCTGAACATGTTTAGTGAACTTCCAGAAGTGATTAGCATAGCAAAACGTGCATTTTGGATGAGTTTTGATCAAATTAGAAGTCACACTTTTCTTGTTTGCAACTTCACACGATTTCCCTCCAAACTTTATCATTTCACACGCTTGGAAATTCCATTTGATTCCCTATAAATAGAGCGTCATCCCCCATTCATTTCCTCAAGCTTGGATAGCCAGAATCACCCTGCCAAACTTGTTCCATAACTCAAAATTCAGCAACTTTAAAATCCATTATCAAGCCTTTTTCAATCGAATTTTTCCATCAATTCACCTTCCTTGATCTTTACTGAAGCTAACCATATAATTACATTCAAGAATCGTGCCCTATATTGCTCCATAGAAGTCTAGTTTCAGAGCTCTGAAACTCAACTTCAATAGGTAGATTCCTTCATCAATTTTTCAAAACTTTGATATCATTGTGATGCTCTCACTTCCCTGGTTCTAGTTGCAACACTTGTTTTTACTGGAAACACGTTTTGACCATGAAATTTCAAATCCCTTTTCAAAACTTTCCTTCCAAATTGCTTGAGCTACAGTTTATATAAATTTGTCGCGAAGGTGTGGTTGTCTTCGTCTTGAAGAGACGAAGTGAATGGCATAGGTCTCGTGCTCTAATTTTATAGATTGAGCAACATGGTTTTGGGACTGGCTGGAGGTTGAAGATGACCAACGTGTCATTCTTTAGCCAATGAAACAGCGCCATTTGGATTTTTTGAATTTCTGATTTACATTTGATTCAGTGCTTTATTCACTAATGACCATGATATGCACAGCGCGCCAGATCCTTTGGATTTGATTACTAACGAGTTTTGACTCTCATCCAATAGTCCACATATTTTTGACTTTTATTTTCTTTTCTGACTTTTATATTTAATTGTTTTAAACTTCAAAAAATAATAAAAAATTCATTTTTAGTCCAAAAATTCTAAAACAATTATGAAAAATATTTTTGATTATTCTCTTTCTGATTTTTACTTTTTCACAATTTAATTTTGTGTTTTGGTATTTTTTATAAATTTTCACTTTATTTGAATTGTTTTAAATGTTTAAAAATACTTTTATGCATTTTTAAATTCTGGAAAAAAATATGGAATGATCCAATGTTATTGTGACAAATATTGGTGACCTCACTTATTTTTTATTTCTCACTTTGGTATTTTTTATCATTTTTAGTTTATTTTACTCATTTCTTTTAATTTTAAAAATAATTTCTGACTTTAAAAAATTATCAAAAAATTTATAAAATCATTTGAGTCCTTTTCTGATTTTTCTATGGGCTTACTTTTTATTTCTTGGTCAATTTGAACATAGTTGATATTTTCTCTTTTATTTCTATTTTAAAACATTTTTTTAACCTTTTTTGTATATATTAAATGTAATATTATTTTGTGACTATTTTCTGGATGATCTTGGGTTAAATTTTTTATCATGAACTTTATTAACATCATTGGATCCATAGTATTGAGTCTAACTCCACAAAAATGGATGAATGATTTTAATAATAGTTTGATTAAATTTAATTCAAAAGTGGCTTGTATATTCTCTCTCACCCCTCTTCATCTCATCCCTTTCTTATTACACTAAGTGTTATTGGAGCATGATCTCTATATCATGTCTCAAAACAAATGGTGCATAGATTGCTATTGACCGGCCTCAAAATAGGTGTGACTTCTATATAAGTCCACTTACGATCGCTTAATATAGCGCTAAATTTTGTCCCGATTCAAATAAATGATCATTCGTGGCCCAAACTTATGTTTGTAAGCCCAAGTATGTTAATTTGATCTCTTTGATCTAATAACCTTGAGATTCATTGTGCGGAGGCTTTGGTTCTACCAATTCACTAATGGATCTACAACACCTTTGGTCAACGCGGATCACTTAAACATCGTTGATCATTAAATGGTGCTGTTGAGGATTCTAAATGGATGATATACGTGACAAAAAGAAAATGCAACTTATTGTGTGGAGGCTTTGGTTATACCAATCCTCTAATGAGTTCCAAATGCAAGTTTCAAGATGATCATCCAACTAACCACTAATCACTAATAATTGACTTTATCCTGTATTTTTATAATATGCCCCTTTTATTTTTATGCACTATTTACTTTTAGCATTTACATTTCATGCCATTTTCATATTTTCTCATTTGAGTATTTACTTTCTTGTCATTTTTATTTTTGCTCACTTGAGCTTTACTTTTCTTTTTCAAAACACCTAATAATCAACATAAAACCTAAAAATCTTTAATGATACTTGGACTATTTCGTTACTATCCTTGGCATTATTGAGCATTGGACTTTTTGGACTTAGGATTAGAAACCTTGGCCTATGATTGGAGACCTTGTGACCTTATCTGATTATTTTATCTGGAGCTCTTGGGGTTTACCTCAAGGCATTGGGTTGTTTGTTTGTTTTGTGTATGGTTTATTGTGATTACACTCTTTATTTGTAATCTGGGATTCACCCGTATACAGCTGTTACTCTGCCCAGTTTTTGTGAAGACTTAATACACTTGAAGTTTGATTCTCTCAAGAGTTCTAGTATCTTTGCTTGCTTGGTTTCAATCCAAAGAATGGGAATTCTATGTTGACTCATAATGTCAAGTATTGGCTTCTTGTTGGTTAGATGGTTCCTATCCCTAGCTTTTACCTTATGCTTTAGGATAGTCCCTTCTTCTACTCCCATCTTCTTTAATTTCAAAAATATTCTCTATCCTTTTGAAAAACTCTTCTTATTTTTTTAACTTGAACCACTTTCATAATAAACTTGGACTTAGATCCATGCATTTTCAAAAAAAAATTCATAAATGAACTTCAATAAACTTAATAATACTTTGACATTTTTTTGTGAGAAGACTAAAAGTCAATCAATCTTATTCCAAACCATTTTTGCCACTTTTGCTTTTATCTTTAAACTTTTCTCAAAAAAGATTGGATTCTTGTCAATCCTTGTAGTAATGCAAACAATTATACTTCTACAATATGTAGTGAAGAGAGATATTTTCCACTTGGGTGTTGAGTGAGGCATTGTTGATTTTAAAATCCAAGCCATATCCTCCACTTTGAGATGATGCAAATTCTCATTTCTCATGATTGTGGGTAGTAAGTATGTTTTCCACACGGACAATGACGATGATGTCTTATCTCATAAAATTAACCAACACACTTACATTTTAAATTTTTTAAAAGAGGATCTATGTGTACCCTAGCCCCCTATTGCACGGAAGGTGGTACGTAGGCACTAAAGGTTCGCAACCGTGGCGGGTGCAAAAAACTATAAAAATATATTTCTTTTCTCACCTCCACCATCCATTTTTATACAACATTTTTATAGCTAAAATATGCAGATTTTACAAAGAGGTGCCTGCGGAGTACCGTAGATGTTTAGGGTGCTAATACCTTCCCTTTGCATAACCAATCCCTTTACCTTTAAACTTTCCCCCTTTTTTGGGTTATTCGCTCTTTTCCTATTCCTTTGGAAATAATAAAGTGCGGTGATGATTTTATTTTGATTTGTACAAGTCTAGTCAATCCCATGGCTTAGTCTTAAACATTTATACTGCTACAGAAAAAATGGCGACTTCACTGGGGAAAGATTGACCTCTTGCTGGTCCATCCCTAAGTGGGTTGAGCCTATCTTTGTTTATATCTGAATATGTGCTATTGTTGTTTATGTGTTATATGTTGTATATATGTTTGTCTGGATTTTTCTGGTTTTTAGGGTGCTTGGTGATTACTTATAAGTCTTATACCCGGACTTGGGAAAACTTTAAGATAGAAAGGGAGGTATAGTCATGTTAACTTTGAGGGAGTAATCCCAAAAAAGTAGGCATGAGATCCCCCACTCAGTGGAGGCCCCTTTGACTGTAGTGTCATTTACCAAGTAATTAGGAAGACGTACTGCTTTCGACCTGGGAGCCTGCTGAAGCTGAGAACCGTAGAATACCAAACCCATATTGGCCTTTTAGGTGTAGTGCGGAAGTTATGACAGAGTAATCCAGAAATAGTTGTCACGCGATACTACGCTCGGACGAGTTTTTCTTGAGAATATTACTAATTACCGAGTTAATCGGGAAGTTGGTAATATCCGAAGGAAGGATGTAGACTCTGGGAACCTTTAGAACCTTGTTCGGCAGGTGATAACTTTTAGACCAATACCTTATGGGTAGTACCTTCGACCTCATGCTCGTGATGTTGAACCTATGAACCCTATATGTGTGATCTTGTGTGTGATTGTTGCATCATGCATACATGCACTCATAAGCATCTTTTGAAGAAATCTTATTTCAGGGGATTTAAAAGTTGACCATTTGTGAATATCTCAGGTACTTTTTAACCATGGATTCTGGAAAAAGAAAGATCAGGAAGTACAATTTCAAGGATCCCGAGAGAGATGAGTTGATCAGTCTAATTCCCGAGATCGAGTGTCCTGCAGATTTTTGAAAGAAGTATGGATCCATCATTCCTCTCATGAAGCTGAAGATGAAGGAGGGTATTCTCACGACCTTGGTCCATTTCTATGATCTGATGCATCATTGATTTACTTTTCCCGACTATTAGTTAATGCCTACATTGGAGGAGTATTCTTATGTGTTGGATTTACCCATTACCGATCGTGTTCCTTTTATTGGTTTGGAGGGTGAGCCAAAACCACATGAGATTGTTGCTTTAATTCATCTAGGGAAGTCTGATGTGGAAGCCCATATGACTACTAAAGGAGGGATTAGAGGATTATCGGTCCAGTTCTTATTGGAGAAAGCTTGCTACTTTGCCAGGATAAAGAGTACAGTCGCTTTTGAGGGCATCTTTGCTCTACTTGCTTACGGGTTGTTCTTATTTCCTAATGTGGACAAGTTTGTTGACATTAATGCTATCAGGATCTTCATGATTGGAAACCCAGTTCCTACCTTGTTGGGTAATGCTTATTACTCTATTCATCTTAAGAATTCTTACCATGGGGGGATGATTATCTATTACACGCCTCTGTTGTACCGGTGGTTTATATCTCATATGCCTCAGTCTGATGCTTTTTGGGATGTCAAGAAGTAACCCTGTTGGGCTCCTAAGATCATGGTACTTACTCACTCGGATATTGATTGGTATCATCGAGCTTACCAGGATATAGAGACTATTGACAGTTGTGGTAGTTTCCCCAATGTACCTCTTCTTGGTACAAAGGGAGGAATTAACTATAACCCTATTCTTGCATGACGACAGCTCGGTTATCCGATGAGGGATAAACTAAATAGTATTCATTTGAGTAGTTTCTTTTTGAAGGAGGGAGAAGTACATAGGGAAGATAGGGAGCAGATTGCGAAGGTCTGGCGTCACATTCATAAGAAGAGTAGGAAGGATTTGGGACCTAGGGGTGTTGTTTCTTTGGAGCCATATCTTTAATGGGTTCAAACGAGAGCTATTCATTTGAAGATGTCGTATTCCCTGGAAACACCTATGCCTGATTTGTTTGTGAAGACCACTCTTCCCCTTTTATATGATCTAGAAGAGCTGCAGCTTGCTTTGGTCAGGATGCAACAGGAAAAGGACGCTTGGAAGAATAAGTGATAAACTTTAGAGATTTCCTATAGAGCGGATTTGAAGGAGAAAGACGACTTGATTGAGATCCTTGAGAGTCGAGCGGTAGAGACTATGGAAAGGAAGGGGGATTTATTTTCTCCTAAGCTTCAATCATATGTTGATTACTCACTTCCTGATTCAGGTTATTGGAAGAAGGTTGCCACCAGGTATGCGGAAGAAAACCAGAAGTTGACGGCTCAGATTTCCAGGCTCACAGGGAAGCGCCAACGTATAGACGATCTCCACCAGTTTTACTTCTCAGGGTTTAGATTTTATTTTCATCTTGTACTTGGGATCATTGAAACTTGTAATCCATTTTGGAGTAGTTATAATGAAATTTTTCAGTATTTCAAATGCGTTATTACTTTGATATTTGCAATATGTCCATAAATTTTAAATCCCTTGAAATATTAAATAATAAAATAAAATCATGTACACTTCATATCATGCATCATATTGCAAATATTTCTTGCATTTGTTATTCATATCCAGGTGTCTTACCAAGCTTCTTTACTTTGTTCAGCAAGTTGAGTCACCACTACAACACTCGGGCTAATTTCAGAAAGAGGATGGACAACTTAGAACAAGAGAATCGCGAGCTGCGCGAGGGGGTTTCTTCTTTGAAGGTCGGCATGACCAATCTTACTGCTCTGATGAAAACTCTAGTGGCTGCTCAAAATTAGCCACTGAGTATCCAACCTCAACAAACAAGGACAACTATTGAAGCTCCGACTGTTCTCGTATCTGCTACTCCAACTGTTGTTCAAAACCGCATGCCTCAAGGTTATCCATGGGGAATGCCAGAGAATTTTACACCTGAAGGTTTCAATCTTGGTCCTCTAGATACTCCAATTTTTCAGACTATTGTTACTCCGGTATCTCCTGTGATACATGATGCGCCTACTGCGCCTCCTTCGTTGAATATGGTTCCGTTTGTTAACGATGATATGTGTCGTCCTTTCCCTCCATCGACTGAAGACTTGGGTATTTATGACAGAAGTGGATGATATTTTGAAGATAATCAAGATAAGCTACTACATAATTGTAGATCAGCTACTGCAGAGTCCTTCAAAAATATATATCTTGGCTTTACTGATGAACTCATCTGCTCACAGAGAATCCTTGACGATGGTATTGGTCCAAGCTTTTATGGAGAGTGATATGCCAATAGACCATTTCAGCAGCGTAATAAGGAACATTATGTCATGTAATAACTTGAGTTTCTGCGATGATGAATTACCAGATGAAGGAAGGAATCACAACCTGACCCTCCATATCTCTATGAATTGCAAGAATGATTCACTATCCAACGTGATGATTGATAATGGATCCACTTTGAATGTTATACCGAGGAGCACTCTTATGAAGTTAAAATATCAAGGAACGCCTATGCGCCCGAGCGGCATCATTGTGAAAGCGTTTGATGGATCAAGGAAGTCTGTTATTGGTGAAGTGGACTTGCCTATTCATATAGTACCACATCTGTTTCAGATAACTTTCCAGGTCATGGACGTTGTTCCCGCTTGTAGTTGTTTGTTGGGACGGTCGTGGATTCATGAGGCATGGGCTGTCACTTCAACTCTACAACAGAAACTGAAATTTGTACATGAAGGGAAAGTGGTAATCATAAATGGGGAACAAGCATTATTGATATCTCATTTGTCCTCTTTCAGCATTGTGGAGGCGGATGAAGCTGTTGTTGGAACCTAGTTCCAAGCCTTATCCATTAACAACATAAGAGGAAATGAGAATTCCATGGTTTCGCTTAAGGATGCGCAGCAAGTCGTGCGAAAGGTTCATAGCGAGGTATGAGGAAAGATTGTGGATCCACCTGTGAACAAGAACAGAGCCGGCTTGGGGTTCTCTTTGAAGAATGACAAAGGTAAGAGCATGAAGCCAAAATCTACTGCGAACAAGTATCAAGACATCTTCCGTAGCAGGGGTTATCTTCATCCAACTGTTTCCAGGATTAATGCCATTGTGGAAGATGAAGCAGAGCGGGAAATGCCGAATTATGTGATGCACGGAGTTAGGGTTCAGAACTGGATCACCATTGATGTTCCCTCTTGCATACATGTTTCAAAGTAATTTGTTTTGTCAATATTTTTGAAAATATTTCACTCTTCCCAAGGTGTAAGTATTAATGTTGTAGGGCTTATCTATTTGCTGTGACTTTTAAAATCAATAATAAAAGTTGTCTTTGTTTCCCAAATTGTGTCTTTATTTTTTTCTTTTTTTCTTGGAAAAGGGTAATCATAGAAAACCCTTCAAAATAAATAATAAATGAAATTCAATATGCATGATCAATTGTTATATGTGTCAGTTTCTAAAAGCAATCATAAATCATATGTGCAGATTAATTTTTAAAAAAACCGTTGAATACAATGACCTTGCACCCTCTCCCAACTTTAAATGTCCTGTGTATGGGGCCGAAGAAGAAGACTATGATGAGATTCCAGAAGAGGTCTCACGGTTTCTTGAGCACGAGGAAAATACCATTCAGCCATAGAAAGTGCCATTGAAAGTGATCAATTTGGGTTTAGAAGATGATTCGAAAGAAGTCAAGATTGGAGCATCGCTGCATCCTGATGTGAAGAGCAGGTTGATTGAGTTGTTGAAAGAGTATGTGGATATTTTTGCTTGGTCTTACCAAGATATGCCTGGTCTAGATACAGATATTGTAGAGCACCGTTTGCCGTTGAAGCCAGAGTGTGTGCCAATCAAATAGAAGTTGAGGAGAACTCACTCAGATATGGCAGTGAAGATCAAAGAGGAGGTTCTAAAGCAGATTAATGTTGGTTTTCTTGTGACGTCTGTGTATCCTTAATGGATTGCCAATATTGTCCCAATACCGAAAAAAGACAGAAAAGTCCGCATGTGCGTAGATTACAGAGATCTAAATAAATCTAGTCCAAAAGATGATTTTCCATTGCCACGCATTGATATGTTAGTGGATAACACAGAAAAATTCAAAGTATTCTCGTTCATGGATGGATTTTCCAGGTATAATCAAATAAGAATGGCTCCGGAGGACATGGAAAAAACAACGTTTATCACACCCTGGGGAACATTCTGTTACGGAGTGATGCCCTTCGGGTTGAAGAAAGCTGGTGCAACGTACCAGAGGGCTTTGACAACCCTATTCCATGATCTGATGCACAAGAAAATAGAAGTATATGTTGATGATATGATTTCCAAATCCCAGACTAAAGAAGGGCATGTAGAAGATTTCTTGAAGTTGTTTCAGCATTTGAGGAAGTATCGTCTTTGCTTGAATCCAAATAAATGCACCTTCGGTGTTCGATCAGGAAAATTGTTGGGATTCATTATTAGCCATAAAGGAATTAAAGTTGACCCTGATAAAGACAAATCAATTCAAGAGATGCCAGCGCCAAGAACTGAAAAACAAGTCAGAGGGTTCCTCGGGCGTTTGAATTATATTTCCATATTCATTTCCCACATGACTGCAACATGTGAACCGATCTTTAAGTTGTTAAAGAAAGATCAAGGTTGTGTATGGACGGATGATTACCAAAGGGCATTTGAAAGTATTAAAGAATATTTTCTTGAACCTCCTATCTTGCTCCCTCCTATCGAAGGAAGACCGTTGATTATGTATCTGACAGTGTTAGATAATTCCATGGGTTGTATTCTGGGACAACAGGATGAAACAGGGAAGGAAGAGTTTTCCATTTATTATCTCAGTAAAAAGTTTACTGATTGTGAGTCGCGGTATTCCATGCTGGAAAAGACATGTTGTTCTTTGGCCTGGGAGGCAAAGCGTTTGCGGAAGTATATGTTGAATCACACTACTTGGTTGATCTCCAAAATGGATCCAATCAAGTACATTTTTGAAAAGCCTGCTCTTACTGGGAGAATTGCCCGCTGGCAGATGTTGCTATCTGAATATGATATTAAATACCGCACTCAAAAAGCTATTAAAAGCAATGTGTTGGTAGATTATCTTGCTCACCAACCAGTGGAGGACCATCAGACTGTAGAGTATGAATTCCTCGATGAGTATGTGATGTTCCTGAAAGTGAAAGATTGTGATGAACCATTGCCCGGGGAAGGTTCTGACCCTGAATCTCGTTGGAGTATGATATTTGATGGAGCTGTGAATGCTTATGGTAAAGGAATTGGTGCTTTGATTGTCTCTCCACATGGATCGCACATTCCTTTTACTGCAAGGTTGACATTTGATTGTACTAATAATATGGAAGAATATGAGGCTTGTATCATGGGTCTCGAAGAAGCTATTGATCTCGGAATTAAAATTCTAGATGTGTATGGTGATTCAGCTTTGCTAATAAACCATATTAAAGGAGAATCGGATACTCGTCACCCCGGCTTGATCCCTTAAAAAGATTATGCTAGAAGGTTATTAACCTTCTTTAATAAAGTTGAATTCCATCATATTCCAAGAGATGAAAATCAGATGGCGGATGCTCTGGAAACTCTGGCTTCTATGTATCAAGTAAATACTTGGAATGATATACCTCGAATTATGGTTCGGATACTGGATAGACCTGCTCATGTATTTACAACAGAAGAGGTAGCAGATGAGAAGCCTTGGTATTACGATATCAAGCATTTTCTCCAGACTCAAGAATACCCGATTGGTGCATCGAATAAAGATAGAAAGACATTGAGAAGATTGGCAGGCAGTTTCTTCCTCAGCGAAAATGTGTTGTATAAAAGAAATTATGACATGGTCTTGCTCAGATGCATGGATAGACACGAAGCATGCATGTTGATGCATGAGATTCATAAAGGTTCATTTGGAACTCATTTCAATGGACATTCGATGGCTAAAAAGATGCTAAGGGCAGGTTACTATTGACTGGCAATGGAATCTGATTGTTACAAATTTGCAGAGAAGTGTTATAAAGGTCAGATTTATGCAGATAAGGTCCATGTGCCTCCGACACTTCTCAATGTGATTTCCTCCCCGCGGCCTTTCTCTATGTGGGGTATTGACATGATTGGGATGATAGAACCCAAAGCTTCGAATGGACACTGTTTTATCCTGGTAGCAATTGATTAATTCACCAAGTGGGTGGAGGTTGCTTCATATGCCAATGTTACTAAGCAGGTGGTTTTGCGCTTCATCCAGAATAATATTATATGTCGGTATAGTGTGCCGAGCAAAATTATCACTGACAATGGCTCGAATTTGAACAATAAAATGATGACAAAACTATGTGAAGAATTCAAGATTGTCCATCACAATTCATCTCCGTATAGGCCAAATATGAATGGGGCTGTTGAAGCTGCTAATAAGAATATCAAGAAGATTATCCAGAAAATGGTTGTTACTTATAAGGATTAGCATGAAATGCTCCCTTTTGCTTTGCATGGATATCGAACATCTGTCCGCACTTCAACAAGAGCAACCATGTTCTCCCTAGTGTATGGAATGGAAGTTTTACTCCCAGTCGAGGTTGAGATTCCCTCTTTGTGTGTGATAATGGAAACCATGTTGACTAAGGCTGAATGGGTCCAGAACAGGTTTGACCAATTGAATTTGATCAAAGAAAATATAATGACAGCTTTGTGTCATGGACAGTTATATCAGAAGAGAATGAAGAAAGCTTTTGATAAGAAGGTCAAACCTCGTGAATTCAGAGAAGGCGACCTCGTGCTCAGGAAGATCATGTCTTTCAACACTGATTCTAGGGGCAAGTGGACTCCCAACTTTGAAGGCCCATATGTTGTCAAGAAAGCCTTCTCTTGCGGTGCATTAATTCTTGAAACTATTGATGGCGAGGAGTTCCCACGTCCCATGAATGCTGATGCAGTCAAGAAATAATTCGCCTAAAGAAATAAAAGAACAACTCGCTAAGTTGAAAACCTGAAAGGGAGGCTTAGGCAAAAAAGAGCATCTCGGTAGGCCGAAAACTCGAAAGGGCGGTCTAGGAAAAAGTTAGAGACATAAACAGAATAAATTTCTCGCTAAGTTGAAAACCCGCAAGGGCAGCTTAGGAAAAAGTTAGGGACTTTCTTGGCAAGTAACTGCATCATACAAGATCTGATCATTGAAGCAACAATCTTCTCGAATCCTCATCATACTTCAACGAAAGTTGCTGCTCAGGATTTCAAAAATTGTTAGAGGGGATAGTGGTCATTGTATCTCAATGTATCTTTTCCATTATATATTACCATTTTCCAAACTTTGTAATCATCTATGGAGTCTCGTCGTTTGCAGACTACCATTCTATTAATAAAGTTTGAGTTGTTACTCAATTCTTTGTGTTTTTTTATTTTATTTAGCTTGCAAAGACTCCATTTATTATTGATAATAACTTTCAAAGCAAAAAGATTAAATAACAAAATCAATTTTTCAAAAATAATTTACAATTTTCTTTTACTTTAGAGTTTGTGATGCGGAAAAAAAAACAACAAAAATGGTGATCCCAAGAATGGACAAACTCCAGTTGTTTTAAGAAGTCTTTTGTTCCCCTCGGGAAGGTTTACTCAGGATGATTCGCCGTTTTGGGTTCGTGACTTCGGTATCCTTGGTCTAGTTTGGATTCATTTCTCCTCCTTGTCTGAGTTTTTATGATGTAAGGTTTTAATCCGAGATTTCTTCAATGATGTTTTCATTCGGTCTAATGGAAGTTCTTTTTCCAGAGAAGTCGGTACCATAATCACTCTTTGAAGAACGCATGTCCCGGTTTCTCTAGTGAAGAATGTATTGTGGTTTTCCTTTTAAGAATGTGGTGTTAACCTCCCCAATGAAGTGGACCTGAATTCCCCGGTGAATGTTTTGATGATTTGGTGTTGTTGTACCCCAAAATTTGCCTTCTCTTTCTTCAGGAAACCATCTTGGATTTTCAAGGTCCCTCTGAAACAAATCCAAGTCTTGAGTTATCTTTTTTGCCCAAGCAAACCACTTACAAGAGCAAGATGATCACACAAGCTCCAAAGACAACGCTTTTATCTTGAGAAAAATCAATTCTAAGTACTTGGAACGTTTCTCTAAAAAATGAGTGTTTAAGAAAAAATCAGTGCTTCAGAACTTCTGGACCAATTCCAAATAAAAACGGTCAGAAGTTGCAAGCTTGGCTCAGCGTAGTCAGAAGTTGGCTTTTCAGCAGCTACATCAGCTCAATCAGAAGTTGTAAACGTGGTTCAGTATGTAAGCCTCAGACAGAACATGCCCCTTTCAGCAGTTATACAAGCTCAGTCAGAATTTTCTAAAGGAATGCAAGAGAAGCAGGGAAGTCTGAAGGCTCTTTCAGAACATGCTGAAATCAGAAGATGAAAAGGTCAGAAGAGTGGGTGTTACACTGATACAGAATCTCTAAACCCAGGAGGTCCAGAAGTAAATCCAAGGAACGTATCAGAAAGTCAGGAGAATCTCCAGAGCTTACTAAGACAACAGGAAGCCAAGGCCAGAGCATGGTTTACGCTGTTCTTTTTGAAACAGAACTGCTGATTCAACGTTGGTTTCCATTACCAGAATATTGATGTTGATAGGTCTTATCACCATTTAATGCTCATTGATGCTTCCAACCACTCCTGAACATTCACGTGTGGCTTGGAAAACGCCTTTGTGCAGATTCTGGCATGGGTCTACGCGCCACCGCCCACTTAAGAGGTCACTTCTCCCCAATCCACGCCTGCTGCTGCAGCCTAGGCTGAGGGCTATCTGTTATCACAACTTCCCAGGAATTTCTGTCAAAGAACAAATTCAAACTCTGTTGGCGCTTTAATGTTCAAGGCACCCACAAGAACTTTGCCTAAAAATAGAGAGTCTTTGTCCACTACAAAGAGGGGTTCAAGAAACAGAAAAATTGCTAAGAGAGAAACAGAAACCCTTAGCAAATTAGTGCTCTGAAACTCTGCCAAAATCTCCAGTTTGTTTCATAACTTTGAATTTCTCATCTTCAAACTTTATCCAATACCCAGTTTTCTGTGTGAACTAAAAAACCTCTTTCCAAACTTCTGACCCTATATACGCATACGCCTTCACCTGCCTTTTTCCAAAGAGAATCTGTCCAGAACACCACCAGAGCCAAAAGCTAGCTTTCACCCACAAACTTTTCCAACAGCCAGGTAAGCACCTGCTGACCTTCATCACGCTGCTAAGCATCATCAGCTGTGCATACTCAAATAAACATAATGTAAATATCATGTTGTTGCTGTTTATATTCTGAGGATTTTCATACCTCAGAATATTCTGAGCCAGTGTAGGTCTTGCCTGTGACCTTATTGGTTCTGACCTCTGAAACATTTTGACATTTGCTAGATCTGTTCCAAATATGTTTCCTGTTTTGTGGAATAACAACAAAATTGCAGATGTTCTGATTAGTACAGGGAAAAGCCAAGTGCTGACTTTGACGTTAGCACATCTGAAGCCTGTTTTGCTGTCAATGATATCAGAACCTCTGAGAGTTATTGCCTTTCCAGCAGAATCAGAACTTCTGGTTTCTCCACTAACAAACTTCTGTCTTGCATCGCAGGGGAGTCAGAACTTCTGATTTCCCCACTAACAGGGTTCTGTTTTGCAGGTGCCAGAGTCAGAAGTTCTGACTCATACAGTTTAACCAAGAGGTTGATCATCTGGCAGCGGATCTGAGTCAGAACTTCTGATGACCTCTCAGTAGAGCGCTGGCTCCCTCTCTCTCTCTATCTCTCTTTATATCTTGTTTTTTGCTATTTTCTTTTTTGTCTATTTTTCTCGTTGAACCCCCCATGTACAAATGTGTATCCCCATCCCCTAATTGTTGTAATAGCGTAGGATTTTATATTTCCGCTTCTTATTGCTAGTAATTAGGACGTGTATGGCAAGATAAAATCAATGAAATAGAAAAACCTAATTCAAAGAAAAAACTCTTGTATGCAATAAAACACACTTGCACACTAACACCCCTAGGGTTACATCCACTTGTTGCCTTTCAAAATTAGGCCATATTGCATGTTAGGTCTCTTTGGGCAAAACAAACAAATTCAAATGATCATAGTCCCTCGATGACGCTTTCGAAAGTTGCCTAAAAATGATCAAGTCCCTTAAAGGAAAAATTGCCCAAAGATACTTGGCACCATTGCAATTATGGTCTAAACGATGACCCGCGCCCGTCCCTTTCACATCCTAACACAAGATTGTCCACCAAATGCAATGGTGGAACAAAATTGTTAAAAGGGTTAAAACATAGCAATAATCTTTGAGAAAATTTAGGAGTAGATAACCTCTTAGTTACTTGAATCAAACTTGCAAAACAAAACACTTGCCTATTTTTAAAACCACACCTCACAACACTTTCAAAAACAACTTTCAAAAACAAATGAAAACCTTTTCAAAAGATATACACCTTTGTATACATCCCAACATGGATCATTACAAAGGTTGCCACCACATTGGCCTCTTTTCAAAACATTTTCAAACCCACACACAAAGCACCATCTCAAACAATTGAAAATTAAGGCAAGTTGATCTAAGCAAGTAACTAAGAGCCCATGGATAACCATGGATAGAAAGGGTGCTAATACCTTCCCTTTCTATAATCTACTTCCCCAACCCAAGAAAACATCTCAAAGGTTTTTGCTGTACTTTTTAAACCTTTCCTTAGGATAAAATAAAAAGTCGGTGGCGACTCTTGCTCAACCGAAACATTTGCGAAAACAAACGCAAAACCATAGTCAGTTCTCCCACCGTATCACAGAACTGGCGACTCTGCTGGAGAGTTACCTTTTAAAAGTGGAGTAACCTTAGGGCTTAGATCACCCTCTTGCATGACTAATTGTTTGATTTGATTGCTTTACATTTTGGCTCTCTTGTTTGGGTTTGCAAATCCTACACCCGAATTTTGGGAAACATTCATAGATAGCAATACATTGTGGAAACTGTGCGGGGTATACCGACACGGTCGAAGCAATAGCTATATTAGTGCGACATATTTGTGAGTACCGGTAACCCTTGAGTTCAATCAAGGAGAGTACGGGGCCGCTGAGCGATGTCACTAAGCACTAATGACCTAGAACCTTACTTGACCATCTTGGCCTTTTAGGGGTAGTGAGATGACCGGCTTTGGTGCAGTCCGAAGTTGGTAGATACTCGATACGACACTCATTGAGGGTTGTTTTCTTGGAATATTTTGGTCGCTAGTTAAGTGGCTAAACCAAAACAATGAACAATGAAAACAATCCAGTGATATTGAGCTCCTTAGAACCCGGTTACTATTTATAGGACAGGTTTTTTAGCCAACTACACTCAAGAGGGTACTTACCTATGAAACCCCATGCAAGCCTGAAACTAGGGTTTGGTGTGATTTGCTTGTACATATGTTTGTGCATACATCATGAACATCATAAAGCATCATATGCATTCACTAACCACTTCAAGGGTTTAGATCTTCATCTTTGTTCTTGTTTTGTAGGTCATGGAAATTCCTCGCAGAAAAACCACCCAAGTCAACCTTGTGAGAATCTCTCCTCAACTCAAGGAGCTCACCTCAAGAATTCCGGAAAGCTCATCCTTCAGTGAAAGACATGGTAGACTGCTCAGCTTAGTCCACACCAACATTGAAGAAGACATGATGAAAGTGCTATTCCAGTTCTTTGACCCTCTTCACCACTGTTTCACTTTCCCTGACTATCAGTTGGTACCCACTTTGGAGGAATTTTCTCAACTCCTGAGAATTCCTATCCTCAATCAACTACCTTTCAACGGTATGGAAAAGGAACCAAAGCCTGAAGATGTTGCTCGAGCATTACATCTACAGCCTTCTGACATCAAGGGGCATTGGGAAACTAGAAGCAGTGTCAAAGGTTTCTTAGCAAAATTCTTGTTTGAGAAGGCACAAGAGTGTTGGAATTCATTGGACCTACAAGCCTTTGAAGAAATTGTGGCACTCCTTATCTATGGGTTGGTTCTATTCCCAAATTTTGACCAATTGGTAGATGTCAACGCCGTCAAAATCTTCCTGTCCAGAAATCCAATACCAATATTGCTTGGGGACATCCTTCACTCATTTTACACACGAACAATGAGAAAGAGGGGTGTTCTCATGTGCTGTACTCCTCTCCTTGCAAGGTGGTTTATTTCGCACCTTCCACAATTTGTCCTGAAGAATGACCAAGGCTCGAGGTGGTCCCAACGGTTGATGACTCTTACTCACTCTGATGTACATTGGTGTTCTCGGTCCAGAGAAAATGTCATCATCGTCGACCGTTGCGGAGAGTTTCCTAATGTTCCTTTACTTGGAATCAGAGGAGGTATCACCTACAACCCTTGCCTAGCTTTGAGGCAATTTGGATATGCACGAAGAGATGGCCCTCACGACATGTTGATTCCTGACCTAGTTTTTGACTTCGACAATGATGCGCAAGGACTTCACCAAAGATTCATCAGAGCTTGGGGGAGACCCAACAAGGTTGATAGCAAGACTCTGGGACACAAGAACTCCATCCCTCTTGAACCTTACCTCAAGTGGGTGCGAGCCCGAGCCCAGAGTCTAATGATGCCTTATCCTCATGTTCTCCCTGTGATTAAAGAGCCCGTCAAGGAAGGAGAGGTTCCCTACACCATCCTACATCCTGACATGCCTACATCGTGGGAGGAAATGCAGAAAAGTTGGATCCAACTCAAGGAGGAACGGAACACTTTTGAAGCCAGCTTCTACGCCAGCGAGAAGAAGGTTTTAGAACTTACCCGCCGACTCCATGAGTAAGAGGCCCTCAACACCTACATTGCACCAAAGAGGATGCGCAACGTCTTTTTACCTTGAGAAGTTGTTTTTGTAATATTTGGCCCATGGGGAATTTATGTACTAACAAATCTTTTCTTATTAATATGACGTGCATTCTTTTTGTCTACAACAATTGTGAATTTCCAAAACCCTTGAATGCATTGCATAGATAGCATCTCATGCATCATGTACATAACAGGTACCCCTTTTTTTCTACAGGTTGCTTAATCTTCTTCGTTTATTTGGAACAGTCATCATGAATCCAGACTCATCCAGTGAGCAAGTAATCAAGGCCCTTCAGGCCCAAAGTGCCCAGTTTCAAGAAATGGTCCTAAGCTTGGCCCAAGGTCAGCAAGAGTTGAAGGTTATGCTCCTCAAGAAGAAGAAGAAGAAGAGAACTGCGTTATTCAATACTGGACGCAGGTTTGGGAACACACTCCACAACGAGGCTGATCCTACTACTTCCTCTGCAGAGAAAGATAGTCCCCAAGGGGGAGGAGCTCCTAGTCCTGCAGTCTCTGACAACGAGACGGACTACAATGACGAACAATACCCACCTGCTGCTGACCGATACAAGCAATTAGAGGACCGCTTGAGCGCCATGGAGATTCAGAATGTGTCGGGGCTGGATTTAAGAGATTTGGGGTTATCTTCTGGGGTAGTAATCCAACACAAGTTTAAGGCGCCTACCTTTGCCAAATACGACGGGGCTTCCTGTCCAAAGCTGCATCTAAGGTCGTACGTAAGGAAGATCCAACCTTACACGGCAGACAAAAACCTTTGGATCCACTTCTTCCAAGATAGCCTTTCGGGGTCACAGCTTGAGTGGTTCTATCAACTAGATGGAGCTAGTATTCGACATTGGGAAGATTTGGCAACCGCATTTTATAGACAATATCAATACAATTCTGATCTCTCTCCTACGCGTACCCAACTTCAGGGTATGTCTCTAGGAACGAGCGAAGGGTTTAAAGAATATGCACAAAAATGGATAGATTTGGATGGCAGGGTGCAGCCTCCATTGACTGATCGTGAGCTGGTTGATATGTTTCTAGGGACCTTGTCTGGTCCATTTTTCAATCATTTGGTTGGTAATTCCTCAGCTGGGTTTACGGATCTGATTTTGACATGTGAAAGGATAGAAGCTGGCATCAGATCAGGAAAGATACAAAAAGCTGCCTCCACAAGTACTGAGAAGAGGCCTTTCAAGAAAGAAGCAAGTGCCGTCTATGGTCCTAGAAGACAAGTCAAGGCAGAAAGCCGCCAAGCCGTCAATGCCTTGGTCATTTCAAAGCCTGTTGCTGCTCCTCAGTAGTACAATCAACAAAGAGGTGAAACGCCCAAGAGGCAGTATACTCGGTTGAGTATGACTTTGTCACAAATCTTACCACAGCTGTTATCAACCAACCTGGTGACCATCAAAGAGGCTCCAAAGGTCGTGAATACCGCATCTCCTAAGTATAACCCAAATGACCGTTGTGCTTATCATTCCGATAGCCCCGGGCATACTACTGATGATTGCTGGGCCCTGAGAAACAAGGTGCAAGACCTTATCGACGCGAAGGAAATTCAGTTTGAGGCGCCTGAGAGGCCAAATGTTGTAACTGCTCCTATGCCCCGGCATAGAGTAAATGCCATTGAGGAAGATTTGTATGCTGTTTCGGTGAATGATGTTGCTACCCCTCTTTTGACTGTTAAGAGGAACTTACTACTAGCCGGTTTATTTCCGAGCTGTAGCAAGGGTTGCCTCCTGTGTGCTGTTATCCCTACCGGTTGTCCACTGCTAAAATCAGGCATCCAAAGCCTGATGGATAGCAAAGAAATTCTGTTCAAGAAAACTGCTGTTCCGTTTGTCTCTGCTGAAGAAGTATCTGTCGTCACAATCTATAATCCTACCAAAGCTCCCCCGAGGAAGCCAGACCAAATTATGTTTGTTGCACCCATTACTATTACTATTCCGGGGCCTCTCCCCTATGAGTCTGATAAAGCTGTCCCATGGCATTACGGGGCAGACGTGTATGTGCTTGGAGTGAAGCAGGAGTTCAACACCAGTACCAGTATCAGTAACATCACTGGTCCCGCCAAGATTACTCGCAGTGGCAGGCTATTCTCGCCTGACATTGCACCACCAGTTATCCGAAAGCCCTTTATCATCACACCCGCAAGTGTGCATGTTCCAAATCAAGTTCCTGTGTCTACTACTGCTGTCGAGTCCCCTGATGCTCGGGGCAAAGAAGTTGCTACCGATTTGCCTGCCAGGACAGAGGCACCAAAAAAGACTGCTGTTGAGGCCTCCCAACAAGAGATGGAGGAAATCCTTAAAATCATTAAAAAGAGTGACTTCAATGTTGTTGAACAGTTGGGGCATACCCCCTCAAAAATCTTTATGCTATCATTGCTGCTATGCTCAGAGGCCCATGCAAAAGCCCTGATTTGATTTCTGAAAACGGCCCATGTGCCGCAAGAGACCTCTGCAGATCAATTCACTGACTGTGTGGCTAATTTGACGGCTGACAATGGCTTAGGGTTCTCAGATGCTGACCTTACCGCCAAAGGGAAAAATCACAATGATGCCCTGCACGTCTCTATAGAATGCAGGGGCACTACTCTCGCACACGTGTTGGTGGATACCGGTTCTTCCCAGAATGTTTTTCCCAAGAAGGCATTGGATCGTTTGGATTGTGAGGGCCTGGAATTGAAACCTAGTAACATCATTGTTAGAGCCTTCGACGGTTCTAAGAGGATGGTGCACGGTGAGGTAGACATTCCTATTCGTGTGGGTTCCCAAGTGTTGTACCCCAAAATTTGCCCTCCCATATTCTTCAAGAAAATGCCAAGTCAAGCTTCAAAGTTCCCCAAGGGTTGCACAGTGCAAAGGTCTCCTGAACAGTCAAAATTAGGGTTTGTGTTCTGATCAAGAAAATGAAGTTTCCAAAGGTCCAATCAAGTCTCATATGCCTACAAATATGGTCAAGTATCCTCATATCAAGTTTCAAGGCATTCAGCTCAAAATTGCACAGTCAAAAACCCTAATTGCACTACAGTCAACTGTAGGGGCAAAATGGTCATTTGACAGTCAAAAGTTCAAATTTTTGGTCAACATATCATTTTGAAGCCACAAACATCATTTGATCAATGCTTGATCATGATTCTCAAAGTTTGGCTCAAAAAATCATCAAAATGCAAAAGTTTCCTTATTTGGACAGTTGAAAAAGTCAACTGAAATTGACCAGGGCATAACTTTCACATGGATTATCAGAAAAATTCCATCCAAAGCTCATTTTGAAGAGAAAGACATTTCCTACAACTCATCTTCATACTTCAAGTCCAAGAAATGCTCTCACAAAAAGTTATCAATTTCAACATTATAGGTCATTTTCAAAAGTCAACAAAAAGGGACTTTAAGTCAAAGGCCATAACTTGAGATTGGTAAATCAAACTGACATGGGACCAAAGACATTGGTTAGAGGACTCAAAGACCTTTCCAAAATGTCCAAGAACATGAGAAAAGCTTAAAAATTGAGCAAGTTATGCCTTGTATAAGTTGGGAAATTTTTGGATATTTTGAAAAGTCAACATTGATGCAAATGACCTAAAATTGCTAATGGGCCCATTTTTCTTCCACAAATCATCATCCATGGCATGTGCACGACCACTTGGCCCAAAGGGAAGTCTTTATTCATTTTTTATTTATTTATTTGAATTTTTATTTATAATAATTCATTTAAATCAAATTAAATATATGAAAAATGTCTAACCTAATTTTTTCAATCTTTTTGTGCACATTATATCATCAATAATTCGTGCATATCCCAACATGGAAAGATTTGGATTGATGGGTATGATTGAGAACAAAAAAACACATGGAAAAGATTGAAAAAAGATATTGAAAATCAAATTTTCAAAATCAATGAATGCAATGGATTTGTTCTATTTTTCTTGACCTAATGGACTCAATACAAAAGCCAAAAGACAACCCTAATCATAACACACACGCAGCTGCTCAGAAAACTCCATTCACAACTTGAAATTTTTCTCAAAAAAGTCAATACTGAAAACCCTTTTGCAGGCTGATTCAAGTCTCAAAACCTATTCCATTGGCTTCTTGGAGGATTATAGGACATAACTGAATCATTCCCCAAGCCCCATACTCAAGGAAACGCAAGGTTACCATTGAAGTTGGTAAAGGAAATTCCAAAACTGTTTTCCATTATCCATGCATCTTTATCATATTTTGTTGTTATGTTTATGTTTATGATGAAGTTTGCAAGCTAATCATATGATTTAATTGAAGTTTCACGCATTCTATGCCAAGATACCATGTTCGTGTTCTAGGGTTTACAGGATTGGAAATTAGGGGTTTTTGAATGGGGAAAAATTGGCCCTCAAGACCACCACCATTCAACTCAGTGCATGTGGACGAAGATAATGGAACTATCGCGCCTAATTTATGAGTGCCCTAGTGCTAATCGTTATTTTCTGTAAAGATACTTTCTGCAACGGTGTAAAAACCGTTGCTTATGTTGTTTGTATTTCAGGAACATGAAGAAGATGATGTGTTGGCCGGCGCTGATTGGAGGGTTCAAAATTTCGCGCATTTTGAATCACTAATGCAGTTGTTCTTTTTATAATATTTGTTGCTTATTTAATATTAACAATGCATGAAGTGGCTCAGTGGCAAGCATATCTGGAGATAACGCGCATGACCTGGGTTCGAGTCCCGGGTCTTCAATAATTTCAATGTTATTTTTCAATTAACCATCATATGCAGTTTCGCTTACTGAAGACCACGATACACCTCCTCATCAGGCCAGCCACGTGTACGTTTAGAGCAATCCAAGGGTGCAGATTGGAGGAACACCATGAGGTTGAGTCAACGCACATGCACGTGTCTTGCCAAAGTCAAACAGGCCAAGGTTATTGGGCCAGAATTTCCATAAACTCACCTCCTATTTTGGGGTCTGAACCCCTAGGTTTGCATAATTTTTACTTTCTTTATTTTTAATTCTATTTTTATTTTAATTATTACTTGTTTAGTTAATTAATTATTTTCACAAAAATATAAAATATCACAAAAAATCAGAAAAAAGAAAAAAACAATAAATTCTTTTATTTCTAATATTTTCATAAATAAATTTGCATGTAATTATTTAGTTTTAATTTATGTTGTAATTTTAATACTTTTAATAAAAAATCTAAAAAATGTAGAAATAGGTTTAATTAGTCTTTTTTTTTATCTTGTATTTTTCTTTTCATGATAACCAAATAATTAAATATTTTATTTTCATAATTAAAATTGTAAATTAATTAGGGTTTAATTTAGGTTAAAAACTTCAATCTTTTTCTTAATAAATTAAAAGTCATTAGAATTAGGGTTAGTATTAATTTTAATTAATTCCTTTTATATGTAAATCCTAAAATATTAAAAAACACTAACAACAATTTCTTTTCCTTTTTTTATTAATCAATTCCATGTAATTTAATTTTTGCAAAAGGGTCCAACGCCCTCGTTCTTAATTCTATTCTAATTCGCATATTTATCTTATTTTGTTTAAATACTTATGTATCTCTCCCAAAGCCTTGTAACATTTTAATTACTTCTCGCACTTTTAATTTCTTTATTTTCCGTCAAATCGGGTCCTGGTTAATTTTGGCGATGTGGACCCGCGCCTTTTGTAATAGTTTAGATTTTTACGTTCCCGCAAATATTTTAACTGTTAATCAAAAGCATGAAAGAATGTATGGATAAAATAAAAACAAGCGTAGAACACCAATGACATGACAAGATAAATGCAAATGAAAACGACACACGAATCACACACCACCCCTAGGGTATGCCTCACTGTTGCCTTGCCTCGAACGGTGATCGTCGAGTAGAGGATGTCTTAGTAAGTCCTCATGATCCGGGAACCTGGCATGAGGGTAGCTTCTAAGGTGTCTTCCCATTGCTCTGGTGATCACCATGTCCCGAACCTCGAATTGACCCGAACACCTCCAACGGTGGTGCTACCTACCTCTCAATGGTGGGATGGCACTACTTTAAAGGACATTTACACAGACGAATTCCTTAGGGTAGGTAGACGACTCTAGATACTTGCTCTAAATTTCAAAACAAATCAAAAATACTTTTCACACCGACACCTTTTCAAAAGCTTTCGAAAGCAATTTTTTCAAGCACTCTTGAGGACCGATACAAGAGTCGAACTGGAATCTTCAAAGAAACTTTTTTAACCCACAGTTGAAAAGCAAACAAACCATTTTGAAAACACAAATGAGCAAGTATCTAAGAGCCCATGGATAACCATGGATAGAAAGGGTGCTAACACCTTCCCTTTCTATAACCTACCTCCCGAACCGAGAGCAATCTCTTTAAGGAATTTTTCTGTGCTTTTGTCCTTTCCATTTGGAGAAAATAAAAGACGGTGGCTACTCTTGCTTCCGCGACATTTTGCGAACCAGCTTTAAACAGTCAGTTCCAGATCCACCGATCACGCCAAGTCTTCGACTCAACGTTCTATGTAATGGATATCCGCCCATCTTATTCCTGCTTGTTGGGTCGACCCTGGATTCACAAGGCTGGGGCAGTAACATCCACTCTGCACCAAAAGCTCAAATACCCTGTCAAAGGGAAGATTGTTACTGTGCAGGGTGAGGAGGAATACATGGTTAGTCACTTGAATTCATTCCGGTATATCGAGGTGGACGGGGAGTTTATTGAAACCCCCTTTCAGCATTTTGAGGAGGTACCCCCAACGTTGGCATCAGCTGAAACAGTGGTTGAAGAAGACTTTCCTCTGAAGATGGCGTCCTTGAAGGATGCCCGGGCTGTAATCGAGAAAGGCAATTGTGCAAACTGGGGTCAGCTTCCTGACTTCACTCAAAATACCGACAAGTTTGAGTTGGGCTTCACTGTAGAGGCTCAGAGGGATGTTCGCAAGGAAAAGATCAGAAAGGCTCCAGTGTTCATAACCAATCCAAGGGTGAATGCTATCGAGGAGGACGTAGAGGAAGTAGAGTTTGACAGTTGGATTTATCCAACCACCAACAACGGACCAAGCAACTGGACAGCAAAGGATTTTACACCTATCACATTTGTCACGCAGTAATTAACTCTTTTGATTTTCAATTTGTAACAAACAATATGTTGAAACTTTTATTGGCTCGGTGTCCTACCCGGGGCACCGTAGCTCCATTTGTGAGGGCTTTTTGTATGACATTTCCATATATCATTAATCAAAGCATTGAACGTTTGTTGCATTTCAAATCTTGTGCTCTTTTTTCTTTCTGTGTTATATATTGCAAAACAGCTATATTTACACACACTCACTTATACAGGTTTCAATCCACTCTGGATCTCACTGGTAACAACTCTGCTACCACCAGTTATGACTTCGAGAATCCGATCAACTTGGCCGAGGACGAAGGTGAAGATGATTGCGAAGTGCCTGGTGAACTCGCAAGACTGCTACTCCAGGAAGAGAGGGCCATTCAACCACACGAAGAGCCCGTGGAAACAGTGAACCTGGGTATTGAGACAGATAGAAAAGAAGTCAAGATTGGTGCCAATCTAGAGCTCAGCGTGAAGCAACGATTGATCCAGATGCTATATGATTACATGGAGATCTTTGCTTGGTCTTACGAAGACATGCCTGGTTTGGATGCCGACATTGTAGTTCATCACCTGCCAACCAAGGAAGACTGCCCTCCGGTAAAGCAAAAGGTCCGCCGTATGCGTCCAGAGATGTCCGAAAAGATCAAAGCCGAGGTTATGAAGCAATTCGATGCCGGGTTTCTAGCAGTAACCTCTTACCCTCAGTGGGTTGCCAATGTGGTGCCAGTGCCGAAGAAGGACGGTAAAGTCAGAATGTGTGTCGACTACAGGGATTTGAACAGGGCCAGCCCTAAAGATGATTTCCCTCTGCCTCACATCGACGTTCTTGTTGACAATACTGCTCAACACAAGGTGTTCTCCTTCATGGATGGTTTTTCAGGGTATAATCAGATCAAGATGGCTCCGGAAGATATGGAAAAGACTACCTTTGTGACTCAGTGGGGCACTTTCTGCTACAAGGTCATGCCATTCGGGTTGAAAAATGCTGGGGCAACCTATCAACGTGCCATGGTTGCCTTATTTCATGATATGATCCATCATGAGATTGAGGTATATGTTGACGACATGATTGCAAGGTCTCAAACTGAGGAGGAGCACCTTGACCATCTGCGAAAGCTGTTTGACCGATTGAAGTTATACAAGCTGAGGTTGAATCCCAACAAATGCACCTTTGAGGTGAGATCCGGAAAATTGCTAGGTTTCATTGTAAGCGATAAAGGTATTCAGGTGGACCCTGCCAAGGTAAAAGCCATACAAGATATGCCCACTCCCAAGACAGAGAAAGAAGTCAGAGGCTTTCTGGGACGAATGAATTACATTGCCCGTTTCATCTCACACCTAACTGCTACCTGTGAGCCAATCATCAAATTACTGAAGAAAGATCAAGTAGTACGTTGGAACAATGAATGTCAGGCCGCTTTTGAAAAGATAAAAGAGTACCTCCAAGAGACACCCATTCTTATGCCACCAGTGGAAGGGAGACCTCTAATACTATACCTGACAGTACTTGACAATTCAATGGGGTGTGTGCTGGGGCAGCATGACGAGTCTAGCCGAAAAGAGCACGCTATTTATTACCTAAGCAAAAAGTTTACCGACTGTGAGTCTCGATACTCACTGCTCGAGAAAACTTGTCGCGCTCTGGTATGGGCTTCTCGCCGGCTGAGACAGTATATGCTGACTCACACCACTCTTTTGATTTCAAAGATGGATCCCATCAAGTACATATTCGAAAAGCCTGCTCTGTCTGGAAGAATAGCAAGATGGCAAATGATCTTGACAGAATATGATATCCAGTATACAACTCAAAAAGCAATCAAAGGAAGTGTATTGGCCGATCATTTGGCACACCAACCTGTGGATGATTACCAATCATTGAACTTTGAATTTCCGGACGAAGATATCATGGTAGTAACTGATTGTGAGGTACCTGGACCGGATGAAGGACCTGAGGAAGGATCTCGGTGGTCTATGCATTTCGACGGAGCCTCGAATGCTTTGGGTAACGGTATTGGCGTTGTAATCATATACCCCAAAGGAACTCATACTCCACTCACCGCCCGGCTTTGTTTCAACTGCACCAACAACATGGCAGAATATGAGGCTTGTATCATGGGTCTTCAAGCTGCAATCGACTTAAGGATCAAGTTTCTGAGTGTCTTCGGAGATTCCGCTCTTGTGGTCAATCAGATCAAAGGCGAGTGGGATACGAAACACCCAAATCTTATTCCTTACAAGGAGTATGTGTTGACTTTGCTTCCCCACTTTGAAGAGATAACTTTTGAGAACTTCTTAAGAGAGGAGAATCAGTTAGCAGACGCACTAGCTACGTTGTCTTCAATGTTCAAAGTCAAATGGGATAATGAGGCTCCCCGAATCATCATCTGGAAATTGGACGAACCAGCACACTGCTGCGACCTTGAGGCCGGAAAGGTGACTGAAAAACCCTGGTATCATGAGGTGAAGAGATATTTGGAAACTCAGGAATACCCTGAAGGTGCATCTGTCAACGACAAGAAGTTCATGAGAAGGTTTGCGGAAAAATTCTTCCTCAGCAACGAAATTCTCTACAAACGGAATCATGACTCAACTCTACTGCGTTGTGTGGATAAGGCTGAAGCAGAGAAGGTCATGATAGAACTGCATGAAGGTACATTCGGAACACATTCCAGTGGGCATACCATGGTAAAGAAAATTCTTCGGGCAGGATATTTCTTGTCCACAATGGAAGCCGACTGTTACCAACATTCTCGAACTTGTCACAAATGCCAGATCTATGCTGACAAGGTGTACATCCCTCTGTTTCCTCTGAATGTCCTGACGGCACCTTGGCCTTTTGCAATGTGGGGCATCGATATGATCGGTGAGATCCGACCAACGGCATCCAATGGGCATTGCTTCATCTTGGTAGCGATCGATTACTTCACGAAGTGGGTTGAGGCAACTTCCTACGCCACGGACAATGGTACCAATCTTAACAACAAGATGATCACTGAGCTCTGCGAGCAATTCAAGATACAGCACCACAACTCTTCTCCCTACCGGCCGAAGATGAATGGGGCTGTAGAAGCAGCTAATAAGAATATCAAAAAGATTGTGCAGAAGATGACAGTGACCTACAAAGATTGGAACGAAATGTTACCGTTTGCTCTTCACGGGTACCGTACTTCAGCAAGGACGTCAACCGGGGCAACACCCTTTTCCTTGGTCTATGGCATGGAGGCGGTCTTGCCAATTGAAGTCCAGATACCCTCTCTCCGGATAATGAAGGATGCAGACCTGAACGAAGATGACTGGGTCCAGACTCGACTTGATCAATTAAACCTAATTGACGAAAAGAGACTCACTGCTATCTGTCATGGTCAGACGTATCAAAAACGGATGATCAGGGCATTTAACAAGAAAGTCAGACCACAAGAGTATCAAGTTGGGGACCTGGTAATCAAACACATCATCCTTCCTCAAAGTGATCCCCGGGGAAAATGGACCCCTACGTACGAAGGGCCATTTGTGGTTAAACATGTGTTCTCAGGAGGAGCCATGATTCTAACCACCATGGATGGTGACGACCTTCCTCACCCCGCCAATGTAGACATAGTGAAAAGATACTACGCATGAATAAAAGACCCGCTAGGTTGACATACCTAGGAAAAAATAAGGGCTTCACGGCGAACCAAAAGGGTTCGGGCAAAAATAAGCGATGAAAATGAAAAAAATCCGTACACTCGGCAAGTCGAAAACCTGAAAAGGCGGCTTGGGCAAAAATGGGTATCCCGGTGGACTGAAAACCCGAAAGGGCGGTCCAGGCAAAAGTTAGGGATAAAGCGTAACACTATGTCTCATTGGATCACCTTGCATCCAGAATTCGGCATCAACTATCTGGCTCGGACTTCGGCATCGATCAATCAGCTTCATCTTCAACTAAGCAGCAAAGTGATGAGACGCTTGAAGACATAAAGGCGATAGCAGAGTTGGAACCCAGTGGGAATATTGTGCACATAGCTGTTTTGTTTCCTTTTTTCAAAATTGTATAAACTTTATGTTGTTCGGCGGCGTTCTCTTACTAGGACGTCAGCCTCTTGTACAAAAAACGCCTATTTACAGGCAAATTTCAAAATCAATACAGATTCAGTTTTCCAAACAAATTGCCAATTGTGTTTTCCCTTTTTCTGTTTTGTCTTGCGAAGAACGTCCAATGTTCATTTTTGATATATGCATTTGACATTAAATTGCTAATTCATAAATACTTGCATACAAAACAAAAGACTAATTACAAGTGACATCAAAGATAGGGGAAACATAAAGATTGTCTGATGCAGTCTGGTTGCTTTGTCCGCCGAGGTACCGAGGTAGATTTAACTGAAGAATGTGATCAAGTTATCTCAACTCCCCACAGAGTAAGACAAGATAGCAACATTCCCCAGCGGAGTATAGACATTCATCAACAAGCATCCCCGGCAGTCTTGATCTAAGATTGTTCCCCGGCGGAATATCAACACCCCAGTGCAATTCCAAAAGTTTCCCCAGGAAAGTGGAATTCTTATCCCCCAGCAGGTCTTGAAGCTTATCCCCAGTAGATTCTGGAAGCTTATCCCCTGCAGAGTACGGACGTCCCTCCCGAGCCTTATTCAAAGTTATTCCTCACAGGGGCTTATAACTGGGTTATCCTCAGCAAATTGCCACGGAAGATCGCCCTTGTCGAAGTTCTCTCGATCCCCAGCGGAGTTCATCAAAGTTCCCCAACGTAACTTATCAACACAATCCCCAGCGGAGCTTACCATTGTCATCACTAGAGGAGTTTATCATTGTTGTCCCCAGCGGAATCCATCATTGAAATCCTCGGCGGAGCTCTCATCAAAACTTCAGCGAAGTATCTCTTCCACAGAATAATTCCCCTCAGAGTAATCTCTCCAACAAGTTTATCCCCCAACGGAGTCATCTTCTCCTACCAGTGTATTCTTGCAACCATCCTCCCCAGCGGAAGCGAAGAACTTTACTCTTCAACGTCAGTCCAGGATTTAATTCCCCGGCTGGTCGTCAAGGATTTATTTTCCTAGACGAAGATACATTCATAAACAGTTCTCATTTCATACATCTTGCTTACATACGTGATAAAGTGCATACAACACTATCTCATGTTGAACATCATAACATCATGCATTTCATACATCATGACATTGCATACAACTGATGTTTCGCCTTTTCAGGAAAAAGACAACTACCTTCAACTGTCACTATTTCCAGACTCGATTCCTGTATCTAGCCAGGGCACGTCTGAAGAGTTTCCAGACTCGATTCCTGTATCTAGCCAGGGCACGTCTGAAGAGTTTGAAGATTCGATTCCTGTATCCAGCCAGGGCATATCTGTTGACAACTATTTCCAGACTCGATTCCTGTATCTAGCCAGGGCACGTCTGAAGAGTTCGAAGATTCGATTCCTGTATCCAACCAGGGCATATCTGTTGACAAATATTTCCAGACTCGATTCCTGTATCTAGCCAGGGCACGTCTGAAGAGTTTGAAGATTCGATTCTTGTATCCAGCCAGGGCATATCTGTTGACAACTATTTCCAGACTCGATTCCTGTATCTAGCCAGGGCATGTCTGAAGAGTTTGAAGATTCGATTCCTGTATCCAGCCAGGGCATATCTGTTGACAACTATTTCCAGACTCGATTCCTGTATCTAGCTAGGGCACGTCTGAAGAGTTTGAAGATTTGATTCCTGTATCCAGCCAGGGCATATCTGTTGACAACTATTTCCAGACTCGATTCCTGTATCTAGCCAGGGCACGTCTGAAGAGTTTCCAGACTCAATTCTTGTATCTAGCCAGGGCACGTCTGAAAAGTTTCCAGATTCGATTCCTGTATCCAGCCAGGGCATATTTGTTGACAACTATTTCCAGACTCGATTCCTGTATCTAGCCAGGGCACGTCTGAAGAGTTCGAAGATTCGATTCCTGTATCCAGCCAGGGCATATCTGTTGACGACTAATTCTAGATTCGATACCTGTATCCAGCCAGGGAACATCTGTGAGCAACCGATTGTAGATTCGATTCCTGTATCTAGCCAGGGCGTGTCTGCATGAAGAGATTGAAGATCAAACACCTGTAACAAGCCAGGAAAACATCTGTCTTTCTCAAAATACACGAGTTCTCGCTAAGGAATCTCTTACGCGATCGACACTTCCAAATGGCATCTATAAGCCCATTCCCGATAAGGTTCTGTCACATCTCCAGATGGCATCTATAAGCCCATCTCTCTATCCACCATCTCTCCAAATGGCATCTATAAGCCCATTCCCGCCGTCACATTGCTGATACTCTACTATGCGAGTGCAAATTTCTGGGCACTCTAGTGTCCAATCTCCTTTTACCTTCGAGTCGCGAAAGGCAAAATTGCCAATCTAACTCTTCAGGTTCAAGAAGATTGAACAGGGGCAATTGTTGTACCCCAAAATTTGCCCTCTCTTTCTTCAGGAAACCATCTTGGATTTTCAAGGTCCCTCTGAAACAAATCCAAGTCTTGAGTTATCTTTTTTGCCCAAGCAAACCACTTACAAGAGCAAGATGATCACACAAGCTCCAAAGACAACGCTTTTATCTTGAGAAAAATCAATTCTAAGTACTTGGAACGTTTCTCTAAAAAATGAGTGTTTAAGAAAAAATCAGCGCTTCAGAACTTCTGGACCAATTCCAGATAAAAACGGTCAGAAGTTGCAAGCTTGGCTCAGCATAGTCAGAAGTTGGCTTTTCAGCAGCTACATCAGCTCAATCAGAAGTTGTAAACGTGGTTCAGTATGTAAGCCTCAGACAGAACATGCCCCTTTCAGCAGTTATACAAGCTCAGTCAGAATTTGCTAAAGGAATGCAAGAGAAGCAGGGAAGTATGAAGGCTCTTTCAGAACATGCTGAAATCAGAAGATGAAAAGGTCAGAAGAGTGGGTGTTACACTGATACAGAATCTCTAAACCCAGGAGGTCCAGAAGTAAATCCAAGGAACTTATCAGAAAGTCAGGAGAATCTCCAGAGCTTACTAAGACAACAGGAAGCCAAGGCCAGAGCATGGTTTACGCTGTTCTTTTTGAAACAGAACTGCTGATTCAACGTTGGTTTCCATTACCATAATATTGATGTTGATAGGTCTTATCACCATTTAATGCTCATTAATGCTTCCAACCACTCCTGAACATTCACATGTGGCTTGGAAAACGCCTTTGTGCAGATTCTGGCATGGGTCTACGCGCCACCGCCCACTTAAGAGGTCACTTCTCCCCAATCCACGCCTGCTGCTGCAGCCTAGGCTGAGGGCTATCTGTTATCACAACTTCCCAGGAATTTCTGTCAAAGAACAAATTCAAACTCTGTTGGCGCTTTAATGTTCAAGGCACCCACAAGAACTTTGCCTATAAATAGATAGTCTTTGTCCACTGCAAAGAGGGGTTCAAGAAACAGAAAAATTGCTAAGAGAGAAACAGAAACCCTTAGCAAATTAGTGTTCTGAAACTCTGCCAAAATCTCCAGTTTGTTTCATAACTTTGAATTTCTCATCTTCAAACTTTATCCAATACCCAGTTTTCTGTGTGAACTAAAAAACCTCTTTCCAAACTTCTGACCCTATATACGCATACGCCTTCACCTGCCTTTTTCCAAAGAGAATCTGTCCAGAACACCACCAGAGCCAAAAGCTAGCTTTCACCCACAAACTTTTCCAACAGCCAGGTAAGCACCTGCTGACCTTCATCACGCTGCTAAGCATCATCAGCTGTGCATACTCAAATAAACATAATGTAAATATCATGTTGTTGCTGTTTATATTCTGAGGATTTTCATACCTCAGAACGTTCTGAGCCAGTGTAGGTCTTGCCTGTGACCTTGTTGGTTCTGACCTCTGAAACATTTTGACATTTGCTGGATCTATTCCAAATATGTTTCCTGTTTTGTGGAATAACAACAAAATTGCAGATGTTCTGATTAGTACAGGGAAAAGCCAAGTGCTGACTTTGACGTTAGCACATCTGAAGCTTGTTTTGATGTCAATGATATCAGAACCTCTGAGAGTTATTGCCTTTCCAGCAGAATCAGAACTTCTGGTTTCTCCACTAACAAACTTCTGTCTTGCAGCGCAGGGGAGTCAGAACTTCTGATTTCCCCACTAACAGGGTTTTGTTTTGTAGGTGCCAGAGTCAGAAGTTCTGACTCATACAGTTTAACCAAGAGGTTGATCATCTGGCAGCGGATCTGAGTCAGAACTTCTGATGACCTCTCAGCAGCGCACTGGCTCCCTCTCTCTCTCTATATATCTTGTTTTTTGCTATTTTCTTTTTTGTCTATTTTTCTCGTTGAACCCCCCATGTACAAATGTGTATCCCCATACCCTAATTGTTGTAATAGCGTAGGATTTTATATTTCCGCTTCTTATTGCTAGTAATTAGGACGTGTATGGCAAGATAAAATCAATGAAATAGAAAAACCTAATTCAAAGAAAAAACTCTTGTATGCAATAAAACACACTTGCACACTAACACCCCTAGGGTTACATCCACTTGTTTCCTTTCAAAATTAGGCCATATTGCATGTTAGGTCTCTTTGGGCAAAACAAACAAATTCAAATGATCATAGTCCCTCGATGACGCTTTCGAAAGTTGCCTAAAAATGATCAAATCCCTTAAAGGAAAAATTTCCCAAAGATACTTGGCACCATTGCAATTATGGTCTAAACGATGACTCGCGCCCGTCCCTTTCACATCCTAACACAAGATTGTCCACCAAATGCAATGGTGGAACAAAATTGTTAAAAGGGTTAAAACATAGCAATAATCTTTGAGAAAATTTAGGAGTAGATAACCTCTTAGTTACTTGAATCAAACTTGCAAAACAAAACACTTGCCTATTTTTAAAACCACACCTCACAACACTTTCAAAAACAACTTTCAAAAACAAATGAAAACCTTTTCAAAAGACATACACCTTTGTATACATCCCAACATGGATCATTACAAAGGTTGCCACCACATTGGCCTCTTTTCAAAACATTTTCAAACCCACACACAAAGCACCATCTCAAACAATTGAAAATTAAGGCAAGTTGATCTAAGCAAGTAACTAAGAGCCCATGGATAACCATGGATAGAAAGGGTGCTAATACCTTCCCTTTCTATAATCTACTCCCCGAACCCAAGAAAACATCTCAAAGGTTTTTGCTGTGCTTTTTAAACTTTTCCTTAGGATAAAATAAAAAGTCGGTGGCGACTCTTGCTCAACCGAAACATTTGCGAAAACAAACGCAAAACCATAGTCAGTTCTCCCACCGTATCACAGGTGTCCATCTAATTTACTTGAGATTGGTTTTGCAATCTCCAGTAGAAGTGTTACTTTTGAAAACATTTGTCTCCCCGGTGAAGCCTGGCGAAGGATGTTATATCCCTGTATCTGTGCTATTCTGTCACTTTGTTTTGTTTACTTCCAGATTATGTTTCTCCCCAGTAAAGCTAAAGCAGACAGTAGGTTATGTTTCCTCAGCTGGCATTTACCTTTTTCTTGGAATGATCATCTTGGATGTAATTTAGCTGAGTATTGTATGTGCCCGAGTTTGTTTTGCCTGGTTACTCTCAGTGTTGTATATCTGTTTTGTCAGCATACACACAATAACACTCATACACTCATACATTCATACATACATCATGCATAGCTAAAATTGGGAAATCAATTCTCATTAACATTTGTTAATATTTTGGTTGATATATCACCCTGTTTTGTAGAGTTACGTTGTCCTCTCTTCAATAGAGTGTTGGCCTTAAGCAAAAAGCGTATATTCTTTCAATTTCCCCACTGAGTTATCCCTCATGGAAGATTTTTACTTTAACCTTCCTGTGCAGCTCTTTGTTTAGATGGATTTGGTTTTCCCTCTTGAGTTTATTTCTCAAATGATGTATTTTGGTTGACTGTTTCATTCCAATTTTCTGATTTGAATCTTTGGTTTCCCAGCAATATCATTTACTTTGGATTTCTGAAAGCTTCGAGTTTTGGTTTGTGCATTTATTTTGCACGAGAAGACTTTATCTCCTCAGCAGGAATATCGTGGCATTTCCCCAGGAAGTCATATTTCATTCCCCATGAAGCCATACTGTTCTTCCCAGAAAGTCATTTCTTTTTACAATCCTCCATGACAGCAAGTAGCAGGTCTCTTTATTTGAGCAACTTGTACTTCCCCGTAAATGTCGACGGTACTTTTTTTTTGTTATCTTCTCTATGAGTGGATAGTTTGCAGTTCGTTGTCAAATTACTCCAGTGGATAGCCAGTCGTTCAATATCGGAGAGACAATTTATTGTGAAATCTTCGTAAGTGGTAGTCTCTTTATTTGAGACAGCTTATATATTACCCTTTTCAGGAAGAATGATTTGGTTAAAGAAGAAACTAAGACCCTTTCTAGGTGAAATGCCATAATTTTGGGGAAACTTGTTATCTTTTTACTACCTTCAGTGAATGTTGCTAGTTCATCGTCAGTGAACGGCAGTGCTCTGATATATTTTCTCTCTACCTTCAGTGAAAGTTGGTAGATCACCATCAGTGAAAGTTGGTGATTGTTATCTTTTTGCTACCTTCGGTGAACGTTGGTAGTTCATCGTCAGTGAACGGCGGTGCTATGATATATTTTCTCTCTACCTTCAGTGAAAGTTGGTAGATCATCGGCAGTAAAAGTAGATGATTGTTATCTTTTTTCTACCTCCAGTGAACGTTGGTAGTTCATCATCAGCGAACGGCGGTGCTATGCTATATTTTATCTCTACCTTCAGTGAAAGTTGGTAGATCACCATCAGTGAAAGTTGGTGATTGTTATCTTTTTGCTACCTTCAGTGAATGTTGGTAGTTCATCGTCAACGAACAGCGGTGCTATGATATATTTTCTCTCTACCTTCAGTGAAAGTTGGTAGATCACCATCAGTGAAAGTTGGTGATTGTTATCTTTTTGCTACCTTCAGTGAACGTTGGTAGTTCATCGTCAGTGAACGGTGGTGCTATGATATATTCTCTTCCTACCTTCAGTGAAAGTTTGTAGGTCATCGGCAGTGAAAGTCGATGATTGTTATCTTTTTTCTACCTTCAGTGAATGTTGGTAGTTCATCAATAGTGAACGGCGGTGCTATAATATATTTTCTCTCTACCTTCACTGAAAGTTGGTAGATCATCGGCAATGAACATCGATGATTGTTATCTTTTTGCTACCTTTAGTGAATGTTTGTAGTTCATCATCAATGAACAGCGGTGATATGATATATTTTCTCTCTACCTTAAGTGAAAGTTGGTAGATCACCTTCAGTGAAAGTTGGTAGATCACCATCAGTGAAAGTTGATGATTGTTATCTTTTTTCTACCCTCAGTGAATGTTGGTAGTTCATCGTCAGTGAACGGCGATGCTATGATATTTTGTTTCCTTCTACCTTCAGTGAATGTTGGTAGCTCACCGTCGGTAAACGTCGGTGTTGTTATTTCTTTTCTCTCTACCTTCAGTGAACGTTGGTAGCTTTACCTCCAGTAGGAGTTAGTGTATCCTTTGACCATTTTACCATCCTCTCTGATTCAGGTCTTTTCGATCCACCAGTGATTTATTTTCCTGGTTGGGTTACTCTCTTGTTTCTTTTTTTTGTTACATCCCCAGTGGTGTTTTAGCGTCCCTTTGGAGTTTTCCATGTGCACTCATATTCATAAGCATTGCATGGCATCTTATGGCCAAAAATAGGGTTTGTTTTATATTTAAGTATCTTCGATCGCGTCGACACTAAGAATTTTAACCTTCGTATCTCCGGATATAAGAAACTTAAATAAGGGTAGCTGTTGTACCCCTAATTTTTTCCCCTAAGATCCCTTCATCATACCATGTTTATTCCATCACAACAAGATCACATTAGGATTCTTGGTTCCCCTCCTTATATTTAGCTTTCCTCTCTGAAGAATCACCAAGCACTTTGACTTGTGTTCTTTTGTGATCATGAATATTTTTGTCTTAAAGGAAATGGCATGGCAAGGTTATTTTGGTTCATCACATTTCAATATTATCAAATTTCATTCAAAATCACAAGGGATTGATTGGAGAAGTTGTCATGCTTGGACAAGGCTTTGTTCCCATTGGTCACAAATGCATATTTCTATCAATTCTCAAGATATGGAAGTGGTTTTGGTGGCTATTATTTCTCATTATCATCCTCAACAACTTCTATTTACAAAGCATTTATGTTGGTACAAGAAGTTTGTTCAAAATTGTCAAAGTTCCTCAAGGCATGTTGCTTGATCTATGAGCTAGGGTTTTGAACTTCAAAGGAGTATATATTGCTCATCTTTTGGTATTTTTGAGTGATTCCAAAGACATCCTTCTCTTCAAAGGGTTATTAACAAATCACTTCAAAAGTTCCAAGGATTTTTCATGTGGAAGAAACTTGATGATGAAGAAAGATTACAAGTCCTCCAGATGAATCCCCATTTTCCTATGTGTGACTTCAAATGATCATAACTTGGTCAATTTTTATCACCTTGAGCCCACTATTTTTCCATAATGATCTTGAGGATGTGAACTTTATGCCTTCTTTTATGTTCAAAGTGATAAAATGGATGGAAGTTGTCTTAAGGATACAAAAGATTATAGGTTATTTCATGATTTTTTGCCAACTTCAACAATTCATAACTCTCTCAATTTTTGGAGATTTTGAATGGTTCAGGTCCCAAAATTTCATTCAAGAGGTCTATTTCATGCCATAATTTTTGGTCAAGAACAAAATCCAGTGGAAGGTCATGTTTGGATGCAAGACATTATAGGTCACTTTTGAAGAAAAACTTGAAATATTTCTAAGTATGGAAAGTCAACATTTTTTTTAAACTTTGACTTGTTACAACTTTAAGCTCAAGCATCCATTTGTCTCCATTATTTTCACATTTCAAAGCTTGTAGCCTCATCTTTCTAAAGCATCAAGAATCATGCCCTAAGACCCCTTGAGCTGAGAATGCCATTGGTCAGAAGTTGGCAATTTGAAACTGAATTTTTCACCAAGTCAGAAGTTTGAAATCCTTGATTTGGCTTCTAAACACTTTGTTTATGCGCGTTTTTGCTTCTGAACATGTTTAGTGAACTTCCATAAGTGATTAGCATAGCAAAACGCGCGTTTTGGATGAGTTTTGATCAAATTAGAAGTCACACTTTTCTTGTTTGCAACTTCACACGATTTCCCTCCAAACTTTATCATTTCACACGCTTGGACATTCCATTTGATTCCCTATAAATAGAGGGTCATGCCCCAATCATTTCTTCAAGCTTAGATAGCCAGAATCACCCTGCCAAACTTGTTCCATAACTCAAAATTCATCAACTTCTAAATCCATTCTCAAGCCTTTTTTAATCCAATTTTTCCATCAATTCACCTTCCTTGATCTTCCCTGAAGCTAACCATATAATTACATTCAAGAATCGTGCCCTGTATTACTCCGTAGAAGTCTAGTTTCAGAGCTCTGCAACTCAACTTCAATAGGTAGATTCCTTCATCAATTCTTAAAAACTTTGATATCATTGTGATGCTCTCATTGCCCTGGTTCTAGTCGTAACATTTGTTTTTTACAGAAAACACGTTTTGACCATGAAATTTCAAATCATTTTTCAAAACTTTCCTTCCAAATTGCTTGAGCTACAGTGTATATAAATTTGTCGCGATGTGTAGCGATAAAAAATGTAGCGGGGTAAATCGGAGATCGAATTATTAATTAATTCGTCTCACAAAAGCAAGAGTCGCCACCGCGCTTTATTATTTCCAAGGGAAAAGGGAAAAGAGCGAAATAAAACCCTAAAGTATGCAATGTAAAATAATACTTTTAAAAGTAATGAAAATACAAGGCGTTTTGAAAAGAGGTCTAGAGTTCGGGGGTTGGTTATACAAGGGGAAGGTATTAGCACCCAATGTATCTATAGTATTCTATAGGAACCTTTTGAAATATCTGTTTATTAAAATGTTTGTTTGATTAAAAATAAATTGTTTTGGCCGAAAAATGGGTATGGACGAGTTTTTGAAGATACGAAGACCTAATGTCGAAGTGTTGACTTAAAAGGTGTGAGTTTTTGAAGAAATTGGATATTTGGGAAAATTATCCTATGTTTTTAATGAATGAGGGTATTCGCACGATGTTTTTTTTGATGACATAAAGTCGATAAAAAACTAGACAATTCCCTTGGATTTTAAACGGACGAAAGATATACGAATTAACGATTAATTAAAATTATAATTAAACAATTAACTAATGAAATTTAAATCATACTAGCATGCATCTTAACAATTAAATAAATAATCAAAAAGTGCATGAAAATTAAATTAAGAAAACATAGATTTTTTTGATAATTAAACACATGACAAAAATTAAATCATGAAACATGTATTTTTGAATAATTAAATAGACAACAACACAAAATAAAAATAAGAATTAAATAGTATGTTGACAAAATAAATAAAGATAAATTTTAATTGAACATTTTTATGTTTTTTATAATAGTTACTAATTAAACAGCAAATTAAATTAATATTATTAAGTATGTTAAATAATTAGCCAAAGATAAAAAAATGTCCCAACCAAGACTTGAACCCAGGACCCTTAGAATGCTGTTAATGCCTTTTACCAATTGAGCTGTACTATTATTCATTAATTAGTATAAGTTAAATAAAACATAAAGGAAAATTGAAATTGCATTGGACTAAAATTGGGCCCAATGGGCCACCGGGTCAAGGGGAAAAGGAAGAGAAACAAGAAACCCTTGGGAGGTAAAGGGGGGCGGCGGCTGCATGCTTTATTGGAAAGGGAAAAAGTCAGACTTAATTATTATTATTATTATATCCTTTTCAAAAAAATAGATTAAATAAAAAAAAATTGGAACGAATATCAAGCAGTTGTATCGATCCTCTCTCTCCCAACAGTATCAACCCCATCACCTTCCTCTTTTCTCAACCCTTCTCAAATTCAAGTCTCAATTCCACCGTGGTCATCACCTTCAATCTATGATTCGACTTCGCTCTATCACCGCTCGCTTCGACAAGATCAACAGTCTACCATCGACAACATCAACTCGATATTCACCGTCGCTTATCTTCGGCGTTGATTCTTCGTGCTACATCTCATCTTCTTCGAACACTGCCATCGATTCGACTCTGCTGACACATCTTCGTCTCTAATCGAGGACCTCGCCTTCGCTCAACATCATAGTTTGTTTTCTGCTTCAACGGCTTCACCTTCTGCACTCATCCACATCCAACTTCCAACCATCGCGCTCAACAATCAACACGTTCTCGGTTCGTTCACGATGAAATCCGAAATGGAAGGAAACAAAAACACTATATGCTACTGATCTTAACACACAGGGATGCAGAAACAATAAGTAATGTAAGGCTTACCTACCGGAGAACTCCGGTGGCTCTTCAAGCTTGATGAAAACGAACAGAAAACCGGAGAATAGCGACTCAGGTATGCGTATTTTGAATTCATTTTATTTCCTTCTCTGATTCCATTTTGATTACTTCTCAAGCATTCGTTGTTGTACTTGCGAAACTGTGATGAATATGCTTAAGCAGAGGTGTTGTTGTATGATGTGTATGCAAGGAAGATGAAAATGAATATTGCAGCAATGATGATGATTGATGAATATTGATGCTGTTGTGCGATGAAGATTGGAGTCGCAGAGAAACTATAAAGGAATTCCGCAGAGGAAGCTTCCTGAGATCAAGATTTGGGCAAGAAATTATAGAGGAATTTTACTGCTTCACAGAAGTTTTTATTTTTGTGCAGAGATCCATCATGTTTTTTTTCTTTTCTCCGTTCTATGTATTCCCCCCCCTCCTTCTGGTGTGATTTTTCTACTGTCTTATAGCCAAAACATAAGCGAAATTGGATGGAGATTTTGATAAGCTTGAATAAATTTGGTGATTTGTTTTATTGCTTTTTTGATACAGGTTTTGGTCTTGCTAAATTAGTGTAATGTTGACAGATTTTTTGGAGGAGAGTGGACAGAGATGATATCAGGACCACATGGTGCAGAAATGAGGATGATTTGCAGCAAGCCTTTGAAAAAGTATTCAGACTGTTTTCTCTATTTTTACATTGTATAGACAACAAGGGCAAGGTTGGGACAACATCGGATAAAACTAGTGCAATTAGGCATTTTTCACAAGGAGACAAATAATACAAATAGAAATAGCATAATAAAAATAATAATAATAATAATAACTAAAAATAATAATAACAGTTAGTAATAATAAAAGGAAAAGGATTAAACTAAAATTTCCAAAGAACAAATAAAAAGAAATTAAAATTAATTTTAATTTTAATAATAACCCAACTTAAAAAAAATTGAATTAAAATTAGAATCAAATCAAGATTAATTTTGAAAGAAAGAAGTAAAAAAATTATAATAACTAAAAGAATAAAGATGACAAGATATTAATTATATTTTTGAGATTTTTTTGGATTAAAGTCTACACTAAAATAAAAATCTAAATGAACCCAATAAAACTATAATAATTTTTGATATTTTTTTTGAATTAAGAATTGAGAATTTAAAATATTATAATGCTAATTATAAATATTTTTGTGATTTTTTCTAATAATGCGATAGTAAAAAGTGACATGAACTAAAATACACATTTTTAGATTTTTTCAAATAAGACAAAAAATGATAAATAAAAGACGAAAAAATATGCGCTATGTACGATTTGGTAAAGGTTGGACAAGACATGATCAAATTTCATTAAATTCATAAAGCGACTTCTAACGTTTTCATTTTTCGTGGCATTTCAAAAAATAATCAACTCTTGACTTCTAAAGAAAAGTTGTAGTTGTTGTCAAGGAGAATCATGTGTAAAAGAACCACTAACAAATGTCGAAATTCGAAGAAGTTATGAATTTTTGAAATCGGACCCGAGAAATGGCAAAAATAGGTCGAATCGCTTGCGAACGCTTGCTATGTAATAATGCAGATGGGAGGTGGTATCTTAGGTCAAAAATTGGGGTATGACAGCTGCCCCTATTTAAGTTTCTTCTATCTGGAGATATGAAGATTGGAATCTTCGTCTCGACGAGATTGAAGGTACTTAAATACATAATACGCAATTTTTTACCCTAAGATACCGCCATTATGTTCATGATATGGATGTAGTATTTAAATTCATGGAGAATGATACTGTATGAGACAGAAACAATGCTGGAGAAGCCAAACACCAACAAATCACAGGAACATAGATTATATACTACTGGGGAAATAAGCCATCGATTTCAAATGATAGACTCTTGACGGCGAATAAAAATTTGAGAGAATATGACCTCTGACCCTAACAAAGAAGGCATCTTGCATAGGCCACAAAAACAGATTATTGACCCAAAATAACAGTGAGTTCACAACTCAAGGTCAAAGATAGACAAAAGATGTATCAATTTTGCTGATAATGGACTACCAACTTCTGAAGGTAAAGACTCATAACGAGCCTCTTTGCAAGATTTTTCCAGAGGGATACCAATTAATGTTGAAATAATAATATGGTTGTAGATACACAAGCTGCTCAAATAAAGAAGCTTCCACTTGCTGTCGTTCAAAGATGTCAATAACATACAAGCTGCTCAAATAAAGAAGCCGCCACTTGTTGTCTTCCAAAAATACTATGACATACAAGCTGCTCAAATAAAGAAGCTGCCACTTGCTGTCGTCCAGGGATGTCAATAACATACAAGCTGCTCAAATAAAGAAGCCGCCACTTGCTGTTTTCCAAAAAAAAATACCAATAACATACAAGCTGCTCAAATAAAGAAGCCGCCACTTGCTGTATTCCAGAAAAAAAATCAATAACGCGCAAGTTGCCCATGAAGAGACCGCTGCTTGCCGTTTTTTCCAAAAACAATAACGTACAAGTTACTCGTGAAGAGCTGCCGCTTGCCGTTTTCCAAAAGATAATAACGTACAAGTTGCTCGTGAAGATCTGCCGCTTGTCGTTTTCCAAAAGATAATAACGTACAAGTTGCTCTTGAAGAGCTGCCGCTTGTCGTTTTCCAAAAGATAATAACGTACAAGTTGCTCGTGAAGAGATGCCGCTTGTCGTTTTCCAAAAGATAATAACGTACAAGTTGCTCGTGAAGAGCTGCCGCTTGTCGTTTTCCAAAAGATAATAACGTACAAGTTGCTCGTGAAGAGCTGCCACTTGTCGTTTTCCAAAAGATAATAACGTACAAGTTGCTCGTGCAGAGCTACCGCTTGTCGTTTTCTGAAGAATAACTCAGAAGGAAATTGCGATGACACTGGCAGAGAATAAAATCTTCGTCAAAGAGAACCATGAATCAATCCTTCCCGAGGAGATCACATACTTAAATGCGCAAAATAAATGCATCATTCGTCTAGGTGGCGACTTCACTGGGAAAAATCATGAGATAGCCTATGCAAGAGACAACAACTCCCTCTAGGAATAAACCAGAGAGAAAACAGTCAAACAAGACTCCACCCAATGAGAAAGTAACTTGATTGGGGGATTCATCCTATCCAGAAATGGACAAGGTAGGCTAAATCAAAAAAAACATCCACGAGGATTAGCTCAGTTGGGGAATTTAGAAAGGAAGCACATTTTCTGCCTAAGCTAACCTTCTACTTGGAAAGAACATGTGCATTGTCTTAATAAACAAAGTATACAACCCAAAATCAACGACAAATGTGAATATGCATGCGTGATATAAGTGTAAATGAGTAAATGAATGTTATGCTGACAAAACGAACAGATGGAATATCTTGAAGACGATAAGATGTCACGAAATAATAGATACTCGGCCAATCTTAAAAAAACGGAAAATAACTGGAACTGGAACCACAAAGCAACGTCAGAGCGTATCACTCTACAAGGCTCAAGTCTTCTGAGGAGAAAAGTATTCAAATCCAATCTTCTAATACCAATAGACTACTGGCATGAGACAAAGCGTACCACACTTTAGAAATCGCCAAATAAAGATAACCAAAACAACGCTTAACTGGAAAAGCTGGGGAGTCACCAAACTTAGTACCACTAGAAACAAAAGTTTACACAACCAACACCTCGTGACGATTTTGAAAGAAAACATGTTCATCATGCAAGGATAAATTACTGTATTGTTTTGCATTTCATGGCTTGACCATCCTCGTAACAACTGTTAATATTCCTTTCATTATTCACGACACATTTTTAAAATAAGAATACTTTAAATAACTTTGTTTCAAATATTTCCGTAAAATTAAAATTTTGGCCACAAAAGGTAAATGCTCAAATTTCATTAATAAGATGGTAGTTCGCTAACAACGCGACTCCAACGGTTTACAAAAGTTTGGGAAATAGTACATGAAAGAAAGGGTCGCACAAAAACAATGATCACTATTCTCCCTAACAACTTCGAATTCCGAAATGTGCTCATATGCCACAGCCGGTCTGACCAAAAGCCTGCCTAAGCCGCCCCTTCGGGTTTTCAACTTAGCGAACTGTCAGCTCAAACCTAAGCGAAATATTTCTTCACTGCATCGGTGTTCATGGAGCGCGGGAGCTCTTCACCGTCCATATTGGTGACAATCAAGGCACCTCCAGAGAAAACTTTCTTAACGACATACGGTCCTTCATAATTCGGAGCCCACTTTCCCCTAGAATCAGGTTGGAAAGATAATATCTTTTTGAGCACAAGGTCACCTTCTCTGAACTCGCATGGTCGAAGCTTCTTATCAAAAGCCTTCTTCATTATCTGCTGATATAATTGACCGTGACACAATGCTGTCAATCTCTTTTCTTCAATTAAATTCAACTGATCATATCTACTTTGACACCATTCAGCCTCAGAAAGTTTAGCTTCCATCAACACTCTCATAGACGGAATCTCAACCTCCACGAGGAGTACTGCTTCCATACCATAAACTAGGGAAAATGGGGTTGCGCCTGTTGAAGTTCGAACTGAAGTACGGTATCCATGCAGAGCAAACGGAAGCATTTCATGCCAATCTTTATAAGTTACCACCATCTTCTGGACAATCTTTTTGATGTTCTTGTTAGCAGCTTCAACAGCCCCATTCATCTTCGGTCTGTAAGGAGAAGAATTATGATGTTCGATCTTGAACTCTTCACAAAGCTCTCTCATCATCTTGTTATTCAAATTCGAACCATTATCAGTGATGATCTTGTTCGGGATACCGTATCGACAAATGATTTGATTCTTGATAAATCTGACTACCACCTGTCTGGTTACATTAGCATAAGATGCTGCTTCCACCCATTTAGTAAAATAATCGATCGCTACCAAGATGAAACGATGACCATTTGAAGCTTTGGGTTCAATCATTCCAATCATATCAATTCCCCACATAGAGAAATGCCAAGGTGAAGAGATAACATTGAGGAGGGTCGGTGGCACATGTATCTTGTCCGTATAAATCTGGCATTTATGACATTTCTTCACATATTTGCAGCAATCAGATTCCATTGTCATCCAATAGTAACCAGCTCTCAATATCCTTTTAGCCATTGCATGTCCGTTGGCATGTGTGCCAAAGGATCCTTCATGTACTTCTTGCATCAGCATGTCTGCTTCATGTCTGTCTACACATCTGAGCAAGACCATGTCGTAATTCCTCTTATATAATACTTCTTCATTGAGGAAGAAACTGCTTGCTAATCTCCTCAACGTCTTCCTATCCTTATTGGATGCCCCAGGCGGGTACTATTGAGTTTGAAGAACACGTTTAATGTCATAGAACCATGGTTTGTCGTCGGTGACCTCTTCTACCGAGAACACATGAGCAGGTCTGTCAAGGCGCATAACTCTGATTGTAGGCACATCGTTCCAATCATTCACTTGAAACATTGAAGACAAAGTAGCTAAAGCATCATCCATTTGGTTTTCATCTCTAGGGATATGATGTAATTCCACTTTGTTGAAGAAAGTTAACAATCTTCTAGCATAGTCTCTGTAAGGGATCAAACCAGGATGACGAGTCTCCTATTCTCCTTTGATTTGATTAATTACCAATGCCGAATCTCTGTAAATATCAAGAATCTTAATCCTTAGATCCACTGCTTCTTCGAGACCCATAATACATGCCTCATATTCAGCCATGTTGTTCGTGCAGTCAAACTTCAATCTTTCCATGAACGGGATATGAGTACCTAGGGGAGTGACGATGATTGCCCCAATTCCATTTCCATAAGAGTTCACAACTCCGTCAAATATTAAACCCCAATGGGATTCGGGATCAGGTCCTTCTTCGGGTAACGGCTCTTCACAATCTTTAGCTCTCAAGTACATAACATCTTCATCTGGGAAATCAAACCCGATGGATTGATAATCGTCAATTGGTTGGTGAGCCAAATGGTCGGCTAAAATACTCCCTTTGATTGCTTTCTGAGTGTGATACTCAATGTCATATTCGGATAACAACATCTGCCAACGGGCTATTCTTCCAGATAAGGCGGGCTTCTCAAAGATATACTTGATCGGATCCATTTTGGAGATCAACCAAGTGGTGTGGTTAATCATATACTGGCGCAGACGGCGAGCAGCCCAAGCTAAAGCACAACAGGTTTTCTCAAGTATTGAGTATCGAGACTCACAGTCTGTGAATTTCTTACTCAGATAATATATGGCATGTTCTTTTCTTCCAGTCTCATCTTATTGACCAAGCACACATCCCATGGAATCTTCCAATATAGTCAGGTACATAATCAAAGGTCTTCCTTCCACCGGAGGAATCAATATGGGAGGTTCAAGCAAATATTCTTTGATGCTATCAAAAGCTCTCTGACAATCTTCTGTCCACACACATCCTTGGTTCTTTCGGAGAAGCTTGAAAATCGGCCCACAAGTAGTAGTCATATGAGATATAAATCTAGAAATATAGTTCAGTCTCCCAAGGAATCCTCTTACTTGTTTTTCCGTCTTGGGTGTGGGCATTTCCCGAATAGCTTTGACTTTATCAGGATCTACCTCAATACCTTTCTGACTGACAATGAAACCCAGAAGTCTTCCAGAACGAACACCAAAAGTGCACTTGTTGGGATTCAGACGGAGTTTATACTTTCTCAAACGCTGGAATAACTTCAATAAATGTTCCAAATGATCTTCTTCAGTTTGTGATTTGGCAATCATGTCATCCACATACACTTCTATCTCTTTATGCATCATATCATGGAACAAAGCAGTCATGGCCCTTTGGTATGTTGCACCAGCATTCCTCAAACCAAACGGCATAACCCGATAACAAAATGTTCCCCAAGGTGTAATGAAAGTTGTCTTCTCCATATCTTCTGGTGCCATCTTGATTTGATTGTAACCAGAGAAACCATCCATGAAAGAAAAGACTTTGAACTTTGCGGTACTGTCGACCAATACGTCAATGTGCGGTAATGGGAAGTCATCCTTTGGGCTAGCTCTATTCAGATTTCTATAGTCTACACACATTCAAACTTTGCCATCCTTCTTAGCAACAGGCACTATATTGGCTAACCATTGAGGATAGACCGATGTAACAAGGAAACCCGCATTAATTTGTTTTTGAACTTCTTCTTTGATCTTGTCAGCCATATCGGGACGAGTCCTTCTCAACTTCTGCTTAATCGGCGGACATTCAGGTCTCAACGGTAAACGATGCTCCACAATATTGTTGTCCAAACCTGGCATATCTTGGTAGGACCAAGCAAACACATCAACATACTCTTTGAGAAGCTCCAACATTTTCTCTTTGACTTCTGGGATAAGCAATGCTCCGACCTTAACTTCCTTTTTATCTTCTTCATTACCCAAATTGATCATCTCTATAGGTTCTTCAAATGGCTGAATAGTCTTTTCATCGTGCTCAAGCAAACGGGAAATTTCATCAGGAACTTCTTCGCTATCCTCTTCTTTGGCTCTGAACACAGGGAATTCAAAGTTGGGAGAGGGCATAGGATCATTGTTTTCAATGGTTAAATCATGGATTAATCTGCACATATGATTATGCTTTATTTTAGAAATCGATTTGTACAAATAAAACAAAAAGTTATTATATTTTCCTATTACTACTAATTAATTTTCATTACTATTTCCCAGAAAAAATGAAAAAAATAAAACAGTAGTGGACAAAATAACATTTTTATTCATGAGGGGCAATACTTGAAACAAAGAGCCCAGACATTTTCTCTTTTGCCTTGGGCAGAGCAAAAGGATTTATTTTCAACATAGCCCGACACAAATACTTTTCGCCTTGGGCAGAGCGAGATTTTTTTTTTTTTTCAAAAATAAAACAACATTACTCAGAAATGTGCATCACAACAGGAACATCAACAGCAATCCATTTCTGGCAAACCACTCCATGCGTTACGAAAAATGTTGGATGATGCATGATATGCGATGCAAATGATCGTTCATTTTGATAGTTTTTTTTCAAAAAATGTTGATGGATGCATGGATGAATGATAATGCAATCATTTACACACAAGTTCACAAATACGAGGTTCAAAGGTTCAACGTTGTGCATGGAGTCAAGGGATAAAGCCCACCCCAAGGTATGTACTAACGGTTTAATCACACCTGTAAGACAAGGTCCTAAGAGTTCCCAGAGTCTACATTCCTCCTTCGGATATTACCAACGTCTTGATTACTCAATAATTAGAAATATTCTCAAGAGAAACTCATCCGAGCGTAGCATCGCGTGACAACTACTTCCAGATTACTCCGTTATAATCTTCGCGCTACACCTAAAAGGCCAAGATGGGTTAGGGTTCTACGGTTCTCAGCTTCTCTGGCTCCCAGGTCAAAAATAATAATGTCTTCCCGATTACTCGGTAAACAAATATTACGTTCAAAAGGGCCTTCCACTGAGTGGGGGATCTCATGCCTCCTTCTTCGGGATTACTCCCTCAAAGTTAACATGACTATACTGCCCGTGCTATTCTTAAGTGTAACTTAATCCGGGTATAGGATTCGTCCTTTGCAAAAAACCCAAACAACCCCAATATAAACACATAATCAAACAAAACAAATAATAATAAAACAGATAAAACAAACTAGGCTTAACCCACTTAGGGATGGACCAGCAAGAGGTCAATCTGTCCCCAGCAGAGTCGCCATTTCTGTAGCGATAAAAAATGTAGCGGGGTAAATCGGAGATCGAATTATTAATTAATTCGTCTCACAAAATCAAGAGTCGCCACCGCGCTTTATTATTTCCAAGGGAAAAGGGAAAAGAGCGAAATAAAACCCTAAAGTATGCAATGTAAAATAATACTTTTAAAAGTAATGAAAATACAAGGCGTTTTGAAAAGAGGTCTAGAGTTCGGGGGTTGGTTATACAAGGGGAAGGTATTAGCACCCAATGTATCTATAGTATTCTATAGGAACCTTTTGAAATATCTGTTTATTAAAATGTTTGTTTGATTAAAAATAAATTGTTTTGGCCGAAAAATGGGTATGGACGAGTTTTTGAAGATACGAAGACCTAATGTCGAAGTTTTGACTTAAAAGGTGTGAGTTTTTGAAGAAATTGGATATTTGGGAAAATTATCCTATGTTTTTAATGAATGAGGGTATTCGCACGATGTTTTTTTTGATGACATAAAGTCGACAAAAAACTAGACAATTCCCTTGGATTTTAAACGGACGAAAGATATGCGAATTAACGATCAATTAATTAAAATTATAATTAAACAATTAACTAATGAAATTTAAATCATACTAGCATGCATCTTAACAATTAAATAAATAATCAAAAAGTGCATGAAGATTAAATTAAGAAAACATAGATTTTTTTGATAATTAAACACATGACAAAAATTAAATCATGAAACATGTATTTTTGAATAATTAAATAGACAACAATACAAAATAAAAATAAGAATTAAATAGTATATTGACAAAATAAATAAAGATAAATTTTAATTGAACATTTTTATGTTTTTTATAATAGTTACTAATTAAACAGCAAATTAAATTAATATTATTAAGTATGTTAAATAATTGGCCAAAGATAAAAAAATGTCCCAACCAAGACTTGAACCCAGGACCCTTAGAATGTTGTTAATGCCTTTTACCAATTGAGCTATACTATTATTCATTAATTAGTATAAGTTAAATAAAACATAAAGGAAAATTGAAATTGGAATGGACTAAAATTGGGCCCAATGGGCCACCGGGTCAAGGGGAAAAGGAAGAGAAACAAGAAACCCTAGGGAGGCAAAGGGGGGCGGCGGCTGCATGCTTTATTGGAAAGGGAAAAAGTCAGACTTAATTAATATTATTATTATTATATCCTTTTCAATAAAATAGATTAAATAAAAAAAATTGGAACGAATATCAAGCAGTTGTATCGATCCTCTCTCTCACAACAGTATCAACCCCATCACCTTCCTCTTTTCTCAACCCTTCTCAAATTCAAGTCTCAATTCCACCGTGGTCATCACCTTCAATCTATGATTCGACTTCGCTCTATCACCGCTCGCTTCGACAAGATCAACAGTCCATCATCGACAACATCAACTCGATATTCACCATCGCTTATCTTCGGCGTTGATTCTTCGTGCTACATCTCATCTTCTTCGAACACTGCCATCGATTCGACTCTGCTGACACATCTTCGTCTCTAATCGAGGACCTCGCCTTCGCTCAACATCATAGTTCGTTTTCTGCTTCAACGGCTTCACCTCCTGCACTCATCCACATCCAACTTCCAACCATCGCGCTCAACAATCAACACGTTCTCGGTTCGTTCATGATGAAATCCGAAATGGAAGGAAACAAAAACACTATATGCTACTGATCTTAACACACAGGGATGCAGAAACAATAAGTAATGTAAGGCTTACCTACCGGAGAACTCCGGTGGCTCTTCAAGCTTGATGAAAACGAACAGAAAACCGGAGAGTAGCGACTCAGGTATGCGTATTTTGAATTCGTTTTATTTCCTTCTGATTCCATTTTGATTACTTCTCAAGCATTCGTTGTTGTACTTGCGAAACTGTGATGAATATGCTTAAGCAGAGGTGTTGTTGTATGATGTGTATGCAAGGAAGATGAAAATGAATATTGCAGCAATGATGATGATTGATGAATATTGATGCTGTTGTGCGATGAAGATTGGAGTCGCAGAGAAACTATAAAGGAATTCCGCAAAGGAAGCTTCCTGAGATCAAGATTTGGGCAAGAAATTGTAGAGGAATTTTACTGCTTCAAAGAAGTTTTTTTTTTGTGCAGAGATCCATCATGTTTTTTTTTCTTTTCTCCGTTCTATGTATTCCCCCCCTCCTTCTGGTGTAATTTTTCTACTGTCTTATAGCCAAAACATAAGCGAAATTGGATGGAGATTTTGATAAGCTTGAATAAATTTGGTGATTTGTTTTATTGCTTTTTTGATACAGGTTTTGGTCTTGCTAAATTAGTGTAATGTTGACAGATTTTTTGGAGGAGAGTGGACAGAGATGATATCAGGACCACATGGTGTAGAAATGAGGATGATTTGCAGCAAGCCTTTGAAAAAGTATTCAGACTGTTTTCTCTATTTTTATATTGTATAGACAACAAGGGCAAGGTTGGGACAACATCGGATAAAACTAGTGCAATTAGGCATTTTTCACAAGGAGACAAATAATACAAATAGAAATAGCATAATAAAAATAATAATAATAATAATAATAATAATAATAATAATAACTAAAAATAATAATAACAATTAGTAATAATAAAAGGAAAAGGATTAAACTAAAATTTCCAAAGAACGAATAAAAAGAAATTAAAATTAATTTTAATTTTAATAATAACCCAACTTAAAAAAAAATTGAATTAAAATTAGAATCAAATCAAGATTAATTTTGAAAGAAAGAAGTAAAAAAATTATAATAACTAAAAGAATAAAGATGACAAGATATTAATTATATTTTTGAGATTTTTTTATTATTAAAGTCTACACTAAAATAAAAATCTAAATGAACCCAATAAAACTATAATAATTTTTGATATTTTTTTTGAATTAAGAATTGAGAATTTAAAATATTATAATGCTAATTATAAATATTTTTGTGATTTTTTCTAATAATGCGATAGTAAAAACTGACATGAACTAAAATACACATTTTTAGATTTTTTTCAAATAAGACAAAAAATGATAAATAAAAGACGAAAAAATATGCGCTATGTACGATTTGGTAAAGGTTGGACAAGACATGATCAAATTTCATTAAATTCATAAAGCGACTTCTAACGTTTTCATTTTTCGTGGCATTTCAAAAAATAATCAACTCTTGACTTCTAAAGAAAAGTTGTAGTTGTTGTCAAGGAGAATCATGTGTAAAAGAACCACTAATAAATGTCGAAATTCGAAGAAGTTATGAATTTTTGAAATCTGACCCGAGAAATGGCAAAAATAGGTCGAATCGCTTGCGAACGCTTGCTATGTAATAATGCAGATGGGAGGTGGTATCTTAGGTCAAAAATTGGGGTATGACACGATGGTGTGGTTGTCTTCGTCTTGAAGAGGTGAAGCGAATGGCATAGGTCTCATGCTCTAATTTTACAGATTGAGCATCCTGGTTTTGGGACTGGCTGGAGGTTTAAGATGACCAACGTGTCATTCCAGCCAATGAAACAGCGTCATTTGGATTTTTTGAATTTCTGATTTACATTTGATTCAGTGCTTTATTCACTAATGACCATGATATGCACAACGCACCAGATCCCTTGAATTTGATTACTAACGCGTTTTGACTCTCATCCAATGGTCCACATGTTTTTGACTTTTATTTACTTTTCTGATTTTTATATTTAATTGTTTTAAACTTCAAAAAATCATTAAAAAAATTCATTTTTAGTCCAAAAATTCTGAAAAATATTTTTGATTATTCTCTTTTTGATTTTTATTTTTTTCACAATTTAATTTTGTGTTTTGGTATTTTTTATTAATTTTCAATTTATTTGAATTAATTTAAATGTTTAAAAATACTTTTATGCATTTTTAAATTCTGAAAAAAATATGGAATGATCCAATGATATTGTGACAAATATTTGTGACCTCACTTTTTTTTATTTCAGACTTTGGTATTTTTTATCATTTTTAGTTGATTTTACTCATTTCTTTTAATTTTAAAAATAGTTTCTGACTTTAAAAAATTATCAAAAAATTTATAAAATCATTTGAGTCCTTTTTTGATTTTCTATGGGCTTACTTTTTATTTCTTGGTCAATTTGAACATAGTTGATATTTTTCTCTTTTATTTCTATTTTAAAACATTTTTAACCTTTTTTGTATATATTAAATGTAATATTATTTTGTGACTATTTTCTGGCTGATCTTGGGTTAAATTTTTTATCATGAACTTTATTAACATCATTAGATCCATGGTGTTGAGTCTAACTCCACAAAAATGGATGAATAATTTTAATAATAGTTTGATTAAATTTAATTCAAAAGTGGTTTGTATATTCTCTCCCACCCCTCTTCAACTCATCCCTTTCTTATTGCACTAAGTGTTATTGGAGCATGATCTCTATATCATGTATCAAAACAAATGGTGCATAGATTGCTATTGACCGGTCTCAAAATAGGTTCGAATTCTATATAAATCCACTTACGATTGCTTAACATAGCGCTAAATTGTTTCCTGATTCGAATAAATGATCATTCGTGGCCCAAACTTATATTTGCAAGCCCAAGTATGTTAATTTTATCTCTTTGATCCAATAATCTTGAGATTCATTGTGTGGAGGCTTTGGTTCTACCAATTCTCTAATGGATCAAAAACACCTTTGGTCAACGCGGATCACTTAAACATCGTTGATCATTAAATGATACTCATGAGGATTCCAAATGGATGATATACTTGTCAAAAAGCAAATGCAACTTGTTGTAGGGAGGCTTTCGTTCTACCAATCCTCTAATGAGTTCCAAATGCAAGTTTCAAGATGATCATCCAACTAACCACTAATCACTAATAATTGACTTTATCCTGTATTTTTATTATATGCCCCTTCTATTTGTATGCACTATTTACTTTTAACGTTTAAATTTCATGTAATTTTCATATTTGCTCATTTGAGTATTTACTTTCTTGTCATTTTTATTTTTGCTCACTTGAGCTTTACTTTTCTTTTTCAAAACACCTAATAATCAACATAAAACCTAAAAATCTTTAATTATACTTGGACTATTTGGTTACTATCCTTGGCATTATGGAGCATTAGACTTTTTGGACTTAGGATTAGGAACCTTGGCCTATGATTGGAGACCTTGTGACCTTATCTGATTATTTTGTCTGGAGCTCTTGAGGTTTACCTCAAGGAATTGGGTTGTTTGTTTGTTTTATGTGCGGTTTATTGTGATTACACTCTTTATTTGTAATCTGGGATTCACCCGTATACAGCTGTTACTCTGCCCAATTTTTGTGAAGACTTAATACACTTGAAGTTTGATTCTCTCAAGAGGTCTAGTATCTTTGCTTGCTTGGTTTCAATCCAAAGAATGAGAATTCTATCTTGACTCATAATGTCAAGTATTGGCTTCTTGTTGGTTAGATGGTTCCTATCCCTAGCTTTTACCTTATGCTTTAGGATAGTCCCTTCTTCTACTCCCATCTTCTTTAATTTCAAAAATATTCTTTATCCTTTTGGAAAACTCTTCTTGTTTTTTTAACTTGAACGACTTTCATAATAAACTTGGACTTAGGTCCATGCATTTTCAAAACATTTTCATTAATGAACTTCAATAAACTTAATAATACTTTGACATTTTTTTATGAGAAGACTAAAAGTCAATCAATCTCATTCCAAACCATTTTTGCCACTTTGGCTTTTATCTTTAAACTTTTCTTAAAAAATATTGGACTCTTGTGAATCCTTGCAGTGATGCAAACAACTATACTTCTATAATATGTAGTGAAGAGAGATATTTTACACTTGGGTGTTGAGTGAGGCGTTGTTGATTTTAAAATCCAAGCCATATCCTCCATTTTGAGATGATGCAAATTCTCTTTTCTCATGATTGTGGGTAGTAAGTATGTTTTCCACACGGACAATGACGATGATGTCTTATCTCATAAAATTAACCAACACACTTACATTTTAAAATTTTTAAAAGAGGAACTACGTGTACCCTGATTCTCTATTGCACGGAATATGGTATGTAGGCACTAAAGGTTCGCAACCACGGCGGGTGCAAAAAACCATAAAAATATATTTCTTTTCTCACCTCAACCATCCATTTTTTATACAACATTTTTATAGCCAAAAATATGCAGATTTTACAAAGAGGTTCCTGCGGAGTACCGTAGATGTTTAGGGTGATAATACCTTCCATTTGCATAACCATCCCCCTTACCTTGAATCTTTCCCCCTTTTTTGGGTTATTCGCTCTTTTCACATTCCTTTGGAAATAATAAAGTGCGGTGGCGATTTTATTTTGAGTTGTACAAGTCTAGTCAATCCCATGGCTTAGTCTTAAACATTTCTACCGCTACAAAGTCCAACACAACTCTGTCACGAATATTCCATCCTCCACGTCATGGGACCATTCAAACAACAATATGAATTATCCAAGTTCAAACAACTTTTCAGCAGAAACCTCCTTCCTTGCCCATGACCAGAAAGTATCTTCCCAGGATCTCACCCAGAATGAAAACAGGATGCCTACATTAATACCAATTGAAATTCTAGTATATCAGATCATCGATGTCCCATAGGATATCTAGACATCTGTTCTAACTAAAACAAACATGGCAAGGTATAAACATACAAAATAGTACTGAAAAGTAAAACAACACACAAAATTGTTAACCCGGTTCGGTGCAAACCAACACCTACTCTGGGGGCTATCAAGCCAGGAAGTAAATCCACTAGATAATATCAATTAAAATCTAAACTAATCATAAGTTTACAACTTATCACTTAATCACTACCTTGTGCAACTTCTACCTAGGTCATCCCTAGATATGAAAAATCCAATCTCACCTCCAATCACTGCAATGATGTCTAACAGTCCTAGTCTCAGTTACTGTATCGATGGCCTTTCACCTAAATGAGGATCACACTTTAAATACAAACAAACACCTTAATCAAGACACACCTTGATTAAGATAAACATACTTGATCTTTCTGCACAGCTTTGATCAAGAACAAGACTTAGAGTTGCTTAATAGCTTCCTCCAAGAATAATATTACCTCTTGCTTAAAAGCTTCGAGGAGAACAATAACAGAGATTACAACTCTGTAACAAAGTCCAGCTCATAACCCGAATGGATCATACAAACCAACTCTCCTAGAGAGTGGCACAATGACCAATCCCTAATGATTCTACATCCTGGACCCGTACTCTTCTAGATTACAAACACTTCTTTTTATAAACCTTTTTCCCAATTGAATTTGGGCTTCAAAAGCGCAGAAGAGAGGCTGCAGAAAGTCTGCAAAAACTTCTCCAAGAAAATAGGTCTTCAATCATAACTTTCCTAAAATATCTCCATATTTAGAAAACTTGAATATCTTGAAAAACCAACATAATATCTCTAATTTATCAATCTTGGATGCTACATAGGATTACTAAATATTCCTAGAATATTCAGTAATTAAATCATAACAACTGAATTTAAACGGTTAGCTGTAACAGATCAGATGTCATATACTTCTGGTTAGGACATCACATTCGACATGTTGAATCTACAAGTTGAAACATCGTGTTCAACATGTTGCTGCAAAGTTAGTTTTACCAAAATTCATGTCAATCATAATTTCAGAGAAATAATAATATAAATATATGATTATAGTTGACACACCCATTTTGTAATCAAAAAAGGAAAATTATTGGTGCTTGGTTTCAAAGTTTAACACTTCAGGTACTTTTCACTATGGTCGTTAGGTTTAACGGTGGTGACACTACTATAAATAATATGCTTCACCTTGGACCAGAAATATATTTAACCTCGACTACAAAAGCGAGGTAACGAAAGGGCGTCATGAAAAGCTTCCACTTTACCCCCTCGGTTAATATAAAACTGAGGGCTTAAGTTATATGCACATAAGTTTGAACCCCAACATCTTCATTTTAATTAGTTTCGAAACTAGTGCATCATACCTCTCAGTTTTCAATAAAACCAAGGGGTAAGATATATTTTTTAAAACTTGTTACATTTTTTACACAAAATGTTAATAAATTATTTTGTTTACAAACTACATTGATTACCCAGAATATTACATTGTTTACAGAGAAAAAAATTACTTTCCTGAAGATTTAGACTTTAGATCTTCAAATCATATAATTTTGTGGAAGATCAAATGCTAGGTGCAAGTTATTCTCAATGACTTTTGCTTCCAATTGTTTCTAAAATAAAACAAAAAAGTGTTAGATAAATAAATGATTTTCTGATCAAATAAATATATAAGAACACAAACCTTAAACCCAAATAAACCTTGGCTCTTGCAATCCATCGTAAAGATGATCTTTTCATGGAAAACCTTAAAGTGGTGGATGTAGATAGTTTCAAGCGCTTCATGATGCTTCACAATGGTATTCAAAATTCTCTTTTTGATATTCAAAATGCTTTTATAATGGAATATTTTTATATTTCACGCGGATCACTAATGATAGTGTCTTGAGTGTTTATATTCATGAAATGGATGACAAAGATTTGTTTAAGAATAATGGTCAATATCCTCAATAATCACGCCAAAATTAATCCCTCGGTTTTGAAAAAACCAGAGGTAAAATATGTTTACCCCTCGATATTATAAGAAAACCGAGGTGAATAATCTTTTTTTGAACATTACATTATTTACACATAATATCAAAAAAATTCAGATTCATCATTGTCGTTGCAATTCCATATTTTGTTGCATATATCTTTTCAAAGGTTGAACAACCTTCTTTGTTTAACCTGAAGCAAGAATTATTTTCTACACTTGAAATCTATCATATGGAAGTTTTTCAACCTTCTTTAACTGAGCATTGTTTCAAAAATACAACAACAACAACATCCACACCATTATGTGAGATAGATTACAAGGGTGGAAAAAATAGTTTGTTCAAGGATGGAAGAATATTGAAGGGTTTTTTTCTTGCACTTTATCCCAACGAATGACACGTACGAGTTTGGGGCGGCAACATATAAGTTAAGATTAGGGTAAAATCTATTTAACAATTATTTTTATAGTAAAATATAATTATTTATCTCTCGGTTTTTATGGAAACCAAAGAGATAGATCATTTAGTTTACACTTATAAATAAATAAAAACATAAACTGCAATAACTGAGATTCAAGCATGTCCTGAATTGTTTTTATCCTCGGTTATATTAAAAAAGAGAGAATGTGTGGTTTTTTAAATAAAACATGGTGCATCGTGGCATTTTACCTTGATTTGTTTTTCTGAGGTGAAAGATTTTTTCATAAAATATATTATTTGTAGCAATGTGACATGTCTTTTAGTAGTTAACAACAACAAAATTGTCTAAAAATGATTTATTACTATAGTTGACTAAATGGTTGTAGTAAGATGATATTATATAATTTATATTTTGTAGTAGTGTTTGTCTTCACTGACAATCATAGTTCAAAAACTATCATACTCAACTATAAAAAATGTATACTTCACTTGAAGTTAAACCACTCCAAGATTTTCCACGTGTCGGAAATTAGGTTGAGAATTTATGGTGCAACTTCCATGTTGGCAGGAAGCTCTTCAACTAACGAAATAATCTCATAACACACTTTGCATATATGCCCATGTGTTAATCCGCTAGCAATAGATCATCCTTTTCCATGATAATAAAAAATGTCATGAGAACACGCTTCTCAATTTTCAGAGAAGCTCATCGTCTCATATAGTGAGGGAGGAATTGCTAGCATTTGATTCAACCATTCTCTTATACTACTCCATTAGGGCACTTATACTTTACATGTCTAACATTTGCAACATCTCAAACCCACTTCGTTGTTCTTCACATAAGGCTTTCTTCTAATAACCAACATTGAGTTTGATAAAGTATTATACTCTTCATTCAATCTTCTTTCATAAAAAATAATTTTATTAGTAATTTTTTCGAAACTCAAAGTTTTTTCCATACATCATAATTGGTCTAATATACTCATAGAAATATGGAAGGGACCATATAAATCTCAAAGATTTATAATAGATAATAGGGTTGATAATATAGATGCAGGAGATTAGAGTACATGAATTGTGGTGTAGCTTATAACATTGCAGAGCTTATTGTAAAGTTAGTTATGAATCATAACTGACTTGTTAGGTGGTTACACTAGTGTAACTAACTCAACCCTAACTATATAAACCCTATTGTATATCCTTTTATGGTTAATCAATCAATCACGCTTCATATTACTTCTTTCTTCCTTCTCTATTCTCTCTGTATTTTCCACTCCATCAATGGAGTTTTGCAACACCTTTGTATGGATTCACATTGCTTAGACGGTATCAGAGCAGGTTCATACTGCTCTGCTTTTGTTGTGATTCTAAATTCGTTCTTTTCTCGGTTCTTTGATTCTTCTTGAAGTGTGGATCATAGTTTGATTCGATTTTTTTCTTATCGATTCTTGATTAATGACGAGAAATAACAATAATAATCAAGTTCAGGATCAACTTGATCCTTCTTATGTGCACCCATTGGAGAACTCGTCGACATTATATGTGACTCTGTTATTGTCCGGTGATAACTATCATGCCTGGTCGATGAAAATGAGGCACGCTCTAGCCATGAAGGACAAGTTCAAATTCGTTGATGGTTCGGTAGAAGTACCTGATGAAGACGATTTGAATTATGTAGCATGCAAAAGATGGAATAATCTTGTGCATACATGGATTATCAACTCGATAACACCATCAATTTCTCAAAGTGTAGTGTTCATTGATAATGCGGTAGATACGTGTAATGATCTTAAAGATTATTTCATTAGAGGAGATCGCATTAGTGTAGCACAATTATACCAAGAGATTTCAAATCTGAAACAAGGTAACAAGAAGATTTCAGATTATTTTACTAACTTGAGAAGCTTGTGGGAAGAACTAGATCAGTACTGACCTATGCTAAGTTGTACATGTCGCATAGCTTGTGCTTGTTCAGCAATGCAAAATAGTAGGAGTTTTAGAGCTGAGGATAGAATAATTTAGTTCTTGATAGGGTTCAATGAAGAATTTTATGGAGTTGTATCACAGATTTTATTGATGGACCTTTTGCCACAGATCAACAAAATATTTTTCAATGGTTATGCGGCAGGAAAGGAAGATACATGGTTTGAGTTTTCTGTTGGGAATGTGGTAGAAGACGGGTCAATGCTATTTAAGGATCAAAGAAATTTGGAAGAGGAAAAGGAAGTAACAATTTTCATGTTGGAAGAGGTAGAGGTAATGTAAATGTTTGTACCTATTATGGTAAAACAGGTCACATAGTTGACAGTTGCTATAAAAAGCATGGTTATCCACCAAACTTTGCAAAAGAAAGTTCATCATATGTGAACCAAGTTAATGTTGAAGATTCAGACTGCAAATTTGTTGTGGTTTCAACAGATGATAATGGGAACATGACACTAACCAAAGAACAATATCAAATTTTGATGGTTCTATTGGAAAAGAGCACAAGATCCATAAGTCTCACTAAGGGAGGAAATTTTAAACCCTACATTGCTAGCTTTAATGCACAAATTAGTGTAAATTGGAGTCTGGATACAGGAGCAACTCACCATATAAGTCATTCTTTATAATGGTTTGTTGAATATGAGAAGATAAGTCCTATGATGGTTAATTTACCTAATGGAAATTATATAGCTTCATCTATATGTGATAGTGTGCAATTATCTAATGAACTAATCATTAAGAATGTCATATATTTGCCACAGTTTGAGGTTAATTTGATATAAGTGTCAAAGCTATATGGAGAATAAAGTTGCAACTTAGTGTTTGAAACTGATAAATATGTGATACGGGAAAAGAAGGACTTGAGGAAGATTGGTTCAAATAGAGAACTTGATGGCCTGTATTACTTGGAAGCTGCTCATAATTCATGTAAAGAGAAGGATGCAAAATTTGTTTCAAGTGTTTTTACTAGTAATAAGAAAGCTGATGAATTGGATCCATCTATTCTATGTCATATTAGACAAGGCCACTTATCATATGATATAATGCAATGCATGAGTAAAATGTATAGTTTTATATCTAGAAGTATTTATACATCCTGTGATGTATGTCAACAATCTAGACAGAAATCTTTGTCTTTTCATATAAGCAATAATAATGTACATCATGTGTTTGATTTAATTCATCTTGATTTTAGTACAATTTATGTTAATGGTTTTAAATATTTATTGACTATCCTCGATGATCATAGTAGACATGTTTGGTTTTTCATGTTGAAATCCAAATCTGAGGTATGTCAATGGATACAAGAGTTTGTAGCCATGGTAGAAACTCAATTTGATAAGAAAATAAAAGTTGTTAGAAGTGATAATGGAACTGAATTTCTTATGCCTACCTATTATGCTTCAAAAGGTATTATACATCAAAAGAGTTGTGTCTATACACCTCATCAAAATGGGATAATAGAGAGAAGGCATCAGCATATATTAAACATTAGTAGAGTCCTAATGTTTCAATCGAATTTGCCAAAGAAATTTTGGTCATATACAGTGCTTCATGTTGTCTTTCTCATGAACAGAATACCTATAAAAATCTTGAAGAACAAGTCATCTTATCAAGTTCTCTATAGGACTACACCTGATTTGAGTTCTCTTAAAGTGTTTGGTTGTTTTAGCTATGGATCTACATTGCCTAACAACATACACAAATTTGATCCAAGGGCACGAAAATGTGTTTTCTTGGGATACAAGCAAGGTATGAAGGGTTTTGTACTTTTGGATATCACTAATCATGAAATTATCATATCTAGAAATGTTACATTTTTTGAAATGGAGTTTCCCTTTCATGATAAGTCCAAAAGTCATATGCCTACTAGTATATATCTTGATCATTCTCATTCACAGTCTATTGTGCCTCATGCCATTGATTCCACTACTATTCATTCAGATGTTATATCATTTCTCTCTAATTCAAATGTCCAGCCTATCCATACTGAACATGATGACATAGTTAATCTACCTACTAATGATGAGCAAAACCCTAATGATAATCTTAATGATATAACCACTGAACCTATTGTCCATACTGATGTCAGTTCCACTAATAGTGATTCAATCATTAGCTCACATATGTCTTCTCCTTTACTTCCTTCTATTGATACCAAAAAATCCACAAGAATTTCTCAACCACCAGCTCATTTAAAAGATTATATTTGCAATTATGTTACTTCATCCACAAGTCATTATCCCATTGCAAATTATCTTTCATATTCTCACCTATCTCTTACACGCCAAGCATACATTATGTCTCTTTCATCTTAATCTGAACCCAATAGTTACAAAGCTGCAACCAAAGATCCCAAATGGGTTCAGGCTATGTAGAGTGAGTTAGATGCTCTGAACCATAATCATACCTGGGATTTGGTTGATTTACCTCCTAATGTTTCTCCTATAGGAAGTAAATGGGTGTATAAAATTAAAAGACATGCATATGGCTCCATTGAGAGATTTAAAGAAAGGCTTGTGGCACAAGGGTTTAATCAAACAGAAGTCTTGCATTATTTTGGAACCTTCTCTCATGTAGAAAAGCTTTCCACCATTCGAGTTCTATTTGTTCTTGCTGTAACAGCTCGAGCCTTCAACGTTCCCGGCACTATTACCTCACGATCTTCTCTACCCCCCTCACTAGTAGAGTTTTTGCCTTTTGTGGGAATCGAACCCTGTACCATGGGGTTCAAGTACATGCTCAATGCATTCCTCTTCTTCAGGAGTAGAAAACTACACCGACTTGTCATAACAATTAATATGAACACGGTTATGCTCTAACTAGTTCATACCAAGAATCACATCCAACCCTCTTAACGGCAAACAAATCAAATCAACAACAAAGTCTATGTCGAATATCGACAAGGGACACTTAGCACACACAAAAGAAGTAGTCACTGATCCCTTGGTTGGAGTATCGACGACCATTTCTCCACTCAAAGAAGACAACACAAGACCCAATCTTTCAACACTGTCAGCAGCAATAAAATAATGCGTAGCACCAGTATCAATAATAGTAATTAAAGGAGTACTATTAATGAAACATGTACCTCTAATAAGTCCGTCCTCGGAAGTTGTCTGATCCTCCACCAAAGCAAACACTTTACCACTAGACTGGGCCTTCTTCGGCTTCGGACATTGACTAACAATGTGCCCTTCTTCCTTACAGTTGAAGCAAACCACATTCTTGTGCTCGCACTCAGATACAATATGTTTGTTCTTACCACAACTGTGACATCTCTTCACTTCAGCAGTGCACACATTACTCTTGTGTCAGGGTTTCCCACACTTAAAACAAATCACACCAGTAGGAGCATCTCCCCCACTAGTCCTCTGACCATGAGCAACTCTCTGCTTACCCTTACCAGCTGGGGCATCATAGGGTTTACCACGACTCTGTGGGTGCTTACCCCTCTTCTCACTGATAATCTTGTAATGTGCATTATTGTCTTCCTCAAAAATCCTACAGCTATCAACCATATCAGCAAAGACACAGATCTTCTGGTATCCAATTGCCTTCTTAATTTCCGAGCGCAACCCATTCTCAAACTTAATACACTTCAAAACTCAGCATTTTCCTCAACGTAATGCGGATAAAACTTGGCCAACTCGGCAAACTTGGCAGCATAATCAACAACAGACACACTTCCTTGCTTCAGCTCAAGGAACTCAATTTCCTTCTTTCCACATACATCTTCAAGAAAATACTTTCTCAAAAATTCCCTATGGAACACAGCCCAAGTGACATTCTCACCTACAGCTTCTAACTTCTGGCAAGTCTCTAGCCACCAGTCATCAGCCTCCACTTCTAGCATATGAGTCCCATAACGAACCTTCTGCGCTGGAGTGCAGTCCATTACGCGAAAGATCCTATCAATCTCTTTCAACCATTCCAATGCTCCGTCAGGATCATATTTTCCCTTGAAGGTAGGTGGATTCTCTCTCTGGAAAGTCGCCAAGCTACGAGATCCAGCATTCCCGTCAGCATTCGGATGATTTTCCATCGCATGAGCCATAGCTTCTAAAGCAGCAGCAAGAGCAGCATCATTCCTTCCAGCCATCTCAACTTATCACTACAACACAAACATCTGTTAGAACTCAAAATAACAATACTCGATTGTTAGACAACTAAGACTCGACGACAAGGTCGGACCAACCTTTTGCTCTGATACCAACTTTGTAACACCCCAATTCTACCCCAAGAAAATTATGCAAAATAAATCAGAGTTATAAAATTTCATTCATACAAACGAATCGGGACGTCACAAATTCTTCTAACAAATTCATTGCATTCATCATGGATATATAACACGTTTTCAAAACATCAGATGAACCATCAACATAACATCTTTCATTAAATAATTCGACAACTACGCAGCGGAATTTTCCCATAACATCTTTAAATAAAACAGCAACTTCGAAACATCTCATATTTAATAAATAAACAATTTAAAGTTCAACAACTAAAAATCAGCAATCAAAAATCAGCAAGCGTTCATCCCCCTGAGTGTTACATATCAGAGAAATGACACTGACTCGATCTATTGAAGGTATACGACCTTCACTCTCGATTACCTGCACGTTACCAACATAGGAGCAACATTCAAACAGAAGGGGTGAGATATCTAACAATATAATAAAACGCATGATAATTAATATATTAAATTAGATCAATAATATCACCACTTCTCATCTCATAATCAACAACAATTACAGCATATATACTCATTCATCAACATCAAATACGTCTCATTATTCATTCATATGATGCGACTCAAAACTATGTGAATGCATGTGGTACCATTGGAGCAGAACTCCCATCTCAAAAATCTAATCTTCCAATTAATAGAGGCATCAACAAGGCATAGCCTTCATCTAAAAATTTTCCAATCCAGGCCATCTCAACGAGCATAAGCTCCACCTCAAAAATGCAATGTATGCGACTCAATCATGAATGTAATAACACACTCAGTTAACAACATCTCAAAACACATCTAAAAAAAACAACATCTCAAAACGACAACATCTCAGTCATCTCAAACAACATCTCATAAACATCTCAGAACAACATCTTGTAAACATCTCAAAATAATTTATTAAACATTACTTATTTATCAAACACCATTTGTTCATCATAAATTATCAAACACCACTTTAAATAACCACATCTTACTAATAACTCAGCTGTATATTAATAATACAGTAAGCCATATTGTTATTCTGCTACTGTACATCATTAAAGTCACTAAGTCCTATTGTCATAATTCTAACAGCAGCCTCTAACATCTCAAAATTCCTCATTATGTCCAAAATCCAGCATAACGGTCATCTACGGGAATTAATTCTAAATCCTAAATTAGTTACTGGGATTACACTTCTTATCCATCATTTTAAATCATCTAGAATAAAGTTCATCGCGTTAGCTAATCAACACTTTGAACGGCATCTCAAACACCATCCTAAAACTCAAGTTACAGCAATTATAAGTCAATTCGATCAAAAATCATACTTTATGTATCGACACGAAACATTATGGATCGACACATCCTGCTTCATCTGCACTGCATGAGTCGACACATCCTCCTCATGGATCGACTCATTCTGGTTTTCAATACAGCATGTGTCGACACATGCATTCTTCGCGTCGACTCATCCTGAGTCTTGTACTCATCATGTATCGACGCAAACCCTCCATGCATCGACTCATCTTGAGTCTAACAGCCTCCTTGCATCGACTCATCCGGTTTGAGGTCGACGCATCCTGCGATTTTCTACATAATTTTCTGTGTTTTCTACTGTAATTCACTACGGGAATTATACTACAGCCCTAAAAACCTTATCATGACCATGATAATTCATCACTTAACATTAACTTACAATACTACATCGATTACACAGCATCATAACATCATTTATCCATCGAGAATTCATCAATATTCATCATACATCATTCAATTCAAGAACAAAAACAGCAATCCTCTAACCCCACATATCAAACATCATGAACCCAATTATAAAGCCAGAACCCCACCCTTACCTTGGATCGAAGGTCGCTCTACAATTTCCGGGTTGAATCTTCGTTCTTGTCGTTTCCTTCAAAATCCAGCAGCTTCACGTTGTCCTCAAATCCTTATTTCTCTTCTTACTACTTCTTTCTATTCTTTTAACAAATAATAGAATAACCTAATATTATTATATTATTCCTTATTGGGCTCAAAACCTACACCCCCTTATTACTTCCACTCACACCATATAGACTCACATTAAATAATATTAGCTTCTAACATTATTTCACATAATAATATAATACCTCAAATATATTATTATTTCTCCATTTAATAAAATAAATCCAATTTAATAACACTTCACAATTATTCCAAAAATAATTTAATTAAATAATTAATTAAATTATGGGCGTTACAACTCTCCCCCACTTAGAATATTTTCATCCTCGAAAATTTACCTCAATCAAACAATTATGGATAGGAGTCTCGCATCTTGCTCTCTTATTCCCAAGGCATGCTTTCTCCTGCAGCTCCTAACCAAACCACTTTAACCAATGCAATCTCTTTGCCCCTCAGAGTCTTCATTTCATGATCTGCGATCCGTACAGGCATCGTCTCCACCGTAAGATTATCCCGTACTTGCACATCGTCCATATGAATCACATGAGATGGATCTAAAATATACTTCCGAAGTTGCGACACATGAAACACATCATTCAAATTCGAAAGATTAGGCGGTAAAGCCACTCTATAAGCAACATTCCCCACTCTCTCTGAAATCTGATACGGTCCAATAAAATAAGAAGTGGGCTTCTTAGACTTCAACGCTCGCCCAACACCGATCACAGGTGTAACTCTCAAAAACACATGATCATCGGCTTGAAATTCTAAATCCTTCCTTCGCTTGTCATGATAACTCTTTTGTCTACTCTGTGAAGCTTTCATCTTTTCTCGAATCAACTTCACCTTCTCAGTAGTCTCACGAACAAGTTCAGGTCCAAGTACTACACTTTCACTAGATTCATGCCAACATAATGCAGTTCTACATCTTCGACCATACAACGCTTCAAAAGGTGAAATCCTAATACTAGAATGGTAACTGTTATTATATGTGAACTCTATCAACGGAAGATAAGTATCCCACGAACCTCCCTGCTCAAGAACACATTCCCTTAACAAGTGTTCCAACGATTGAATCGTCTGTTCAGTCTGACCATCTGTCTGAGGATGATACGCTGAACTTAACCTCAACTTAGAACCCAACGCTTCTTGCAAACTCTTCCAAAAATCAGAAGTAAATCTTGGATCTCTATCTGACACAATGCACAAAGGAACACCATGCAGTTTCACAATCACACTAACATAAATCTCAGCCAACTTCGACACTGGAAAACTGATGTTAATAGGAATAAAATGAGCTGACTTCGTAAGCCTATCAACAATCACCCAAATCGAATCATGTCCTCTTGAATTACTAGGCAACCCTGTCACAAAGTCCATTGAAATGCTATCCCATTTCCATTCTGGAACTTCTAACGGTTGCATCAATCCTGCAGGCTTCTGATGTTCAACTTTCGACTTCTGATAAGTCAAACATGCATACACAAATCGAGCCACATCACTCTTCATCCCAGGCCACCAAAACAAACCTTTCAAATCTTGATACATCTTTGTAGCTCCTGGATGAATACTCAACTTACTTCTATGACTCTCTTCAAGTATCACTTTCTTCATCTCAGCATCATTAGGAATACAAATCCGGTTACGAAATCTCAACACACCTTGCTCATCTAGCTTAAAATCACTATTCTCAGATTGATCAGTCCCAACCATCAAATCTACCAGTTTCACATCCAACTTCTGAGCTTCTCTAATACTGTCTAAAAATTCATTATTAATCTTCAACATACCCAACATAACACTCTGCGGAGTAACCTCGCAAACTAAGCTCATATCTCTGAACTGCTCGATCAATTCCAACTCTTTAATCATCATTGTTGACATATGTAAAGTCTTTCGACTCAACGCATCAGCTACCACATTCGCCTTTCCTGGATGATAATTAAAATTGAAATCATAATCCTTTAGCAATTCCAACCATCTTCGTTGCCTCATATTCAACTCCTTCTGATCAAATAAATACTTTAAGCTCTTATGGTCACTAAACACTTCAAGTCTAGAACCATAAAGATAATACCTCCAAATCTTCAATACAAAAACAACTGCAGCAAGTTCTAAATCATACGTAGGATAGTTCTTCTCATGAGTCCTCAACTGCCTCGACGCATAAGCAACTACCTTACCACTTTGCATAAGCACACCTCCTAAACCCATCTTGGAAGCATCACAATACACCACAAAAGACTCTCCTGGATTAGGCAACGTCAAAATCGGAGCCGACGTCAACCTCTTCTTTAATTCTGTAAAACTTTCTTCGCACTGAACATCCCAAACAAAAGCTCTACCTTTACAAGTCAACTTAGTCAACAGAAGTGACAACTTAGAAAACCCTTCAATAAACCTTCTATGATAACCAGCTAATCCCAAGAAGCTTCTAATCTCAGTAGCTGACTTTGGAGTTTCCCATTGCAACACAGCATCAACCTTCGATGGATCTACAACAATGCCACTACCTAAAATCACATGACCAAGAAAACTAACCTCTTTCAGCTAGAATTCACACTTGGACAGCTTTGCATACAACTTCTTCTCTTTCAGAATCTGCAATACTACTCTTAAATGTTCAGCATGCTCTTCTTCTGACTTAGAGTAAATCAAAATATCATCAATGAACACCACTACAAACGATCCAAATAAGTATGGGAGATACGATTCATATATTCCATGAATACTCCTGGTGCATTAATAACACCAAAAGGCATCACCGAATACTCGTAATGTCCATAACGTGTTCTGAAAGCCGTCTTCTGAATATCTTCATCCTTCACTTTAATCTGATGGTAACCCGACCTCAAATCAATCTTGCTAAACACACGGGCATCCACCAATTGGTCCATCAAGTCATCTATTCTTGGAAGCGGATACTTGTTCTTAATCGTCACCTTGTTCAACTATCTATAATCAACACAAAGCCTCATGCTTCCATCTTTCTTCTTCACTAATAACACTGGAGCTCCCCACGGTGATACACTTGGTCTTACAAACCTATTCTCAAGTAACTCTTCCAATTGCTTCTTCAACTCTGACAATTCAGATGCAGACATCCTGTATGGTGCCATAGACACAGGTCTGGTACCAGGTACAAGATTAATTGCAAATTCAACTTCCCTCTCTGGCGGTACATCAGGAATCTCATCAGGGAAAACTTCAGGAAATTCACATACCACCGGAAATTCCCCAATTATAGCTTGAGCCTCTACAGATAGCGACGCTATCAACGAAAACATATGTGCTTCCTCTTGCATCAACTTTCTCAACTGTCTAGCAGACAACAGACCATCTTCCTCTTCTTCAGGAGTAGAAAACTTCACCGACTTGTCATAACAATTAATATGAACACAGTTATGCTCTAACCAGTTCATACCAAGAATCACATCCAACCCTCTTAACGGCAAACAAATAAAATCAACAACAAAGTCTCTGTTGAAGATCGACAAGGGACACTTAGCACACACAAAATAAGTAGTCACTGATCCCTTGGCTGGAGTATCGACGACCATTTCTCCACTCAAAGAAGACAACACAAGACCCAATCTTTTAACACAGTCAGCAGCAATAAAACAATGCATAGCACCAGTATCAATAATAGTAATTAAAGGAGTACTATTAATGAAACATGTACCTCTAATAAGTCCGTCCACAGAAGCTGTCTGATCCTCCACCAAAGCAAACACTTTACCACTAGACTGAGCCTTCTTCGGCTTTGGACATTGACTACCAATGTGCCCTTCTTCCTTACAGTTGAAGAAAACCACATTCTTGTGCTCGCACTTAGATACAATATGTCAGTTCTTACCACAACGGTGACATCTCTTCACTTCAGCAGTGCACACATTACTCTTGTGTCCAGGTTTCCCACACTTAAAACAAATCACACCAGTAGGAGCATCTCCCCCACTAGTTCTCTGACCATGAGCAACTCTCTACTTACCCTTACCAGCTGGGGCATCATAGGGTTTACCACGACTCTGTGGGTGCTTACCCCTCTTCTCACTGATAATCTTGTAATGTGCATTATTGTCTTCCTCAAAAATCCTGCAGTTATCAACCAGATCAGCAAAGACACGGATCTTCTGGTATCTAACTGCCTTCTTAATTTTCGAGCGCAACCCATTCTCAAACTTAATACACTTTGAAAAGTCAGCATTTTCCTCAGTGTAATGCGGATAAAACTTGGCCAACTCGGCAAACTTGGAAGCATACTCAACAACAGACATACTTCCTTGCTTCAGCTCAAGGAACTCAATTTCCTTCTTTCCACGGACATCTTCAGGAAAATACTTTCTCAAAAATTCCCTACGGAACACATCCCAAGTGACATTCTCACCTGTAGCTTCTAACTTCTGGCAAGTCTCTAGCCACCAGTCATCAGCCTCGATTGCTAGCATATGAGTCCCATAACGAACCTTCTGCGCTGGAGTACAGTACATTACGCGAAAGATCCTCTCAATCTCTTTCAACCATTCCAATGCTCCGTCAGGATCATATTTTCCCTTGAACGTAGGTGGATTCTCTCTCTGGAAAGTCGCCAAGCTACGAGATCCAGCATTCCCGTCAACATTCGGCTGATTTTCCATTGCATGAGCCATAGCTTCTAAAGCAGCAGCAAGAGCAGCATCATTCCTTCCAGCCATCTCAACTTATCACTACAACACAAACAACTGTTAGAAATCAAATTAACAATACTCAATTGTTAGACAAATAAGACTCGACGACAAGGTCGGACCAACCTTTTGCTCTGATACCAACTTTGTAATACCCTAATTCTACCCTAAGCAAATTATGCAAAATAAATCAGAGTTATAAAATTTCATTCAAACGAATCGGGACGTCACAAATTCTTCTAACAAATTCATTGCATTCGTCATGGATATATAACACGTTTTCAAAACATCGGATGAACCATCAACATAACATCTTTCATTAAATAATTCGACAACTACGCAGCGGAATTCTTCAATAACATCTTTAAATAAAACAGCAACTTCGAAACATCTCATATTTAATAAATAAACAATTTAAAGTTCAACAACTCAAAATCAGCAATCAAAACTCAGCAAGCGTTCATCCCCCCGAGTGTTATATATCAAAGCAATGACACCGACTCGATCTATTGAAGGTATACGGCCTTCACTCTCGATTACCTGCACGTTACCAATATAGGGGCAACACTCAAACAGAAGGGGTGAGATATCTAACAATATAATAAAACGCATGATAATTAATATATTAAATTAGATCAATAATATCACCGCTTCTCATCTCATAATCAACAACAATTACAGCATATATACTCATTCATCAACATCAAATACGTCTCATTATTCATTCATATGATGCGACTCAAAACTATGCAAATGCATGTGGTACCATTGGAGCAGAACTCCCATTTCAAAAATCTAATATGCCAATTAATAGAGGCATCAACAAGGCATAGCCTTCATCTCAAAATTTTCCAATCGAGGCCATCTCAACGAGCATAAGCTCCATCTCAAAAATGCAATGTATGCGACTCAATCATGAATGTAATAACACACTCAGTTAACAACATCTCAAAACACATCTTAAAACAACAACATCTCAATCATCTCAAAACGACAACATCCAGTCATCTCAAACAACATCTCATAAACATCTCAGAACAACATCTTGTAAACATCTCAAAATAATTTATTAAACATTACTTATTTATCAAACATCATTTGTTCATCATAAATTATCAAACACCATTTTAAATAACCACATCTTACTAATAACTCAGTTGTATATTAATAATACAGTAAGTCATACTGTTATTCTGTTATTGTACATCATTACAGTCACTAAATCCTACTGTCATAATTCTAACAGCAGCCTCTATCATCTCAAAATTCCTCATTCTGTCCAAAATCCAGCATAACGGTCATCTACGGGAATTAATTCTAAATCCTAAATTAGTTACTGGGATTACACTTCTTATCCATCATTTTAAATCATCTAGAATAAAGTTCATCGCGTTAGCTAATCAACGCTTCGAACGACATCTCAAACAGCATCATAAAACTCAAGTTATAGCAATTAGAAGTCAATTCTATAAAAAATCAGACTTTATGTATCGACACGAAACACTATGGATCGACACATCCTGCTTCATCTGCACTGCATGAGTTGACACATCCTCCTCATGGATCGACTCATTCTGGTTTTCAATACAGCATATATCGACACATGCACTCTTCGCGTTGGCTCATCCTGAGTCTTGTACTCATCATGTATCGACACAACCCCTCCATGCATCGACTCATCCTGAGTCTAACAGCCTCCTTGCATCGACTCATCCGGTTTGAGGTCGACGCATCCTGCGATTTTCTGCATAATTTTCTGCATTTTCTACTGTAATTCACTACGAGAATTATACTAAAGCCCTAAAAACCTTATCATAACCATGATAATTCATCACTTAACATTAACTTACAATACTACATCGATTACACAACATCATAACATCATTTATCCATCGAGAATTCATCAATATTCATCATACATCATTCAATTCAATAACAAAAACAACAATCCTCTAACCCCACATATCAAACATCATGAACCCAATTATAAAGTCAGAATCTCACCCTTACCTTGGATCGAAGGTCGCTCTACAATTTCCGATTGAATCTTCGTTCTTGCTGTTTCCTTCAAAATCCAGCAGCTTCACGTTCTCCTCAAATCCTTATTTCTCTTCTTACTGCTTCTTTCTATTCTTTCAACAAATAATAGAATAACCTAATATTATTATATTATTCCTTATTGGACTCAAAACCTACACCCCCTTATTACTTCCACTCACACCATATAGACTCACATTAAATAATATTAGCTTCTAACATTATTTCACATAATAATATAATACCTCAAATATATTATTATTTCTCCATTTAATAAAATAAATCCAATTTAATAACACTTCTTCACAATTATTCCAAAAATAATTTAATTAAATAATTAATTAAATTACGGGCGTTACACTTGCTGCTATCCATGAACATCATTGGACCGCACATTTCACATTAAAGACCTTGGACAACTAAAAATTTTCTTAGGGCTTGAAGTTGCTCGATCCTCTAAAGGGATTACACTATGTTAGCACAAATATTGTCTTGAACTCTTGCAAGATGTTGGCCTCACAGAATGTAAACATGTTTCCACTCCTTTAGATGCCTCCGCTCACATTCACCAAGATGATGGATCAGTTTTCTCTCGTATTACTGCTTATCGACGGTTGGTTGATAAACTTCTTTATCTCACTACCACATGGCCTGATATAGCCTTTACTACTCAACAATTGAGACAGTTCATGAGTGCTCCAACTGAGCTTCACTATAAGGTTGCCTTGTGTGTGCTCAGATATCTCAAACAGTCGCCAGCTCGAGGAATTCTTTTGTCTCAAGCATCAGATTTACAGATATCTGGATTTAGTGATGTTGATTGGCGAGGTTGCATTGACACTAGACGTTCAATTCCAGGATATTGCTTCTTCATTGGTCAGTCTTTGGTGTCTTGGAAAGCAGAGAAACAAGTCACAGTCAGTTGCTCATCTGCTGAGGCGCAGTATCGTGCCCTAGCATCAGCTACTCGTTAACTTCAATGGTTGTGTTTTCTGATGCATGATTTATAGCAACATCCTTCTCGTCTCCCTGTGCTTTACTATGATAGTCAGAGTGCGATTCACATTTCAGCTAACCATGTATTTCATGAATATATTAAGCATTTTAATATAGATTGTCACTTAGTTCGTGAGAAGTTGTAGGCGGGTGTTATGCGTTTACTCTCGGTTTCGTCTCAAACTCTAGTTGCTGACATCATTACTAAAATTCTTGGGCCACGATTGTTTCATGAATGCATGTCCAAGCTTGATCTGATCAACGTCTATCAACCTCAAGCTTGTGGGGGGTAATAGATAATAGGGTTGATAATATAGATATAGGAGATTAGAGTGCATGAATTGTGGTGTAACTTATAATGTTGCATGGCTTATTGTAAAGTTAGTTATGAAGCATAACTAACTTGTTAGGCGGTTACACTAGTATAACTAACTCAAACTTAACTATATAAATCCTATGGTATCTCCTTCCTATGGTATCTCCTTTTACGATTAATCAATCAATCACGCTTCATATTACTTCTTTCTTCCTTCTTTATTTTCTCTGGATTTTCCACTCCATTAATAGAGTTCACCACCTTTGTGTAAATTCACATTGCTTAGAATTTATCTTCATCATACTAGTTAAAATTTTAACTTCAATAAATATATTTACATAAAAAATATTCTTAGATAGTAAATGCGAGTGATGAATAGAGGTGGCCAGGTATGCATGATATCAATAATAATGTTCATATTTATGTCGTCAACGAGAGTTGGGACTTTAGGTATATGTAATAAAAGCACATAAAAAGTACAAATTCCACATTGTAGTTAAGCTGATTGGTTGTCCCACACTATTCACATTTCATCATTGCTCTATTTCATTACTCTCCTTTGACTTCATTTATCACTACAGACAAGTACTACTCCAAGTAATAATTTCTTGGACATGGATAAAGGGTGGGGAAGCTCTGTTTGAACGATTAAATTCATCTATAAGCCAAAAAAATGATAGTAATTTATATTCATCTTAGCAATACTATAGTATTAATTATGCTTAGGAATAGTAGTTGAAGTATTAAAAATGTCTTTATATCAACGCTCCTCTAACAAAAATACTAACACCTACTACATGCTAACCATAGTCAATTAAAAAAACTTGAGTTATGCACATGGGCACCAACAAAATAATAATACCATTTAAAGTTGTTTGCCCTCAACTCAACGTAAAGTCCATTCCCGCAGCTTCCCTTTTATAAACACCATGGATTTCATATATGCAGGGCCAGCCTGTATAACATGCATGTGTCAATGGCAGACATAACATACAACGTGGGGACACAGGTAAGAATCTAAAAGCTTTAAGTAAAAATGAAACTATAAATTATTTATCTTAAATAAAAAGAGAAAAGAAACCAATGAATTAATCATGCAGTGCAGATGATAGTGTTTGTGTATTCATTGTTGTGGGTTTGTAGCAATCATTTGAGTTGCAAGTATGTATCGTATATGCATCAACACTTTGTTACTTAGCGGCCGACATCAGTTACACGAACACAATGTACATTATTTAATGAATATAAAACTCACGTTTTGATTGAAATTTTACATAAACAAATTTATATGAAATTTTATTGAAATTTTTTCGATATGTTATTTTTTTATATTTCACCGCTTAACATTCACCAACATAAAATATATTGAATCAAACACGTAAATTAATACTCCTAAATAATTACTAATTAGCATTTCCTTAATAATAAATCGTATAAGCATTCACTTGTTTCTTTGATAGATAACTTCATACTAAACAATTAATATTAACATCTTAAATTTTATGTACTTTTACTGATTGTTAATTTTAATAGATCTCGTATTTTTAATTTTTCAATTTTAAAAGTGTGTTTTTGTAGAAAACTATAAATGAATATTTTTTATTCATATATATTTAATTTTATGAATATTTTAATATTATAAAATAAATTTAAATGATTTATCTAAAATCTACACAATCATATATATATATATATATATATATATATATATATATATATATATATATATATATATATATATATATATATATATAAGTTTAACTATGTTTTTCGTCCTTATAAAATTATAAAAGTTTGTTTTTAGTTTCAATAAAAAAATTAAATGTTTTAATCCTTATAAAACTATTATATACGTATTTTTAGTCTCTCCTATTAAATTTTTGAATAATCATCTTATAGATATATTTAGAACGTTATATTAAAAAAAATTCAAAATTTGATTTCTAAATCGAAAATTTCATTATTTTTATCATTATCTTATGAAATTTAAAAAATCATATTTAATTCTTCTCATTTTAAAAAATTCCAAAATTTAATAGAAAGATATTATTCTAAATATATATGAAAAAAATTAATCAAAAATTTAAATATTTAAAGATAATTAAACAGTTTTTAAAATTTTAGAAAATAATAAGGATTAAAATTACATACATAAAATTTATATAAAGATTAACATATATAATTTTTTAATAAAAACTAAAAATAAAAATATTTGTAGAGACTAGATATATTTTATCCATGTGATACGGTGGCAGAACCGGACTGTTTTAGGAAAATGTTGGTTTGTGTTTTGCGTTTATGTTCGGAAAATGTCGTGGTAAGCAAGAGTCGCCACCGACTTTTATTTTATCCAACAGGAAAGGACAAAAGCACATAAAAATTCTTTTTTTGAGATTTTAAGGTACGGGGGATAGATTATAGATAGGGAATGTATTAGCACCCTTTCTATCTGTGGTTTTCCACGGGCTCTTAGGTACTTTGCTCATCATTTTAAAAATTGCTTCCGTGTTTGTGTATTTTGAAAAGTTTTTGTTTTACTTTGTTTTAACCCTTGCTTCTGTCTTCAAGAGTGTTACAAAGTGTTTTTGAAAACATTGTTTGAAAAGAGTGTAAGTGTGAAAAAGTTTGATTTTGAGCAAGTACTTACTAGCATCTACCTACTCGAAAAAAAGAATGTTTTTGTTCTTGTTTCCTTTAGACAGCGCTATCCCACTATTAGTGAGTAGGTAGCACTGTCGTTGGAGTTGTAAGGGTCAATTCGAAAGGGACGTACAATCACTAAAGCAATGTTAGGACGTCTTAGTAATAACCCTAATGTCTTAAGGTCATGTTCGAGGCAACATTTCCGAGGCAACCTTTTCGAGGCAACATTTCCGAGGCAACATTTCCGAACGGGACTTTTGATCTTTGTTTAGACAAGCGGGCGACCACTAAAATATCTTATACTTAATGATCGTTTATCGAAGGCAACCAAAGTGAGAGTATACCCTAGGAGTGCGCATGTGCGAGTGATTTGATTTCAGTTATTATTTTTGCACATTTAGAGTTTTCTAACCATTTTAAATTAACATACAGTCTTGTCATGCAATCCTATTATCATACATCTAACAGTTAATATTTACAAAAATTAAAATGCGGAAAATAAAACTACGCTATTACAAGGCTTCGGGGAGGGGATTAATTACATAGCCAAAAACCCGTAAAACGATAAAAGAAAATCCTAATTAAACTATTACATACCATGAGCAGTTACATTAATATCGTAAAAATAATAAATGCGTGCGATGAATCGAGAACGAGAAAAAATTAGGATTTTGACCCCTTCTAAACCTAATTGAAAGAAAAATTATTTTTTTGTTGTTTTTGATTATTTTGAGAAAATAAGGTTTTAATTGAATAAATACCAACCTAATTACTAATTAATTTAAATTAAGAAAAATAATTAATTTGACTTATTTTTGCATTTTTGTTATTTTAAGAAAAGAAAATAAAAATTAAATCAAACAAACCCTAATTTTCTAATTTATTTTAACTTATTTACAAAAAGGTTAGAATTATCCTAAAATTAAATTAAACTAATTATTAAATTAAATTTGATAAAAATAAAACCTAAATCTAAATTGTTGAAAATTGATTTTATGAGTTTTGTAAAAAAAGAATTAATTTATGTTAGAAAATAATTAATCAAAATAAATTAAATAAAAGAAATAGAAAAGAAAAATAAAGAAATGGGTCTGGTAGCTAGCAAACAGGGGGGTGTCAATAGCAGTTTTTGGGCCCAAAACTCCTTTGCCCACGTTAACTTTTCATATCCCATATGCTTGCTTGACTAGGGTGCATTGTGGGCCTCCAAAGGATGGCCCTTGGATCTAGCTGATTAGAGATCTGTTGGTTGAAGGATGATGGTATATGGTGGTCCCTTTGCACGCATGTCTACCTGATAATGTAAAAGAAAATAACATTAGCAAATATGGGGACATGGGGATCGAACCCAGGCCCTTTGGCTTATCCAAGCGCCTGATAACCAACTGAGCCAGCGTGCTTATTTGTATATGGAATAACAATCAAATATTATATTAGAAAAACAAAATAATATATATAAATACGCGCAAATTTTAAACAGGAGAATCCGGGAGTGCCACGCCACTCTTCTTCTTCCTCTCTCCGTTGGCAAAAGTCCAACACTTTTACCTACGGTTTTCTGGGCGTAAGTACAACCCTGTGATCTTCCAAAATCCTATGCACGCACGATAAATCAATTCCATGGGTACTAATCAACTCGTTGCAACCTCACGAACATCATGGTACCACTTTTCATAGCCAATTGTACATGTAATTAAAAACCCCCAAAAACGAGCCAAGAACCCTAACTATGGCATCTTTCTCTACAGTTAATAAAAATGCAATTGAATGTTACCATTAGCTTGCAAATGTTTCAAGGATTCAGAATATATAAACAAATCATGCTAAGAGTGTCAGGATTATGATATGCGATTTCAAGAAAGTATCAATGTCGTGAGATACTTACAGTGCGTTTTAGGATGTTATGAAGCTTGTTAATGATTGCAATATGACCCAAAGATGTCCAGCAAACGATTGAGATAGCTGGGAAGGCTTGATATGGCCTGAAAATTGGAATTTGATTCACCACTTTTGTTGAGTTTTTGCAAGTTTGCTTTTAGTTTCTCACGCCTCCAATCCTCTTTCTTTTGGTTTTCCAATCTTCTATATGTACCCAAGAATGAATTAGGTTACAAACTTGCTTCAAATCTTTCTTCATTAAGATGATTGAATCATGATTTGATTCTTATGTAAATCTTTCCAAATCAAGCCAAATCCAATCGTTTTGTGTCCATTTGAAGCTTGCACGATTTGATTCTCTTTCCATCTGTATAAGAGGCCTAAACATGCACAAAATCTCAAGCTTTGATTAGTTTTAACATTTTCATAATTTTATTTTGATTTTATTTGATTTTATTGAAATAAAAATCAAAATAAATGACAAAAATAAAATAAAGGCAAGTGGAAAGGATCATGGGTCTTGGACCATGTTACAAACTCAATACAAGCACAAAAAGTTGGGCCCATTTGACAAAAATTGCAATTTGAAACATATTTGACTTTTGACAATTTTGCAAAAAAGGTCAACTTTGCCAATGCATAACTCCTTCAATTTTGACCCTAGATATGTGTTCTTGGACTTTTTAGAAAGCTTAAGATGTCCTCTAAGCAAACCTTTTGTTCTCATCTCAATTAAGTCTGCCATTTTCACGTGTGAAGCTTTGACAAAAAAGGTGTTTTTGTTGACTTTTCAAAATGACCTATAATGTCCAAATTTGTATCTTCTTGTGAGTGCATATTTTGAACTTGGGAGCTGAAGATGAATTGTAAGGAATTGCATCCTCTTAAAAATGGGCTTTGGATGGGTCATTTTGTATAAAGTATGAGAAATTTATGCTTGGTCAAAGTTGAGTTGACTTTTCCTGCAAAACCCTAATTTAACAACTTTTGGGTTTTGATGAATTGTGAGAAATCCTTGAGGAATCATGATCAACCCTTGATCAAATGATGAATAATACTTCAAAATGAGGATGTTGACCAAAAATCTTGAAGTTTGACTGTATGTGGGCCACAGTTGACTTTTGCCCTAACATAGTCGATTTTCAGGCCTTTGAGCAATTGACTGAGCAAGCTTTCTCTGTAGGGATTGAAACTTGACATGGATGACCTTATGGAAATCTTAGGACAATGGTGAGCATTTTGGATCCCTTGGACTCAAGTACCTTGATGCAAACTGAAATCCTAATTTTGAGGTAGACTACCTTAGGAGAGAGTTGGTCTGGTCAATCCTTGGACTTCCTTGAGCAATTTGAGGACCTCACTTGAAATGTATTAAAAATATGGGAGGGAAAATTTTGGGGTACAACAGCTGCCCCTGTTCAATCTTCTTAAACCTGAGGATGTAGATTGACTTGCTTGCCTTTCGTGATCCAAAGGTGGGAGATGATTGAACACTAGAGTGCCCAGAAATTTGCACTCGCATGAAGTGGTACTTGTCTTGTGATGTCAGTAATGGGCTTATAAATGCCATTTGGAGGTTGATGACGGAGGATGGGCTTAAAGATGCCATCTGAAGGAGTGTCGATCGCATAAGAGATTCCTTTGCGAGAACTTGTATACCTGTTGTTGAGGAGGACTTCGCTAGGGATGTTGGTCTCTGTCTTGGTAAAAGTTAAATTTTAGGAGCTTCGGTCGTCTGTTATTCTACTGGGAATCGTCTCTTGGTCGAAGAGGTGAAAATGAACTAATATTTGGTCATGATCCAGGCTTCTTAGTGATAAGATCGACTGCTATCTGGTCGTGCTCCAGGCTTTACAGTGATTTAACGGGGAGATGAGATTAAACTTGCCATCCGGTCGTTCTCCAAGCTTCTCAATTTCTCAATTCTTATCTGGTCGTACTCCAGGCTTCAGAAGGAATTAATTTATTATCCGATCGCATTCGGGCTTCAACTTGAATTTAGGGCACACTAATATCCGGTTGATTCTGGGCTTCTTAGTAATTGTCCAGGTGAACTGCTATTTGGTCGAAACCCAAGCTTCACAGTGTCTTAAACTATTATCTGGTCGATTCCAGGCTTCAGTCCTTTGCCACTATCTGGTCGTAATCCAGGCTTCGCAACTTATTACTTCTTATTTGGTCGTGTTCCAGGCTTCAGAAGAAATCAAGTGGTTATCCAATCGCATCCGGGATTCCATTTGACTTTAAGGCCTACTAATATCTGGTCGATTTACGGGCTTCATAGTAACTGGCCGGGTAGACTGCTATTTGGTCGAAATCCAGGCTTCGCAGTGTCCCTTACTGTTATCTGGTCATAGTCCTAGGCTTCAGTGTCTTATACCATTATCTGGTCGAATCCAGGCTTCATGGTGTCCTGTACTGCTATCTGGTCGATTTTCAGGCTTCACAATACCTTGTTAAGCTGTTTTCCGGTCGATTTTCGGGCTTCACCGCTTGTGCTTATGATATACCACTATCTGGTCGATTCCAGGCTTCATGGTGTTTTGTACTGCTATCTGGTCGTAATCCAGGCTTCACAGTAACTTGCATTGCTATCTGGTCGTTCTCCAGGCTTCACAATAACTTGTTGGGGATTCAACTATTTTCTGGTCGATTTCCGGGCTTCATAGCTTGAACTGGAATAGAAATCTTAGCACCGATTTGACTGAACCAGAGAAAACTTGTGAGAATTTGATTGTATCTTTCCCTGAAAGGTAAAGGCTTAGTCATATGTAATGTCATGATGTATGAAATGTATTGAGTAATAATGCTCTCAAAATAAATGGGATTATGCCGTATGATGCGTATGTGCATGTCATGATGTATGGATATGCAATGTTTTTATGATGTTCTCTAGTTGGGGAAAATAAATCCCGGACTGCTGTTGGAGGATATAAAGAGTTGAGTTCTTCGTTCTCGCTGGGGATAACGACCGAAGATGATTTGAGAATAAATTGGCGAGAGAATAACTCGGCTGCAGAATAAACTGGCGAGAAAATGACTTTGTGGGGAAGAGAGATACTCTGCCAGAAGATCTGCTGATTTGGAGAAATAACCTCGGCTGGGGATGAATTACCGTTGCTGGCGATAATGAACCCTGTTGGGGATTGAATTTCTGGTTGTGGAAGAAATAGACTCCACTGGGGATAGTCTTCCATTGTTGGTGATAGATGAACTCTGCTTGGGGAGAATTAATATCAATGTTTTTAGATACTTTTTACTTTCTGGAGAGTGTATGTACTTTTAGTCATATTATCAAGTTGGCTCTGTCCCTGTACCTGGTGGGTAGAGCAACTATCAGGTTTGGGCACTTCTGTTTGCCTCTGTTCCTAAAATTACCAGTAATTGTCTTTTGTTTCGCATGTAAATATTTATGAGCAACAATTATTTTCAAATGCATATATAAAAAATGAATCATTGGATGTTCTTGCAAAATAAAACAGGAAAAGAAAAACAATTTTGAAATTTATTGAAAAATGAATTGTATTGATTTTGAAGTTAGCCCGTAATAGGAGTTTTGTACAAGAGGCTGACGTCCTAGTAAGATAACGTCGTCGTAAGAATTATACATTTTGTAAAAAGGAAATAAAAACAGCTATGAAACAATCCCACTGGGTTCCAACTCTGCTATTGCCTTTATATCTTCGAGCATCTCATCACTTTGCTACTTGGTTGAAAATAGATCAGATTGATTGGCGCCGTCCGAGCTTAATAGTCGATACTGAAACCTGGTTTCAAGACGATCCAATGAGACATAGTGTTACGCTTTAATTCCTAACTTTTGCCTGGACCGCCCTTTCGGGTTTTCAGTTCACCGGGATACCCTTTTTTTGCCCAAGCCGCCTTTTCAGGTTTTCTACTTGCCGGGTGTACATATCTTTTCATTTGCATCCCTTATTTTTGCCCGAACCCTTTCGGTTCACCGGGAAGCCCTTATTTTTGCCTAGGCCAGTCAACCTAGCGGGTCTTTGATTATGCGTAGTATTTTTTCACTATGTCTGCATTGACGGGGTGAGGAAGGTCGTCACCATCCATGGTTGTTAGAATCATAGCTCCTCTTGAGAAAATGTTCTTAACCACAAATGGCCCTTCATAAGTGGGGGCCCATTTGCCCCTGGGATCACCTTGCAGCAATATGATGCGTTTGATCACTAGATCCCCGACTTGATATTCTTGTCGTCTAACTTTCTTGTTAAATGCCTTTATCATTCGCTTTTGATACGTTTGACCATGACAAATAGCGGTAAGTCTCTTTTCATCGATTAAGTTCAGCTGATCAAGCCGGGTCTGGACCCAATCGTCCTCGCTCAAACCTGCATCTTTCATAATCCGAAGAGAGGGTATCTGGACTTCAATGGGTAAGACTGCCTCCATGCCATACACCAAAGAGTAGGGTGTTGCCCTTGTTGACGTCTGTGCTGAGGTACGGTACCCATGAAGAGCAAATGGTAACATCTCGTGCCAGTCTTTGTATGTCACTGTCATCTTCTGCACAATCTTCTTGATATTCTTAATAGCCACTTCAACAGCCCCATTCATCTTCAGCCGGTACGGAGATGAGTTGTGATGTTGTATCTTGAACTGTTTGCAGAGCTCGGTGATCATTGTATTGTTGAGATTTATACCATTGTCCGTAATGATCCTCTCTGGTACACCGTATCGACAGATCAGATTGTGTCGGATGAAACATGCCACGACGTTCTTGGTTACTGTAGAAAAAGAAGTTTCCTCCACCCACTTCGTAAAGTAATCAATAGCTACCAGAATGAAACGATTCTCGTTGGACGCAGTAGATCTGATCTCACCAATCATATCGATGCCCCACATTGCAAAATGCCAAGGAGCTGTCAAAACATTCAAAGGTACTGGAGGTACATGCACCTTATCAGCATAGACTTGGCACTTGTGACAGGTCCGAGAGTGATGATAACAATCGGCTTCCATAGTGGACCAACAATATCCCGCCCGTAGGATTTTCTTTGCCATGGTATGTCCACTGGAATGAGTTCCAAAGGTACCTTCATGTAGTTCTGCCATGATCCTTTCTGCCTCGCTCTTGTCCACACATCGCAGTAAGGTTGAATCATGGTTACGCTTGTAAAGGATCCCATTGCTGATGAAGAACTTCGCAGCGAACCTTCTCAGAAACTTTTTATCATTAACAGACGCACCCTAGGGGTATTCTTGAGCCTCAAGATACCTCTTTTCCTTGTGAAACCAGGGTTTATCTGCTAGCTCTTCCGTCTAAATGTCACAGCAATGTGCGGGTTCGTCCAACCTCTCGATGGTAACATTTGAACATAGAAGACATGGTAACTAGCGCGTCTGCTAACTGATTCTCCTCTCTTAGAAAGTGTTCAAAGGTTATCTCCTCAAAGTGTGGGAGCAACGTCAATACATACTCTTTGTAAGGAATAAGATTTGGGTGCTTTGTATCCTACTCACCTTTGATCTGACTGATCACTAGAGAGGAATCTCCGAATACACTCAAGAACTTAATCTTCAGGTCAATGAAGCTCGAAGACCCAGGATGCATGCTTCATACTCCGCCATATTGTTAGTGCAGTTAAAACATAATCGGGCGGTGAATGGAGTATGACAGCCCTCAGGGGATATGATCACAGTGCCAATTCCATTACCCAACGCGTTTGAGGCTCCATCAAAATACATAGACCATCGAGATCCCTCCTCAGGTCCTTCATCCGGTTCGGGTTCTTCACAGTCGGTTACCAACATGATGTTCTCATCCGGGAACTCGAAATTCATGGATTGGTAATCATCCACGGCCTGATGTGCCAAATGATCCGCCAACACACTCCACTTGATTTCTTTTTGGGTTGTGTATTAGATATCATACTCAGTTAAGATCATCTACCATCTTGTTATTCTTCTGGACAAGGCAGGCTTTTCGAAGATATACTTGATTGGATCCATCTTTAATATCAATAGGGTAGTGTGAGCCAGCATATACTGTCTCAGCCGGCGAGCAGCCCATGCCAAAGCGCAGCAATTTTTATCGAGCAACGAGTATCGGGTCTCGCAGTCGGTAAACTTTTTGCTAAGGTAGTAAATAGCATGCTCTTTTCGGCCAGACTCGTTATGCTGCCCCAACACACACCCTATTGAATTGTCGAGTACTATCAAGTATAAGATCAAAGGTCTTCCTTCAATTGCAGGCATCAAAATAGGTGGTTCTTGAAGGTATTATTTGATTCTTTCTAAAGCGGTTTGACATTCATCATTCCATTTTACCACTTGATCTTTCTTCAGCAGCTTGAAGATTGGCTCACAAGTAGCGGTCAAATGTGAAATGAATCTTGCAATGTAATTTAGACGTCCCAAAAAGCCTCTAACTTCTTTCTCTGTTTGGGGAGCCAGCATCTCCTGGAAAGCCTTCACCTTTGCAGGATCCACTTGAATACCTTTATCACTAATGATGAAATCCAGCAGCTTACCAGACCTTACCCCGAAGGTGCACTTGTTCGGGTTTAACCTTAGCTTATACATCTTCAACCTGTCGAACAGTTTCTGGAGATGGTCAAGGTGCTTTTCCTCAGTTTGGGACCTTGCTATCATATCATCAACATAAACCTCGATCTCATGGTGAATCATGTCGTGGAACAAAGCGACCATGGCGCGCTGGTATGTTGCCCCAGCATTCTTCAACCCAAAAGGCATTACCTTGTAACATAAGGTGCCCCACTACGTAACGAAAGTTGTCTTCTCCATGTCCTCGGGAGCCATCTTAATCTGATTGTAACCAGAAAAACCATCCATAAAGGAGAAGACCTTACAATGCACGGTGTTGTCGACCAGAACATCCATGTGAGGAAATGGGAAATCATCTTTGGGGCTCTCCATGTTCAGATCTCTATAGTCCATACACATCTGTACCTTACCATCCTTCTTAGGTACTGGAACAACATTGGCAACCCACTGTGGGTAAGAAGTGACAGCTAGAAACCCGGCGTCAAACTATTTCATGACCTCAGCTATGATTTTCTCAGACATCTCAGGGCGCATACGACGAACCTTCTGCTTTACCAGAGGACAGTCTTATTCAGTTGGCAGGCAGTGTACCACAATGTTGGTGTCCAAACCAGGCATGTCTTCATAAGACCAAGCGAAGATCTCAACATAGTCGCGTAGCATCTGTATCAACCATTGCTTGACACTAGGCTCCAGATTTGCACCTATCTTGACCTCTTTCCTGTCTTCCTCGGTACCCAAATTTACTGATTCAACTGGCTCTTCATGAGGCTGTATGACCTTTTCTTCCTGTAGTAACATTCTAGCAAGTTCTCTGGGCGCCTCACAATCATCCTCACCTTTATCCTCGACTTGGTTGATCGGATTTTCGAAGTCATAACTGGCAGTAGCAGAGTTGTTATCAATGGAATCTAGAGTGGATGTGGATCTGCATTATGATATGTGAGTGTGTGTAAGACAATAGCCATTTTGATCAAGTGCGAGATAGAAAAGAAAAACCAGGAGCCCAAAATTTGTAATGCAAGGAAACGTCCAATGCTTTATTGATGATATATGAAAATGACAAATAATAAGCCCTCACAAACAAAGCCAAGGTGCCTCAGGCAAGACACCGGGCCGTAAAGTTTTAAACTGTTTGTTACAAATCTCAAAACAAAAGTCTATTACTGTGTAATAAAAGAAACAGATACGAAGTCCTTCGCTGTCCAGTTATTCAATCCACCGTTGGTAGTCGGGTAGATCCATCTGTCGATATATGACTCTTCTTCATCATCCTCAATTGCATTCACTCCCTGATTACTGATGTGTAGAGGAGGTCTTCCAATCCGCGCGTGCCGAACAGCCCTTTGAGCCTCTGCAGTAAAGCCCAAACCAAACTTGTCAGTCTTGCGTGTGAAATCAGGGAGCTTACCCTAATTTGCACACCCACCTTTTTCAATTATAGCCCTGGCATCCTTAAAGGAAGCCATCTTCATCGGAGATTCGTTAATAGCAACTTCAGTTGATGCCAAAGTCTGGGGGACTTCTTCAAAGTTCTGACAAGGGGTTTCGATGAACTCCTCATCCATCTCCACATAGCGGAAGGAATTAATATGAATCACCATATACTCCTCTTCACCTTGTACCATGACGATCTTACCCTTTACTAGATATTTCAACATCTAATGGAGCATAGAAGTCACTGCCCCAGCCTTATGAATCCAAGGGCGACCCAGTAAGCAAGAATAAGATGGTCGGATATCCATCACATAGAAAGTAGATGTAAAAGTCTAAGATCCAACTTTAACAGGGACGCCCACCTCCCCGTGCACCATCCTTTTTGACCCGTCGAAAGCCCTGACCATAATATTGCTCGGCTTCAGAACCAAACCTTCACAGTCTAGACGGTCTAATGCTTTCTTTGGAAAAACATTTAATCAGGACCCAGTATCCAACAACATATGGGCCATAGTAGTGCCCCTGCAATCGATCGAAACGTGCAGAGCATCATTGTGATTTCTTCCTTTAGCAGTCAGATCTGCGTCTGAGAAACCTATCCTGTTGTCGGCAGTCAAACTATCTACGCGGTCTTTGAATTGATCGGCAGAAGTTTCCTGCGGCACATGTGCAGTTTTAAGGAAAGCAATTAAAGCCTTTGCATGGGCTTCTGAGCATAATAACAAGGACAACATGGAGATTTTTGACGGGGTATGCCCCAGCAGCTCGACTACGTTGTAGTCACTCTTCTTAATAATATTCAGAATTTCCTCTATATCCTGCTTAGAGGTTTCTACAATGATCTTCTTAGGCACCTCCATTCGGGCAGGCTCTCCTGTAATTTCTTTGCCCCGAGTCCTAGATGACTCGGTGATAGGGGTGATAATTGGAATAGGAACCAGGATAGTAGCTGATGTACTAGCAGATGGAATGACAACAGGTTTGTGAACAGTCGGAGGGGAAATCTCAGGAGAGAAGAGTCTTCCACTTCTGGTGACCTTGCTAGCCCCGACAATATTGGTGACATCAACATCAGCTTCTTCAATCTTTAGGTCTTGCTTAACTCCATGGTAATACACATCGTCCCCATAGTTCCAAGGGACAGCCTTATCCGAAGTGTATGGGATAGGACCAGGGATAGTAATGATTAACTGAGTGATTCTTGGAACAGGTGTAATCCTAACAGGCTTTCTCGAGGAAGCCTTGGAAGGATTGGCGGAAATGTTTATCATGGAAACATCTTGAATTGGAACCAATGGAATCATAGTCTTCTCGAACATGATTTCTTTGTTATCCATTAGGCGTTTGAACACCTGATTTTAATAAATGGAAACCAGCAGGCAGGATTGAACATAGGTGGCAACCTTCGCCACAGCCCGGAAATAAACCAGCCAACAATATATTCTTCTTAACTGTCATCAAAAGGGTAGATATTTCTTCCACGGAGGTCATAAATAAATCATCATCCACAGCATTCACTCCATGACCATGCTTGGGCATATGAGCAGTTATGACGTTGGGTTTCTCCGGAGCGTCAAACTCAATCTCTTTATCTTTGATCAAGTATTGTACCTTATTCTTCAAGGCCCAATAGTTGTTTGTATCATGACCTGGGCCATCGGAGTGATAGGCGCAGCGGGCATTCGGGTTATATAGCGGAGATATGGTGTTGGGATTCTTCGGGGCTTCCCTCATAGTTACCAGGTTGGTCTTCAATAATTATGGTAGAATTTGAGACAAGGTCATATTAAGCCGAGTGAACTGTCTTTGTGGTCTCTCCACCCTTTGTTGATTGTTGCATTGTGGAGCAACTGTGGGTCTTGATATCACTACCGCATTCACTGCATGACGGTGTTCAGGTCTGCTTTGGCCCCTCGGGCCGTAAACTGCACTAGCTTCTTTCTTATCGGTGAAAGGCTTCTTTACTGCACTTGACGATGTATCCTTCTGTATCTTACCACTTAGGATACCAGCTTCTATTCTCTCTCCAGTCAAAATCAACTCAGTAAACCCAGACGACGAGCTGCTGATCAGATGATTGAAAAATGGACTAGATAACATCCCTAGAAACATGTCAATAAACTCCCTGTCAGATAATAGGGGTTGGACTCTTCCAGCTAAATCTCTCCACTTCTGAGCATAGTCCTTAAAACCTTCACTTGCACCCATAGACATACCCTGAAGCTGAGTACGAGTGGGAGAAAGGTCGGCGTTATACTGATACTTCATGTAGAAAGCAGCAGCAAGGTCCTCCCAGTTTCGGACATTAGCTCCTTCCAATTGATAAAACCATTCAAGCTGAGTCCCTGATAGACTATCTTGAAAGAAATGCACCCACAAATTTCTATCAGCAGTGTAAGGTTTGATTTTTCTGACGTACGAGCGGAGATGGAGTTTTGGATAGGATACTCCATCGTACTTGGAGAAAACCGGAGCTTTGAACTTATGAGGGATCACCACCCCAGAGGCCAGTCCCAGTTCTTCAAAATTCAAACCAGGGATCTTCTGACACTCCATAGCACTCAGACGGTCTTCAAGTTGCTTGTACCTATCCTCAGCAGGAGGATATTGTTCCTCATCATAATCTGTATCATTATCAGAAACTGCAGGACTGGGGCACTTTTCTTCTTCTTGGTCCTCCCCTCCTTTGGATGAAAAGGACAGACCAGCTTGTTGTTTCAACCTATCCCCAAACCTTTTGCCCATACTCAGCAGAACGACCTTCTTCTTCTTCTTCTTCTTCTTCTTCTTCTTCTCTTTCTCTTTCAGAATGAGAGCTTTCAAGTCCTCTTGCCCTTTATCCAAGCTTAAGAACATCTCTTGGAATTGGGCATTTTGTGTCTGAAGATCTTTGATAGCTTGATCGGAAGACATTTCTGCTGAAATAAACAGTGAAGAAGATGAGAAACCTGTAATGGTACCTGTAATGGTGTGCATGATAATGGGATGCATATGTAATGATTTCAAAGACTTTGGGAGATTTAAATTTGCAAACCAAAAAATAAATAAACTTTATTAGATTAAACTTGTAAAAAGGTTCAATAATTCCTTTTAAGGCATTTACAAAGAAATAAACGAAAAACAAATCTAAACTAGAAAAAGAAAAATCAAAAATCCCATGGACGCTTCCCCTTCGTGCTGACGTAGTCATTGATCATTCTTTCATTCTCAAGTTTCCCGGTGAGCTTCAAGATCTTCCTCTCTTGCTCATGGTACTTCTCCCGGTAGGTATCCCTCTCCTCCTTCATCTGAATCTAGGATCTCTTCAATTCCCCGAGATCAGTGGGCATGTAGGGATAAAGGACTGTATAAGGAATTCCCTCTTCATTAGTAGGCTCCACAATCACTGGCAACACAGCTTCATAGGGAATCCCAAGCTTCTGAGCACGAGCTCGAACCCACTAGAGATAGGGCTGCATAGGGAGAGAAGTCCTTGGTCCTAGCTCTTGAGGGTCAGATCTGTTCACCATGCCCCAAGCTCGTATAAACCTTCGGTGATTCTTGTCAACGTCCTTCTTGTAATCAAAGGCAATATCTGTAAGAAGTAGCTCATGAGGACCGTCTCTCCGAGAACGACCTAATTGTCGTAAATCCAAACAAGTACTGTAGGTTATTCCCCCTCGGATTCCAAGCAATGGGGAATTAGGGTATCCCCCACATCGATCAATGACAGAAGTGCTTTCCATAGCCTTAGAACTCCAAAGAATGTATGTATGGGCAAGGGACATTATCCTGTAAGATCATCATAAACCTTCCTCATTCTTCAACACGGATTTGGGGAGGTGCAAAATAAACCACCTCGCCAGCAAAGGCATGCAACACATGAGGGTCCCTCTTCTACGCACGGTACGAGTGTAGAGGGCATGCAGGATATCACCCAGAAGAGTAGGCACAGGATTGCGAGACCGGAAGATCTTAACCGCATTCACATCTATGAAGGAATCTATATTCAGGAAAAGAACCAAACCATAGATAAGGAGATCCAAGATGTCTTCAAAAGCCTGAAAATCCAAGTTATCCCAGAATAGTTGAGCTTGATCCATCAGAAACTTGGCTAAGAAACCTTCAACCCTGCTTCGTGTCTCCCAGTTGGATATTACATCAGCCCGTGTCAGATGCAGAGCTGAAGCAATGTCTTCTGGCCTAGGAGTCTCTTCCAAACCTGTGAAGGGCATCTGCTCAAGGATGGATATGCCCAGTAAGTGATAAAACTCTTCCAAAGTGGGAACTAGCTGATAATCCGGGAAGGTGAAACAATGATGCACCGGATCGAAGAACTGGAAAAGCACACTCATCATTTGTTCATCAAACATTGAGGTAACCAAGCTAAGAAGCTGACCATGTCTTCTAATGAATGAAGAAGTATCAGAAACTTTTGAGACTAACTCTTTGAGTTGAGCAAGTGTTTGCACAAAGTTAACTCGGATGGTATTTCTGCGCACGGAAGCCATAATCTGCAAAACAGAACAAAGATAAATCCCCTCGGTCTTTGAAATGGTTAGTATAATGAAGTATGCAAGCTATGTTATGATGCATGATGTTATGATAAAACACACAACAGGTATAGCAGATAACAGACATGGTAAAGGAAAATAAGTCACATAAAATCCCTCAAGTTTCAGGCTTGCATGGGGTCTAGGTACTACCCTCTTGATGTTCAGTTGGTTTCAACCTGTCCTAATAATAGTAACTGGGTTCTAGAGGTTCTCAATATTACTGACCATCCTCCATCAGTCATGGTTTCAGCTCACGCAATCTTTTCTTGCGGCTGAAACTATCTCGAGAGTATGGTCTCAATGAGTGTAGCATCGAGTATCAACTAGTTCTCAGCTTTACACTGAGGCCGGTTATCTTGCTACTTCCTAATGGCCAAGTTGGTGAATTATGGGTTCTAAGGTCAGTTGATGCTTAATGACACACATAGCAACCCCGTATTCTCCTCATTTCTCCATAAGGGATACCAGTACCAACCAATGTGCCATATCAACGTAGCTACTGCTTCAACCGTATCGGTCTATGCTGTACAGTTCCCTCACAGTTTATTGCTACTTACCTAAAAGGTGCCCCCCAGATCCGGGTTAGGATCTATAGTAACTCCCAATACAAAACCCTTTAAAAGTAAAGCAACCAAAACAAACAAGAGAAGCAAATTTATGATGAACTAATCCTAAGGTATACCCCACTTATTACTCCCAAGCAGAGTCGTCAGTTATGTGATACGGTGGCAGAACCGGACTGTTTTAGGAAAATGCTAGTTTACGTTTTGCGTTTGTGTTTGCAAAATGTCGCGATAAGCAAGAGTCACCACCAACTTTTATTTTATCCAACAGAAAAGGACAAAAGCACAGAAAAATTCCTTTTTTGAGATTTTAGGTACGGGGGGTAGATTATAGAAAGTGAAGGTATTAGCACCCTTTCTATCTGTGGTTTTCCGCTGGCTCTTAGGTACTTTGCTCATCATTTTAAAAATTGCTTCCGTGTTTGTGTGTTTTGAAAAGTTTTTGTTTTACTTCGTTTTAACCCTTGCTTCTGTCTTCAAGAGTGTTACAAAGTGTTTTTGAAAACTTTGTTTGAAAAGAATGTAAGTGTGAAAAAGTTTGATTTTGAGCAAGTACTTACTAGCATCTACCTACTCGAAAAAAAGAATGTTTCTGTTCTTGTTTCCTTTAGACAGCGCTATTCCACTATTAGTGAGTAGGTAGCACCGTCGTTGGAGTTGTAAGGGTCAATTCGAAAGGGACATACAATCATTAAAGCAATGTTAGGACGTCTTAGTAATAATCCTAATGTCTTAAGATCATGTTCGAGGCAACATTTCCGAGGCAACATTTCTGAACGGGACTTTTGATCTTTGTTTAGACAAGAGGGGACCACTAAAATATCCTATACTTAATGATCGTTTACCAAAGGCAACCGAAGTGAGAGTATACCCTAGGAGTGTGCATGTGCGAGTGATTTAATTTCAGTTATTATCTTTGCACATTTAGAGTTTGCTAACCATTTTAAAATTAACATACAGTCTTGTCATGCAATGCTATTATCATACATCTAACAGTTAATATTTACGAGAATTAAAATGCAGAAAATAAAACTACGCTATTACAAGGCTTCGGGGAGGGGATTAATTACATAGCCAAAAACCCGTAAAACAATAAAAGAAAATCCTAATTAAACTATTACATACCATGAGCAGTTACATTAATATCGTAAAAATAATAAATGCGCGCGATGAATCGAGAAGGAGAAAAAATTAGGGTTTTGACCCCGTCTAAACCTAATTGAAAGAAAAATTATTTTTTTGTTGTTTTTGATTATTTTGAGAAAATAAGGTTTTAATTGAATAAATACCAACCTAATTAATAATTAATTTAAATTAAGAAAAATAATTAATTTGACCTATTTTTGCATTTTTGTTATTTTAAGAAAATAAAATAAAAATTAAATCAAACAAACTCTAATTTTCTAATTTATTTTAAATTATTTACAAAAGGGTTAGAATTACCCTAAAATTAAATTAAACTAATTATTAAATTAAATTTGATAAAAATAAAACCTAAATCTAAATTGTTGAAAATTGATTTTATGAGTTTTTTAAAAAAAGAATTAATTTATGTTAGAAAATAATTAATCAAAATAAATTAAATAAAATAAATAGAAAATAAAAATAAAGAAATGGGCCTGGTAGCTAGCAAACAGGGGGGTGTCAATAGCAGTCTCTGGGCCCAAAACTCCTTGACCCACGTTGACTTTTCAGATCCCATATGCTTGCTTGACTAGGGTGCATTGTGGACCACCAAAGGATGGCCCTTGGATCTAGCTGATTGGAGATCTGTTGGTTGAAGGATGATGGCATATGGTGGTCCCTTTGCACGCATGTGTACTTGATAATGTAAAAGAAAATAACATTGGCAAATATTGGGACCTGGGGATCGAACCCAGGCCCTTTGGTTTTTCCAAGCGTCGGATAACCAACTGAGCCAGCGTGCTTATTTGTATATGGAATAACAATCAAATATTATATTATAAAAACAAAATAATATATATAAATACGCACGAATTTTAAACAGGCGAATCCGGGAGTGTCACGCCACTCTTCTTCTTCCTCTCTCCATTGGCAAAAGTCCAACACTTTTACTTACGGTTTTCTGGGCGTAAGTACAGCCCTGTGATCTTCCAAAATCCTATGCACGCACGATAAATCAATTCCAGTGGTACCAATCAACTTGTTGCAACCTCACGAGCATCATGGTACCACTTTTCATGTCCAATTGTACCTGTAATGAAAAACCCCAAAAACGAGCCAAGAACCCTAACTATGGCATCTTGCTCTACAGTTAATAAAAATGCAATTGAATGTTACCATTAGCTTGCAAATGTTTCAAGGATTCAGAATATATAAACAAATCATGCTAAGAGTGCTAAGATTATGATATGAGATTTCAAGAAAGTATCAATGTCGTGAGATACTTACAGCGTGTTTTAGGATGTTATGAAGCTTGTTAATGATTGCAATATGACCCAGAGATGACCAGCAAACGACTGAGATAGCTGGAAAGGCTTGAGATGGCCTGAAAATTGGAATTTGATTCACCACTTTTATTGAGTTTTTGCAAGTTTTCTTTCAATTTCTCACGCCTCCAATCCACTTGTTTTTGGTCTTCCAATCTTCTATATGTACCCAAGAATGAATTAGGTTACAAACTTGCTTCAAATCTTTCTCCATTAAGATGATTGAATCATGATTTGATTCTTATGTAAATATTTCCAAATCAAGCCAAATCCAATCGTTTTGTGTCCATTTGAAGCTTGCACGATTTGATTATCTTTCCAGCTGTATAAGAGGCCTAAACATGCATAAAATCTCAAGCTTTAATTAGTTTTAACATTTTCATGATTTTATTTTGATTTTATTTTGATTTTATTTGATTTAATTGAAATAAAAATCAAAATAAATGACAAAAATAAAATAAATGCAAGTGGAAAGGATCATGGGTCTTGGACCATGTTACAAACTCAATACAAGCATAAACATTTTGGCCCATTTAACAAAAATTGCAATTTGAGACATATTTGACTTTTGGCAATTTTGCAAAAAAGGTCAACTTTGCCAATGCATAACTCCTTCAATTTTGACCCTAGATATGTGTTCTTGGACTTTTTAGAAAGATTAAGATGTCCTCTAAGCAAACCTTTTGGTCTCATCTCAATTAAGTCTTCCATTTTCACGTGTGAAGCTTTGACAAAAAAGGTGTTTTTGTTGACTTTTCAAAATGACCTATAATTTCCAAATTTGTATCTTCTTGTGAGTGCATATTTTGAACTTGGGAGATGAATATGAATTGTAAGGAATTGCATCCTCTTCAAAATGGGATTTGGATAGGTCATTTTTGATAAAGTATGAGAAAGTTATGCTTGGTCAAAGTTGAGTTGACTTTTCCTACAAAACCCTAATTTAGCAACTTTTGGGTTTTGATGAATTGTGAGAAATCCTTGAGGAATCATGATTAACCCTTGATAAAATGATGAATAATACTTCAAAATGAGGATGTTGACAAAAATCTTGAAGTTTGATTGTATGTGGGCCACAATTGACTTTTGCCCTAGCATAGTCGATTTTCAGGCCTTTGAGCAATTGACTGAGCAAACTTTCTATGTAGGGCTTGAAACTTGACATGGATGACCTTATGGAAATCTTAGGACAATGGTGAGAATTTGGGATCCCTTGGACTCAAGTACCTTGACGCAAACTGAAATCCAAATTTTGAGGTAGACTGCCTTAGGAGAGAGTTGGTCTGGTCAACCCTTGGAATTCCTTGAGCAATTTGAGGACCTCACTTAAAATGTATTGAAAAATATGGGAGGGAAAATTTTGGGGTACAACAGCTGCCCCTGTTAATTCTTCTTAAACCTGAGGATGTAGATTGGCTTGCTTGCCTTTCGTGATCCGAAGGTGGGAGATGATTGAACACTAGAGTGCCCAGAAATTTGCACTCGCATGAAGTGGTACTTGTCTTGTGATGTCAGGAATGGGCTTATAGATGCAATTTGGAGGTTGATGATGGAGGATGGGCTTAAAGATGCCATCTGAAGGAGTGTCGATCATATAAGAGATTCCTTTGCGAGAACTTGTATACTTGTTGTTGAGGAGGACTTCATCGGGGATGCTGGTCTCTGTCTTGGTAAAAGTTGAATTTTAGAAGCTTCGGTCGTCCGTTATTCTACTGGGGAATCGTATCTTGGTCGAAGAGGTGAAAATGAACTACTATATGGTCGTGATCCAGGCTTCATAGTGATAAGATCGACTGCTATCTGGCCGTGGTCCAGGCTTTACAGTGACTTAACGAGGAGATGAGATTAAACTTGCTATCCGGTCGTTCTCCAGGCTTCGTAATTTCTCAATTCTTATCTGGTCGTACTCCAGGCTTCAGAAGGAATTAAGTTGTTATCCGATCGCATCCGAGCTTCAACTTGAAATCAGGGCACACTAATATCCGGTCGATTCTGGGCTTCTTAGTAATTGTCAGTGAACTGCTATTTGGTCGAAACCCAAGCTTCGCAGTGTCTTAAACTATTATCTGGTAAATTCCAGGCTTCAATCCTTTGCCGCTATTTGGTCGTAATCCAGGCTTCCTAACTTCTTACTTCTTATCTGGTCATGTTCCAGGCTTCAGAAGAAATCAATTGGTTATCCAGTCGCATCCGGGCTTCCATTTGACTTTAAGGCCTACTAATATCTGGTTGATTTCCGAGCTTCATAGTAACTGGCTGGGTAGACTACTATTTGGTCGAAATCCAAGCTTCGTAGTGTCCCTTACTGTTATCTGGTCGTAGTCCTAGGTTTCAGTGTCTTATACCATTATCTGGTCGAATCTAGGCTTCATGGTGTCTTGTACTGCTATCTGGTCGATTTCCAGGCTTCACAATACCTTGTTAAGCTGTTTTCTGGTCGATTTCCAGGCTTCACCACTTGTACTTATGATATACCACTATCTGGTCGATTCCAGGCTTCATGGTGTTTTGTACTGCTATCTGGTCGTAATCCAGGCTTCAAAGTAACTTGCATTGTTATTTGGTCGTTCACCAGACTTCACAATAACTTGCTGGGGATTCAACTATTTTCCGGTCGATTTCCGGGCTTCATAGCTTGAACTGGAATAGAAATCTTAGCATCGATTTGACTGAACCAGAGAAAACTTGTGAGAATTTGATTGTATCTTTCCCTGAAAGGTAAAGGGTTAGTCATATGTAATGTCATGATGTATGAAATGTATTGAGTAATGATGCTCTCAAAATAAATGGGATTGTGCCGTATGATGCGTATGCGCATGTCATGATGTATGAATATGCAATGTTTTTATGATGTTCTCTAGTTGGGGAAAATAAATCCCGGACTGCTGCTGGAGGATATAAAGAGTTTAGTTCTTCGTTCTTGTTGAGGATAACGACCGAAGATGATTTGAGAATAAATTGGCGGGAGAATAACTTGACTGGAGAATAAACTGGCGAGAAAATGACTCTATGGGGAAGAGAGATACTCTGCCATAAGATCTGTTGATTTGGAGAAATAACCTCGACTGGGTCTGAATTACCGTTGCTGGAGATAATGAACCCTGTTGGGGATTGAGTTTATGGCTGTGGAAGAAATAGACTCCACTGGGGATAGTCTTCCATTGTTGGTGATAGATGAACTCTTCTTGGGGAGCATTAACATCAATGTTTTTAGATACTTTTTACTCTGTGGGGAGTGTATGTACTTTTAGTCATATTCTCAAGCTGGCTCCGTCCCTGTACCTGGTGGGTAGAGTAAGTATCAGGTTTGGGCACTTCTGTTTGCCACTGTTCCTAAAATTACCAGTAATCGTCTTTTGTTTCGCATGTAAATATTTATGAGCAACAATTATTTTCAAATGCATATATAAAAAATGAATCATTGGACGTTCTTGCAAAACAAAACAGGAAAAGAAAAACAATTTTGAAATTTATTGAAAAATGAATTGTATTGATTTTGAAGTTAGCCCGTAATAGGAATTTTGTACAAGATGCTGACGTCCTAGTAAGAGAACGCCGCCGTAAGAATTATACATTTTGTAAAAAGGAAATAAAAACAGCTATGAAACAATCCCACTGGGTTCCAACTCTGCTATTGCCTTTATATCTTCGAGCATCTCATCACTTTGCTACTTGGTTGAAAATAGATCAGATTGATTGGAACCGTCCGAGCTTAATAGTCGATACTGAAACCTGGTTGCAAGACGATCCAATGAGACATAGTGTTACGCTTTAATCCCTAATTTTTGCCTGGACCGCCCTTTCGGGTTTTCAGTCCACCGGGATACCCTTTTTTGTCCAAGCCGCCTTTTCAGGTTTTCGACTTGCCGGGTGTACATATCTTTTCATTTTTATCCCTTATTTTTTCCCGAACCCTTTTGGTTCGCCGGGAAGCCCTTATTTTTGCCTAGGCCAATCAACCTAGCGGGTCTTTAATTATGCGTAGTATTTTTTTACTATGTCTGCATTGACAGGGTGAGGAAGTTCGTCACCATCCATGGTGGTTAGAGTCATAGCTCCTCCTGAGAAAATGTTCTTAACCACAAATGGCCCTTCATAAGTGGGGGTCCATTTTCCCCTGGGATCACCTTGCGGCAATATGATGCGTTTGATCACTAGATCCCCGACTTGATATTCTTGTCGTCTAACTTTCTTGTTAAATGCCTTGATCATTCGCTTTTGATACGTTTGACCATGACAAATAGCGGTAAGTCTCTTTTCATTGATTAAGTTCAGCTGATCAATCCGGGTCTGGATCCAATCGTCCTCGCTCAAACCTGCATCCTTCACAATCCGAAGAGAGGGTACCTGGACTTCAATGGGTAAGACTGCCTCAATGCCATACACCAAAGAGTAGGGTGTTGCCCCAGTTGATGTTCGTGCTGAGGTACGGTACCCATGAAGAGCAAATGGTAACATCTCGTGCTAGTCTTTGTATGTCACTGTCATCTTCTGCACAATCTTCTTGATATTCTTATTAGCCGCTTCAACAGCCCCATTCATCTTCGGCCGGTACGGAGATGAGTTGTGATGTTGTATCTTGAACTGTTTGCAGAGCTCGGTGATCATTGTATTGTTGAGATTTGTACCATTTTCGGTAATGATCCTCTCTGGTACACCGTATCGACAGATCAGATTGTGTCGGATGAACCGTGCCACGACGTTCTTGGTTACTGTAGCAAATGAAGTTGCCTCCACCTACTTCATAAAGTAATCAATAGCTACCAGAATGAAATGATGCCCTTTGGACGCAGTAGGTCTGATCTCACCAATCATATCAATTCCCCACATTGCAAAAGGCCAAGGAGCAGTCAAAACATTCAAAGGTACTGGAGGTACATGCACCTTATCAGCATAGACTTGGCACTTGTGACAGGTCCGAGAGTGATGATAACAATCGGCTTCCATAGTGGACCATTAATATCCCGCCCGTAAGATTTTCTTTGCCATGTTATGTCCACTATAATGAGTTCCAAAGGTACCTCCATGTAGTTCTTCCATGATCCTTTCTAGCTTGCTCTTGTCCACACATCGCAGTAAGTTTGAATCATAGTTACGCTTGTAAAGGATCCCATTGCTGATGAAGAACTTTGCAGCGAACCTTCTCAGAAACTTCTTATCATTAACAAACGCACCCTCGGGGTATTCTTGAGCCTTAAGATACCTCTTTACCTCGTGAAACCAGGGTTTATCTGCTACCTCTTCCGTCTCAATGTCACCACAATGTGTGGGTTCGTACAACCTCTCGATGGTAATTTGGGGAGCTTCATTGTCCCACCTGACTTTGAACATAGAAGACATGGTAGCTAGCGCGTCCGCTAACTGATTCTCCTCTCTTGGAAGGTGTTCAAAGGTTATCTCCTCAAAGTGTGGGAGCAACATCAATACATACTCTTTGTAAGGAATAAGATTTGGGTGCTTCGTATCCCACTCGCCTTTGATCTGACTGATCACTAGAGCGGAATCTCCGAATACACTCAAGAACTTAATCCTCAGGTCAATAGCAGCTCGAAGACCCAGGATGCATGCTTCATACTCCGCCATATTGTTGGTGCAATTAAAACATAATCGGGCGGTGAATGGAGTATGACAGCCCTCAGGGGATATGATCACAGCGCCAATGCCAATACCCAACGTGTTTGAGGCTCCGTCAAAATACATAGACCATCGGGATCCCTCCTCAGGTCCTTCATCCCGTCCGGGTTCTTCACAGTCGGTTACCAACATGATGTTCTCATACGGGAACTCGAAATTCATGGATTAGTAATCATCCACGGCCTGATGTGCCAAATGATCCGCCAACACACTCCCTTTGATTTCTTTTTGGGTTGTGTATTGGATATCATACTCAGTTAAGATCATCTTCCATCTTGCTATTCTTCCGGACAAGGCAGGATTTTTGAAGATATACTTGATTGGATCCATCTTTGATATCAATAGGGTAGTGTGAGCCAGCATATACTGTCTCATCCGGCAAGGAGTCCATGCCAAAGCGCAGCAAGTTTTCTCGAGCAACGAGTATCGAGTCTCACATTCGGTAAAATTTTTGCTAAGGTAGTAAATAGCATGCTCTTTTCGGCCAGACTCGTCATGCTGCCCCAGCACGCACCCCATTGAATTTTCGAGACCTGTCAAATATAAGATCAAAGGTCTTCCTTCAACTGGAGGCATCAAAATAGGTGGTTCTTGAAGGTTTTCTTTTATTCTTTCGAAAGCGGTCTGACAATCATCATTCTATTTCACCACTTGATCTTTCTTCAGCAGCTTGAAGATTGGCTCACAAGTAGCGGTTAGATGTGAAATGAATCTTGCAATGTAATTTAGACATCCCAAAAAGCCTCTAACTTCCTTCTCCGTTTGGGGAGCCGGCATCTCCTGTATAGCCTTCGCCTTTGCAGGATCCACTTGAATACCTTTATCATTAACGACGAAACCCAGCAGCTTACCAGACCTTACCCCGAAGGTGCACTTGTTCGGGTTTAACCTTAGCTTGTACATCTTCAACCTGTCGAATAGTTTCTGGAGATGGTCAAGGTGCTTTACCTCGGTCTGGGACCTTGCTATCATATCATCAACATAAACCTCGATCTCATGGTGAATCATGTCGTGGAACAAAGCGACCATGGCGCGCTGATATGTTGCCCCAGCATTATTCAACCCGAAAGGCATTACCTTGTAACAGAAGGTGCCCCACTACATAACGAAAGTTGTCTTCTCCATGTCCTCGAGAGCCATCTTAATCTGATTGTAACCAGAAAAACCATCCATAAAGGAGAAGACCTTATGTTGCGCGGTGTTGTCGACCAGAACATCGGTGTGAGGAAGTGGGAAATCATCTTTGGGGCTCGCCCTATTTAGATCTCTATAGTCCACACACATCCGTACCTTACGATCCTTCTTAGGTATTGGAACAACGTTGGCAACCCACTGTGGGTAAGAAGTGATAGCTAGAAACCCGGCGTCAAACTGTTTCATGACCTCAGCTTTGATTTTCTCAAACATCTCAGGGCGCATATGAAGAACCTTCTACTTTACCGGGGGATAGTCTTCTTTAGTTGGCAGGCGGTGTACCACAATGTTGGTGTTCAAACCAGGCATGTCTTCATAAGACCAAGCGAAGATCTCAACATATTCGCGTAGCATTTGTATCAACCGTTGCTTGACACTAGGCTCCAGATTTGCACCTATCTTGACCTCTTTCATGTCTTCCTCGGTACCCAAATTTACTGATTCAACTGGCTCTTCATGAGGCTGTATGACCTTTTCTTCCTGTAGTAACAGTCTAGCAAGTTCTTCGAGCACCTCACAATCATCCTCACCTTCGTCCTCGGCTTGGTTGATCGGATTTTCGAAGTCATAACTGGCAATAGCAGAGTTGTTATCAATGGAATCTAGAGTGGATGTGGATCTGCATTATGATATGTGAGTGTGTGTAAGACAATATCCGTTTTGATAAAGTGTGAGATATAAAAGAAAAACCAGGAGCGCAAAATTTATAATGCAAGAAAACGTCCAATGCTTTATTGATGATATATGAAAATGACAAATAATAAGCCCTCACAAACAAAGCCAGGGTGCCTCGGGCAAGACACCAGGCCTTAAAGTTTCGAACTGTTTGTTACAAATCTCAAAACAAAAGTCTATTACTGTGTAATAAAAGAAACGGGTACGAAGTCCTTCACCGTCCAGTTGTTCAATCCACCGTTGGTAGTCGGGTAGATCCAGCTGTCGATATCTGACTCTTCTTCATCATCCTCAATTGCATTCACTCCCTGATTACTGATGTGCAGAGGAGGTCTTCCAATCTGCACACGCCGAACAACCCTTTGAGCCTCTGCAGTGAAGCTCAAACCAAACTTGTCAGTCTTGTGTGTGAAATCAGGGAGCTGACCCAAATTTGCACACCCACCTTTTTCAGTTACAGCCCTGACATCCTTAAAGGAAGCCATCTTCATTGGAGATTCGTCAATAGCAACTTCAGTTGATGCCAAAGTCTGGGGGACCTCTTCAAAGTTCTGACAAGGGGTTTCGATGAACTCCCCATCCATTTCCACATAGCGGAAGGAATTAAGATGACTCACCATATACTCCTCTTCACCTCGTACCGTGACGATCTTCCCCTTTACTGGATATTTCAACATCTGATGGAGCGTAGAAGTCACTGCCCCAGCCTTATGAATCCAAGGGCGACCCAGCAAGCAAGAATAAGATGGTCGGATATCCATCACATAGAAAGTAGATGCAAAAGTATGAGAGCCAACTTTAACAGGGACGTCCACCTCCTCGTGCACCATCCTTTTTGACCCTTCGAAAGCCCTGACCACAATATTGTTTGGCTTCAGAACCAAACCTTCATAGTCTAGACGGTCTAATGCTTTCTTTGGCAAAACATTTAATGAGGACCCAGTATCCACCAACACATGGGCCATAGTAGTGCCCTTGCACTCGATCGAGACGTGCAGAGCATCATTGTGATTTCTTCCTTTAGCAGTCAGATCTGCGTCTGAGAAACCCAGCCCGTTGTCGGCAGTTAAACTAGCTACGCAGTCTTTGAATTGATCGGCAGAAGTTTCCCGTGGCACATGCGCGGTTTTGAGGAAAGCAATTAAAGCCTTTGCATGGGCTTCCGAGCACAATAACAAGGACAACATGCAGATTTTTGACGGGGTCTGCCCCAGCTACTCGACTATGTTGTAGTCACTCTTCTTGATAATCTTCAGAATTTCCTCTATCTCCTGCTTAGAGGTTTCTATAATGATCTTCTTAGGCTCCTCCGTCTGGGCAAGCTCTCCTGTGATTTCTTTGCCCCGAGTCCCAGATGACTCGGTGACAGGGGTGATAATTGGAATAGGAACCAGGATAGAAGCTGATGTACTAGCAGATGGAATGACAACAGGTTTGTGAATATTCGGAAGGGGAAATATCAGGAGAGAAGAGTCTTCCACTTCTGGTGACCTTGCTAGCCCCGACAATGTTGCTGACATCAGCATCAGCTTCTTCAATCTTTAAGTCTTGCTTAACTCCATGGTAATACACATCGGCCCCATGGTGCCAAGGGACAGCCTTATCCGAGGTGTATGGGATAGGACCAGAGATAGTAATGATTAACGGAGTGATTATTGGAACAGGTGTAATCCTAACAGGCTTTCTCGAGGAAGGCTTGGAAGGATTGGCAGAAATGGTTATGATGGCAAAATCTTGAATTAGAACCAACAGAATCATAGTCTTCTCGAACAGGATTTCTTTGTTATCCATCAGGCGTTTGAACACCTGATTTTAATAAATGGCAACCAGCAGGCAGGATTGAACATAGGTGGAAACCTTCGCCACAACCCAGAAATTAATCGGCCAACAATAGATTCTTCTTAACTGTCATCAAAGGGGTAGAAATTTCTTCCACGGAGGTCACAAATAAATCATCGTCCACAGTATTCACTCCATGACCATGCTTGGGCATAGGAGCAGTTATGACATTGGGTTTCTCCGGAGCGTCAAACTCAATCTCTTTAGCTTCGATCAAGTCTTGTACCTTATTCTTCAAGGCCCAACAGTTGTTTGTATCATGACCTGGGCCATCGGAGTGATAGGCGCAGCGGGCATTCTGGTTATATAGTGGAGATGGGGTGTTGGGATTCTTCGGGGCTTCCCTCAGAGTTACCAGGTTGCGAAAAATAGTTTGATGATTTATTGCGTGTTTTTTAATCGTATTAACTGCAAAAAAAACTCTTGATTAGTGCATGATTAAAAATATTTGATGCAAATAATATAAGAAAATATATGCATAAGTTTTGAATAAATATAATTTATTTACATGATAAATAAATAATAAAATATGATAATAAAAAAATATTAGTAATAATATTTATTATAAATGATAATAATAATAATAATAATAATAATAATAATAATAATAATAATATAAAAGAAAGTAGAATAAAAAATATGAATTATAAAAAAAAGATATAAAATAATAGAAAAAATAATAATTTAATTTGGATCAGAGAGTGTAAACTCTGTTGACAAGTAAAATAAGGAGGTGCTGATAGTATTGGTAAGTTGAGCCCAAATATGTCCAGACAGGGGGTGCGTTTTGTTTTATGTTTAGAAATTCAAGCAAGTGAGGAGGTGTTAAACGCATTGGGCTTAGGCCCATTACAGCTTTTGGGAGAGTCTGCGTGATTACATGGATGAGGGTGTATGGAAACTTACGGTGGACCTGGCCTCCTGGTCGTCCACCAAAGATCTAAGGGACGAGATAAAGGGGTGTATAATGACTATGATATGCGTGCTAGCATGGGATTGAAACGGATAATACTTTTGTTTTCAATATTCACTTTTCATTTTCTTGTTTTTTGATTACAACCTCTTTCTCTCTTCCTCGTGATGACACAAACCCTTCTCTCTGTAAACCCTAAGCCCCCCTTTCCGTGGTGGCGCTAGAACACCCCCACCCCAAATCCCTAATCATAAAAAAAAAGAAATAAGTTAAGTTAAACTTTATGCGCGATTTCAATTCTGACTTGCTTTGTCCGACTTGGGTTAGAGCTAATCTTCCCTTCTTCTTCGTGTGTTTGCAGGTTGCGGTGAGGATTGATGGTGCCGGTGGTGAGAGCTGAGGAGAAGATAGCAACTAGGGTTCCAAATATTGGAACCCCAATTGCAAATTCTTTGGTCTTCGATCAAGCTTGGTTCGCAGTGCTATTCTTTGATCCGGCCTTATCCGTCTCGGTTCTTCTTTTTCTTTTTTTTGTCTGATGTATGCTTGTTGTTCTTGCCGTCTCCTGAAGCCCCCTATCTGTTAATTACTTTTCAGTTATTTATAGGGCTTTAGTTAGGGTTTTAGTGAAATTGGTTTGCACAAATTAGGGAAATTAGAATCAATTTAGGGATTTAGAACAGCATGTATTGATTCGGTAATTCTGATGCTTGAGGATTTATTTGTGATATAGATTTGATTGTCTTTGTGATTTCTGGATTTGTTGTAATGGAGATTAGATTATTGTAGAAAGATTTGTACTGATTTGGTTAGAAAGATTTGATTGAATTATGTTGTACCATAAAAACTAGGAATTTAATTTAATTTTTTTATAGATTTCTGCGGTGATTGTTGTTAGCAAAACAGTGCGTTAATTTGATTTTAATTACTACAGTTGTTGTTTTTTAATCAATTGGGCCAACGCTGATTTATGGAATTGGGCCTTAGTTGTTATTTTTGTTTTACTATGGGCCTGTGTTAATAATTATTTCAGCCCAACGCATTTTTTATTTATAGCAAACATTTTCTCTCTTAAACCAGGCCCAATCGGCCTTTTTCCCCAAACAACCATAAAAATAACATTTAATCAGAAAACAAATTTAAAACCAATTTTATCAGTAATAAACAAATGCATTAAGTTTTCTTTAAAAATATTTATTATTTTTACATATCCTTTTTCCATTAAAACAAATTTTAATAATAATATTTCTTTTCCTTTCTAAACAAAACAACAACAAGATACCAAATGGGCTAAAAGAAACCTTAATGGGCTCTCCAATTGTAACCACACCCCTCTTTTGCTATTTGACAAAATTCAAGATGGGCCTCTATTTGCAATCTCATTTTTCTTTTCTTAGCAACAAAAACACTTGAAGGGACTTACGTAATTAAACTTAACTATTAATTCAGCAACTTAAACTTGAGTGGACTTAATAATTTAATAACTTAGTAATAGTTTTCTATTTTCGAATCGCATGGGCTTTTGGCTAACATGCTTCGCAAATAGGTTTATGAGTCTTTCTGATTCAGAAAGCCCCACCCTCCTGGATTAATATACACCCTCTAGTCTTGAATAAAGATGGGTCATCAGATACTGTTGTACCATCCTTAATTAAATAGTTCTTTTCTATCTAAATCTTGAAAAATAAAATTATCGAGGTAGGGAAAATTTGGGGTACGACAGTTGCCCCTATTCAATTATCTTCCAATCAAATAGCGTGAGAAAATACGGATCTTGCGCATTCTGATTGGGAGCTTATTGAATGCTTGGAATACCCAGAATTTTTCCGACCAATCATAAGGTTACGCTGATATAGCATACCCTTACGAATCTTGAGGAAATAGGCGAAGCTGATGATATATCGCTCACCAAGGTTTGATAACGAGGTAGATGTTGTATGTCTTGGTTTGGTTTTGCTTATTCATCCTTTTGGGGGATGAATAAAACAATACTTGATGATTCATGGCTGCTTGGAGAATGAGGCCATGGGTTATGTTTGTGAATTTCTGCATGACGTCTTAGTTGATAAGCTAGATTTTGTATTTTTTTGAGCATCGCTACGTGAAGTCTGAGGCGATAGGCTAGATTTTGTTTTCGAACATCGCTGCATGAAGTCTTAGGCAATGGTATGTGTTAAAAAATAAAGAAACACATTGCTGCACGATGTCTTAGGCAATGGTCTTCATTATGTAACAAGGAACCGCACTTCTGCATGACGTCTTAGGCAGTGGGTTAGGTTGCATTGTTGCCCGTGGTCTTAGGAAATGAACCAGGTTTTGGTTTCGAACATCGTTGCATGTTGTCTTAGGTGATGGTCTGTGTTTTAGAATAAAGAAGCACATTGTTGCACGACGTCTTAGGCAATGGTCTATATTACTGAACAAGGAACCGCACTGATGCACGATGTCTTAGGCAATGGGTTAGGTTTGCGAATCATTGTATATCCTCTTAGGCGATAGGCTAAGTTTTGTTTTTGAGCATCGATGCATGTCGTCTTAGGCGATGGTCAGTCTTGTGGAATAAATAAGCACATTATTGCACGACGTCTTAGGCAATGGTCTATATTATCGAACAAGGAACCACACTGTTGCACGATGTCTTAGGCAGTGGGTTAGGTTCGCGAATTGTTGTATGTCATCTTAGGCGATAGGCTAAGTTTTGTTTTCGAGCATCGCTGCATGTCGTCTTAGGAGATGGTCGGTCTTGTGGAATAAAGAAGCACATTGTTGCACGACGTCTTAGGCAATGGTCTATGTTATCGAACAAGGATCCACACTGCTGCACTATGTCTTAGGAAGTGGGTTAGGTTCACGAATCACTGCATGTCGTCTTAGGCGATGGTTGGTGTTATAGAATAAAGAAGCACATTATTGTACGACGTCTTAGGCAATGGTCTATATTACCGAAAAAGGAACCGCACTACTGCACAATGTCTTAGGCAGTGGGTTAGATGAGGAGAATACATTGTCGTGTGGAGTCTTAGGCAACGTACTGAGATTCGCACATTACTAAATGTAGACTTTGAAGTGGTGAAAAACACAAGAAGGGGGGGGGGTTGAATTGTAAAACTGAAATCTAAAGCAATTGACAAGATATTTTTATCCTGGTTCGTTTGATCTCAAACTACTCCAGTCCACCCGTCAAGGTGATTTCGCCTCTCTCCAACGAGGTCTTAATCCACTATATTCAACTGAATATTACAGACTGCTTTAACAACTGCTAAAGCCTTCTTGATTCAAACCACAACCCGGTTTGTCAAGGTAACACTTTCTTACAAAGAGATAAAACTATGTGTGCGGATGTTTTCTACAAAACTTTATCACAACTGTGATGTATACACAAATTGAAGCTTAGAAACTAGATTGCTAAACAGTAATGGAATATTAGAGTGTGTGGTTTAGCAAAACTGATAGAACGAAGATTATGGTTTAGCTTTTTGTGCGTGTAGAGATTTTGGAGAGCATTAACCATTTCAATCTTCAAAGCCTTGTTTATATAGCACTGAGATGATGAACGTTGGATGCAATATTCTTGATTCAATGCTAATTACAAACTTTCCTTATTGAGCAGATCTTGTCTGGAATGAGGCCGTTGGAATTAATTAGCTTTCAATGCACAGTACCGTTGCTTACTTAACGCAAGTTCTGGCTTGGCTCATTCTGAATCTGCTTCGCTGCTGATGAACTATTGTGTTTCTGTATCAGAGTGTTGAGCGCAGTCTTGTTCATCAGGCTTCAGCATGTACGTGAGTTGATCATCTGATTTTGACGTTCTGATGTAGCAACTTCTGATGCTGGTGTCTGAAATCAAGTTCTGATGCTGAATAGATGTGATCTTGCTTATATCAATCAGAGTATCTGCAAGTCAGAACATAGTAATTTTAGGCAGCAGATAGTTCATTCATGAAACTTATAAATACTATATCTTTTCACTTTGTTATCATCAAAACTTAAATATAGGGTAGTAGATTCAAACATTGTTCTAACAATCTCCCCCTTTTTGATGATGACAAAAACTAGATATTTTAAATGAAAATAACGTGAAAAGGTATCTGGAATATATATCAGAATAAGAAGTAAAAGAATAAGGAGTAAGGAAATACTCCCCCTGAGTTTATTACTTCCCTTTGATTATACGTGTTCTTCAGGATCAGATCTTTTTGCCTTTCTTTGAACATCAGAGTATCAGAGTCTTTGACTTATCAGAAGCTTTATGTCAGAGCAGAGCTTCAGAGCTTTTCTTGTCAGAGCTTTGCTTTGGATCAGAGTATTAGGACGGATCAGAACTTCATATTGATCAGAGCAACTTCATATTGATTAGAGCTTCTAGTCTTCAGAGTGTCCAGGAGCTTCCTTGTGCCTGTAGACTTTAAACACAACAAAAAAACATTTCAAGTAATAGAGTTAGAATGTTTGAGAATTTCTGTCTAGTTAGCCCGTTATTGATTTAAATATCATTCTTGTTCTCCCCCTTTTTGTCAGCAATCAAAAAGTGTTGGTGATGTGCTTAAAACAATTAAGATCAGAAAAACTAATCATATTAAGATAGTTCAGAATCAAAACAAGAAAATATTACAAAACATAATCAAACAGTACATCAGAAAATCAAGGAAAACATGAAAAAGGTCATGCATGAAAAAAGGTTAAGGTTGAGGAGGCAAGCGTGTGAACAGGTTCTCCAGCATGGCTTGAATCTTTTCAGCAGTCTCATTCTGCTTATGCACCATGCTGACAACAGTGTCAATCTTGCTGTCCTGCACATCCATTCTCTCTTTCATCTTCTGATCGTTTTCATCCATCCGCTGCTGCAGACGCATGTCATTCAGCCTTAGTTCTTCCAGAGTCTGCCTGTCCAAGGCAGCTTGAGAAGCATCAGAAGGAGGAGGCTTCTCAGAACTTTCAGCAACATCCTCTGCTTGACTTCCTTCAGCCTGAATGGTCTTGTCTTCTTCTGATTGAATGGTCTTGTCCTGCACCTTTGCAGCTTGCTGTTTCTCAGACCAAGGTTCACTGTCCAGAGGGAGCACGTCCTCTTTCAGAAGCATACTTCCAACTTCATTCAGAAGCTTGCTGAAATTTTGTTGAGCCTGCTCATAGTTGATATCCTGCAACTTGAGGGCTTCAGCACGTACCCAAAGTCTGAATTGTGACCAGAGCTGATCAGAAGCAGCTGGGTCAATCATCCCAGGACAGACTTGCTTCAAAGAAGCAATCCATTGCAGCACACCTGTTTCAAAATTCAAAATACCAGAGCCAACATCTGGTTGCTTTGGTTTTGGGATGGCAATTTTGTGTTTTAGATCAGCAAGACGGTCAAGACTGGTTAAGTCAATGAAAATCCTGCTGGGGTTTTCAGAGGTTTTCTGAGAAGCTGTTTGTTTTGGAGAAGGGGTATCAGAATCAGATATTTCGATTGGAGTGGGTGGTGTTTTGGGAGTATTTGGTGGTGTCGATTCTGATGAGGATGGTAACTGGGGCATGATAACAGTTGTTCCACATGGCAGCTGAATTGCCAGCGGTGATGGTTGAGGTGAATGAGGTTCAGATTGATGAGGGGAAGGAGTTTCAGAGTGGTGAAACTCTGTTTGTGGTGAAGGTGGATTTATTTCTGGTTGGGGAGAGGGAGGTGGAATCTCTGATTGCTCAGGGATCAGAGGTTCTTCTGAGAGTGGTTGTTGTTGTTGTTCTGGTTCTGGTTCTGGTTGTGGAGGAGGAACATTTTGTGGTTCAGAGTTTGGTTGATCAGAGGCATGTTGATCAATATCAGACAGCACTTGGTCAAGTGCTGATGTTGTTGAAATTGTTGGTTGTTTGGGGTGTTTAGTTCTATGTCTTCTGAGTTTTAATGCCTCAGAAGGGTCTTCTTCTTGTACGGTTTCATCAATGGTAGGGATGGGAATTGATATTCTATGAGAGGTTTGAGGAGGAATAGATGCTGGAATAGTAAAAGAATTTGAAACAGGGGCAGCAGATGAAATACCTCTTTTCTTTGGAGTCTGCTGAGATGATCCTTCTGATGGCGCCTTCCTCTTCTTTGTCTTCTTCAGAGTCACTTCTGGTTGGGGTTGATGCAGATCTCTGATATTCAGCTTTGGATCTGTACCATCTGCCTTGTACGCATCCAAGTTCCTGAGAATCACCTCTGGTTTGGATTCAATTTCAGAAAATAACGGAAAATCACTCAGAGGCACTCTTCTGCTGGAGATATCAGCAGTGGAAGTAGCTCTGGGTTCCTTCTGAATATTTTCTATCAGCTTCATCTTTTTCAGGTTCTTTGCGTTCAGAGGTTTCCCAATTGTTGGTTCAATAGTGCTTAGTTCCTGAGCTTCTATCAGATGCTCAATCAGCCTATTCTCTGTCAGAATATCTGATATCAACCTTCCAAAAGGTATCCAATCCCTCTTGGTTCTTTCTTCTTCCCTTGTTTCTTTCACACTGGTTCTGAGATGGTTGAACAGGAAGTGAGCCAGATTGATCTTTATCTTCTGATCAATAAAGTAGATCAGAAACTGCTGATCCACATTTATGTAATCAGGAGAACTTGTTGGTTTCCTGTGGTTGAAGCACCCCAGAATAATCTTAGCCCATACTCTGAAATGATCCTTCAGATCTTTAATCTTGCTGCTGGGCAACCCAAGAGTGAAAATCCTGTTAGCTACCACACCTATATCAGCACATCTTTCAGCCATGTCCACACAACGGACGCCACCACCACTTTGACCGATTAGCCTTGCAATGAGATCTTCAGTAATCACAATCTTCTTCCCCATAACAGAGGAGATGACTAGATGTGTTGAAACCTTGGCGTGAATCCAAAATTCCTTGACCAGCGCTGGGAATGTTGGTCCAACCAACCTATCGAAATACCTTTCCCACTTTTGAGCCCTAACTTCTTCAGTTAGGTCAAAACCATTCTCCTTCAAGCTTTCAAAGTCAATGATTAATTCAGAAAGCACTTCTAGATTCTTCACCGGAGTGAGGAGAGTTCTGAGTGGCACTTGATATTGCTCAGATGATGCTTTCTTCTGATTACCTGCAGAAACGCTACTGGAGGTTGCCATGTTCACACTAAAAGGGTTTTGAGAATGAACTGAGGAAAAAAGGTTTGCAAGAGATGAACTCAGAAATATGCAGAAAATGCTTGAGTATTAGTGAGAAAGCGTAAAGAATAAGAATGAGAGATTAATGTGCTTAAATAGAGTTTTCAAAACTATTTTGAAAAGATAAACGTTTTTAAGAGAGAGAAAAATCATGATTGCCATTTAAAAGCATGATTACTTTTCATTAAATGCTTGCTGATTTTGGGGGATTTGAGAAAGATACTTAAAAACGGTTACCAGACATGTGTCTCAATGCACCCAATCAGCGCTTTGCCTTCTCAGAAGCGTGCACGCGTTCTGCTTCAGAGATATGCTGATGATTGGATGACACTTGTTTGATGTAGTGATCAGCACGTCTGTCTTTGAGCTTAGACTCTCAGATCTTTAGACTTGCATCTGATACAATCTGCATGTTCTATCTTTCTGAAAGGAGATTGATCAGAAGTTCACAGTAAAATAATTACATTCTGAAGGTAAATATATGGAATTAAAACATTTTCATTCTGGACATACTTTCATGCTGAGATGTTTCAGAATGAAATTAAACCTATCTTCTGAAAGGGGTTTAGTAAAGATATCAGCCCATTGATGGTCTGTATCTATAAATTTTAAGTTCAAAATACCTTTCTGAATATAGTCCCTAATGAAGTGATGTTTTATTTCTATATGCTTAGCTCTAGAATGTAAAATGGGATTCTTACTTAAGCAAATAGCAGAAGTATTATCACAAAGTATAGGAATGTTACTCTCAAAAATCTGGAAGTCTTCAAGCTGACTTTTCATCCAGAGCATTTGTGTGCTACATCCTGCTGCTGCTATGTACTCAGCTTCTGCTGTTGACAGAGCAATTGTTGATTGTCTTTTGCTGGACCAAGAGATCAGATTTTCTCCCAGAAACTGGCAGCTTCTAGAAGTACTTTTACGTTCCACTCTGTCTCCAGCAAAATTAGCATCACAGTAGCCTACTAAGCTGTAATCACTAGATTTTCTATAAAACAAACCCAGATTAGTAGTACCTTTCAGATACTTGAAAATTCGCTTAACAGCTGTTAAGTGAGATTCTCTAGGATCTGATTGGAATCTAGCACAGATACAAACACTGAATAGTATGTCAGGTCTTGAAGCAGTCAGATAGAGGAGAGAACCAATCATACCTCTGTAGACTTTCTGTTCTACATTTTTGCTTACCTCTTCTCTTTCCAGAATGCACGTGGGATGCATTGGAATCTTTGATGGCTTACATTCTGAGAGGTCAAATTTCTTCAGAAGATCTCTGATGTATTTGCTCTGATGAATGTAAGTTCCTTCTGGAGTTTGATTGATCTGAATTCCTAGAAAGAATTTCAGTTCCCCCATGAGGCTCATCTCAAATTCTGCCTGCATACACTTAGCAAATTTTCTTCCAAGAGAAGGATTAGTAGAACCAAAAATAATATCATCAACATAAATTTGACAGACTAAGATGTCACTCTTAACTGATTTACAGAATAGAGTAGTGTCCACTTTCCCTCTGGTGAATTCATTTTCAAGCAGAAAGTTACTCAGCCTTTCATACCAAGCTCTGGGAGCTTGTTTCAGACCATACAGTGACTTCTTTAGTTTGAAAACATGTTCTGGATGTTTTGTATTTTCAAAACCTGGGGGTTGGTGAACATAAACTTCTTCTTCTATATAACCATTTAAGAATGCACTTTTGACATCCATCTGATACAGAGTGATGCCTCTATTAACAGCAAATGAAATTAAAAGTCTGATAGATTCTAACCTGGCGACTGGGGCAAAGGTTTCTGTATAGTCTATCCCCTCTTGCTGACTATAACCTTGTGCAACCAGTCGTGCCTTGTTTCTGATGACTTCACCTTGTTCATTTAGCTTGTTTCTGAACACCCATCTTGTTCCAATGACGTTGAATCCTTTTGGTCTGGGAACGAGATCCCATACGTCGTTTCTGGTGAATTGATTCAGCTCTTCTTGCATTTCCAGAATCCAGTCATTATCCAGAAGTGCTTCATCAATAGAAGAAGGTTCAATCAGAGACACCAGTCCCATAAGAGTTTCTTCAGAGTTTCTGAAGCTTGCTCTTGTTCTGATTGGATCTTCCTTTCTTCCTAGGATAGTCTCTTCTGGGTGATCCAAGCTGCTTCTAGGTAATCTCTTCTGAGGTTGATCAGCAGCTGTTGTAGGATTTCTAGCAGTGCTCCTTTCAGACGTTGAAGGAATGTCTGTGTTGAGAGCTTCTGATGACTTGTCTTCAGAACCTGCAAATTCAATTTCTATACCTGCAAAAACTTCATTCTGCTTTGACTTTTCAGAGTCAAGCTTGTCATCAAAACGAACACTGATTGATTCTTCCACAATCTGTGTTTCTGTATTGTATACTCTGTACCCTCTTGAGCGTTCAGAGTATCCTAACATAATACACTTCTGGGCTTTAGAGTCAAACTTGTTCAAATAATTCTTTGTATTTAATATAAAGCAAGTACATCCAAATGGATGAAAATATGAAATGTTGGGATTTCTGTTCTTCCACAATTCATATGGAGTCGTTTCCAGAATAGGTCTTATTGAGATTCTATTCTGAATGTAGCACGCTGTGTTTATTGCCTCTGCCCAGAAAGTCTTAGCAACGTTTGTCTCATTGATCATGGTTCTGGCCATTTCTTGCAATGTTCTGTTCTGTCGTTCTACAACTCCATTTTGTTGGGGAGTTCTAGGACAAGAGAAATCATGCAGAATGCCTCTGTCATTAAAGAATGACTCAAAATCTTTATTTTCAAATTCTCCACCATGATCACTTCTGACTTTAACGATTCTAAGATCCTTTTCATTCTGAACTTGGTTACAGAAGGTAACAAACACAGAGTGTGACTCGTCCTTGTGTCTTAAGAACTTTACCCATGTCCATCTGCTATAGTCATCTACGATTACTAACCCATACTTCTTACCACTGACTGAAGCAGTTTTAACTGGTCCAAATAAGTCAATGTGCAGAAGTTCTAATGGCTTAGAGGTGGAAACAACATTTTTGGATTTAAAAGAAGGTTTTGCAAATTTGCCTTTCTGACATGCTTCACACAGAGCATCTGAATTGAACTTCAAATTAGGAAGTCCTCTGACCAGATTGAGTTTGTTAATCTGAGATATTCTTCTCATACTAACATGCCCCAATATTCAGTGCCAGATCCACTGCTCGTTGTTAACAGACAGAAGACATTTTACATTCTGACTCTTTAGTTCAGAAAGTTTGATTTTATAAATGTTGTTTTTCCTCTTACCATTAAACAGGATAGTCCCATCTTTCTGACTAACAGCTTTACATGATTTTTGATTAAAGATTATATCATAACCGTTATCACTTAATTGACTTATGGATAACAGATTATGCATCAATCCATCTACTAGCAGAACATTATTAATAGAGGGAAGATTTCCATTACCTACAGTTCCAGAGCCAATTATCTTTCCCCTCTGATTGCCTCCAAAGCCAACGTGGCCTCCAGGCTTAAGTTCCAGGCTTTGGAACATATGCCTTCTTCCCGTCATGTGTCGTGAGCAGCCAGAGTCCAGGTACCATGACTGGTGTTTCTGACTTGCTGCTAAAGATATCTGCAACATGTATTATTTTATCCTTAGGTACCCAGATTTTCTTGGGTCCTGATTTGTTAGTTTTACCAAAACTCTGGTTGAATTTTGGTTTTACAGAGTGCTTACTGCTAGTATATTTGATATCATGTGTGTGACCATACACAAAATGTGAGTTCAGAGGAGTGTGTTTAATGGTTAAGTCCATGACATTCTTTGGTGTAGGAACCTTACCTTGGTATCCTATTCCTTTCCTGCCGTTTCTGCTAACTCCATAGATCATTGAAGCCATTCTGCTTCTATCTATGCTTTTAGCTAGGAACTTCTGGAAACTGTGATCATACTCCTTGATGATCTCATCAGCGTTACTGGGAGTTTCAGAAATTGGTTCCTTCTGAGAGTTTTGTAAAGTGTTTTCTAATTTTGAAATCTTATCTCTCAGCTCAGAATTTTCCAATTTGAGACTCTCAGTCTTATTAGAGTCAGATTCAAGATTCCTTTTCAGGTCTCTGAATTTAGCTCTAATTTGCTGATAACGTTCCAGAATCTCATTAAGGCTTTCAGCAAGTTCAGCCTTTGTAAAGTTAACAGCGAAGTTAGGAAATACCTCTTCAGTGTCTGATTCTGAGTCTGATTCAGAAGCTTCACTATCTTCTGAAATGTTAGCCATAAGAGCTATGTTTGCCCTTTCATCATCTGATTCTGAGTCAGCTTCAGACGAGTCAGAGTCATCCCATGTGGCCATGAGACTTTTCTTCTTCTCTCTTCCAAACTTCTTTTTGGGCTTTTCCCTCTGAAGCTTTGGGCAGTCACTCTTGTAGTGTCCTTACTCATTGCACTCATAGCAGATGATGTCTTTGGTGTTTGGCTTTTTGCTACTGGAGGAGCCTTCAGATCTTCTGTATCCAGAGGAAGAATATGTCCTTCTGTATCTGGAAGAAGACTCGTTCTGATCAGATCTTCTGGGATTCCTGAACTTCCTTTGTCTTTGCTTCCACAGTTGATTTACTCTTCTGGAGAGAAGGGAAAGTTCGTCTTCTTCTGATGAGGATCCATCAGATGTTTCTTCAACTGCCTGCAAAACTTTAGACTCAAATTTTCTGTTAGATTTTAATGCTAAAGGCTTACCTTGCTTCTAAGGCTCATCAGCTTCTAGCTCTATCTCATGACTTCTGAGGGAGCTGATAAGTTCCTCCAGAGTGATTTTGTTGAGATCTTTAGCTAGCTTCAGAGCAGTAACCATAGGCCTCCACTACTTGGGTAAACTTCTGACGATTTTCTTGACATGGTCAGCAGTAGAGTATCCTTTGTCTAGAACTTTGAGACCAGCTACCAGAATCTGGAATCTAGAGAACATAGTTTCAATGGATTCAGATTCTTCCATTTTGAACGCCTCATACTTCTGAATGAGCGCCAGAGCTTTTGTTTCTTTGACCTGAACGTTGCCCTCATGCGTCATTCTGAGAGAATCAAAGATATTCTTTGCTGTGTCTCTGTTGGAGATCTTTTCATACTCAGTATAGGAGATGGCACTGAGGAGGATGGTTCTGGCCTTGTGGTGATTCTTGAAGTCACGCTTTTGTTGATCAGACATTGTTTTTCTATCAATCTTCTGACCACTTGCATTCACAGGGTGCGTGTATCCATCTGTCACCATATCCCACAGATCAGCATCATGTGCTAGAAAGAAGCTTTCAATTCTGTCTTTCCAGTAATCAAAGTTTTCTCCATCAAAGACTGGAGGTTTGCCACTGAATCTGTCTCTGTCCTCATTGTTGTTGTTGTACCCCAAAATTTGCCCTCCCATATTCTCCAAGATTTGTCAAAGTCAAGGTCACAAAATTCCCCAAGGGTTGTGCAGTTCAACTGTCTCTTATACAGTCAAAACTAGGGTTTGGGTTCTGATCAAGGAAAGGAAGTTTTCAATGGCCCAATCAAGTCTCATATGCCTACAAAGATGGTCAAGTATCCTCATATCAATTTTCAAGGCATTCAGCTCAAAATTGCACAGTCAAAACCCTAGATTGCACTACAGTCAACTGTAGGGGCAAAATGGTCATTTGGCAGTCAAAAGTTCAAATTTTTGGTCAACATATTATTTTGAAGCCACAAACATCATTTGATCAATGCTTGATCATGATTCTCAAAATTTGGCTCAGAAATCATCAAAGATGCAAAAGTTGCTATATTTGGACAGCTGAAAAAGTCAACTGAAATTGACCAGGGCATAACTTTCACATGGATTATCATAAAAATTCCATCCAAAGCTCATTTTGAAGAGAAAGACATTTCCTACAACTCATATTCATACTTCAAGTCCAAGAAATGCTCTCACAAAAAGTTATCAATTTCAACATTATAGGTCATTTTCAAAAGTCAACAAAAAGTGACTTTAAGTCAAAGGCCATAACTTGAGATTGGTAAATCAAAATGACATGGGACCAAAGGCATTGGTTAAAGGACTCAAAGACCTTTCCAAAATGTCTAAGAACATGTGAAAAGCTTAAAAATTGACCAGGTTATGCCTTGTGGAAGTTGGGAAATTTTTGGAAATTTTGAGAAGTCAACATTGATGCAAAAGGCCTAAAAATGCAAATGGGCCCATTTTTCTTCCAAGTTTCTTCATGCCAAGCCTATGCACGATCACTAGGCCCAAAGGGAAGTATTTTCATATTTTTTAATTATTTATTTGAATTTATATTAATTTATATTCATTTAAATCATTTTAATACATGAAAAATATAAACCTAACCTAAAAAAATCTTTTTATGCACATTCCAAGGTCAATATTTCGTGCACTTCTTAATTAAGCAAGTTTTGATGAGAATTGATCAGATTTGAACCAAAATGCACATGGAAAAGATTGAAAAAGATTTCATAAAATCAAATATGTAAAACAATGAATGCTTGAGATTTTGTGCAATTTTGTTGACCTAGCATGCTCTATACATACTCAGAATCAAAGACCTAAAAGGATTAGACTGCAAGCTGCGCTCAAACAAGCCATTGCATATTGAAAATTTCTCTTAAAAACTCAAATCTGAAAAGTGCCTTAGAGGTCGATTCAAGCTTCAATTTTTGTTCTATCAGCATCCTTAAGCATCCCTGAAGGTGTTCCAATCAATATCAATCACAAAAGCTCAAGGAATTGGGGTACAGAACTCAAGGCGTTCCATGGAAATTCCAAAATCGTATTCTATATTTTACGCATTTTCATGACATTTCATTGATTGATTCTTGTTCCTCATGATATTCTAAAGCTAACCTTTATATTCAATTTGATTTTTGCATCGTGTATGAGATTTCACCATGATCGAAATTTAGGTTTTCAGAGTTCTTGAATTGGGGTTTCTCACCCAAGGGACAATTGGGACTCAAGATCATTACCATTGCAATCAGCGTGCTCCAACGAACAAGAGACATATCTCGCGAACAATTTATGAAGCTCATAACTCTAATCGCTATTTTTCAATAGACACCTTTTTGCAACGCTACGAAAACCGTTCCCATAGTGTTTTGTTTTACAGGGTGAGGAAGACGATGATGTCGTGTCATCCGGGGACAGGCCAATTCAAAATCTCGCGCGTATTTCAAAGGGGACTAACCTTTTTCTTTTATAATATTTGTTGATTAATATATATTAAAAGAATTCAAAGTGCTTCAGTGGTGCAGGTGTCGCTTTGCCAAGTCCAAGACCTGGGTTCGATTCCCAGGTCTGTATAAAATTTCATATTATTTTTCCATCTAAAATCATGTGTAGCGCTAATGTCCAAGACATACCATGGACCTCAAAGCATGACCATCCACGCGTCCTACACAACCAGATCAACGACCACGATGCAAAGAACATGCTAGGACCAAGTCAACACGCTGGCATACGAACTGAAAAAGTCAACGAACTCACAAATAATTGGGCCAGAATTCCCAGGCCTGTACCTCACAATCTGGGGCTACACCCCACCCTGGTTTGCCTTCCCTAATCTTTTTATTTATTTTTATTCTTGTTTTAATAATTACTTTTATTTAATTATGTTTATTTAATTAATTATTTTTAACAAAATACAAAAACACACAAAAATCAGAAAATATAAAAAATATAATATTTATTTTATTATGATTATTTTCAAATAAACATGTAAATAATTTAGTAAATTAGGTTATAAGTTTAATTCTTTTTTAACAAAAATGTAAAAAATATAGAATTAGGTTAATAAACACTTTTTCTTCCTTTTTAATTTTTTCCCTTTTTTTTCCACAGTAATAATTATTTATTTATTTATTTTTTAGAATTAAATTGCACATAAATAAATTAGGGTTTAATGTAGATTATTTTTTAATTCTTTCATAATAAATAAAAAATATTAGAATTAGGGTTTGCCTTTTAATTTAATTTCAATTAACTCCTTTTCTCATTAAATCTTAAAATATACAAAAATACCAAAAACATTTAATTTTTTATTTTTAATTCCTTATTAATTTTAATTGTTTGCAAAAGGGTCCAACGCCCTAGTTTTGTTTTAATTATTTTCTTTTGCGCATTTACTTTATTGCTTATTATAATTCTGTATCTCTCCCAAGGCCATGTACATTTATTTATCGCACTTTTATTGCTTTATTTATTTTCCGCTAAATCGGGTTCTGGAAATTTTGGCGATGTGGACCCGCGCCATTTGTAATAGTTGTAGATTTATTTTTCGCAAACTTTTAACTGTTAACAAATATGCATGAAAGAATGAATGACTTAATTAAAATCAAGCGTAGAACACAACAAACATGACAAGACAAATAACTGAAACATGACACACGAACCGCACCCACCACCCCTAGGGTACGCCTCACTGTTGCCTTTCGAAAGGTGGTCGTCGAGTAGAGGACGTCTTAGTAAGTCCTCATGATCCGGGAACCTGGCATGAGGGTAGCTTCTAAGGTGTCTTCCTATTGCTCCGGTGATCACCACGTCCCTAAAAACTCGAATTGACCCGAACACCTCCAACGGTGGTGCTACCTACCTCTCAATGGTGGGATGGCGCTACTTTAAAGGACATTTACACAGACGAATTCCTTAGGGTAGGTAGGTTCTCAAGGATACTTGCTCTAATTTCAAACAAAAATTCTTTTCACACCAACACTTTTCAAAAGCTTTCAAAACAAAATTTTTCAAACACTCTGACGTATGAGTCGATCTGAAATTTTTCAAAGAAACTTTTAAACTCATATTGAAAAGCAAACAAACAATTTTGAAAACACATTGAGCAAGTATCTAAGAGCCCATGGATAACCATGGATAGAAAGGGTGCTAACACCTTCCCTTTCTATAACCTACCTCCCGAACCGAGAGCAATCTCTATAAGGAATTTTTCTGTGCTTTTGTCCTTTCCTATTGGAGAAAATAAAAGACGGTGGCGACTCTTGCTTCCGCGACATTTTCGCGAACCAGCGTTAAACAGTCAGTTCCAGATCCACCGATCACAGAACTGGCGACTCTGCTGGGGATCTAAACTTAAAGTGAGGTGTACCTTAGGGCTAGTTCATAACTATGTTTTCAATTGTTTTCCTTGTGTGCTTTAAATTGTGGGACTGTCTTGGGAGTTCTATAGATCCTAACCCGGATCTGGGGGATACCTTCTTAGAAAGTAGCAACAAGGCTGTGAGGGAACTGTGCGGGGTATACCGACATGGTTGAAACAGTCTGCTACGTTGATGTGGCATTTTGGTGTGTACCGGTAACCCTTGAGTTCAGTCAAGGAGAGTATGGGGCCTCCGCGTGGTGTCGTGAAGCATCAACAGACCTTAGGAACCTTAATTGAACTATCTTGGCCTCTTTAGGGTAGTGAGATAACTAACTTTGGTGCAGTCCGAGGTTGGTTGATACTCGATACTACACCCAATTGAGGGTTGCTTTCCTGGAATATTTCGGTCGCCAGTTCAGTGGCTAAATCGAAACAATGAACAATGAAAGCAATCCCGTGATATTGGGAACCTTAGAACCCGGTTACTTTGATTAGGACAGGTTGAACCCACCAACTTCAAGAGGGTAATACCCAGACCCCGTGCTGGCCTAAACTTTAAGGGCTTCTCTTGTGTGACTTGTGTGCCCTCGTACTTGACTACTTGCATGCTTGTTATCTGACCCTTGAGGTCTTGCAGATTTTGTTTATAGTCCTTAATTGGGACTCATAACAAAATATACTGAATTTCTTGCAGGGTTGTTTATAGTCCTTAATTGGGGCTCATAACATGGTTACTCACATTACCCCATGCATAGCATGACATCATACCATTGCATACATCCTAACCCATTTCAAGGATCTCAAGGGCTTGTGATGCAGGTCATGATGAACAATTATCCCAGCAAGGGGCAGAGAGGATTTATTTTCCTTTAGCCAAGGTCGTCAGGGGCTATGACCCACTGGATATGGTGAGCCTTTGACCCTTGAAGAAGGACTCTCAACAACATGAAGTGCCTTCAATCAAGTTACCGGCTTGCAACTCTAACAAGTTTCTCTGTTTACCCCGCGAGGTCCTTGAAATCATTGCATACATGTCATACATATCATTGCATAACAGGTACCCTTTCTCTGCAGGTTACTTACCTTCTTCGCTGTTTATTTCAGCTGATCGTCATGAATCCTGAATCATCAGCTGAGCAGTCTATCAAGGCCCTCCAGGCTCAAAATGCCCAATTCCAAGGGCTAATCATGAACTTGACCCAGGGGCAGCAAGATCTGAAGGCTCTTCTCTTGAAGAAGGAAAAGAAGAAGAAGAGGACCGTCTTGTTCAGCCCCAGACGCAGATCGGGGAATATACCGCAAGTCGAAACTGAGAGGACAACTCCATCTGTGAGGGAAAGCAGTCACCATGAGAGGGAGGTGCCTAGCCCAGTGGTCTCCGACAATGAGACAGATTTCGACGACGAACAGTACCCTCCGGCGGAGGACAAGTACAAACAGTTGGAGGATAGGATGAAGGCTATGGAGGTGCAGCAGGCACCTGGGCTGGATCTTGGAGATTTGGGTCTGTCAACTGGTGTGGTTATTCCCCGGAAGTTCAAAGCACCATCCTTTACTAAGTATGATGGGGCGTCTTGCCCCAAGCTGCATCTAAGGTCCTATGTTCGGAAGATTCAACCATATACGGTGGACAAAAACTTGTGGATCCACTTCTTCCAGGAGAGTCTTTCAGGGACTCATCTCGAATGGTTCTATCAGCTAGATGGGACCAAGGTTCGTAACTGGGAGGAGTTGGCTACTGCTTTCTACAAGCAGTATCAGTATAATGCCGACCTTGCTCCTACGCGTACCCAACTCCAGGGTATGTCGTTAGGATCAAGTGAAGGTTTTAAAGAATATGCGCAGAAATGGAGGGATCTTGCTGGAAGGGTACAACCACCTCTGACTGACCGTGAACTTGTGGACATGTTCTTGGGGACCCTGTCTGGTCCATTCTTCAACCACCTCATTGGTAACTCATCTGCTGGATTTACCGACCTCATCCTGACCGACGAAAGAATTGAAGCTGGTATCAAGAGCGGGAAAATTCAAGAGGCCACACCTTCTGATATTCATAAAAAGCCTTACACGGGAAAGAAGGAATCTAATGCTGCGTACGGTCAAAAGGGTCGCCGTGATCAACATGCAGGGGCAGTCATGATCTCTGGTTCTGCACCACGCCGCCAACCACAGAGGGGAAACTAGCAAAGGCCGGACGGGCCTAAAAGGCAGTTCACCAACATTAACATGCCATGGTCGCAAGCACTGCAACATATGTTGAAGATGAACCTGATTGCAGTGATCAACCCTCCTGCCAATCCTAAGACCTCCTCTCCTAGCTACAATCCAGAAGCCAGATGTGCTTATCATTCCGATAGCCCGGGGCACGATACTGAGGACTGTTGGGCACTAAAGTACAAAATTCAGAACATGATCGATGCCAAAGAGATCGAGTTCGAGCCTGCTGAGACTCCCAACGTGATCAATGCTCCATTGCCAAAACATGGCTAGGATTGAGAATTTTTTTTTTTTTTTGTTCATTTGAATTCAAATTGTATTTTTCCTTTCTTGTTCAGATAAACAATTATTATGTTAAACTCTTTTATTTCATGAATGCATTACACATGTCTGTCTTGATTTAATTATGTTTACTACGCTTAAAACTGTTTTCATATTTTTGCGATGATCGACTCTTAACTGAAGACTCTAAACCTCTTGAGGGAGGATGACGAAAACGATACCGCGATCATTACAGTATGCTTTTGAACAGACCCCGCTGATGAGGTACAGGCATTGTTTCAACCCCTAAACACTGGAGTTATAAGGATGATAATCCCTCGTCAACCCATCAGAGCCAAAGAAGTAGGAGTTTTTATTTTCGAAAATCAAAACCCTTAATCATAACCTGGGGCAGGGTAGTTCTCTCAGTTGATCCAAACGCACAATGAATGTCACTAAATGAGTTTTTCAAAAAAATCAAAAGACAGTGATGGTTCCGAATAATCGATAAAGACAGGCAGTCATTATCAAATTCATAAATGAAAAGCCCAAGAAGTCAAAACCTATGAAGGGGACTTACGAAACTGGGGCATCCCGCTGACTGTAATTCCAAAAAAGGAAACGGTTCAGGCAAAAAAAAAGAAGAAAGGGATAACTAAATTAAAAAGAAAGAGGTCCTACAAAACCTCAACAAAAAAGGAGATGACTGCCTATTCAAAATAAATTGTCAACATCCGAACCATCACCGGAAAATCAGAGCAAAGACTCAAACAAGGTCTAACGTATGATCAACTGAGTTTAGGTTTGGAGAACATCACGAAGAGCGGGTGGGTACAAATAATTTGAGCCTTTATCCTTTGTTTCTTAAACCGTGAACCAGGCCACGTTATAACCCTTAAAAAGTCCTAGCTGAAGCATGGGTTAGTTCGAAAGCATACTGTTACGAAGGTATCCTGACTCCTGAAGGTTTGCTGTAAAATATTGAGTTGACATTGCACTATATTGCAAAAAATTCATTTTCAAAATTCAAGACAGACATAGACTTTTGCATTCTTAAAATAACCTTGTTTGCATATGATTATTTGTTTGAACAGCAGGGAAATTCGCACGATGAACACCTTGTGAACAGAAGTACCTCCAATCAAGGGGCACAGTAGGAGCATTGCTCATTATCTGGGGCATGGCAAAATACTTCCAACAGGGGCAACTCCCTACATTCTGAGAGCGTGGATATAGTCGGAAAAATACTGCGCATAATCAAAGACCCGCTAGGTTGACACACCTAGGCAAAAATAAGGGCTTCCCGGCGAACCAAAAGGGTTCGGGCAAAATGAAGGGATGAAACGAAAAACATGTACACCCGGCAAGTCGAAAACCTGAAAAGGCGGCTTGGGCAAAAATGGGTATCCCGGTGGACTGAAAACCCGAAAGGGTGGTTCAGGCAAAAGTTAGGGATCAAAGCGTACGACTATGTTCCGGTATCTCATCACTTGTCTACCCGAAGATTTGTCAACCCCCCACACAGGTATCCTCTTCCCTCACCTCCGAAACAGGGGCAATAATGAGTTATCCAGGCGTTCCAATTGCTCTGTCGACCAAAGTACAAAGGAAAGATCAACATAAGGACGATTACCATCTACCTTTACAAATTCCAGATCGTGGGTTAACATCCGAGACCGAACAGGACAATCATCCACTTAATCAAAATCATGCGACCCTACACCGGTTCCTTCTCAAATTGCAGACGAAGTCTTACACAGACCCATCCTCCACGAGTAACCTAACCCCGGTTCCTCCAGAAATCTTACATGAACTTATCCAAGTAACCTAACCCCGGTTCCTCCTGAAGTCTTACATGGACCTATCTTAAGATGACCTAACCCCGGTTCATCAAAGTTTTTACACAAACTTATCCAAGTAACCTAACCCCGGTTCCTCCTGAAGTCTTACATGGACCTATCTTAAGATGACCTAACCCCGGTTCATCAAAGTTTTTACACAAACTTATCCAAGTAACCTAACCCCGGTTCCTCCTGAAGTCTTACATGGATTTAGTTCAAGATAATCTCACCCCGATTCATCAAAAAGTTTTACATGAACTTGCCTCACCAAGCAACCCTACACCGGTTCCCCCTATTCAAGATGCAGTTTTACATGGACTCGTCACCCAGAAACCCTACACAGGTTCTCCCTTTCCAAAAACGAAGTTTTACACGAACTCATCATCAAAGTAACCCTACCCAGGTTCCTTCTCCATTTCAGATGCGGTTTTTTACACGAGCTCATCAGTAGGCAACCCTACATAGGTTCCCTCCTTCAACTTACAGCATTACAGTTCAAAACTTCCCCAGAAGAATCCAATCCAGCTTCACCAGCAAAATTGGAATTCATATCTCCCCAAGCAGTAAGCTTATCCCCAGTTAGATTCTGGAAGCTTATCCCCTCATAGAGCACGAACGCGTCGCCCGGCTTTATTTTAAGAGTTATTTCCTTAACAGGATATAACTGGGTTATCCTCAGCCAAAAGCCACGGGAAGAGCGTCGTCAACGAAGCCCTTTTATCCCAGCGAAGTCCGTCAATACTTCCAATAACAAGGGTATCCTCAGCAAGCTATCAACATTCAGCAAAGCATCTCTATCCCCACAGAGTATCACGCCCCAGCATGGTCGCTAGAGTATTTTTTCTCCCCGCAGAATCTTCCATTTGCCAAGTTTATTCCTCAACGGAGTTATCTTCTCCTATCGGTATTCTTGCAATTACCATCCCCAGCGGAAGCAAAATCTATTCTTCAACGTCAGCCCAGGATACAACTTCCCGGCGCCCGTCAAGGATTCACTTTCCTAGACGAAAACATACATAAAACTTCACATACATCATTATAGCATGCATAACGCACCGCATCATACGAATCTCATTTATGTTGAGAACATCATTGCTTGATCCATATCATGCATCGCATATGACTGACTTTTACCTTTCAGGAAAAATGCAGTTTAAGTTCTCAATCACATTTCAAGACTTTGTCCGGTTCAGTTAAATCGACCCTAAGATTTTCCTGATGCTTATCCAGTCAAAGGCCTTCTCTTGGTTCAGTCAGATCGACCTTAAGATCTCCCTGATGCTTATCCAGTTGAAGATGTTTCAAGACCTAGACCGGTTCAGTTAAATCGACCCTAAGATTTTCCTGATGCTTATCCAGTCAAAGGCCTTCTCTTGGTTCAGTCAGATCGACCTTAAGATCTCCCTGATGCTTATCCAGTTGAAGATGTTTCAAGACCTAGACCGGTTCAGTTAAATCGACCCTAAGATTTTCCTGATTCTTATCCAGTCAAAGGCCTTCTCTTGGTTCAGTCAGATCGACCTTAAGATCTCCCTGATGCTTATCCAGTTGAAGATGTTTCAAGACCTAGACCGGTTCAGTTAAATCGACCCTAAGATTTTCCTGATTCTTACCCAGTCAAAGGCCTTCTCTTGGTTCAGTCAGATCGACCCTAAGATCTCCCTGATGCTTATCCAGTTGAAGATGTTTCAAGACCTAGACCGGTTCAGTTAAATCGACCCTAAGATTTTCCTGATTCTTACCCAGTCCAAGGCCTTCTCTTGGTTCAGTCAGATCGACCCTAAGATCTCCCTGATGCTTATCCAGTTGAAGATATTCAAGACCTAGACCGGTTCAGTTAAATCGATCCTAAGATTTTCCTGATTCTTACCCAGTCCAAGGCCTTCTCTTGGTTCAGTCAGATCGACCCTAAGATCTCCCTGATGCTTATCCAGTTGAAGATATTCCAAGACCTTGTCCGGTTCAGTTAAATCGACCCTAAGATTTTCCTGATTCTTACCCAGTCAAAGGCCTCTCTGGTTCAGTCAGATCGACCCTAAGATCTCCCTGATTCTTATCCCAGTAGAAGACACCCAGGATTTTTCTCAACGAGCGTTGTTGAAGTTAAAATCGCCCAAGGTTCCCTTACCATTCATGCTAAGGTAGTAACCATCCCTGGTTCATTCATCAGCGTTTGAAGCTCCAGATTCAGCCCCTGTAACCAGTCAGGACACATCTATACCAAGCCTCTAAAACCAGCTCCTGCAACGTGTCAGGTACTCATTTGTTCTTTTGCAGGTATACAGGTTCTAGCGAAGGAATCTCTTACGCAATCAACATTCAGATGGCATCTATAAGCCCATCACCCTACCCAACAATCTCCAAATGGCATCTATAAGCCCATTCCCCCATCACCGTCACTATGTGAGTGCAAATTTCTGGGCACTTTAGTGTTCAATCATCTTCTACCCTCGGATTTCGAAAGGCACGTCAGCCAATCTGCATCCTCAGGTCTAAGAAGATTGAACAGGGGCAACTGTTGTACCCCAAAATTAGCCCTCCCATATTCTCCAAGATTTGTCAAAGTCAAGGTCACAAAATTCCCCAAGGGTTGTGCAGTTCAACTGTCTCTTATACAGTCAAAACTAGGGTTTGGGTTCTGATCAAGGAAAGGAAGTTTTCAATGGCCCAATCAAGTCTCATATGCCTACAAAGATGGTCAAGTATCCTCATATCAATTTTCAAGGCATTCAGCTCAAAATTGCACAGTCAAAACCCTAGATTGCACTACAGTCAACTGTAGGGGCAAAATGGTCATTTGGCAGTCAAAAGTTCAAATTTTTGGTCAACATATCATTTTGAAGCCACAAACATCATTTGATCAATGCTTGATCATGATTCTCAAAATTTGGCTCAGAAATCATCAAAGATGCAAAAGTTGCTATATTTGGACAGCTGAAAAAGTCAACTGAAATTGACCAGGGCATAACTTTCACATGGATTATCAGAAAAATTCCATCCAAAGCTCATTTTGAAGAGAAAGACATTTCCTACAACTCATCTTCATACTTCAAGTCCAAGAAATGCTCTCACAAAAAGTTATCAATTTCAACATTATAGGTCATTTTCAAAAGTCAACAAAAAGTGACTTTAAGTCAAAGGCCATAACTTGAGATTGGTAAATCAAAATGACATGGGACCAAAGGAATTGGTTAAAGGACTCAAAGACCTTTCCAAAATGTCTAAGAACATGTGAAAAGCTTAAAAATTTACCAAGTTATGCCTTGTGGAAGTTGGGAAATTTTTGGAAATTTTGAGAAGTCAACATTGATGCAAAAGGCCTAAAAATGCAAATGGGCCCATTTTTCTTCCAAGTTTCTTCATGCCAAGCCTATGCACGATCACTAGGCCCAAAGGGAAGTATTTTCATATTTTTTAATTATTTATTTGAATTTATATTAATTTATATTCATTTAAATCATTTTAATACATGAAAAATATAAACCTAACCTAAAAAAATCTTTTTATGCACATTCCAAGGTCAATATTTCGTGCACTTCTTAATTAAGCAAGTTTTGATGAGAATTGATCAGATTTGAACCAAAATGCACATGGAAAAGATTGAAAAAGATTTCATAAAATCAAATATGTAAAACAATGAATGCTTGAGATTTTGTGCAATTTTGTTGACCTAGCATGCTCTATACATACTCAGAATCAAAGACCTAAAAGGATTAGACTGCAAGCTGCGCTCAAACAAGCCATTGCATATTGAAAATTTCTCTTAAAAACTCAAATCTGAAAAGTGCCTTAGAGGTCGATTCAAGCTTCAATTTTTGTTCTATCAGCATCCTTAAGCATCCCTGAAGGTGTTCCAATCAATATCAATCACAAAAGCTCAAGGAATTGGGGTACAGAACTCAAGGCGTTCCATGGAAATTCCAAAATCGTATTCTATATTTTACGCATTTTCATGACATTTCATTGATTGATTCTTGTTCCTCATGATATTCTAAAGCTAACCTTTATATTCAATTTGATTTTTGCATCGTGTATGAGATTTCACCATGATCGAAATTTAGGTTTTCAGAGTTCTTGAATTGGGGTTTCTCACCCAAGGGACAATTGGGACTCAAGATCATTACCATTGCAATCAGCGTGCTCCAACGAACAAGAGACATATCTCGCGAACAATTTATGAAGCTCATAACTCTAATCGCTATTTTTCAATAGACACCTTTTTGCAACGCTACGAAAACCGTTCCCATAGTGTTTTGTTTTACAGGGTGAGGAAGACGATGATGTCGTGTCATCCGGGGACAGGCCAATTCAAAATCTCGCGCGTATTTCAAAGGGGACTAACCTTTTTCTTTTATAATATTTGTTGATTAATATATATTAAAAGAATTCAAAGTGCTTCAGTGGTGCAGGTGTCGCTTTGCCAAGTCCAAGACCTGGGTTCGATTCCCAGGTCTGTATAAAATTTCATATTATTTTTCCATCTAAAATCATGTGTAGCGCTAATGTCCAAGACATACCATGGACCTCAAAGCATGACCATCCACGCGTCCTACACAACCAGATCAACGACCACGATGCAAAGAACATGCTAGGACCAAGTCAACACGCTGGCATACGAACTGAAAAAGTCAACGAACTCACAAATAATTGGGCCAGAATTCCCAGGCCTGTACCTCACAATCTGGGGCTACACCCCACCCTGGTTTGCCTTCCCTAATCTTTTTATTTATTTTTATTCTTGTTTTAATAATTACTTTTATTTAATTATGTTTATTTAATTAATTATTTTTAACAAAATACAAAAACACACAAAAATCAGAAAATATAAAAAATATAATATTTATTTTATTATGATTATTTTCAAATAAACATGTAAATAATTTAGTAAATTAGGTTATAAGTTTAATTCTTTTTTAACAAAAATGTAAAAAATATAGAATTAGGTTAATAAACACTTTTTCTTCCTTTTTAATTTTTTCCCTTTTTTTTCCACAGTAATAATTATTTATTTATTTATTTTTTAGAATTAAATTGCACATAAATAAATTAGGGTTTAATGTAGATTATTTTTTAATTCTTTCATAATAAATAAAAAATATTAGAATTAGGGTTTGCCTTTTAATTTAATTTCAATTAACTCCTTTTTCTCATTAAATCTTAAAATATACAAAAATACCAAAAACATTTAATTTTTTATTTTTAATTCCTTATTAATTTTAATTGTTTGCAAAAGGGTCCAACGCCCTAGTTTTGTTTTAATTATTTTCTTTTGCGCATTTACTTTATTGCTTATTATAATTCTGTATCTCTCCCAAGGCCATGTACATTTATTTATCGCACTTTTATTGCTTTATTTATTTTCCGCTAAATCGGGTTCTGGAAATTTTGGCGATGTGGACCCGCGCCATTTGTAATAGTTGTAGATTTATTTTTCGCAAACTTTTAACTGTTAACAAATATGCATGAAAGAATGAATGACTTAATTAAAATCAAGCGTAGAACACAACAAACATGACAAGACAAATAACTGAAACATGACACACGAACCGCACCCACCACCCCTAGGGTACGCCTCACTGTTGCCTTTCGAAAGGTGGTCGTCGAGTAGAGGACGTCTTAGTAAGTCCTCATGATCCGGGAACCTGGCATGAGGGTAGCTTCTAAGGTGTCTTCCTATTGCTCCGGTGATCACCACGTCCCTAAAAACTCGAATTGACCCGAACACCTCCAACGGTGGTGCTACCTACCTCTCAATGGTGGGATGGCGCTACTTTAAAGGACATTTACACAGACGAATTCCTTAGGGTAGGTAGGTTCTCAAGGATACTTGCTCTAATTTCAAACAAAAATTCTTTTCACACCAACACTTTTCAAAAGCTTTCAAAACAAAATTTTTCAAACACTCTGACGTATGAGTCGATCTGAAATTTTTCAAAGAAACTTTTAAACTCACATTGAAAAGCAAACAAACAATTTTGAAAACACATTGAGCAAGTATCTAAGAGCCCATGGATAACCATGGATAGAAAGGGTGCTAACACCTTCCCTTTCTATAACCTACCTCCCGAACCGAGAGCAATCTCTATAAGGAATTTTTCTGTGCTTTTGTCCTTTCCTATTGGAGAAAATAAAAGACGGTGGCGACTCTTGCTTCCGCGACATTTTCGCGAACCAGCGTTAAACAGTCAGTTCCAGATCCACCGATCACAGTTGTCATTGCTGATGTGAGAATTGTTTCCTGCCATTGTGTTTTTCTGACGCTGGATCTTGTACTGACACGGTTAAGTGTTTTAGCTCAGAACCAGGCGCTCTGATGCCAATTGAAGTGGTGAAAAACACAAGAAGGGGGGGGGGGGGGGGGTTGAATTGTAAAACTGAAATCTAAAGCAATTGACAAGATATTTTTATCCTGGTTCGTTTGATCTCAAACTACTCCAGTCCACCCGTCAAGGTGATTTCGCCTCTCTCCAACGAGGTCTTAATCCACTATATTCAACTGAATATTACAGACTGCTTTAACAACTGCTAAAGCCTTCTTGATTCAAACCACAACCCGGTTTGTCAAGGTAACACTTTCTTACAAAGAGATAAAACTATGTGTGCGGATGTTTTCTACAAAACTTTATCACAACTGTGATGTATACACAAATTGAAGCTTAGAAACTAGATTGCTAAACAGTAATGGAATATCAGAGTGTGTGGTTTAGCAAAACTGATAGAACGAAGATTATGGTTTAGCTTTTTGTGCGTGTAGAGATTTTGGAGAGCATTAACCATTTCAATCTTCAAAGCCTTGTTTATATAGCACTGAGATGATGAACGTTGGATGCAATATTCTTGATTCAATGCTAATTACAAACTTTCCTTATTGAGCAGATCTTGTCTGGAATGAGGCCGTTGGAATTAATTAGCTTTCAATGCACAGTACCGTTGCTTACTTAACGCAAGTTCTGGCTTGGCTCATTCTGACTCTGCTTCGCTGCTGATGAACTATTGTGTTTCTGTATCAGAGTGTTGAGCGCAGTCTTGTTCATCAGGCTTCAGCATGTACGTGAGTTGATCATCTGATTTTGACGTTCTGATGTAGCAACTTCTGATGCTGGTGTCTGAAATCAAGTTCTGATGCTGAATAGATGTGATCTTGCTTATATCAATCAGAGTATCTGCAAGTCAGAACATAGTAATTTTAGGCAGCAGATAGTTCATTCATGAAACTTATAAATACTATATCTTTTCACTTTGTTATCATCAAAACTTAAATATAGGGTAGTAGATTCAAACATTGTTCTAACAGACTTAGGTAATGAACTGAACACATCACTGCATGGAGACTTAGGTGATGGGCTGAACGCGTCACGGCATGGAGACTTAGGTAACGGGTTGAATCGTAGGAGAAGTGTTTTTTTGATTGACCCTTATATGATTGAATCGAGGGGAGAGGTTGTTTGTTTGTTGATTGATACATGCGTATGATGTCTGTCATTAAGATGGAACCCAAAGTGTGTGCGTATTGAATGTCTATATGTATGTAAAGTGTATAAGGTATGTATGCTTTGGATATGCAAAATGTATGTATGCAATGTGTGTAAAATGCGTGTATGCCTGGAAATGTTATGAAGTTTGTTTCTGGCATTCTCTCCTTTAAACCACTGGTTTTTAATTACCAATCCCTGGTGTTGTATGTTGCATTATCATAGCATCGTTGAATTTGATTTGAAAGTGGTGAAAGGGGTTAGCAAGATTTTGAGCATTGGTTTTGTTGTTTTTGTAAGCGCAAGCGTAAACGTAGACGTATGTATTGGCATATGTGTAGATGCGGGCACAGGTGTAGATGTATATATTGGACGCATACTTTTTTTTGTGTTGTGAGTGTAGACATAGGCGTGGACATGTGTATAAACTCTTGTGTTGCAGGTGCGAGCGTAGGCGTAGAAGTGCGTATGGACGTAAACATGGATTTTCTTTTTGATGTTTTTCTAACCAAAATGATTTTTTGATGTTTTGTCAAATGTTTTTGTTTGTTAATTTCCCCAAAATAATTTCAAGACAATATTCACAAGTAATAATCGTAGTGTTTTGTAAACAAGTCTAAAAATGAAAAAATGCAATTTGAAATATGCAAAGAAAGCAAATGTTTTATTGATATGCCTATGAATATGTGAGAGTGTAAGATGTGATTCCTAGAAAGAGGTAATTACATAAAGTTTTAAAACTGTAAATGGCAATGAAAAATGATAATTGTTGCTGTTGTTCCCCAATATCCTTTTGATAGCCCTTATCTCCTTTGCTTCTGAGTTATATGATTTTGATCCATCTCTCCCTTCGTGGTTCATAGTCGCAGTTCTTAGATCGCAGTCTTTTTGTTCTTTATCTCTTTGTATGAAATCCCTAATTTTTGCCTGGATTTCCCTTTCGGGTTTCCAATCCATCGGGATAAACTTTTTGTTTATATGCCCCTAATTTTTGTCTGGATCGCCCTTTAGGGTCTTTGATCCACCGGGACGCTCCTTTTTTCCTAAGTCGCCCGTTTAGGGTTCAAGCTTAGCGAGCTTCTTATACATAGTATTTTTTGACTACGTCTGAGTTTTCCGGATGCGGTAGTTCTTCCCCATCCATTATTGTGAGGATGAGACCACCACCGGAGAATGTGGTTTTAATTATGTATGGACCTTCGTAGTTGGGTGTCCATTTACCATGTGAATCGATGTAAGGTAGCAGAATCTTCTTGAGTACTAAATCCCCTTCTTTGACTGTTCGAGGATGGACTTTCTTGTCGAAGGCTCTCTTCATCCGCTTCTGATGTAGCTGACTATGGCACAAAGTTGTCAAGCGTTTTTCTTCAATAAGGTTAAGTTGATCGAGTCGTGTCTGAATTGATATCGTAGAACCAAGGCTTGTTATATGGTCCTTATTCAATAGCAAGGCAATGTACGGGCTCTTCAAAGTGTCTGATTTTAATGTGTGGTTCGTGGTTCAGCCAGGTTACTTTGAACATAGCTGAGAGAGTTGTCAGGGCGTCTTCCATTTGATTTTCTTCTCGTGGGGTGTGCTTGAAAGTGATATTTGTGAATTCCGCAGTCAATTTTAAAACATGATCCCAATATGGAATCAGTTTTGGGTGTTTAGTATCCCAGTCATCGTTGACTTGGTATATGACTAATGCGGAGTCTCCAAATACTTCTAGGTGCTTTATTCTCATATCGATGGCAGCTTCCAATCCTAGTATACAGGTTTTGTACTCGGGGATATTGTTGGTGCAGTCGAAACACAATCTTGCGGTATAGGGCTTGTGATAACTCTTTGGAGAAGTCAAAATTGCCCCTATACCGTGCCCCAGTGCATTTGAAGCTTCGTCGAACATAAGTGTCTAACGTGCCCCTGGCTTGGGTCCTTCGTCAGGTCTTGGTATTTCATAGTCACCTATAACCATGACACCTTTGTCTGGAAAGCCAAACTCCATAGGTTATATTCTGGCAGTGGTTAGTGAGCTAGATAATAGCTTGATTGTCCTTTATTTGACGATCTTCTCTAACATTTCCCCTAGCTTGATTTCTTCCTTTGTACCTAGATTACTAGTCTGAATAGCCTCTTTGTATGTTGTCAGCCTTTCGCTCTATTTCCCTCGCATCTCTTCAGAAAGTTCAAGATCTTTGTCACCTTCCTTTTCAGCTTGGTTGATAAGAGCATCAAAATTATATCAGATTGCAGCAGTAACATTATCGGTGGTTTTGGGCATGGATTTGCATGTTTATCATGTTTCGGTGCAGATTTTGGTATATGAATTTTGAAGATGCATATGCAGAGAAAGTATTGCCATTTTTAAATTTAAGGAATAAATGCAAAAGAAAGATAATTATCTTAATTGAAAATAAAATATAACTTTTATTAATTGCAAATGTTGTCTGAAACAAAATGGGGGAACCCTTACAAGCAACCCCTTTGTGTCGGGCTTTACATAGGTTCTTTTTAAAACAAGAAAAATTACTTAGGAAAGAAAAAGATCTCAGGAATCTCCATGTTAGTCCATCTTTTGAGTTCTTCTCCTGGGGCACATTCTCTGATGAAATCATTTTCCTTTTTGGTGCTGACTTTGCTGGATATCCTCGCCACGTGTTCGCCCTTCTCTATTCCCTTGTTGACAAAGGTTTCTTGGATTGGAGGGACCCATGCTTTATCCTTTAGAGTAGCTACATATTTTTCTTCAGGTTATGGTCTGAATTGGACTATCCCCTGGTCCACTAGCTTTTGTAGCGTTCTTTCAAAGGCTTCATTATGTTCCAACAGGAACCTGCATTCGAATAGATATTCCTTCAGTGAGTTGATTGGGGTTTTTACATGTCTGGTTTCCCCAAATTCAGTGACTACTTCAATTGTATTTATTGTTGGCCCACCATGCGGAGGCATATGGTTTGATTTGATGTTAGCTTTCTCAAAAGTGATGTCTTGAGGTTCTAACAAGTCATGGACCTTATGCTTAAATGCCTAGAATTGTTCTATGGTGTGCCCCGAAGAGTTAGCATGGTATTCGTATCTGGCATCGGCATTGTACCTTCGTAGGAGTGGCTCGACTGGAGGAGCTAGAGGCTTGATTTCCCCCAAGGATGCCTTAACCAGCTGTTGTAATAACTGGCTAGGTGGCATGAGGAGTGGATCAAAATTTCTTTGTGGCCTTCTACCTTGATGATGTCCTTGCGGGATCATCAATGGTTGTTGTGCCCTTGGTTGTGAGGCTACGACATTAATTTCTCCCTCATTTCTCTTTAGGAAGTTTGAAGCAGGCCTTCTTGAATTGTAGGGGGTACTTGATGGTCCCCCTATTATTTTCCTACTTTTTATTCCAGTTTCGATTCTTTCTCCGATAGTCACTAGATCTGAGAATGCCAAAGAGATACTTCCAACCATTTTATCATAATACAACCCTTGTAAGGTTCCCATGAACATGTCTACTAACTCCTTTTCCAACACCGGGGGTTGCACACGGGATGTCATCTCTCTCCATCTCTAAGCATCGTCTTTAAAGGACTCCTCTTTTTTTTTAGACAGATTCTGGTGTTGCATGCGGGTAGGTGCCATGTCCAGGTTATATTTGTAATTCTTTAAGAAAGCATTAGCAAGATCTGTCCATGTGAGAATATGTACTCATTCCAACTGAATATACCAATCTAGAGATGCCCCGCTTAAGTTGTCTTAAAAACAGTGAACCATTAGCTTTTGATCGCGGGCATGGGCATGCATCTTCCTGTAATACATGTGCAAATGATTTCTTGGACAAGTGAACCCTTTGTATTTTTCAAAGTCAAGCACTTTGAATTTTGGTGGTATTACCACGTCAGGAACTAGGCCCATTTCGAGAGTGTCTACTTCGAAGGCATCAAAACCCTCTACCGCTTTTAACATTTCCTCTTGAGCTTTGTACTGATTCATTACTAGTGGATTATCAATAGCATGAGTATCAGTCGTCTTTAAGGGTGCCTGGTTGGCATCCTCTGGATCGTGGTCTTCGTATTGCTGGTCCAAGTAGTTGTCTGCAATGTTGATTGGAATTTGTAGGGTATGTGATGCCCCTGCTTTTGATGGAGGTGGTACAAACCCTTCAGTTTCAGATTCTCTGGTCTCTTGTTGGGCCATGACGGACTTTTGGAGTCCTGCTTCTGGCTCTTTTATTAGTTGGTGATTGCTTGATGCACCAATCGTTTGGGATACTTCTTTTAAAGCTACCCTGGGAATCTGATCATGCCTGTCAATGATGTTCTTTAAAGCTAGGAAAACTTGGCTCAGGTCTCCTTTCATTGAACTTACATCACCCTTTACTTGGTCGATATCCTCTTTGAATGCAGCCTGAGTTTCCTCGATTTTCTCCATTGCTTTTTGTTGGTAGGCCCTTGTTTGATATGGAGGCCAAGGAGGTGGAGATCTTCTTCTACCAATGGTTCAACTGGAGAGATTTGTTTTTTGGAAAAATGAGTTTTTATATGATATGCAGGTGTTTATGAATGCATGCATGCGAATGAATATGTATGAATATGAGCGGGGTTAAATGTCTTATTCACTAGGGTACATGCTTATCTTTTACTTATTATTATTTTATTTGGTGAATATCTTAAAAATAGATATGCAGTCAAGATGTGGAAACAAAATACCTTTATTGAAGGTAACATAATTCAGATATTGAAAAAATATTACAATCTTAAACCAAAACTTGTTTGCATGAAATTGAAGCAAGGGAAATAAGTATTCTAGGTGCGCTTGCGGACGTCTGCTCTTGAAATCATCCCCCATTGTTGGACAATGCTTGAGAAATTCTTCAACACATTATTTCCCTTTTGTGGCTTTGATTTCAGACATGTTTGGCGCATTGACACGGACAAGTTGTTTCCTTCGGTATCCATTTTTAAAGAGAGTCACCGAGATCTTGATTTTATTATTATTTTTTGTACCCTGTGAATAAAACAAAGAAAAAGAAACAGGTGACGAATATATGAAATGTATGCGACTATATGAAATGTATGAATGCATAGATGTAGGGCTGAATGACGGGGTTTTGTGATAGGTACCCTTAAAAGGCAGGTTCCTTAATTTTGACCTACGGTTAGTCTATCCTCCCAAAAGGTGGTTTCCTTAGGGGTATCATGACTAACACCATAGGGAAAAAGCACAAGGGCCTCCCTTATGTGGAGCCTCTTTACGGACCGAAACTTTCGTCTCAAAGTCGTGATAGGTCTCGTCATAAGATTTTAGGTTAAGGTCATTACAAAGAGTCATATGTGTCCTTCCAAAGTCCTACTCATCAAGAGGGTATCTCTCGATAAGTATTCCTTTTTCAGAAGTTCGTCGACTCTAGGAAAATTCATCACATAAATTCGTAGGGATGATGTATCCCCTAAGCTAATAGATGAATCTTCTTTCTAAGGGTTATATGAGAATATTTTTTGAAATAAAAATTACCGCCACGCAGTAAATGTATAATGATGAGAGAAATTGACAATAAATACATAAATGTAATAAATAGATAAAGGTAATAAATAAATAAATAAATAAATAACCCCAAGGTAAAAACCTAAAACCTAGAGTTAATGGTCCCCAACAGATTCCCCAGCTGTTGCGATTGGTTTTTTAATCAGAGCCGCCACTATTAGTTTTTATCCTATGGAAGGGAATCTAACAGAAAACCCTAAAAGCAAACAGAGATTCCAGGTTTTGGACGCAGTTCTAGACGAAAGGAAAGTGTTGTACCCCAAAATTTTCCCTCTCATTTATCAAAACTTTTCTCACAAGATCTCTTTGACTCAAGACTGGATTAGGGTTTGGTCAGCTCAAGACATCTCATCATGCACTGATGACCCAAAATTAGGATTTGAGATTGCACAAGATTTTTGGACTATAAATGCTTCATGTGACTTTCAAACACCATTATGGACCCCTAATATCACTCATGACAAGTTTCAAGCCTTGAACCACATTTTTCATCAGTCAATTGGACAGTTGACCTAAAAATCAACTGTATTGGGGGAAAAGTCAACCATGGCCAATTTACAGTCAAACTTCATAATTTTTTATCCATATCAAAATTTTAAACTTATATGTATCATTTGATTAAGTTTGGATCACAATTCCTCAAGAAATTTGATCAAATCATCAAAAGGGCAAAATGGTCAAAATTAGGGTTTTGACTGAGGAAGGGCAATTTCTGGTTTTTAACCTAGAAAATGAAAAATTGATTTGAAGCATGGTTTCAAGGGTTCAATGAAATCATATTTATCTAATTACATGGTTCAAAACATTTCAAATTCATTGATAGAGAGATGAAATTTGCAGTCAACTGATCAAAAGTCAACTGTTTACTGAAAAGTCAAATTCTGACTTTTTGGTCAAAATCAAGTGCCAAGGGTCACAATTCATCAAAACATGTAAAAATATGAAACTTGTTCACCAAGAAATCAAGGATTGAAGATTAGGGTTTAAAATTGGAAATTTTCTTAACTTAGAAATTTTTCTAAGTATAGAAAATTTCTTATTTTTTCTCAACTTTAGGCTATTTTTTCACCATGATACAAGATGATTCAAAGGAAGTTCCCAACATGAAAGTTGTATACCTCCATGAAATCTACAACTTTTATTCACACACTTTTCCCTAAAGATTCTTGGATCTCAAGATATAATTTTATGAATACATGCTCATGAACTAGATAACTTAGTGAAATTTTGCCCTAATTTAGGCAGGTTTTGGACCCAACTTCATGGCAATTTTTCACCTAGTTCCAAGAGGAGTCTTGAAATTCATTTCGAAGATGAGTTATAGAGCACATTGCAAGCTCTCCAAAATTTCCAAGAACTCCTCAATATCATTTTTGAGTGAGGAGAATCGAAGAGATGAAGTTGGCAATTTCTCACTTTTGATTCAAGTCATTTCATGAAGAACAATTTCCAAATCAGTACCTATGTTGCCTAATCCATGCTTTACAGGTCCCAAACTTTTTTCTTACTCCATAATTTAATGCTTACTCAGTTGGCAAAGCTTTAATCCAAGCCCTAGAATCTTTACCCAAGTTGTAATTCCATAAATGGCAAAAAGTGGCCATTGCCATTTTGAAAAAGCTCCACTTTTACAAACTTTACAAATCTTGAGCATTGAACATGTCTCCTTTGCACATATAAGTACCATAGACCTAAGGCAACTTGTATAGAACATATACCAACCCTAAGCAAGCCATTACAAGCTTGTAAAGCCTTGTCCCTTCACTTTGCTTCAAAAGCAAGAAAGTGTGCCAAAAGGCTAGAACTCACAAATCTGTTGGAGAGCTGACTTAAAACCTATCCCATACTAATACACAAAGACATTACAATTAGAAACACTGTTGCTAGAGGCCTGAAACACTCCCAAAACTCCCTTTCACCAAAAAAACTATCAAGACTTGCAGTTTTTGCATAAGCATAGCAATCTCTCATTTGGCTCGTGTGTTTCAAGTCTTAACCATCAAAACACTTTACCTACTTGATATATAATTGATCCAGACCCTTATCCCTGTACTGTAACTCATTCTCCATCATCTGCCATTTCTGTTTTCAAAGCTTGCAGGTTGACTTAGATATAGAGTTCCAGGCACTTCCAAAGCAATGCAAAGATTGGAACACACTTAGGGAGGTTCAAGCAAGCTCAAGCAATCATCAGGCCTTCATAAAACTCACTCCAACTTCATCCATGATTTCAACTGAAAGAGGTAAAAATCTCAACTTTTATCTCTTCATACAGGCATCCATTGGCCACGATTTGTGAATAAACAACGTAGACCTCATTGCTACGAAGTTGTACATGTATATATCTTACATTTATTTGGCCTAAGTTGAGAGAATTTTGAAGTTCAAATTCCTGTAAAAATTAGGTTTAGATTTAGGGCTTTTAAAATTCATCTTGATCTTTGATTGTTAGCTTACATGATTTATATGGTTAGAATCGTGAGACAAAATGCTATAACCTTCATGTTATGAGTTTTCATTTTCATGGAGAAATGAGAAAGTTACAGAGCATCTGGCTGGCTAGAGGAAGAAGACGAAGTACAGGGCCATGGAAGCGTTTCATGTTATGTTCTTTTTGTTTCACATTAATCAACGAATGTATGGCCACCCCAGTGGCAAGGTAGCGCGCTGGTGAGACCCGTGTCCTGGGTTTGAACCTTGGCGCTACCTTTTGTTTTTTCACATTTTTCCATTTTTAGTTTTTGGTTTGTTTTGCAGGATTGGGCCTCCACGTTGGGCCTATTGTTTTTTTCTAACACCCACCCCTTGATTGCTCAGAATACCCCCTGGCCTAACTATTTTCATATATTTATTTATTTGTTGTTATTTTCATTTTTATTTATTAAATATTTCTTAATACATAAAAAATCATAAAAAATATGAAATATGATAATTTTGCATTTTGTTTATTTTATTTTTATTTTCACATTAAAAAATATATTTTTATTAACTATATATTAATTATTTTTCTTGAATAAACTTGTAAACATAAATAAAATAGGTTTAGTTTAATTTGTTTTATTTTATTTTCATTTCATACTTGTAAATATTTATTTTGGCATCTATAAAAACTAAATATTTTTATAAAATATTATTTATTATTTTTAATACAAAAATATACAAAAATAATACATAAGAAATTTATTTTCTTTCAAAATAGAAATTAGGGTTAATACCCTTTTTAAGAATTAATTTCTTTCCCTTATATTTTTAGGATTAGATTAAATTTCCTTTTCACATAAAAAACAAAACAAAATCTTTTCTTGCATGTACACAATATTGCATATTTAAATATTGTATTTGTTTATTCTAATATTCGTACAAATTTGATTTGGTTGTAATAGCCTATTTAGATTTACATTCTTGAAAATCCCCATTCAAATTTGTATTCCCCCCTCCCATAAATTGTTGTAATAGCTTAGTAATTTTTACATTACGCAATTTACCGCTTTACATGCCATGATAGTAATTAGGGTTTGTATGGTAAGATAAAAACAAAACAAATAGAAAACCCTAATACAAGACGAAATCAAAGCATAAAAATAACACACTTACACACAAGCATCCTTAGGGTTTCTCCACTTGGTTGCCTTATATAAAAATATCCATATTACGCATGCGAAGTATCTTGGCAAGATAAACAAATATAAAATCATAGTCCCTTGATGACGCTATTCAAAGTTGCCTTAAAAAAATGATCTTAGTCCCTCAAAATGCTAAGATACTTTGCAACATTGCTAATCATGGTTATACGATGACCCACGCCCGTCCCGTTTACATCCAAAGATAGGGTTGCTTACCAAATCAATGGTAAGACAACAATGTCAAAGGAATAGAAAATGCATAAGAAATACATTTTGAGTAGGTAGATTACTTCTAGTTACTTGCTCTATTTCCAAACAACTATCCTTGCTATTTTCCAAAACACACACACATATTTCAAAAAACATTTTACAAACATTGAAAACATTTCCAAAAAACAAACATATTTGTATACATTCTTACGAACGAGAATCATTATAAAGGTTTCCTAAACAATGGCCTCTTTTACAAAATACTTTCAAAACCACACCAAACACATTTTCAAATAACAAAAGCAAGTGATCTAGCAAGTAACTAAAAGCCCATGGAAAACCATGGATGAAAAGGGTGCTAATACCTTCCCTTTTCATAATCTACCCCCCGAACTCAAGAAAACATATCAAAGGTCTTTCCTGTGCTTTTTCACCTTTCCTTTTGGATAAAAGAAAAGCCGGTGGTGACTCTTGTTAACCGCTAAATTTACAATCAATTGCAAAACCCTCAAGTCAGTTCTCCCACCGTATCACAGAATCGGCGACTTTGTTGGGGATATTTATAAAAGTGGGGTTACCTTAGGGCTAGATCACATTTATTTGCCTACATTTGTTTGATTTGTTTGCTTTACATTATGGTTCTTTGTTTGGGTTTGAGTCCTCCACTCGAATTTGGGAAACATTATAGGTAAATAGCAATACATTATGGAAACTGTGCAAGGTATACCGACATGGTCTAAGCAATAGCTATGTTAGTGTGACATATTTGTGGGTACCAGTAGCCTTTGATTCAATAAAAGAGAATACGGGGCCGCTGAGTGATGTCATGAAGCACTAATGAACTTCTAGAACCCTTTACTTAACCAACTTGGCCTTTAGGATGTAGTGAGATGACCGGATTTGGTGCAGTCCAAAGTTGGTAGATAATAGATACTACACACATTGAGGGTTGGTTTATTGGGATATTTCGGTCGCCATTACAGAGGCTTGAGCTGAAACAATGACCAAGGAAACAATCCAGTGATATTGAGCTCTTTAGAACCCGGTTACTATTATTAGGACAGGTTTAAGCCAACTAAACTTCAAGAGGGTACTTACCTATAAAACCCCATGCAAGCCTAAACTAAGAACTTGTTTGTTTTGCTTGTATATACATACTTGTACATAACATCATGGACATCATTAGCATCATATGCATCACTAACCATTTCAAGGATTTTGGAGATTCATCTTTGTTCTTGTTTTGTAGGATATGGATTCACTTCGCGAATTTTTTTTATTAATAACCATGTATTAAAAAAAATTCGCAAATAACCGCGTTTCGGAAAAAATTATGCAAATAACCATGTTTCAGATGACTCCCCAAAGGAGGAGCCATCTGAATTGGCGCATGCACCCAATTTTTAAGGGGAGGCGCCATCTCACTTGGCACCTATGTTCTTAGGGCATGCCATAAGCCAAGTGAGATGGCGCCTAGGTGTTATTTTAGGGCAAAATGTGATTTTTTTTGTCTGGTGCGTTGTGTGTTGGATACAAGATCAACAAAATGGACTTTTTATTAAAAAAAAAAATTACATCCAACTGTATTACATTAAAATAACAGATTAAAAAAACAGATAAAAAAAACAGATAAAAAATACATGAAAAAAAAACAGATAAACCAGTGATCCCCCGGAACCCGGTAATGTCCCCCGGTTCTGCATCCCCGTCCTCGCCTTTCTCGTGTTGGGTGTCGTCGCGTTTCCTGTTGCGGCAAGGTCGATGGCCCAGCGAAGTCAATGCGGTCCGGATCCATAAAATCAGTCAGATCTCCATATCTAGAAGATCCGCTTTGGTACAGTCGGTTACCCATACCCTCAAAGTTTGGTCGTGTTGGCGGTAGGTGGGGTTCCATAGTGGGTCGGTAGCATTGGTCATCTGAGTACGGTGGGTAGAAAGGAAATGGATCTTGGGGTGTTTGGTATTGAGGATGTTGGGTGGTTTGGTGATATTGTGGTTGATGGTAGGTTGGGTCAGTTTGTTCGTAATCTTCCGACATTCCCATATCAGGGCTAAGGTTGGATGTTGAGGGGCCTATATTGAGATATACGGAAGACTGAAATTGTGTGTGGGGTATGCGGGTGTGCTGGTATTGGGATTGGTATTGTGGTTGGGTGTGAGGCATATCGAGGTATTGGTAGTGTGGTGGTGATTGTGGTTGGTTGTGTGGCATTTGAGTGTAATTGTGTTGTGGTAGGGACTGTGGTTGGGTGTTTGTGGGTCTGTTTCTTCTTGGGGGTTGGTGGGAGGTTGATGGGTTTTGGGTTTGTTGTTGGGGAAACGAGTGTTGTGCCCATTGTGTGCGTGGGTCAACCAAGTACCTTGGATGAGACACGTGCATTTCAGGGTTACTAACCGACCTGTACCAAGACAAATATTGATCTGTGTGTCGCATATTACCTTGATTAAGGAAAACCAGGAATTGCAAGACATAGCGGTGACGCCTCTGCCACATCTTACACCATTTCGGAGCGAAGTCTTTCCAGTTGGTAAGACCCCACTGGGCGTCGACCCTTTTAAGATGCCATGGGGACAAACAAGTTTGATCACTTGGTATCTCTTGATGCATTCCGAACTGCATCTTCACACGGTCGCTGTGGTGCATCTCCACAATGTTGAACCGAATGATTGCAGTCTTCGCGGTCCAAGTTGTTGCATCCTCCGGGTTTGGATCATGGCCCAAACCCAAATATGGTCTCCAGACGAACTGCAATAAAATTTAAATCACGTTAACGCAAAAGTAATGTATAAATAATTTAAATGAAGAAAAGTTAAAAGCTACGACGTACGTCATCTGGGCCTAAGTGATCCAACAGATTGCGGTATAGTGCGACATTGAATCTTGAATTCTTGCCGTAATCCATACCCCTCATATAGTACCTAAAGGAAATGAAAAACATTTTATTCTTAGCATATATTTGGGGAAGAGATGAATAGTAATAAATGTTATAACTTGATGACTTACTTTGTTGCGTACGGGAAACCGAAAGTGTTGTTGTTGACGGGGTTTAAGAACTCCATCCTCCACCAACCCCAGGCTTGTAGTAAAAAAGCACACCCATAAAATGTACATTTTTCCTTGACTACATTTTTGCACAAGGAACTGTATAGGTGGGCTAAAACTGCAGAACCCCAACTATATTTTCTTGTTTTTTCAAAATTTCTTAGTAAATGTAAATACATAAAATTTACACTATTTCCCGTACTTTCGGGAAATAAAAAGGTACCAAATAGTATCATAAGATAAGTTCTGGCTTTTACTACCCTGTCATTCTCGGAGGAATTTTCGTTTAATTCCAAACTTGCATAATGACTTTTCAGCTCAGTGAGTAGTATTCCCTGACCTCTCGCACCACCACCTTCCACCATATCCCTGCCCAACAGTTCTTCACACTGAGAGTTGGGTTGTTGAACCGACCCGTTCACGGCCTTACCATCGACAGGGAGACCTAGTAGCATGTAAACATCCTCTAGCGTGATGGTACATTCACCTATTGGTAGGTGAAATGTATGGGTATCTGGTCTCCACCTTTCCAACATTGGAAGAATGAACCTCAAGTCAATGGTGCAGTTGGAGATCTTTATGACATATCCAAAACCTGCGTATTCCAGATATGGTACGATAAATGGGTCGGGAGCCAGGTAGTTGTGAGAACGGATTCTGAATCTTTTTGTGTCCTGAGTTCATAATGTAACATGTGTAAGATTAAGTAAGACGAACAACGCATTATCTGAAGTATGAAAAATGTATAACCAAAATAGAAACTTACAAATGCGGCAATGTTTTCCCTTGTGCCTCTGTGAGTATCGCCCATTGTTAGAAGATCCATTGTTTAAAATGCTTGAGATTATGAAAGACTTAGGAAGAGATAGAGAGTATGAAAGACTTAGGAAGAGATAGAGAGTATGAAAGACTATGAAAGATTTCATAGCAGAGAGTGAGACTTGTGTGGGTGTGAGAGATGTATGATATGGTATGTATTTATAGGCAAATAAATTTCATATAGTGGTTGTTGGTGCTTGCATGCATGCGAAGTGTCACTCTTGCAGGCTAGGTGGCAGCCTAGGGGGTTACATATATGCATGCATGCATGTACAAAAAATGAAAGGTGACACTCTTGCGGGCTAGGTGGCAGCCTAAGGATGTATCACGATTGGACAGTAAGGGAGGCGCCATTTGACTTGGCGAAAGAGTACAAAAATGAATGGTGTCGCCCCCCTAATTGGCGAATAAGAGGTGTCCTTTAATGCAGGCTAGGCTCAGGCTAGGTGACAGCCTTTGGGATTCCTTGCCTGAATGCATGTAAGCCCATTGGAAGTGATGGGAGGGGACTTACAACATACAATATAGGTGCAGAGTAGGGGCATGCTAGGTGGCAGCCTAGGGGGTTACATATTTGCATGCATGTATCACGATTTGACAGTAAGGGAGGCGCCATTTGACTTGGTGAAAGAGTACAAAAATGAATGGTGTCGCCACCCCAATTGGCGAATGAGAGGTGTCCTTTGTTACAGGCTAGGCTCAGGCTAGGTGACAGCCTTTGGGATTCCTTGCTTGAATGCATGTAAGCCCATTGGAGGTGATGGGAGGGGACTTGCAACATACAGTATAGGTGCAGAGTAGGCGCATGCTAGGTGGCAGCCTAGGGGGTTACATATTTACATGCATGTATCACGACTGGACAGTAAGGGAGGCGTCATTTGACTTGGCGAAAGAGTAAAAAAAATGAATGGCGTCGCCACCCCAATTGGCGAATAAGAGGTGTCCTTTGTTGCAGGCTAGGCTCAGGCTAGGTGACAGCCTTTGGGATTCCTTGCCTGAATGCATGTAAGCCCATTGGAGGTGATGGGAGGGGACTTACAACATACAGTATAGGTGCAGAGTAGGCGCAGGCTAGGTGGAAGCCTAGGGGGTTACATATTTGCATGCATGTATCACAATTAGACAGTAAGGGAGGCGCCATTTGACTTGGCGAAAGAGTACAAAAATGAATGGTATCGCCACCCCAATTGGTGAATAAGAGGTGCCCTTTGTTGCAGGCTAGGCTCAGGCTAGGTGACAGCCTTTGGGATTCCTTGCATGTAACACTATTGGCAGCCTTGGGGTTGCATCCTTACTTAATTGAAATTTTTAGTCTTGCGTTTATCATAACATTCATTCACTTAATCTGTCAAATCTTCCAACCTTCAAACATTCTTACAATCAAACCTTCCAACCTTCAAACAATCAAACACATAAACTTTCGAATCACTCATAAAGTTCAAACATTCCAACCTTCAAACCTTACAGCATTCAAACCTTCATACAATCAATAAACCTCAAACATTCCAACCTTCGAATCACTCATAAAATTCAAACATTCCAACCTTCAAACCTTAAAACAATTCTACGCAATGGCCTCTGCACCAGAATTTGTCGTCAAAGCACATTTCAACGGTGAGACATACATTTGTCCCACCGTTGGGTTTTTGTTTAAAGACACAGACAGCATCCGATTTCTCTTAAACGGGAAAGCCAATTTCTCGTACTTCAAAAAATGATTGGAGGCCAAACTTGAACGAGGCCCGGTGTCCCAGATATTTTATCAGAATCCAGTTTTCTTTGGAAACAACCAAGTAATGTTTTATAAGGTTGAAGTTCAAGATAACGAGGATCTCCGGAATATGTTTTCCAGTCATGTCTATTCTGGGTACGACTCTATTGAGTTGTACGTTATGCTGCGAGAGCCTCAGGTGACACAAGAGGATGATCCTTTGGAGAATGAACAAGCTGAGGTAGATGCAGTTGATGATAAAGAAGAAGATAACGAGTTAGAGTTTGATGAAATGGTGAATGATGATTTTGACGATGATGGCATCCCTAGTATTCCTGCAAACAAAATCTACACACCACCTCCGCACATGACAAACTTCAACATGGGCGGAGATGAACCTTCTACTGACTTATTTTTCAATCCGTATATGCAGTCGGATGAAAATTTAAAAGAGAAGGACAAGTTTCGTAACATAGAGGAATGCATCAGGGCCATTAAAAAATTCCACATGCTCAACTCGGTTGATTTTAAGGTGGATCGTGTCAACCCGGAAAGGTACAAGATCAAGTGTGTCCACCCTGACTGTATGTTCAAGCTGACTGCATCATACAGATTAAGGGGTGACTGCTGGGTCATAGGTTCCATGACTACCCACACTTGTGTAAGTTCCACTCAATCATAGGACCACCGAAAACTCAACTATGATCTCATCTGTCAAGAAATCCTACCCCTGGTTAGCAACGACCCATCTTTGAAGGTGAAAACAATCATCTCCCACATCACCATAGTTTTTAACTACACTCCGTCTTACCGTAAGGCGTGGTTAGTAAAGACTAAGGCGATTGAAACGGTGTACGGAAACTGGGAGGAGTCATACCAAGAACTTCCCCGCTACCTGAATGCACTCAAGACGTATTCTCCAGGTAGTGTTTACGTTCTGGAAACAGTGCCAGTATACGCCCAAGATGGTAGTCTACTAAATGGCAACGGAATATTCAGTCGCGTGTTTTGGGCATTTCAACCATGCATCACAGGGTTTGCATCATGCAAACCAATTATACAAATTGATGGGACTTAGTTGTATGGGAAGTACAAAGGCACGCTACTGATGGCAGTTGCACAAGATGGCAACAACAACATTTTCCCCATTGTCTTTGCCCTTGTCGAGGGGGAGACCGGTGGTGCTTGGAGCTTTTTCCTGAAAAATCTGCGGACACACGTGGCTCCTCAACCAGATCTCTGTTTGATCTCGGACAGACATGCCTCCATTGAAAGTGCCTACAATAATCCAGCAAATGGTTGGCATGACCCTCCTTCTACGCATGTCTATTGCGTTAGGCATATCGTCCAGAATTTCTCGAGGGAGATCAAGGACAAAACATTGAGGAAAGCGGTTATGAATGCAGGATATGCATTGATACAACCCACATTCAAATATTACCGCAACGAGATCCATTTGTCAAATCCGGAAGCCGGTAGGTGGATCGATAATATTCCGGTGGAAAAATGGACTAGGTCATACGATAATGGCCAAAGATGGGGGCATATGACAATGAATCTTATTAAATCAATGAATGGGGTATTCAAAGGCATACAAAACCTCCCAATCACTGCCTTGGTAAAATCTGTATTTTAGGATGGCTGCGTTATTTGCCAAAAGAGGTGAAATATGGAATGCGGTGTTGCAATCTGGACAACTATGGAGTGAAAGCTGCATGAAATACATTAAGGCTGAAAGTGCTAAAGCCAACACTCATATGGTTATACGGTTTGACTGACACAGCCACAACTTCATTTTGAAAGAGACAATCGACCACAATGAAGGCCTGCCAAGACAAGAATATATGGTCATGCTACCTTCTCAATGGTGCGATTGTGGCAGGTTTCAAGCATTTCGTATGCCTTGCTCTCATTTCATTGCCGCTTGTGCTCATACCCATCAAGACACGTTGCAACTTATGTCAAACATTTACAAATCTGAAATGTTGCTAAACGTTTACAACAACAACTTTCCTTTGGTAGCAAAACCAGATTATTGGCCTGCATACGACGGCGAAATAGTGTGGCACAATGACCAAATGCGAAGGAACAAGAAGGGTCGTCCCAAAAGTAAGCGCATCACAACAGAAATGGACGATCTTGACAGGTTGGAAAGAAAGTGTGGTTTATGCCGTCAGGTCGGACACAATCGTAAAAACTGTCTGAATCGGGCGTCTGGCTCGACCACATAAATATTGTAATACATAAAATCTTTTCTTAATTGTGTTGTAAACATTTGGGTTTTCCGTTAACACATTTTGCTACAATTAATAAAACGCGTACAAGAATAATTAACAATATTCCATCTACGAAATTACAACTGTTAACACAATTTCATCTGACCCATGCATCATCAACATTACATCGCTGTCTATTTTGACTTCCTCCAACCACACATTAGGTCTTCCTGTCGCATGTGAGGTTGTTGTTCGTTTTCGCTGGATCCTTCGAATTTTTCCCCCTCCGCAATGTCTCCATCTAGCCATCGCATCAACTCCCGCTTCAGACGCTCCATGGAGTGAATGTGCCAGAATTTCATTTTCATCGCAGGTTTCGTGGCGGAGAAGATAATGTAACCATCTTTGCTAAAAATCATAGGCGACGTCATGACGCAAATAACAGAGTACAAAATAAAAATACAGTGCGAGAAAATGTGAGAAATTTCAGAGAAACGGACGAATTATTTATAAAACAGCATTTTGCCCTAGTTTTACCCTAGGAGCCAAGTGAGATGGCGCCTCCTCTCACTTTTAAGGAGCATGCGCCATCTCACTTGGCTAAAAGCCAAGGGAGGTGCCAAGTGAGATGGCGCCTAGGGAAAATTGGTAGGTGCATGCTCCATTTCAGATGGCTCCTCCTTTGGGGAGTCATCTGAAACATGGTTATTTGCGTAATTTTTTCCGAAACCCGGTTATTTGCGAAATATTATTTTAATACTTGGTTATTAATAAAAAAAATTCTCACTTCGCAGGAAAACTATCCAAGTCAACCTTGTAAGAATTCCTCCACAACTCAAGGAGCTAGCTTCAAGGATCCCTGAGAACTCTCCATTCACCAAGAGGCATGGTCGTCTACTCAACTTGGTCACCTCCAACATAGAGGAGGATATGATGAAGGTGCTTTTCCAGTTCTTTGATCCTTTGCACCATTGCTTCACATTTCCCGACTATCAGCTTGTGCCTACTTTGGAAGAATTCTATCAACTCTTGAGGATTCCAATTCTCAATCAACTACCTTTCAACGGTACGGAAAGAGATCCAAAGCTATAAGAGATTGCTCAAGCTCTGCACTTACACTCACCTGATATCATAACTCATTGGGAAACTAGAAGTGGTGTCAAAGGCTTCTTAGCAAAGTACCTGTTTGAGAAAGCCCAAAGCTGTTGGAATTCCTTAAACTTGCAAGCATTTGAGGAAATTGTGGCTCTTCTTATCTATGGGATGGTCTTGTTCCCCAATCCTGACCAACTCATAGATGTGAGTGCCGTCAAAATCTTCATGTCACGCAATCCAGTGCCTACATTGCTAGGGGATATCCTACACTCTTTTCACACTCGCACAATGAGGAAAAGAGGTGTCCTTATGTGTTGCACTCCTCTCCTGGCAAGATGGTTTATTTCTTAGCTTCCCCAATCAGTCTTAAAGAATGAGCAAGGATTAAGGTGGTCACAAAGGTTAATGACGCTTAAACATTAGGATATTCATTGCTTCTCTCGATCCAAATAGAGTGTTATCATTGTTGACCGTTGTTGTGAATTCCCTAATGTCCCTCTACTTGGCATTAGGGGAGGCATCACCTACAACCCATGCTTAGCTCTAAGATAGTTTGGTTATGCCCGAAGGGATGGCCCGCATGAGATGTTGATTCAAGGCTTGGTTTTCGACTACGACAACGACGATCAAGGTCTTCGCCAGAGATTCATCCGAGCTTGGAGGATGCTAAACAAGGTGGATAGCAAGACTTTGGGACACAAGAATTCCATCCCTCTTGAGCCTTACCTCAAGTGGGTACGAACCCGCGCTCAAAGTCTTATGATGCCTTATCCTTCCATTCTCCCGTTAATTATTGAGCCTGTTAAGGAAGGAGAAGTTCCATACATTATCCTACATCCTGACATGCCCACATCTCTTGAAGACCTGCAAAGGGATTGGATACAGCTCAAAGGAGAGAGAGATACTTTCGAAGCCCAATTCTACGCAAGCGAGAAGAAGGTTTTGGAACTCACTAGGCTACTTCATGAGGAGAAGACTCTAAATTCCTACATAACACCAAAGAGGATGTGCACTACTTTTTTATCTTAGAGTTTTGTATTATTTTGCCCAAGGGGCATTGATGTATTCAAACTCTATCTTATTAATATAACACGTGTTTCTTTTTGTCTAAAATAAACTTGAATCTTTTAAAATCCTTGAGAACATTACATATGCACATATCATTCATCATGACATAAACAGGTCTTTTGCAACAAGATTCCTCATCTCTCTACTGTTTATTTCAGTAAGATGGATCTCGAACAGATAGTCAAAGATCTTCAAGTTCAAAATATGCAGTTTCAACAGTTACCCATAACCTTGGCCAAAGGACAAGAGGAGTTGAAGACTCTGTTGGCCAAAGAGAAGAAGAAGAAAGAGAAGAAACCAACTGGTGTTGTAATCATGGGGAGAAGTTTTCAAGGACAAACTAGAAGAACCTTGAATTTCACAGCAACATCTGATGAAGGAGAAGGAAAAGGAAAGGAAACAGCGGTTCCGTCAGAATCCGAAGAGGAGGAAGAAGAGGAAGACTACTCCGAAGAACAGTATCCTCCCGAGATGATAAGTACATACATCTTGAAGAGCGTCTGAGCGCTATGGAAATACAGAGGGTGCCAGGTCTAGACTTTGAAGAATTGGGACTAGTGTCGGGAATTGTGATCCCACTGAAGTTCAAAGTGTCGTTGTTTGCAAAATATGATGGGGTTTCATGTCCTAAGATGCACCTCCGATCATATGTGAGAAATATTCAGCCGCACTCCGCCGATAAAGACATGTGGGTGCATTTTTTCCAAGATAGCTTATCTGGAACACAACTCGATTGGTTTTACCAATTGGAAAGGACCGATGTCCATAACTGGGAAGATCTTGCCACGGCTTTTTATAAGCAATATCAATATAATGCTGATTTGACGCCTACCCCTACTCAACTTCAGAGTATGTATATGGCTTCAAATGAGGGTTTCAAAGATTACGCATAGAAATGGAGAGATCTAGCTGGGAGAGTATAACCCCCTTTGTCTGAAAGGGAGTTAGTGGATATGTTCTTAGGCACTTTATCAGGTCCTTTCTTCAACCATCTGATTGGGAGCTCATCGGCCGGATTTACTGAGTTAATACTAACCGGAGAGAGGGTGGAAGCTGGCATAAAAAGTGGAAAGATTCAGAAGGATTCATCTGCCTCTACAGCTGTGAGAAAGACTTTCACTGGGAAGAAGGAGGTATCTATTGTTTACCCACAAAGGAACCAAGGGAGAGCTGAACGCCGACCAATGGTAGGGGCCATTATGATCCCAAAGCCTACATCTGATCAACCAAGAAGTAACCAACCGAGGGTGGAAAGGCCAGTCCAGCAATTTACCAGAATTAATATGACTCTAGACCAGGTTTTACCACATCTTATGAAATCCAATTTGACAACTCTGAAGGAAGCTCCAAAGAACCCCAACACTGCGTCCCCTCATTATCATCCAAATGCCAGATTCGCATATCATTCCGAAAGTCTGGGTCATGACACTAACAACTGTTGGGCCCTGAAAAACAAAATTCAAGACCTTATAGATGAAAAAGAGATTAGTTTGATGCACCCGAGAAACCAAACGTCATTTCCACTCTTATGCCTAGGCATGGTCACAACACCAATGCTATAGAAGAAGATTTTTTTGTTACCACAGTTAATGAACTCTTGAATCTGATCCCAATCATTAAGATAAACTTGTTGAAAGCTGGTGTATTCCCAGGTTGTAATGAAGACTGCCATCTTTGCTTATCCTCACCGATTGTTTGCCCTTTGTTGAAGACATGCATTCAACGCTTGATAGACAACCAAGAGATTCTGTTTGAAAGTACTCCTGTTTCACTTATTCCTGTTGAAGACGTTTCAATCATAACCATCTCCAACAATCCTTCCAGGGTCCCCAAAAGACCCGTTAGGATTACATCGGTTCCAAAAACTACTCCTCTCATAATCACAATGCTCGGGCCAGTCCCGTATGAATCAGACAAAACAGTGTCGTGGAATTATGGTGGAGACGTCTATTACCATGGTATAAAACAAGATGGGCTGGCCGCCGAAGAGATAAGCTCTGAAGAAGAAGACTCTGACATTAGCAATATTTCCGAAACCAGTAAGATTACCCATAGCGGTAGAATCTTCTCTCCAGAAATTGCCCCTCCAAGGCGGTTTTTCAAACCGTGGTTGTTCCAAAGGTTACCTCTGTACCAATAATCATATCTGCAAGTGCTCCTACTGACAAAGACGACACAACCCCTGTTGTTATCCCTACCAATACTCCTACTATTGAAACTCAAGGGAAAAGTATTCAAGAAGAGCCTGTCCAGACGAAGGCTCAACCACTAACTATCCCCGAAACCTCCAAGAAGGAAATGGAGGAGATCCTGAGAATAATAAAGAAGAGTGACTATGACGTGGTTGAACAGTTGGGGCAAACTCCCTCCAAAATCTCCATGCTGGCATTGTTGCTATGTTCTGAGGCACATGTGAAAGCTCTGGTGAAGTTTTTGAAGACAGCCCATGTGCCTCAAGAAACATCTGTTGACCAATTTCAAGATTGTGTGGCCAGCTTGACAACTGATAACGGCCTAGGCTTCTCTGATGTTGATTTGACACCAAGGGGGAGAAAGCACAATGAGGCATTGTATGTCTCCGTGGAATATAGAGGAACAACTCTGGCCCATGTCTTGGTGGACACTGGCTCATCTTTGAATGTTTTACCAAAGAAAGCTCGCGATAGATTGGACTGCGAAGGACTGGCGTTGAAACCCAGTAACATAGTCGTGAGAGCATTTGATGGCTCAAAGAGGATGGTCCACGGGGAGGTGGACATCCCCATAAAGGTTGGGACTTAGACTTTCAACTCAACTTTCTATGTAATGGACATCCGCCCCTCTTACTCTTGTCTGCTAGGACGGCCGTGGATCCATAATGCCGGTGTTGTCACCTCTAAACTGCACCAGATGCTGAAATACCTGGTCCATGGAAAGATTATCACTGTCCACGGAGAGGAAGATTATATGATAAGCAACCTCAATTCATTCCGGTATGTGGAATTGGATGGCGAGTTCATCGAAACTCCTTTTCAACATTTCAAAGAAGTCTCTCAAGAGGTAGCAGTAACCAAGACGGTGTCCCAGATTCCTAAGATTACAAGACCTCCGCTTCGGATGTCATCTCTAAAGGACGCCAAAGCAGTAGTAGAAGAGGGTGGATGCACCATCTGGGGGAAACTTCCGGATATTCCGTATAAATCTGATAAGTTTGGCTTAGGATTCACTTCAAATGCTCAGAAGGTTGTGCGCCGTGCCCGTGCTGGAGGGCCACCCTTGAAGATTAGCAACCAAGAGGTCAATGCAGTGGAAGATGGAGAAGAGGATTGCAGCTTGGAGGATTGGATCTTTCCTACTGTCAACGGAGGACTTCGCAATTGGGAAGCCAGAGACTTTGTCCCAATAACTTTCATCTCTCAGTAATTTATCTTTTACATTTCTGTTGGACTTGTAATATTCACAAACAATTCGCACATTTAAAACCTTGTGTCTTACCCGAAGCACAATGGTCCATTTGTAAGGGTTTTTATTTCATCTTCATATGACATTCAATGAATCATGGACGTTTTTCACATACAAACTTTAGTGCTCATTGTCTTTCTTTTACATTTTATTGTTTAAAGATGGTTATACCCTTACACATACCCACACTCACAAATGCAGGTACCCCTCCATTCCGGATCCCATGGGTAACGATACTTCTATGGCATTTAGTGACTCTGAAGATCTAATCTAGCAAGCCGAAGACGAAGGTGAAGAAGATTGTGAAGTACCAGGGGAACTGGCCAGACTACTACAACAGGAGGAAAGAGCTATTCAACCTCATAAGGAACCGGTGGACACAATAAATTTGGGCACCGAGGAGGATAAAAGAGAAATCAAGGTAGGTGTCAATCTAGAGCCGAGTATCAAGGAGCATCTGATTCAGCTGTTGCACGATTATGTTGAGATCTTTGCCTGGTCATATGAAGACATGTCAGGACTTGATGCAGACATTGTGGTACATCGTCTTCCAACGAGAGAAGACCGTCCAACAGTAAAACAAAAAGTCCACCTCATGAGACCTGACATGTCAGAGTAGATCAAAGCGGAAGTCATGAAACAATTTAATGCTGGGTTCTTGGCCGTCACTTCCTATCCTCAATGAGTCGCCAACATTGTTCCCGTGCCTAAAAAGGACGGAAAAGTATGAATGTGCGTGGACTATAGAGATTTGAATAGGGCTACCCCTAAAGATGATTTTCCACTTCCCCACATAGATATCCTAGTTGACAATACGGCCCAGCATAAAATGTTTTCCTTCATGGACGGATTCTCAGGTTACAACCAGATCAAAATGGCACCTGAGGACATGGAGAAAACTACATTTGTCACACAGTGGGGCACATTCTGCTACAAAGTGATGCCATTCGGACTGAAGAATGCTAGGGAAACATATCAGCGTGCCATGGTAGCCTTATTTCACGACATGATACATCATGAAATAGAGGTCTACGTAAGCGATATGATAGCCCGATCACAAACAGAAGAAGAGCAACTTGATCACTTGCAAAAGTTGTTTGAAAGGTTGAAGAAGTATAAACTAAGGTTGAACCCAAACAAGTGCACATTCGGGGTACGGTCCGGTAAACTCCTAGGCTTTGTCGTCAGCAACAAAGGTATTGAGGTTGATCCCACCAAGGTTAAAGCAATACAAGAAATGCCTGCTCCTCGTACTGAGAAGGAAGTCAGAGGATTCTTTGGACGCCTGAACTATATTGCCAGATTCATTTATCACCTAACAGCTACTTGTGAGCCAATCTTCAAACTATTGAAGAAAGATTAAGTAGTCAAATGGAATGATGAATGCCAGACTTCTTTCGACAAAATAAAAGAGTATTTACAAGAGCCTCCTGTTTTGATGCCACCAGTCGAGGGAAGACCATTGATCATGTATATGACTGTTTTAGAAAACTCAATGGGGTGTGTATTGGGGCAGCATGACGAGTCTAGTCGAAAAGAGCACGCTATTTATTACATGAGCAAAAAGTTTACCGACTGTGAAACCAGATATTCACTGCTCGAGAAAACTTGTTGCGCTCTGGCATGGGCTGCTCGCCGGCTAAGACAGTATATGCTGACTCATACTACCTTGTTGATATCTAAGATGAATCCGATAAAATACTACTTCGAAAAGCCTGCTCTGTCTGGGAGAATAGTTAGATGGAAGATGATCCTAACAGAATATGATATATATTATACTACTCAGAAAGCTATAAAGGGTAGTGTATTGGCTGATCATCTTGCTCATCAAGCTGTAGAAGACTATCAGTCCATGAAGTTTGAATTCCCGGATGAAGACATCATGACATTAGACAACTGTGAAGAAATCAGACCATATGACGAACCTGAACAAGGATCCCGATGGACCCTGTTCTTTGATGGGGCCTCCAATGCACTTGGTAATGGTATCGACGATGTACTCATATCTCTGGAAGGGTGTCATACTCCCTTTACTTCCAGAATTTGCTTCAACTGTACAAACAACATGGCAGAGTACGAAGCATGCATCTTTGGTCTCAAGGCTGTCATAGATCTGGGAATCAAATATTTAGATGTGTTTGGAGATTTAGCTTTGGTCATCAGTCAGATCAAAGGGGAATGGGACCCTAAGCACCCAAATCTTATCCCTTACAAAGAACATGTTTTGACATTGCTACCACATTTTGAGGAGATTACCTTCGAGCATTTCCCGCGAGAAGAAAGTTAGCTAGCAGACGCTCTAGCCACAATGTCATCTATGTTTAAACTTAATTGGGATAACGAGGCTCCCTAGATCACCATCGAACTAATGGATGAACCAACACATTGTCACGAGATTAATACTGAAGAGGTAGTGGACCAGCATTGGTTTCATGAAGTCAAGAGGTATCTCGAGGCTCAAGAATATCCGGAAGGAGCTTCAATCAATGCTAAAAAGTTCTTAAGGAGATTCTCTGCTAAATTCTTCTTGAGTAAAAGCATCATGTATAAGTGCAATCATGACTCCATTCTGCTTCAGTGTGTGGATAAGGTTGAAGCGGAAAAGATCAAGGCTGAATTACATGAAGGTACTTTTGGCACTCACTCCAATGGGCATACGATGGCAAAGAAAATCCTACGGGCAGGATATTATTGGTCTACCATGGAAACAGACTGCTATCAACACTCTCGGACCTGTCATAAGTGTCAAATTTATGCTGACAAGGTGCACGTACCTCCAGTTCCTCTGAATGTCTTGATGGCTCCTTGGCCCTTTGCTATGTGGGGAATTGATATGATTGGGGAGATCAAGCCTACAACCTCCAATGGACACCGTTTCATCCTAGTGGCCATTGACTATTTTACCAAATGGGTTGAGGCAGCTTCCTTCGCTTCCGTTACCAAGAACGTTGTTACCCGCTTCATCAAGCAAAATATCATTTGCTGGTACGGTATCTCGGAAAGGATCATCACTGACAATGGTACAAATCTTAACAATATTATGATCACCTCCTTGTGCGAGCTATTCAAAATTCAGCATCACAATTCTTCCTACCGGCCAAAGATGAATGGTGTTGTCGAAGTTGCGAATAAAAACATTAAAAAGATCATACAGAAAATGACAGTCACATACAAAGACTGGCATGAGATGCTACCATCAGCTCTCCACGGGTATCGTACCATGGCTCGCACATCAACTGGGGAAACACCCTATTCTTTGGTATATGGCATGGAAGCTGTTTTGCCTATTGAGGTTCAGATCCCCTCTTTGAAGATTATGAAGGATGCTGGTTTGAATAAAGACGATTGGATCCAGACTCGACTTGATCAATTGAACTTAATCGATGAAAAGAGACTTACTGCTGTTTGCCATGGCCAGATGTATAAAAAACGGATGATCAAGGCTTTCAAAAAGAAAGTCAGGCGTCAAGTATATCAAGTTGGGGATCTAGTGATCAAACGTATCATTTTTCCACAAAGTGATCCCAGGGGAAAATGGACTCCTACCTATGAAGGACTATTTAAAATCAAGAACATATTCTCCGGTGGGGCAATGATCTTGACCACCATGGACGACGACGACCTGCCACACCCTGCGAACACATGCGTAGTCAAAAGATACTACGCATAAGTGACCTGCTAGGTTGACACACCTAGGAAAAACAAGGGCATCCCGGCGAACCAAGAAGGTTCGGGAAAAAATTAGGGAAAAAATAAAAAAAAATTGTACACCCAGCAAGTTGAAAACCCCGAAAGGGCGACTTGGGCAAAAAAGGGTTTCCCGGTGGACCGAAAACCTGAAAGGGCAGTCCAGGCAAAAATTAGGGAATTAAAGCGTATGACTATGTCCTGTCGGATCACTTTGCGGAAAACCTTTAACCTCCAGTGACAAACTCATAGTTTCTGATCAAGTCAATCATCTTCGGACGAAGCAACAAATAGATAAGATGCTCAAAGATACGAAGGCTATAGCAGAATGGGAACCCCATGAGATTATTACACATAACTATCTTTCTTTGTATAAATTTTTCTTGTTTTATGGCACCGTTCTCTTACTAGAATGTTTGTCTCCCTTGTACAAAATACTTTACTCAAAGTCAAAATACAAAGATATCTCTTTGAAAGTACATAAAACTATTTGTCTCTTTCTTTACTCTTGTGTTTTATTTTCAAAAGCGTCCAATGATTCATTAATGAACATATGCATTTGAACATAATTACTGTTTACAAATAAACAAAATGAGAAAGATAATTACTGATAGGTTGGAAGGATAGGAAAACGTCTCTAGGCTATTCCATAAGTAATCCCCACAGTACGTTATTTAGATCCCCGGCGGAACTAAAATTTCAAATTAATTAATCCCCAGTAGAAATCGTCAAATTTCTCAGGATTCCTCAAGTAACACATAGTATTGCCCTCACAACAGAATTTACTTCTCTCAACAAGAGTTTGTCAGTACTTCAACTTCAAGACATGAAAGTTCACATACCCTCAACAGCATTCAGGGATTTATTTTCCTCAAACAGACAGCAAGACAGCGAATCAGCTTAGATGCGCACACATTGCATCCATATATCATAAACATTGTTAAAACAACTACATTGCATCATACATTCCATGCAATATAACTTGGCTTCAGCTAACATTTTACCCTTTTCAGGATAAGATTAAACAGCTACCATTAACAATATGAAATCAGATACAGTGCAGATACGCTCCGGACACGGATGCTATTCTGATACTCATTCAGATTCAACTTTCAGATACAGTTCAGATACGCTCCAAACACGGATGCTATTCTGATACTCATTCAGATTTCAAATTCAGATACAATACGGATATGCTCCAGACATGGACGCCATTCTGATACTCATTCAGATTGCAACTTTACAATACAGCACGGATACGCTCCAAACACGGATGCTATTCTGATGCTCGTACAGATTCAGTCTCCAGATACAACTCAGATACGTTCCAGACACCATTCTGATACTTATTCTTTCGACTTAAAACTTACAATTCAACAAACATTCTTGGATGGCATCTACAAGCCCATCTCCAACAAGACTCTATCACTTCTCCAAATGGAATCTTTAAGCCCATTCCCTCAACTACACATCATCGAGTGCAAATTTCTGGGCACTCTAGTGTCCAATCATTCTCTCACCGTCGAGCCACGAATGGCAAAACTCGCCAATCTAACTCTTCGGGTTTAAGAAGATTGAACAGGGGCAGCTGTTGTACCCCAAAATTTTCCCTCTCATTTATCAAAACTTTTCTCACAAGATCTCTTTGACTCAAGACTGGATTAGGGTTTGGTCAACTCAAGACATCTCATCATGCACTGATGACCCAAAATTAGGGTTTGAGATTGCACAAGGATTTTTGGACTATCAATGCTTCATGTGACTTTCAAACATCATTATGGACCCCTAATATCACTCATGACAAGTTTCAAGCCTTGAACCACATTTTTTATCAGTCAATTGGACAGTTGACCTAAAAATCAGTTGTATTGGGGGAAAAGTCAACCATTGCCAATTTACAGTCAAACTTCATAATTTTTTATCCACATCAACATTTTAAACTTATATGTATCATTTGATTAAGTTTGGATTACAATTCCTCAAGAAATTTGATCAAATCATCAAAAGGGCAAAATGGTCAAAATTAGGGTTTTGACTGAGGAAGGGCAATTTCTGGTTTTTAACATAGAAAATGACAAATTGATTTTAATCATGGTTTAAATGGTTCAATGGCATCATCTTGATATAATTACATGGTTTAAAACATTTCAAATTCATTGATAGACAGATGAAATTTGTAGTCAACTGATCAAAAGTCAACTGTATATTGAAAAGTCAAACTTTGACTTTTTGGTCAAAATCAAGTGCCAAGGGTCACAATTCATCAAAACATGTAAAAATATGAAACTTGTTCACCAAGAATCAAGGATTGAAGATTAGGGTTTAAAATTGGAAATTTTCTTAACTTAGAAATTTTTCTAAGTATAGAAAATTTCTTATTTTTTCTCAACTTTAGCCATTTTTTCACCATGATACAAGATGATTTAAAGGAAGTTCCCAACATGAAAGTTGTAAACCTCCATGAAATATACAACTTTGCTTCACACACTTTTCCCTAATCATTCTTGGATCTCAAGATATAATTTTATGAATACATGCTCATGAACTAGATAACTTAGTGAAATTTTACCCTAATTTAGGCAGGTTTTAGACCCAACTTCATGGCAATTTTTCACCTAGTTCCAAGAGGATTCTTGAAATTCATTTCAAAGATGAGTTATAGAGAACATTGCAAGCTCTCCAAAATGTCCAAGAACTCCTCAAGATCATTTTTGAGTGAGGAGAATCGAAGAGATGAAGTTGTCAATTTCTCACTTTGGATTCAAGCGATTTCATGAAGAACAATTTTCAAATCAGTGCCTATGTTACCTAATCCATTCTTTACAGGTCCCAAACTTGTTTCTTACTCCATAATTTAATTCTTACTCAGTTGACAAAGCTTTAATCCAAGCCCGAGAATCTTTACCTAAGTTGTAATTCCATAAATGGCATAAAGTGGCCATTGCCATTTTGAAAAAGCTCCACTTTTGCAAACTTTACAAATCTTGAGCATTGAACCTGTCTCCTTTGCACATACAAGTACCACAAACCTAAGGCAAATTTTATAGAACAGATACCAACCCTAAGCAAGCCAGTACAAGCATGTAAAGCCTCGTCCCTTCACTTTGCTTCAAAAGCAAGAAAGTGTGCCAAAAGGCTAGAACTGACAAATCTGTTGGAGAACTGACAAATCTATTAGGTAACATACTAATACACAAAGACATTACAATTAGAAACACGATTTCCAGAGGCCTGAAACACTCCCAAAACTCCCTTTCACCAAAAAACTGTCAAGACTTGCAGTTTTTGCATAAGCATATCAATCCCTCATTTGGCTCGTGCGTTTCAAGTCTTAACCATCAAAACACTTTACCTACTTGATATATAACTGATCCAGACCCTCATCCCTGTACTGTAACTCCTTCTCCATCATCTGCCATTTCTGTTTTCAAAGCTTGCAGGTTGACTTAGATAGAGAGTTACAGGAACTTCCAAAGCAAGGTAAGGATTGGAACACACTCAGGGAGGTTCAAGCAAGCTCCAACAATCATCAGGCCTTCATAAAACTCACTCCAACTCCATCCATGATTTCAACTGAAAGAGGTAAAAAACTCAACTTCTATCTCTTCATACAGGCATCCATTGGCCACGATTTATGAATAAACAATGTAGACCTCATTGCTACGAAGTTGTACATGTATATATCTTGCATTTATTTGGCCTAAGTTGAGAGAATTTTGAAGTTCAAATTCCTGTAAAAATTAGGTTTAGATTTAGGGCTTTTAAATTCATCTTGATCTTTGATTGTTAGATTACATGATTTATATGGTTAGAATCGTGAGACAAAATGCTACAACCTTCATGTTATGGGTTTTCATTTTCATGGAGAAATGAGAAAGTTACAGAGCATCTGGCTGGCTAGAGGAAGAAGACGAAGTACAGGGTCATGGAAGCGTTTCATGTTATGTTATTTTTGTTTCACATTAATCAACGGATGTATGGCCACCCCAGTGGCAAGGTAGCGCACTGGTGAGACCCATGTCCTGGGTTCGAACCTTGGCGCTACCTTTTGTTTTTTTTCACATTTTTCCATTTTTAGTTTTTGACTTGTTTTGCAGGATTGGGCCTCCACGCTGGGCCTATTGTTTTTTTTTCTAACATCCACCCCTTGATTGCTCAGAATACCCCCTGGCCCAACTATTTTCATATATTTATTTATTTGTTTTTATTTTCATTTTTATTTATTAAATATTTCTTAAATACATAAAAAATCATAAAAAATATGAAATATGATAATTTTGCATTTTGTTTATTTTATTTTTATTTTCACATTAAAAAATATATTTTTATTAAACTATATATTAATTATTTTTCTTGAATAAACTTGTAAACATAAATAAAATAGGTTTAGTTTAATTTGTTTTATTTTCTTTTCATTTCATACTTGTAAATATTTATTTTGGCATATATAAAAACCAAATATTTTTATAAAATATTATTTATTATTTTTAATACAAAAATATACAAAAATAATACATAAGAAATTTATTTTCTTTCAAAATAGAAATTAGGGTTAATCCCCTTTTTAAGAATTAATTTCTTTCCCTTATATTTTTAGGATTAGATTAAATATCCTTTTCACATAAAAAACAAAACAAAATCTTTTCTTGCATGTACATAATATTGCATATTTAAATATTGTATTTGTTTATTCTAATATTCATACAAATCCGATTTGGTTGTAATAGCCTATTTAGATTTACATTCTTGCAAATCCCCATTCAAATTTGTATTCCACCCTCCCATAAATTGTTGTAATAGCTTAGTAATTTTTACATTACGCAATTTACCGCTTTACATGCCATGATAGTAATTAGGGTTTGTATGGTAAGATAAAAACAAAACAAATAGAAAACCCTAATACAAGACGAAATCAAAGCATGAAAATAACACACTTGCACACAAGCATCCTTAGGGTTTCTCCACTTGGTTGCCTTATATAAAAATAGCCATATTACGCATGCGAAATATCTTGGTAAGATAAACAAATATAAGATCATAGTCCCTCGATGACGCTTTTCAAAGTTGCCTTACAAAAATGATCTTAGTCCCTCAAAATGCTAAGATACTTTGCAACATTGCTAATCATGGTTATACGATGACCCACGCCCGTCCCGTTTACATCCAAAGATAGGGTTGCTTACCAAATCAATGGTAAGACAACAATGTCAAAGGAATAGAAAATGCATAAGAAAGACATTTTGAGTAGGTAGATTACTTCTAGTTACTTGCTCTATTTCCAAATAACTACCCTTGCTATTTTCTAAAACACACACACACATTTCAAAAAACATTTTACAAACATTGAAAACATTTTCAAAAGACAAACATCTTTGTATACATTCTTACGAACGAGAATCATTACAAAGGTTTCCTAAACAATGGCCTCTTTTACAAAATACTTTCAAAACCACACCAAACACATTTTCAAACAACAAAAGCAAGTGATCTAGCAAGTAACTAAGAGCTCATGGAAAACCATGGATGAAAAGGGTGCTAATACCTTCCCTTTTCATAATCTACCCCCCGAACTCAAGAAAACATCTCAAAGGTTAACTGCGACATTTGCAATCAATTGCAAAACCCTTAAGTCAGTTCTCCCACTGTATCATAGAAGGTGTTAGGCACCTTTCATCTACCTTGTTCATAAGGATACTAGGTTTTTGGTTTAGGTTTGGGGTAAACATGGTTTTAAATATTATTAGGGGAAAAGAGTTTTAATTTTTAATAAGGGAACTCGCCATGATTTTAGTCGTATGCCTACGTATCCTCTTATGAGGAGTCAGAGTCCCAATTCGTAGTTTGTATAGGGTTGGTGTTTTTTATGGGTTGCAAATGTATTTTGAATCACCTCGCATTTTGGCCGGGAGTAGTGATTGCGGAGATTTTGGCTAAATGCGCGATTAGTCAAAATCCGTTTGAAACCTTTTTGCAAAAACAGTTGATTAGCTTAGTTGATTGTGAAAAATAGTTTGATGATTTGTTGCATGTTTTTTAATCGTATTAACTGCAAAAAAACTCTTGATTAGTGCATGATTAAAAATATTTGATGCAAATAATATAAGAAAATATATGCATGAGTTTTGAATAAAAATAATTTATTTACCTGATAAATAAATAATAAAATATGATAATAAAAAAAATATTAGTAATAATTATTATTATAAATAATAATAATATAAAAGAAAGTAGAATAAAAAATATGAATTATAAAAAAAAGATAAAAAATAATATAAATGAAATAATAGGAAAAAATAAAATAATTTAATTTGGATCAGGGGGTGTAATTTCTGTTGACAAGTAAAATAAGGGGGTGCTGATAGTATTGGTAAGTTGGGACCAAATATGTTCAGACAGGGGGATGCGTTTTGTTTTATGTTTAGAAATTCAAGCAAGTGGGGAGGTGTTAAACGCGTTGGGCTTAGGCCCATTACAGCTTTTGGGAGAGTCTGTGTGATTACATGGGCGAGGGTGTATGGAAGCTTACGGTAGACCTGGCCTCCCGACCGTCCACCAAAGATCTAAGGGACGAGATAAAGGGGTGTATGATGACTATGATGTGCGCGCTAGCATGGGATTGAAACGGCTAATACTTTTGTTTTCAATATTCACTTTTCATTTTCTTGTTTTTTGATTACAACCTCTTTCTCTCTTCCTCGCGATGACACCAACCCTTCTCTTTGTAAACCCTAAGCTTCCCTTTCCGCGGCGGTGCTAGAACACCCCCATCCGAAATCCCCAATCAACAACCAAAAAAAAAAGAAATAAGCTAAGTCAAACCTTCTGCGTGATTTTCGATTCTGACTTGCTTTGTCCGACTTGGGTTAGAGCTAATCTCCCCTTTTTCTCCGCGTGTTTTCAGGTTGTGGTGAGGATTGATGGTGACGGTGGTGAGAGAGGCGGAGAGGATAGCAACTAGGGTTCCAAATATTGGAACCCCAATTGCAAATTCTTTGGTCTTCGATCAAGCTTGGTTCGCAGTGCTATTCTTCGATCCGGCCTCCTCCGTCTCGGTTCTTCTTTTTATTTTTTCTGTCCGATGTATGCTTGTTGTTCTTGCCGTCTCCCGAAGCCCCCTCTCTGTTAATTGCTTTTCAGTTATTTATAGGGCTTTAGTTAGGTTTTTAGTGAAATTGGTTTGCACAAATTAGGGAGATTAGAATCAATTTAGGGATTTAGAACATCATGTATTGATTCGGTAATTCTGATGCTTGAGGATTTATTTGTGATATAAATTTGATTGTCTTTGTAATTTCTGGATTTGCTGAAATAGAGATTAGATTATTGTAGAAAGATTTGTACTAATTTGGTTAGAAAGATTTGATTGAATTATGTTGTACCGTAAAAATTGGGGATTTGATTTTTTATTATTTAGATTTCAACAGTGGTTGTTGTTAGCAAAACAATGTGTTGATTTGGTTTTAATTGCTACAGTTGTTGTTTTTTTAATCATTTGGGATAGCGCTGATTTTATGGAATTGGGCCTTAGCTGTTATTTTTGTTTTACTATGGACCTGCGTTAATAATTGTTTCAGCCCAGTGCATTTTTTTATTTATAACAAACGTTTTCTCTCTTAAACCAGGCCCAATCGGCCTTTTTCCCCAAACAACCATAAAAATAACATTTAATCAGAAAACAAATTTAAAATCAATTTTATCAGTAATAAACAAATACATTAAGTTTTCTTTAAAAATATTTATTATTTTTACATATCCTTTTTCCATTAAAACAAGAACAATAATTTTAATAATAATATTTCTTTTCTATTCTAAACAAAACAACAACGAGATATCAAATAGGCTAAAAGAAACTTTAATGGGCTCGTCAATTGTAACCACACCCCTCTTTTGCTATTTGATAAAATTCAAGATGGACCTCTATTTGTAATCTCATTTTTCTTTTCTTAGCAACAAAAACACTTGAATGGACTTACGTAATTAAACTTAACTATTAATTCAGCAACTTAAACTTGAGTGGATTTAATAATTTAATAACTTAATAATAATTTTCTATTTTCGAATCGCATGAGTCTTTGGTCAACATACTTTGCAAATAGGTTTATGAGTCTTTCTGATTCAAAAAGCTCACCCTCCTAGATTAATATACACCCCTAATTTTAAATAAAGATGAGCCAGCATCATCCTTAATTAAATAGTTCTTTTCTATCTAAATCTTCAAAAATAAAATCATCGAAGTAGGACAAATTTAAGATACGACACATATTTCAATAATTATTCCATATCCTACTATTCACATAATTTAAATAAAATATTCTTATATTATATATATAAAAAAAGCAAAAACATTTTCAAAAATTGCATTCCAAATAACTTATATGTAAGTTGTTCAGTGACTATGTAACAAAGATGATTTTAGGCAATAGTTAAAAACTATGATCTAACTAAATAAAAATGTTGTCAGTTCTACTTAATTTTTTTAGATGGCTTTCTATAAATTATACGGTTCAAATTGCATTCTAGATAACTTATTATCAAAAGATAACAATAGAAGTGAGATTAGACAACAATTAAACATTTTGACCTAAAGTAAAGAAAATCGTTGTCTTATTTGTTTATATAATTTTTTAATCGAACAAATTCATTTTTTGCAATAATTTTTAAACATTGTCTTTACGCTTTTGGCAACAGTTTTCAAGTGGAGTCTATTATGTCATTGCAAATAAAAAAATATCAAAAAATTATTTGGTGAATCTTAGAGTTTGACATAGCTTCACCTTACAAAACCGGTTGGTAAGGTGAGCAGCGTCACTCTATATAAACTTTTTCAATGCTCTATCTCCAATCAATATGGGACTTTAGGATCTTCCTAACATCCCATCATGTCCAACACTTTTTTTGTGTGGATATTTTATGGTGGACGTCCATGGTTCGATCGATAGGCTCTGATATCATCTTAAAGTTTGACATAGCTTCACCTTACAAAACCGGTTGGTAAGATGAGGAACGTCACTCTATATGAACTCTTTCAATGCTCTATCTCCAACCAATGTGAGACTTTAGAATCTTCCTAACGGTGAATAAAAAAAAAAGATATAAGCGTGGCACAGATATCAAAGTGCAATAAAATTGGTTAAAGTAATAAAGAGTATACATTCAATATACAAAATACGGTGTAATTGTAGCATTAAGTGTCATAATAACATTTCTTAAAGAAAAACTATCGAAAAATTTATAATCAAATTTTCAGGAAACAACATGGTCTTATAACTAAATTATTAGGTAAAGATTATGATATGATAATTTTACGTAAGATATCCGATAAACACATAACATTTTCGAAATATTTGATTATTAGTTATCCAGTAATGAGAAATTACGTATAGGAATTCCTTAAGTAACATTCTTCGATACAGTGTAGGGATATCAAATTTTCCAAATTTAAAAAAAAAATTGATAATACATAAAAAATAATATAATCGAAATATTTTTAAAAATATAAGAGTGTGAAGATAATTGCTGTGGTATGGGATAAAGATTTCCTAAAAGAAATACAAGCACTAGCCCAAGCTGGTGTGGCCCATAGGTAATAAAAAACCTACTCTTTGTAAAAAAAGGCTTATCTTTGTAAGACTTAAAGCATGAGATCCGTTTGCTTTGGGCTTTAGCTGCCATTAAACTTCATAACTTCTATTAATACTTCTACACCCACCAAACACATAAATTATTTACAATACTCTTTATTAGACAATCGAATTTCTCGTCCCAAAAATCACACCCTAGACCAAAGATACAAAAAGAATAGATAGGTTTTTGAAAATTGACAAATATTTCTTTTTTTTACAAAGACAAAAGTTTCATTTTTAAAACATCAAATTTAAATATTTTTAAACTTTTAAAATATAACATTTTTAAAACATCAAATTTAAATATTTTTAAACTTTTAAAATATAACGTAGTTTGAATATTTAAACTAGAAATTTTGAAATTTTCAAACATTTAATTTGAATATTCAAATTAAATGTTTTATTTTTAAAATTTCTTATATTTAAAAATATATTTTTTTATATTTTTTTCTCAAAACAATGGTTAAAGTTAAAGACTGAAGCTGAATTTTTAAGTTCAAATTCATACTCATAGTAGATTTTAATCGCCTTATATTTCTATGCATATGTGATATGTTAAAATTTGAAAAAAGTTTCATTTTTAATAAGAGACAAATGAACTTGTTCTGGGCCCATTAATTGACTCTGGATGAATTTACGTCGACCATATTCATCTCAGCTAGCAGTGAGATAAAAGTATCACACCTTTCAGAATATTTCTAACACGCGAAGATTATCATTCTAAAGATCAACTAAGATATCAGCGGTAAAGCATCTAACGAATCTCCGCAACACTCCTAACTAACATCAAGTTAATTATTCCCTCTATACTATATATAGAGATGGCACCAAAATTCAAGTAACAGGTTTCAAATACAATTTCACTTCACTTTCTTCTTCGTGCAATAACATGATTGTTGGAGTTGTAACCTTGTAGGCCTGCCACTCCATCGCGTCGGAAGATTCGATTTTCCATTACTGTCGTTCACCTTCTCATTTCTAGTTCCTGAACAAAACAATGGTGTCGACTGTGACAACTGACTATTGATTTCTACAATTTCCACAAATTAACACTCTTTATTCAATTTTCACAGTTCATAACTTCTTCTAATCATTAGAGCAAGTATTTGCACTCATACGCAAAGATGGATCTTGTTTTGATTATATTCAACGTTATCTCAATCTCATTTCCTCATATCTCCAGATTCTTAGTTCTTAATTTCACCGGCGATGGTAGATCTAAGGCTACCAGATTCGCAGTTGCGCGAATAACTCTCGTGTTGCTCTAGCAGTAAGGAATCAACCACCTTTTTCTCCACTGCAAAATGCCGTAGATCCTGAAATGGTTGTTTTGTAGCATCTAGATCTAGTTTAATCTTTGCAATTATCCAAATTTGTTCATGTGAATTCGATAGAGACTTCTATTCAACTTCTGACTACACAACCTGAAGACTTACTTGGCCTCAAAACTCTCTAAGTGAATCTTAGTATGCAAGACTATAACGAATTGTTGAACAATATGTTTAACATCATTCGACAACAAAATTCACACACCTTTGAAGTAAGGCTTCAACGCTTGGAAGAAAGTATTCACCATATTCCTTCCTGTTAAAATACAGTTCAGGAAGTTTCTTCAAGGAAGACTCGTGTTACCATCCCATAACCACTCGGGACAAAAAGATACGAGGCTTCTCAATCAAAGGACCAAAGTTGAAGCAGGAAGCAAGGAACTCCTCCTCTCATCCCTAGTGGAGACCGTGGCAGTATTTCTCCTTCTCAAGCTCAAGTAAAAGCTCATTTGGGAAATGTTCAACATGAGCACTTGATGTCAATAAGAATACTAGATAGCAAGATCCCAAATTCTATGGATAAACCACCTAAATTGAGTGATCATGATGGAAAAGGGGATCCAGGCGAGAATATGTAGTTTGTGAGTGACCGAATGAGTTGCTTCAGCGTTGATGACATGTCCAAGTGCTAGTTGTTTGCATTAACCCTAATTGGACCAGCTCGATTAGGATCAATGGCCTGCCCGACGCATGTATTGATTCTTGGATGGAGTTTTGTTAAATATTTTCTACACGGTTCACTGCATGGAAGCGACGACCTGTAAAAGTGATATATATATATATATATATATATATATATATATATATATATATATATATATATATATATATATATATATATATATATATATATATATATGTGTGTGTGTGTGTGTGTGTGTGTGTGTGTGTGTGTGTGTGTGTGTGTGTGTGTGTGTGTGTGTGTGTGTGTGTGTGTGTGTGTGTGTGTGTGTGTGTGTGTGTGTGTGTGTGTGTGTGTGTGTGTGTGTGTGTGTGTGTGTGTGTGTGTGTGTGTGTGTGTGTGTGTGTGTGTGTGTGTGTGTGTGTGTGTGTGTATGTCCGAGATGTAAAGCCGTCAATGGAAAGAAGTTCTAAAAGTGTGAAAAATACAAGAAAATTGGGCTTTGAATTTTTTTTTTAATTTGAGTTAAACATGATTGTTAAAAGTAAATGTTAAGGTAAGGAAACAAGGGAGAGAGTAAATATAGAATGTTTATCATGGTTCGCCCCATAATTTAGTAGGTATTTCCAAACTCTCAACACTTGAAGAATTTTCTCGCTATAATCCAACTAATTATACTTATTAAAGTAGGAGTATCTTTTAGTCTAACTAACTATATCCTAAATTTCACAATACAAATATTTGACTACAATTTAGTCGTTATAGTCAAGGAAATGATATGTATTGTGTTTATATCTTGACTCTCACCCATACACACACATTCACACTTAGACACACTCACACACACGCGCACGCACACACATGCACGCACACACGCACAAACACACAAACACGCACACACGCATACACACACATAGAGAGAGATAGGGAGAAAGGGGGAGAAAGCAAATTTATAGCTTATTGACATTTTAATATTTCAATAGAAAATATATGAAATAAGTATCACTTGTCACTTTGAACATTTCTCTCTTCATTTCCCACACTTGCACAATTATTTGTATAGTCCTTGCACTATTAGGAAAAACACGTTTAAACTTGGTTGAATATGAGTGTTGTTTTAGTTTCAAAGGAAAGGTAATGATGGGAGTCATAAAAAGTGTGTCACATTACCACTCGTTGTAACTCCACCGATGAGAAAGGTTGAATTTGTAGTGAGTTTGATCCCTAGAAACTGCTTATTTTTTTATTTATTTAAAGGCGCTAGTTTACCTCTCGATTATTAGAATAATTGAAGGGAAATATATTAAAGGCGCTAGATTTTTAATTTACATTGTTTTTGTTTCAATCTATAATTAAAATGTTTGATAAATTCCGAATTTGATTCATCGTCATCATTGTCAATGAAGATCAAATGTTGGATCATCGTTTCATTGAATCTTAGAGAAGAACAAATGTTAGATATTGCACGCATTTATTTCTGATATAAACAAAATAGGATTAGATAAATAAAATAAATTTTCAATTACATGATAAGAAATTATGTATGAAAATTAACCTTGAACCAAAATGTTTTTCTGCTCTTGCAATACATCACATAGATCTTTTTGAAACTTCTTTAAGTTTCATTATTTTCATAACAAATTCATTCACTATCATTGTTTGAGTTTCATAACGTTAGTGTCCTAGATATATAGTGGTGAGGTTTGCATTTTGATTGGATGTAGAAGATTTCTTGTGGATTGATGTGTTGGCAATATCTTGAGCATTATTACTTTATAAAGGGGCGACAAAGATATATTGAGATAAAACTAACTTACTTTTACCCTCAGTTTTATCCTAAAACCAATGGCAAATGTTAGTTCTTTTTAAATAAAAAATAAACTAAAATCTCCCATGAGTTCCTGTGATACGGTGGGAGAACTGACTTGAGGTTTTGCGTTTGTTTTCGCAAATGTTTCGGTTTAGCAAGAGTCGCCACCGACTTTTTATTTTATCCTAAGGAAAGGTTAAAAAGCACAGGAAAAACCTTTGAGATGTTTTCTTGGGTTCGGGGAGTAGATTATAGAAAGGGAAGGTATTAGCACCCTTTCTATCCATGGTTATCCATGGGCTCTTAGTTACTTGCTTAGATCACTTGCCTTTGCTTTTCAATTGTTTGAAATGGTGCTTTGTGTGTGTGGTTTTGAAAATGTTTTGAAAAAAGATGCCTTTGTCTAGGCAACCCTTGTAACAATTCTTTACTCGAATGTTTTACAAAAGGTGTTTGTCTTTTTGAAAAGATGTTTCAAGATTTTGAAAGTTGTTTTTGGAAATTGTGTTGTGGAGTGTGTTTTGAAAGTAGGCAAGTGTGTTTTGTAAGTTTGATCAAGTAACTAAGAGTTGTCTACTCCTAAATTTACTCAAAGATCTTTCCTTATGTTTTAACCCTTTTAACAGTATTGTTCCACCATTGTATTTGGTGGACAATCTTATGTTAGGATGTTAACGGGACGGGCGCGGGTCATCGTTTAGACCATGAATGCAATAGTGCCAGGTGTCTTTGGCAATTTTTCCTTTAAGGGACTTGATCATCTTTTAGGCAACTTGAGAAAGCGTCATCGAGGGACTATGATCATTTGATTTGTTTTTGTTTTGCCAAAGACATTCAACATGCAACATGGCCCATTTTTGAAGGCAACAAGTGGAGGAACCCTAGGGGTGCAAGTGTGCATTATGTTGTCCATTTTCATGCTTTTTGTCTTTGAATTAGGTCAAGCTATTTGTTATTTGATTTTTGCATACAAACCCTAGGTCTATCATGGCATAATTTGAAAGATTTAAAATGCGGAAATTTAAAGTCCTAAATTATTACAACATGAGTATGGGGATGGGGGTACAAATGTTTGAATGGGGGGATATTTAGCAAGAAATTAAATCTAAAACTATTACATCCATATTGAATATACAAATATCAAATTGTACAATATTTAAACAAATATAATAAATATGCAAAAATGTATTATGCACAAAAAGGATTTTTTATGTATGAGAAAGTATTTTTCAATGTGAAATATAAACAAAAATAAAAAAGTCAATTTTTGAATATTTTTATGGTTTAGGGCAAAACCCTAGTTTTTAAATAAATAGAATTTATTTATTAATTATATACAATATTTATATATTAATTTATACAACAAATAAATAATAAAAAAAAGTATATTGTAAAAAAAGTATTTTTTAGTGTCATGTATTAATAAAAATAAAAATGCATTATTTTTATATTTTTGTCCTAAATATCTAATAAAATATACAAGTATTTATATTATATATTAAATATACTAAATATATACCAAAATAAAATATTGATTATTTACAAAAAAAAGTATATTTTAGAAAATGTTTTTAAAATGTAAACAAAAAAATAATAACTAAAAAAATATATTTTTGTATTATTTTTTAGTGTTTTAAATAAAAAGTATTATACTTATTTATATATATATATACTAAATAAAACCAAATAAATGCCAAATAAATGCAAAAAAGGGTGGAAAAATATTTTTAATATTTTTTATGTTTGAACAAAAAATAATAAGTCAGAATCAAAAAGAAAAATGCAAAAATAATAAATATTTCACACAATGGGCCAGGGGGGTGCAAATTGAAAAAGGGGGTGCAAATAGCAAGGATAGCTCAGGCCCAGCCCAAACCATCATCTTCTTCCTCCAGCTTCTGTCAAACGCGCGCTTCTTTTTTCAAAATACAAACTCCTGATTGTTTGATTTTTAGCCAAAACTCATAACATAAACAATGTAGAGCATTAAATCACGAGTTCAAACATGTAAAAAACTTGACCTAACTCTAAGAAACGAGGGAGAATTTCTTCATCCCCAATTTCTGACCTAATTTTTCTTCAATGTTCATGGCCAAAATTCTCACAGCACACTCAATATAAATGAAAACTAAATACATGGATGGCTTCAGGGCTATGAGTAGAGCATGTTTCATTCACAAACCTAAGCCTAACTCTTCCTATATTGAGAGATAGAAGTTCATGTTTTTACCTGTTTCAGCTTGAGTCGTGTACAACAATGGAGGTATCTTCAATGGAGTTTGAGCTTTGGTACAGCTTGCCTGAAGTCCAAGGATGCTTCTCCTATGCTTGGCTTGCTCTGAAACTGCCTGTATCGTGCTATGGAAGTCCACCTGCACAGCTTGAAAGCAAAAATGGCAAACGATGTTAAGGATGTTACAGCTTGGATTTAATGCTTGGGATAGCTTTAGTGGATGATATGGAACATGTTTGAACTCTTTTTGGCCAAAGTGCACGAGTGGAATAGATTGTGGAAGTCAATATGCAGCAGGCACTCTGTTTTGCAGAAAAACTGTGATTTTGGATATGAGGATGGATTGAGGATGAAGGAATCGTGCTTTAGGTCAGTTAGGGTGTATGTAAGATGAGAACAAAGTTTTATTAGGTTGGTGTTTACAGGAATGAGAGATTGGTATGTGTTTTTCCAAGTTTCTTCTACTTGAAGCAAGAAAATGCAAGTTTCAATACAGGCCTGTACAATGCCCTAAAGCATGATGCATATATTGTTCTTGATCAGAGGGATTTATGTACAAATGCTAGCTTCAAAGATCTGGCCCATGCCTCTTGGATTTGTTATTTGACATAAAGTGCATCTTTTCCAAAATGGCAAATATGCTTTTTCCAATTAAGGATTAATCTTGCATGTAATGACCAAATGAACAAAATAACACCTTAGCACAATGGTTAGGCATTTAATTATGGTGTGTGAGACTGGTTTTGAGGCTTGCAAGCTAGCTTGTACAAGCTGATTTGAAAAATGCCAACGTTATGAACATGTATTTGGTTATGAACAAAAATGGATTTTGCCCAACTTTGCAAATTTGATTCTCCCTAACCACAAGGGTGTTTGAGAAGTTCTTGGACAATTTGGAAAGCTTGGAATGTGTACTACAATCCATCTTTGTAATGAAAATTGAAACTCCAAGTGGAAGCATGTGAAAAATGGCCATGAAGTTGGACAAAAATCCTGCCTAGAATAGGTCAAAATTTCTCTAAGTTAAAAATGTTTTGCACCCTTGTTCCAAAAATCATAACTTGAGCTACAAGATTTCTTTGAGAAAACTTTGTTAATCAAAGTTGTAGATTTTGCAATGGACTACAACTTTCATATTTTGAGTTTTGTTTGAATCCATTTTCATCTTGGTGAAAAAATGGGACAAAGTTAGGAAAAAATAAGGAAATTTCATAACTTAGAAAATTTCTAAGTTATGAAATTTCTTCATTTTAAACCCTAATTTGCAATTTTGGGTTTCTTGATGAACAAGTTTCATAATTTGACATGTCTTGATGAAAAATGAATCTTGGCACTTGATTTTGACCAAATAGTCAAAGTTTGACTTTTCAGTATACAGTCAAATTTTGATTAGTTGACTGGAAAATTCATCTGTCAATCCTGTGCATTTGAGATTTTTTGAACTTGTTGAATGGGTCAAGACAATGCCATTGAGTCCTTGAGTCCATATGTGAGCTTGGTTTGCCATTGGTTAAGTCAAACAGTCAAAAATTGCCTTTGTGTAGTCAAAACCCTAAAAATGACCATTTTGCCCTTTTAGTGATCTGATCAAATTTCTTGTGGAATTGTGATCCAAACTTGATCAAATGGTCAATATGAGTTCATTATGTTGATGTGGGTCAAAAATCATGAGGTTTGACTGTCAATTGGCCACAGTTGACTTTTTCCCCAATATAGTTGATTTCTAGGTCAACTGTCCAATTGACTGGGCAAAGATTGAAATCAAGGCTTGAAAATTGGTATGGATAAACTTGTAAGTCCAACATGAAGCATGAAAGTCATTTTGGGCATTTTAGGTCAAAACATCTTTGTGCAAACTCAAACCCTAATTTGGGTCAACAGTGCAAGGAGGAGTCTTGAACAGAGCAAACCCTAACTTGATCTTGAGCTCCAAGGGTCTTTGGTGAGAAAATGTTGATGAAATGGGAGGGCAAATTTTGGGGTACAACAGTTGACTCTATTCAATCTTCTTGCACCTGAAGAGTTAGTTTGGCAGGTTTGCCTTTCGCGTCTCGAAGGTAAAAGGAGATTGGACACTAGAGTGCCCTAAAAATTTGCGCTCGTCAAAGCGTAGTCTGAGGGAGTGGGCTTAAAGATGCCATTTGGTGATGGGCTTAAAGATGCCATCTGGAGGGGTGACAGAATCCTGTCGGGGGATGGGCTTAGAGATGCCATCTGTGATCGGTGGAAATAGAACTGACTGTTTTAAAGCTGGTTCGCGAAATGTCGCGGTAAGTAAGAGTCGCCACCGTCTTTTATGTTCTCCAACATGGAATGGACAAAAGCACAACATAATTCCTTTTTCGAGATGTCTCTCGGTTCGGGAGGTAGATTTATAGAAAGGGAAGGTGTTAGCACCCTTTCTATCCGTGGTTATCCATGGTCTCTTAGGTACTTGCTCTTATGTTTTCAAAATTTGTTTGCTTTTCAAGTGTGTGTGGGTTTTGAAAAAGTTTAATTTGAAAGACTTCTAGGTAACTCTTGTATCAGTCCTCAAGAGTGTATGAAGTGTTTGTTTGAAACCTTTTTGAAAGTGTAAGTGTGAAAAGTTGTTTTGTTTGTTTGAAAGAGCAAGTACCCAGGAGAATCTACCTACTCTAAGGAATTAGGCTGTGTAAGAGTCCTTTAGATAGTGCTATCCCACCATTGAGAGGTAGGTAGCACCGTCGTTGGAGGTATTCGGGTCTATTCGATTATTAGGGACATGTGTGGTCACCAAAGCAATGGTAGGACACCTTAGTGGTAACCCTAATGTCCTAGATCCTTTTTATCCGAGGCAACCGTTTCGAGGCAACTGGATCTTAGACAGGAGGGCGACCTCTAAAACACCCTATACTTGACGACCACGTTCGAGGCAACCAGTGAGGCGTACCCTAGGAGTGGCATGTGCATGTGTGTTGTTTTTTTCAGTTAATGTCTTGTACATGTTATTTGTGAGCTACAGATTGATTTTATTTTTCATACAAGTCTTTCATGCATTTTTAACCGTTAAGAGTGCGGAAAATAAATTGCGGAAATATGAATCTACGCTATTACAAGGCGCGGGTCTATACATCGCCAAAAACACAACCCGTTTTGGAAAATAAATGCGGAAAGTAAAGAAAGCAATAAAATCCTAATTAACTATTACATCCTCTGAGCAGATACATAAATAATCAGAATAATGTGCGAAAGAAATTAAATCAAGGACGTCCTTAGGGTTTTGACCCTTTTGAAAAATAAAGCAATTTTGGTCCTTTGCAATTAATTAAATATTAACCCTAAACTAATTAATTAATTAATTAAAAGAAAAATGTTTTTTTTTGTGTTTTTTAAGTCTTTAATAAAAATAAAAATAAGAAATTAAAAGTCAAAAGAAACCCTAATTCTAAATTTTTTTTATTTATTGTAAAAAGTTAAAATTAGACCTAATTTAAACTAAGTTAATTAATTAGAGTTTATTTACAAAAAAATAATTATTACTTAGTGAAAATAAAAATAAACAATGTTTTAAGTTTCTAATTTTATTATGAAAAAATAATTTGTGAGTTAATAATAACAATAATGATTAATTAGTTAAAAGAATTAAAGGGAAAAAGAAAATAAAAAGAATAGTAAAACCAGGGGGTTGATGGACCCATTGGGAGGTGTTTGCTAGCAATCTGAGCCCATTAAGAATCAGGCCTTTTTGACTTTTACAATCAATTGCACCAGCGTTGACTGATGATCAGGGTGAGGATGATCCTTTGGCCTTTGGATCTGTCTGTTGAGACACTTGGCGCCCTGATTTGTGAGGTTTATGGTGGAACACATGGAAGAGCCTGCACGTGAACGTTTTAGAAAAAATAGAAAGAAGCGTTTGGGGGGACCTGGGAATCGAACCCAGGTCCCAATGGTCATTGGACAGATCAACCACCACTCAGCCAAGCGAACGCCTTTGATATTATAATAACAAACAATTATTTTATTAAGAAAACAAACACTATGCTGGAATTTATGAAACCACGCGCGCGCTTTTTGAATGACCCATTAGTATGTCACCACGTCTTCGTCTCTTCCGTTTGCCTGCAACAAAACAAAACAGATAGCGGGGGTTTTTAACCCCCACAAAGTAACATGGCCAAAAATAGCGATTAGGTCTGTAAGCTATATAAATAGGGCGCGATGGTCCTGTTCAATTCGTCTTGATCTTCTGAATTCAACCATGGGAATCATTAGTCCTAATTTTGCTTGGTCAAGAAAGCCCTAAAATCAAAGCTTCGAAACCCTAGATTTCTTCAATGGCATCTTTTGATTTAAGGCTCTATAACTCAATTCACCTATACCATCAGCTTCAGAAAGGTCATAGCAATGCAAAGCAATGATTATATCATGTTAATGATGCGTAAAAAGTGAGTTTCGATTCTGAAAAAGAATAAGCAAACCGTGATTCTGTTTGGACATTTCCTTGAGGCTAAACGCTTGGTTTTGATTGCAAATTGTTTCTGAGTATGCTAGCAACGTGTTTGAATCAAGAAAAGGCTTTGAATTGGCCTGGAAGGTTGAACTCAGTTTTCAAGTTTTCTTTGATATTTTTGGAATTGGCTTATGGCTTTTTGCAGCAGCTGGCTCGTGAATAGTATTAGGTTTTGGTTCAGCATATGTAGTAGAATGAAAACTAGGGTAAATCTTGGTCCAAGATCCATTGAATAATGTTTTCAATATTTGATTTTCAATCAAATATTTTTGCATCTTTTTGATTGCCAAAACTTGCCAAAATTGGATATTCTTGTCTCTTTCATTGGCACACGAAATCTTCAGCATGTGTTGAGTTTATTTGCATCACAAAAAGATTTGAAAACCATATCTTGGTATTTTCCTACAATTAAATCAATTAAATGAATTAATAATCAATTAAAAATCCAAATAATTAACAAAAATAAGAAAATAAACTCAAATAGGCTTTATGGGTCGTGCATATGCTTTGGGTAAAGATTCAAGAAGGAATTTGAGGCCCATTAGCAAAAATGAAGTGTTTTGAGCAAAGTTGACTTTTGCAAATTCCCAAAACTTTCCCAACTTCTCCAATGCATATCTTGCTCAATTTTGATCATATGAACATGTTCTTGGACATTTTGGAAAGGTCTTGAAGTCCTTTAACCAATGCCTTTGGTCCCATGTCATTTGGATTTACCAATCTCAAGTTATGGTCTTTGACTTAAAATGCCTTTTTGTTGACTTTTGAAATTGACCTATAATGTAGAAATTGATAACTTTTTGTGAGAGCATTTCTTGGTCTTGGAATGTGAATATGAGTTGTAGGAAATGTCATCCACTTCAAAATGAGCATTGGATGGGATTTTTCTGATGAACCATGAAAAAGTTATGCCTTGGTCAAGTTACAGTTGACTTTTCAGCTGTCCAGAAATAGAAACTTTTGCATCTTTGATGATTTTTGAGTCATTCTTGTGGAATAATGATCAAGACTTGATCAAATTATGATTGTGATCTCAAAACAAGATGTTGACCAAATTTTTTGACTTTTGACTGTAAAATGACCATTTTACCCCTGCAGTTGACTGTGAACCAAATAGGACTTTTGATTGTGCAATTTGATGCTGTGAGTCTTGCAACTTGGTATGTAGATGCTTGACAAGATATGTAGGCCTATGAGACTTGTTTGGACCCTTGAAAACCTCAAATTCCATGAAGGAACCAAAACCCTAATTTCAGCTGGCTTAGGAGGATGTTTGACTGTGCAACCCTTGATCCACTTGAAGATTGATCTTGACAAATCTTGAAGAATATGGGAGGGCAAATTTTGGGGTACAACAATTGCCCCTGTTCAATCTTCTTAGACCTGAGGATGTAGATTGGCTTGCGTGCCTTTCGTGATCCGAAGGTGGAAGATGATTGAACACTAAAGTGCCCAGAAATTTGCACTCGCATGGTGTGATATCAGCAATGTGATGGCAGGAATGGGCTTACAGATGCCATTTGGAGAGATGATGGATAGGAGGATGGGCTTATAGATGCCATCTGGAGATGTGACAGAACCTTGTCGGGAATGGGCTTATAGATGCCATTTGGAAATATGATGGATAAGAGGATGGGCTTATAGGTGCCATCTGGAGATGTCGATCGCGTAAGGGATTCCTTAGCGAGAACTTGCGTACTTGAGAAAGAAAGATAATTTCCTGGCCTGTTACATGTGTTGATCTTCAATCTCTTTGTGTAGATATGCCCTGGCTAGATACAGGTATCGAATCTACAATCAATCGCTCACAGATATGCCCTGGCTCGATACAGGTATCGAATTTGGAACTGGTCGTCTACAGATATGCCCTTGCTAGATACAGGTATCGAATCCGGAACAAAAGGTTGATGGGTTGTCTCTACTGACAGATTATCTTAGAAAAATCTTTAGGGATCGATTTAACTGAACCGGGGGAGGTTTTGTCCTCTTTGACGAGTTGTCTTTATGGACGGGTTGTCTTCAATGACAGGTTGTCTTTATGGACGGGTGTCTATGTTGACGGGTGTCTATAACGACGGGTGTCTATCACGACGGGTGTCTATCACGACGGGTGCCTATAATGATGGGTGTCTATAACGACGGGTGTCTATAATGACGAGTGTCTATAACGACGGGTGTCTATCAAGACGGGTGTCTATCACGACGGGTGTCTATAATGACGGGTGTCTATAACGACGGGTGTCTATCACGACGGGTGTCTATAATGACGGGTGTCTATAACGACGAGTGTCTATAATGATGGGTGTCTATAATGACGGGTGTCTATAACGATGGGTGTCTATCACGACGGGTGTCTATAATGACGGGTGTCTATAACAACGGGTGTCTATAATGACGGGTGTCTATAATGATGGGTGTCTATAACGACGGGTGTCTATTACGATGGGTGTCTATAACGACGGGTGTCTATAACGACGGGTGTCTATGACGACGGGTGTCTATGACGACGGGTGTCTATAACGACGAGTGTCTATAACGACGAGTGTCCATAATGACGAGTGTCTATAACGACGAGTGTCTATAATGACGAGTGTCTATAACGACGGGTGTCTATAACGACGGGTGTCTATGACGACGGGTGTCTATAACGATGGGTTGTCTTTAATGACTGGTGTCTATAACGACGGGTTGTCTTTAATGACTGGTTGTCTTTAATGACTTGTTGTCTTTAATGACTTTAGGAATTAATTTCAACTGGACTTGTCTTCCTTGACTGGATGAGCATCAGAAAAACCTTTGGGATTTAACTGTACTTGTCTTTTTTGACTGTATTTGTCTTCTTTGAATGGATTGGTCTCTTTTGACTGTATTGTCTACTTTGACATAACTGATCATTTAACTGCATCCTTCCTGAAAGGTAAAGGTCAGTCATATGCCATGCATGATATGGATCAAGCAATGATGTTCTTGACATAAATGAGATTGCATGATATGATGCGTGTATGCATGTATCATGACAATGACAATGTGATGTTTATGAACGTAGTTTCGTCTGGGAAAATAAATCCTTGACGAATGCCGGGAAATTAAATCATGGGCTGATGTTGAAGAGTAGAGTTCTTCGTTTCCGCTGGGGATGATGGTTGCAAGAATAAACCGGTAGGAGAAGATGACTCCGTTGGGGAATAAACTTGGCGAAGAGATTACTCTGCGGGGAATTACTCTGTAGGAAAAGGTACTACGCTGAGGTTTGATGATAACTCCGCTGGGGATACCGTTGATAAGTTCTGTTGGAGGATTTGATGAAATCCGCTGGGGATAGGAAGAACTTCGCCGAGGACGGTCTTTCCGTTGCAATTAGCTAAGGATAACCCAGTTATAGGCTCTGGTGGGGAATAACCTTCTGAATAAAGTCGGGGAGAGATATGTACTCTGCGGGGGACAAGCTTCCAGAATCTACTAGGGATAAGCTTCCAGAATCTACTGGGGAGGATGATTCAACTCTCTTGGGGAAACTTTTGAACTGTATTGGGGAATGGCTCCACTAGGGGTATCTTGTATCCCGCCGAGGAACAATCTTATATTAAGACTGCCGGGGATGCTTGCTTAGGAATATCTATACTCTGCTGGGGAATGTTGAGATCTTCTGGGGATATCCAACTTCCTTAAGGCTGACAGTAGACTAACTCTGCTTGGGGAGAGTGTTGCTGACTTGCTGGAGATACTGTGCCTTTTCGGGGCTGCTGGGAGACCAACTTTGCTTGGGGAGAGTATTGTTGATTTGTCTTACTCTGCGGGGAGTGAAGGTATCTTGGTCACGTTTTTCAGCTGAACTTACCTTGGTACCTCGACAGATAGAGCGACTAGATCGCTTAGACAATTCTTATTGCCCCAGTTTCTGCGGGAGAAGGTACCTGTGAGGTGCTGATAGTTGCTGATGGACAAACCTTCTTCTGATAGGCGAGTGACGAGATGACGGGACATAGTCGTACACTTTGATCCCTAACTTTTTCCTGGACCGCCATTTTGGGTTTTCAGTCCACCGGGATACCCATTTTTGCCCAAGCCGCCTTTTCAGGTTTTCGACTTGCCGGGTGTACAAAATTTTCATTTTCATCCCTTATTTTGCCCGAACCCTTTTAGTTCGCCGGGAAGCCCTTATTTTTGCCTAGGTATGTCAACCTAGCGGGTCTTTGATTATGCGTAGTATTTTTTCCGACTATGTCCATACTCTCAGAGTGTAGGGAGTTGTCACTGTCAATAGCGTTGTGTAGCCATTCTACCAGAAGATCTTCGTTCGATCATGCAGGGTTCGTTGCTGGAATTCATGCCCAATGCCCCAAGTGACTCAGATGGAGGTCTGCCCCGGGTTATTTGGCCTTTTGAGAGATTCCTTGAATCTTGACTTCACTGCCCCAGATTACGGACAATGATCATGCTCTGCCCCTTGATTGGAGGTGCTTTTGTTCATTAGACATTCGTCGTGCGAACTTCTATGCTGTTCAAACAAATAGTCATATGCAAACAATGTTATATTAAAAATGCAAAGCTTATGTCTGTCTTGAAGTTTTTGAAAATGCAGTTTTTCATAAAAACAAGTGAATTTTTTGTAAACTGTGATGTCAACTCGTTATTTTACCGCAAGCCTTAAGGAGTCAGGATACCTTTCGTAACAGTATGCTTTCGAACCAACCCATGCTTCAGCTAGGACTTTTTAGGGTTATAACGTGGCTTGGTTCGTGGTTTAAGAAACAAAGGATAAAGGCTCAAATTTTATTTGTACCCACCCGCTCTTCGTGATGTTCTTCAAACCTAAACTTAGCTAATCGTGCGTTAGACCTTGTTTGAGTCTTTGCTCTGATATTCCGGTGATGGTTCGGATATTGACAGTTTATTTTGAATAGGAAGTCATTTCCTTTTGTCGAGGGTTTGTTGGACCTCTTTCTTTTTGATTGTGTTATCCCTGTTTTTTTCCTGAACTGGTTCTTTTTAGGATTACAGTCAGCGGGATGCCCCCGTTTTACTATAAGTCTCCTTCATAGGTTTTGACTTATTGGGCTTTAGTCTCTTTTTTTTTGGTAAATAATGAGTGCCTATCTTTTATGATTATTCGGAACCATCACTGTCTTTTGTTTCATAAGGACTTCTTTTGATGTCATTCGTTGTGCACCTGGATCAACTGAGAAGACTACCCTGCCCCAGGTTATGATTAAGGGTTTTAATTTTTTGTGAAAAAGAAAAACTCCTACTTCTTTGGCTCGAAGGGGTTGACGAGGGATTATCATCCTTATAACTCCAGTGTTTAGGAATTGAAACAATGCCTGTACCTCATTAGCGGGGTCTGTTCAAAAGCATACTGTAAAGATTGTGGTATCGTTTTCGTCATCCTCCCTCAAAAGGCTTAGAATTTAATCGAGAGTTGACATCAAAAAAGGAAAGCAGTTTGAATATAGCGAATGCGAATATATTGATTCAAAACAGACATATTCGATGCATTGATAAAGTAAAAGAGTTTGACATGAACAAATGTTTGAACAAGCAAAGAAAAATACAACTTGAACATTCGAATGAACAAAAGTTTTTTTTTTCAATCCTAGCCATGTTTTGGCAAGGGAGCAGTGATCACATTGGGAGCTTCGGGCGCTTCGAACTGGACCTCCTTTGCGTCGTTCAGATCCTGAACCTTGTTCCTCAGAGTCCAACAATCATCTGTAGCATGCCCCGGGCTGTCATAATGATAAGCGCAGCGAACGTTGGGGTTATACTTTGAAGGTGTCTTGCTGGGATTCTTAGGAGGGTCCCTTAGAGTTACCAAATTGGTCTCCAGCAACTGTGGCAATATCTGGGACAAGGTCATACTGAGCCGAGTGAACTGCCTCTTAGGTCTCTCTTCCCTCTGTTGGTTGCGATGTTGGGGAGCACCGGCCGGTTTTGAAATAACCACCGCGTTGACAGCTTGCCGGTGTTCGGACCTATTCTGCCCTCTTGAACCATAGACAGCACTAGATTCTTTCTTGAACGACTTCTTCTCAGTGTTCTAGGAGTCACCGTTCTGTATCTTTCCAGATTTGATACCAGCTTCGATCCTCTCACCAGTCAGAATCAGATCTGTAAACCCAACAGAAGAATTCCCAATCAGATGTGTGATCGGTGGATCTGGAACTGACTGTTTTAAAGCTGGTTCGCGAAATGTCGCGGTAAGCAAGAGTCGCCACCGTCTTTTATTTTCTCCAAATGGAAAGGACAAAAGCACAGAAAAATTCCTTTAAAGAGATTGCTCTCGGTTCGGGAGGTAGGTTATAGAAAGGGAAGGTATTAGCACCCTTTCTATCCATGGTTATCCATGGGCTCTTAGGTACTTGCTCAATGTGTTTTCAAAATTGTTTGTTTGCTTTTCAATGTGGGTTTCAAAAATATTCTTTGAAAAGTTTCAATTCAACTCGTACGTCAGAGTGTTTGAAAAGTTTGTTTTGAAAGTTTTTGAAAAGTGTGTTGGTGTGAAAAGTATTTTGTTTTGTTTTTGAAGAGAGCAAGTATCCATGAGAACCTACCTACCCTAAGGAATTCGTCTGTGTAAATGTCCTTTAAAGTAGTGCCATCCCACCATTTAGAGGTAGGTAGCACCACCGTTGGAGGTGTTCGGGTCAATTCGAGTTTTAGGGACGTGGTGGTCACCAGAGCAACAGTAGGACACCTTAGAAGCTACCCTTATGCCATTGATCCTTTATTTTCCGAGGCAACCGTTTCGAGGCAACTGGATCATGTCATGGGCATAAGGACTTACTAAAACGTCCTATACTCGACGACCACCTTTCGAAAGGCAACAGTGAGGCGTACCCTAGGGGGTGGTGTGTGAATTGTGTGTCATTTTCAGTTTATTGTTTGTCTTGTCATGCAAAGGTGATCTAACGATTTGATTTTATTTTTTGGGCATTCATTCTTTCATGCATATTTATTAACAGTTATATACTTGCGAGAAAATAAATCTAACTATTACAACTGGCGCGGGTCCACATCGCCAAAAAAACCGAACCCGATTTGACTGAAAATAAATAAAGCGAATAAATAAAAGTGCGAAAATTCTAAATTACATGGCTTTGGGGCATATACAGAATTATTTACACAATATAAAACAAATGCGCGAAATAAAGAGATTAACAAAATTAGGGCGTTGGACCCTTTTACAAATAATTAAAATTAATCAAGGAATCTAAAATTAAATGAAAAATAATGTTTTTGTGTTTTTTAGGTTTAAAAGAAAAAAGAGAAAAAATTAATTAGAATTAAAGTGCTAAACCCTAGTTTTAATGTTTTTTAAGTTTATTATGAAAAAAGATTTAATTTCTAACTTAATTAAATTCTAAACTAATTTACGTACAATTTTTGATTTATAGAAAATAAATAATAAATAATAATATTGTGAGAAAAAAGAGGAAAAAATTAAAAAGGATATAAAAAATTAATAATTAACCTAATTCTACATTTTTTGGATTTTTATTATGAAAAAAGAATTAAAATTAAAATTAAAACCTAATTAAACTAAATGCATTACATTTTAATTTATTTATAAAAATAATCAAAGTTAATTATATTTTTTTGTCTTTTCTGTATTTTTAATGTTTTTTTGTATTTTTGCAAGAATTAATTAAATCAGAAAATAAAAAAACAAGTAAATTTAAAAATAATAGGATATAAAGAAAATTAGAAAAAAGAAAAAACAGATATAACCAGGGAGGTGTGGATTTGAAAAAGCCTGGCCCATTTTTGCTTGAATTGGTTGACTTTTCTAATCCTGTGCACGCCTGTTGACTTGATGTATGGTGCACTCTTCATCTTGGCCATGGATCTGAGGCCCTGGGACACGTGGAGGTTGAATCCTGATGGAGTATGGTGAGCATCAATATGAGCGTTGCATGGAACCTGGAAAGGAAAAATAATATTGAATTTTTGCAGGACCTGGGACTTGAACCCAGGTCATTGTGGTTACATGCGCGTGTCTTGGCCAGCTGAGCTAGTTGATTCATTCGTTATATAATAAACAAATAAATCATATAAAATAAAAGCAACACGCTAGTGACTTGAAGCGCGCGAACTTTGAATGGACAAATCGCTGGTGGACACGTCTTCTTCTTCCTCGTGTCCCCTGTAACATAAACAAATAAAGCAACGGTTTTGAAGCGTTGCATTAGGTAAGCTACAAAAAAATAGCGAATAGCTCGTTTCCTTATATAAATTAGGCGCGAGTATGTCTTCTTCTTCGTCTCAAGATGCGGAGTTCAACCATGGTGGTCATGGGCCCTAATTTTTCCCCTAGGCAAAATCCCTAATTTGAGAAAGCTGTAAACCTAGAATTCGAAAATGGCAAGTTCATATTTATGGCACAAAAATGAAATCAAATGCATTGGTCAGCTTGGAAACATCATTGTGAGTATGAATATCTAAAAAAAACTGCAAGAATGTGCTTGAATCGTGCTACATGATTTCAAAATTTTTAAGAAGCAGTTGGACTCGTGGATACCAGTTCAAGGAGTTTTGGAAGATGTTATGATTTGGGATACGTTCAGAATTGTCTCAGGAAGCTGTTGGTACAAGAATTAAGGCTTGAAAAGATTGCTAGCTTTGAAATCAGATTTGCATTTTATGGTTCATTTTTCAAATTGCCAAATCACCTTTGAGCGAGTTTTTTGCTATGTTCCAGTTAGGGTTGGACTCAGTGATCATCATATAATTGAATAGGCTTGCTAACTCTCCTTAATTCATGCTTGTTAGAGAATTGGCCTTAGGGTTTCTTCCATTAACCATTTTTCCTAATTTTTAGCCAAAACCTAGACCTAGTGTGCAAATGAACCTTAGCCTGATTTTTGAGTTGGTTCATGATACATAAGAATTGTCCAAGTTCATTTGACACTATTTCATTGATTTTTAAATTTTATTTGAATTTTCAAAGACTTAAAATGAATTAAATCATCAAAAATTAAATAAAATACAAAAGTCAATATTTGGTCTTGAAATTAACCATGGGCCACGTGTATGGCATGACAAGGATGAACAAAGTGAGAAAAATGGGGCCCTTTTGTCAAAATTGGATTTTCAAGGATAGTTGACTTTTGCCATTTCACAAAAATTTCCCAACTTCTACAAGGCATAACTTGCTCAATTTTTAAGCTTTTCACATGTTCTTGGACATTTTGGAAAGGTCTTTGAGTCCTTTAACCAATGCCTTTGGTCCCATGTCATTTTGATCTACCAATCTCAAGTTATGGTCTTTGACTTAAAGTCCCTTTTTGTTGACTTTTGAAAATGACCTATAATGTTGAAATTGATAACTTTTTGTGAGAGCATTTCTTGGACTTGAAGTATGAAGATGAGTTGTAGGAAATGTCTTTCTCTTCAAAATGAGCTTTGGATGGAATTTTTCTGATAATCCATGTGAAAGTTATGCCCTGGTCAATTTCAGTTGACTTTTTCAGCTGTCCAAATATAGCAACTTTTGCATCTTTGATGATTTCTGAGCCAAATTTTGAGAATCATGATCAAGCATTGATCAAATGATGTTTGTGGCTTCAAAATGATATGTTGACCAAAAATTTGAACTTTTGACTGCCAAATGACCATTTTGCCCCTACAGTTGACTGTAGTGCAATTTAGGGTTTTGACTGTGCAATCTTGAGCTGAATGCCTTGAAACTTGATATGAGGATGCTTGACCATGTTTGTAAGCATATGAGACTTGATTGAGCCTTTGAAAACTTCCTTTTCTTGATCAGAACCCAAACCCTAATTTTGACTGTATAGGAAACAGTTGAGCTGCACAACCCTTGGGGAATTTTGTGACCTGGCTTGGCAATTTCTTGAGGAATATGGGAGGGCAAATTTTGGGGTATAACAGTTGCCCCTGTTCAATCTTCTTAGACCTGAGGATGCAGATTGGCTGACGTGCCTTTCGTAATCCGAGGGTAAAAGATGATTGGACACTAGAGTGCCCGGAAATTTGCGCTCACATGTTAGCAGTGATGGTGGAATGGGCTTATAGATGCCATTTGGATGTTGCTGGATAGGATGATGGGCTTATAGATGCCATCTGGATGTTTTGATTGCGTAAGAGATTCCTTCGCTAGAACCTGCCTACCTGCAAAACAGAAAATACGTACCTGACACGTTGCAGGAGCTGAGTCTGGAGCTTCAAACGGCGATGAAAGAAACAGGGATGATTACTTCCTTAGCATGAATGGTAAGAGAGCCTTGGGTGACTTTAACTTTAACAACGCTCGTTGAGAAAAATCTGGGGTGTCTTCTACTGGGATAAGAATCAGGGAGATCTTAAGGTCGATCTGACTGAACCAGAGAGGCCTTTGACTGGATAAGCAATCAGGAAAATCTTGGGACGATTTAACTGAACCGGTCTAGGTCTTGAAATGTCTTCAAAGGGATAAGCATCAGGAAAATCTTGGGACGATTTAACTGAACCAGAGAAGGCCTTTGACTGAACCAGTCTAGGTCTTGAAATGTCTTCAAAGGGATAAGCATCAGGAAAATCTTGGGACGATTTAACTGAACCAGAGAAGGCCTTTGACTGAACCAGTCTAGGTCTTGAAATGTCTTCAAAGGGATAAGCATCAGGAAAATCTTGGGACGATTTAACTGAACCAGAGAAGGCCTTTGACTGAACCAGTCTAGGTCTTGAAATGTCTTCAAAGGGATAAGCATCAGGAAAATCTTGGGACGATTTAACTGAACCAGAGAAGGCCTTTGACTGAACCAGTCTAGGTCTTGAAATGTAGCTTGAGAACTTAACTGGATCTTCCCTGAAAGGTAAAAGTCAGTCATATGCAATGCATGATATGGATCAAGCAATGATGTTCTCAACATAAATGAGATTTGTATGATGCAGTGCGTTATGCATGCTATAATGCTGTATGTGATGTTTTATGTATGTTTTCGTCTAGGAAAATGAATCCTTGACGGGTGCCGGGAAGTCGTATCCCGGGCTGATGTCGAAGAATAGATTTTGCTTCCGCTGGGGATGATAATTGCAAGGATACCGGTAGGAGAAGATGACTCCGTTGCGGAATAAACTTGGCAAATGGAGGATTCTGCGGGGAGAAAAGATACTCTAGCGACCATGCTGGGAAGCAATACTCTGTGGGAAGAGTGATGCCTTGCTGAATGTTGATAGTAGCTCTGTTGGGGATACCGTTGTTGTATTGGAAGTGTGAATAGCCTTCGCTGAGGATAGGAAAGAACTACGTTGACGACGACTTTCCCTTGGCTTTAGGCTGAGGATAACCCAGTTATATCCTGTTAAGGAAATAACTCTTTAAATCAAGCCGGATGACACGTTCGTGCTCTGCGAAGGATAAGCTTCCAGAATTTGCTGGGGATAAGCTTACTGCTTGGGGAGACAAATTCCATCTTTCCTGGGGAACTTGGATGGGACTCTCCTGGGGAAGTTTTGATATGCTGGGGAAGTGATTCCTTTGAATGTTGAGGTACCGCCGGGGAACAATCTTTAGACCAAGACTGCCGGGGATGCTTGTTAAGAATATGTGCTGCTGGGGAATATTGGGATCTACTGGAGCATACCCAATTTCCTCGAGACTTGTTAACTTTGCTTGGGGAAGAATGCACTGACTTGCTGTCTCACTCTCTGGGGAATTTAAGATGTCTGGTTAGGTTCTTTAGCTGAACCTGCCTTGGTACCTTGGAGGACAGAAAAATTAGACTGCTCAGACAACTCTTTATTGCCCCTGTTTCTAGTGTCACCTGCAATTAATTCTTTGTTTCGTATGCAAATATTTATGAGCTAGCAAATTATTGTCAATGCATATATCACAAATTGAACCTTGGACGTTCTTCGCAAAACAAAACGGAAAAAGAAAAACAGGTGGCACGTTTAACTGAAAAGTATATTTGTATTGATTTCGAATAGCCTGTGAACATGCGTTTTGTGTACAAGAGGCTGACGTCCTGGTAAGAGAAACGTCGCCGAGCAAGAGAGTTTATACAAGTTTTGTACAAAAGAAAATAAAACAGCTGTGTGAAATATGAATGATCCCACTGGGTTTCAACTCTGCTATCGCCTTTATAACTCTGAGCGTCTCATCACTTGGTGACCTTGGTTGAAGGTGAGGCTGACTGATCGATGCCGTCTTGATGTAGATACCGGATTCTGGATGCAAAGTGATCCAATGAGACATAGTATTACGCTTTTATCCCTAACTTTTGCCTGGACTGCCTTTTCGGGTTTTCAGTCCACCGGGATACCCATTTTTGCCCAAGCCGCCTTTTCAGGTTTTCGACTTGCCGGGTGTACAGATTTTTCATTTTCATCCCTTCATTTTGCCCGAACCCTTTTGGTTCGACGGGAAGCCCTAATTTTTGCCTAGACATGTCAGCCTAGCGGGTCTTTTTTCATGCGTAGTATTTTTTAACTATGTCTGCATTGGCGGGGTGAGGAAGGTCGTCACCATCCATGTTGGTTAATATCATTGCTCCTCCTGAGAACACATGCTTAACCACAAATGGCCCTTCGTACGTAGGGGTCCATTTGCCCCTTGGATCACTCTGAGGAAGGATGATTCGCTTGATCACCAGATCCCCGACTTGATATTCCCGTGGTCTGACCTTTTTGTTAAATGCCCTGATCATTCGTTTCTGATACGTCTGACCATGACAGATAGCAGCAAGCCTCTTTTCGTCAATAAGGTTGAGCTGATCAAGTCGTGTCTGGATCCAATCATCTTCATTCAGATTTGTATCCTTCATTATCCGGAGAGAAGGAATTTGTACTTCGATTGGCAAGACTGCCTCCATGCCATAAACCAGAGAGAAAGGAGTTGCCCCGGTTGACGTCCTAGCTGAAGTACGATACCCATGCAGAGCGAACGGTAACATCTCGTGCCAATCTTTATACGTTACTGTCATCTTCTGCACAATCTTCTTGATGTTTTTATTAGCTGCTTCTACAGCCCCATTCATCTTCGGTCTGTAAGGAGAAGAATTGTGGTGCTGTATCTTGAACTGTTCGCAGAGCTCAGCAATCATCTTATTGTTCAGATTGGTACCGTTATCTGTAATAATCCGCTCAGGAACGCCGTACCGACAGATCAGGTTATGCCGAATGAACCGTGCTACAACAGTCTTGGTTACCGTAGCATAGGATGCTGCCTCAACCCACTTCGTGAAATAATCAATTGCCACTAGGATGAAGCGATGTCCATTGGATGCCGTAGGTTTTATCTCACCGATCATGTCTATGCCCCACATTGCAAATGGCCAAGGCGCAGTCAGAACATTCAGGGGAACCGGAGGAACATGCACCTTGTCTGCGTAGATTTGGCATTTATGGCATGTCCTAGAATGTTGGTAACAGTCAGCTTCCATTGTAGACCAGTAATACCCTGCCCGTAGGATCTTCTTTGCCATGGTATGTCCACTGGAGTGTGTACCAAAGGTCCCATCATGTAGCTCTTCCATGATTCTTTCCGCTTCAGCCTTATCTACACAACGCAGTAGGGTTGAATCCTGGTTGCGCTTGTACAAGATGCCGTTGCTAAGAAAGAACTTGGCTGCAAACCTCCTCAGGAATTTCTTATCGTTGACAGATGCTCCTTCAGGGTATTCCTGTGCTTCCAGATATCTTTTCACTTCGTGGTACCAAGGCTTCTCAGTTACCAATTCAGTTTCGAGATCACAACAGTATGCCGGTTCGTCCAGTTTCCAGATGATGATCCGGGGAGCTTCATTATCCCATTTGACCTTGAACATTGAAGACATTGTAGCTAACGCGTCCGCCAGCTGATTCTCTTCTCTTGGAAAATGCTCAAATGTTATTTCTGTGAAGTGGGGGATCAGGGCCAACACACATTCTCTGTAAGGAATCAAGTTTGGGTGTTTCGTATCCCACTCTCCTTTGATCTGATTGATCACGAGAGCGGAATCTCCGAAGACACTTAGAAATTTGATCCTCAGGTCTATCGCAGCTTGAAGACCCATAATACACGCTTCATACTCCGCCATGTTGTTGGTACAGTTGAAACACAGCCGGGCGGTGAGTGGAGTATGAGTACCCTGTGGAGATACGATTATGGCGCCGATACCATTTCCCAAAGCATTGGAGGCTCCGTCAAAGTGCATAGACCATCGGGATCCCGGTTCAGGTCCTTCATCCGGTCCAGGTATTTCACAGTCAGTTACTATCATAATGCTTTCATCTGGAAACTCGAAGTTCATTGATTGGTAGTCATCCACAGCTTGATGTGCTAAGTGGTCTGCCAATACACTTCCCTTGATGGCTTTTTGGGTCGTGTACTGAATGTCGTATTCCGTCAAGATCATCTGCCATCTTGCAATTCTCCCAGACAGAGCAGGCTTTTCGAATATGTACTTTATAGGATCCATTTTTGAGATTAACAAGGTAGTATGAGTCAGCATATACTGTCTCAGCCGGCGAGCAGCCCATACCAAAGCGCAGCAAGTTTTCTCAAGCAGTGAGTATCGGGTCTCACAGTCGGTAAACTTTTTGCTAAGGTAATAAATGGCATGCTCTTTTCGGCCAGACTCGTCATGCTGCCCCAGCACACACCCCATTGCATTATCAAGCACTGTCAGGTAAAGTATCAAAGGTCTCCCTTCAACTGGTGGCATAAGGATGGGTGGTTCTTGGAGATATTCTTTGATTCTGTCAAAAGCAGCCTGACATTCATCATTCCAACGTACTACCTGATCTTTCTTCAACAGCTTGAAGATTGGCTCACAGGTAGCAGTCAGATGAGAGATGAAGCGAGCAATGTAATTCAGGCGTCCTAGAAAGCCTCTGACTTCCTTCTCCGTCTTAGGAACTGGCATCTCTTGAATGGCTTTGACCTTAGCAGGGTCTACTTGAATTCCTTTATCACTGACCACAAAGCCTAGCAACTTTCCAGATCTTACCCCGAAGGTACACTTGTTCGGGTTCAACCTCAGCTTGTATAGTTTCAAACGGTCAAACAGTTTCTGCAGATGATCAAGGTGCTCTTCCTCAGTCTGGGACCTAGCGATCATGTCGTCCACATACACTTCTATCTCATGATGGATCATATCATGAAATAAGGTAACCATGGCACGTTGGTAGGTTGCCCCAGCATTCTTTAACCCGAACGGCATGACCTTGTAACAGAAGGTGCCCCACTGAGTAACAAAGGTAGTCTTTTCCATGTCTTCAGGTGCCATCTTGATCTGATTGTAGCCTGAAAAACCATCCATGAAAGAGAACACTTTATGCTGAGCTGTATTATCAACAAGGACATCAATGTGGGGTAGAGGGAAGTCATCCTTGGGGCTGGCCCTGTTCAGATCCCTGTAATCAACACACATCCTGACCTTGCCGTCCTTCTTAGGTACCGGCACCACATTAGCAACCCACTGGGGGTAAGAAGTTACTGCAAGAAACCCGGCATCAAACTGCTTCATAACCTCGGCTTTAATCTTCTCAGACATCTCTGGACGCATCCGACGAACCTTTTGCTTAACCGGAGGGAAATCTTCTTTAGTTGGTAAATGATGGACCACAATGTCGGTATCTAATCCGGGCATATCTTCGTAGGACCAGGCAAAGATTTCTTTATAATCATGCAGCATCTGAGTCAACCGTTGCTTCACGCTGAGTTCTAGGTTGGCACCAATCTTCACCTCTTTCTTGTCTTCCTCAGTACCCAAGTTTATTATTTCCACTGGCTCTTCATGGGGTTGAATTGCCCTCTCTTCCTGTTGTAACAGTCTTGCAAGTTCACCAGGCACTTCGCAATCATCTTCACCTTCGTCTGCGGCTAAGTTGATCGGATTTTCGAAGTCATAACTGGCAGTAGCAGAGTCGTTACCAGTGAGATCCAGAGTGGATTGAAACCTGTATGAGTGAGTGTGTGTGTAAATACAGCTGTTTTGCAATATGTAAAGAAAGGAAAGAAAAGGAGCGCAAAATTTGAAATGTGAAAAACGTCCAATGCTTTTATTCATGATATATGACAATGACAAACAAAAAGCCCTCACAAATAAAACCACGGTGCCCCGGGTAAGACACCGGGCCATATAGTCTCAAATTATTGTTTATTACAAATCAAAAACAAAGAAATTCATTACTGAGGAACAATAGAAACAGAGAGATTGTCTTTTGCACTCCAATTGTTAGGCCCACTGTCGGTCGTCGGGTAGATCCAGCTATCAAACTCAGCATCATCCACTTCGTCTTCGTCTCCAATAGCATTCACTCCATGAGCAGGTAGGGGAGCCGCCACCACATTAGGCTTGTCAGATGCCTCAAACTGTACCTCCTTGGCATCAATAAGGTCCTGCAGCTTGTTCCTTAGTGCCCAACAGTCATCTGTGTTATGCCCCGGGCTATCAGAGTGATAAGCACAACGAGCATTTGGATTGAACTTGGGAGATGCAGTGTTGGGAAACTTTGGAGCCTCCTTGACAGTCACTAAATTGGTGGATAGCAACTGTGGTAGGATCTGTGATAAGGTCATGCTTAATCGAGTAAACTCTCTCCGGGGTCTCTCAAACTTTTGAGGATTAGTTGGCCGAGGAGCGGCAGCAGGTTTGGCAATCATTACCGCACTGACAGATTGGCGGTGTTCGGGTCGCTCTGTTCTCCGGGAGTTATATACAGCACTAGCCTCCTTTTTGAAGGGTTTCTTCTCAGTACTGGAGGAGGCAACTTTCTGTATCTTCCCCGATTTTATACCGGCCTCAATCCTTTCACCAGTCAGGATTAGATCGGTAAACCCAGCAGAGGAATTACCAATGAGATGATTGAAAAATGGACCAGATAAGGTCCCCAAGAACATATCTACCAGCTCCCGATCCGTCAACGGTGGCTGTACCCTGCCAGCCAGGTCTCTCCATTTCTGAGCATACTCCTTAAAACCTTCACCCGACCCTAGCGACATACCCTGGAGCTGGGTACGCGTAGGAGCGAGGTCGGCATTATACTGATACTGCTTGTAAAAAGCAGTGGCCAGATCCTCCCAGTTACGAATGCTGATTCCATCTAGCTGATAGAACCAATCGAGGTGAGTCCCTGAAAGACTCTCCTGGAAGAAGTGGATCCAAAGGTTCTTGTCTGCTGTGTAAGGCTGGATCTTCCTTACATAAGAACGGAGGTGCATCTTGGGACAGGAAGCCCCATCATACTTCACGAAGGCAGGTGTTTTGAACTTGTGCGGGATCACCACTCCAGTAGATAACCCCAAGTCTCCGAAATCCAATCCAGGTACCCGTTGAACTTCCACAGCCTTTAATCTGTCTTCCAGCTGTTTGTACCGGTCTTCAGCAGGAGGGTACTGGTCGTCGTTGAAGTCTGTTTCAGTATCAGAGCCCACAGGAGTAGTGACCTCCCTTTCATGGTGACTACCTTCCGTCACAGATGGAGGAGTCCTTTCAGCTTCAACAACCAAAGTGTTCCCGAGTCTGCGCCCAGTATTAAATAGCACAGTCCTCCTCTTCTTCTTAGTCTTCTTCAACAGCATGGTCTTTAACTCTTGTTGACCTTGAGACAAGCCCTTGATCAGCTCCTGAAATTGGGCGTTTTGCGCCTGAAACTGGGCGTTCTGCGCCTGAAGAGCCTTGATAGCCGCATCGGTTGATGATTCAGGAGGGTTCATGATGCTGAAATAAACAGCGAAGAACGGTAAACAACCTGAAAAGAAGAGTATTTATGATGCACATGATGAATGATATGTGTTTATGCAATGCATTCAAGAGTTCGAAAATTCAAATTTGTTGTAGACCAAAAGGAACACACTTTATTATTAAGAAAATCATTGTTTTAATACATCAAAGCCTCATGGGCAAAAATACAAAAAGATCAAGTCACATCCAAAATATGTTGCGCATCTTCTCTGGAGCTATGTAAGTGTTGAGATTCCTTTCCTCGTGCAACAGGCGAGTGAGCTCCAAAACCTTCTTTTCACTGGCATGCAAACTAGTCTCAAGAGAATTCCGTTCTTCTTTAAGCTGGATCCAGCTCTTCTGCATCTCTTCCCAGGATGTGGGCATATCAGGGTGCTGAATAACATGAGACACCTCTCCTTCCAAGGCAGGCTCTTTGATTACTGGAAGCATGTGAGGATAAGGCATTACTAACTTCTGAGAACGGGCTCGTACCCACTTGAGGTAAGGCTCCAAAGGGATGGAGTTCCTGTGCCCCAGTGTCTTGCTGTCTATCCTACTAGGCATCCTCCAAGCTCTGATAAATCTCTGGCGAAGTCCTTGAGTATCGTTGTCGAAATCAAAAACTATGTCAGGAATCAACATGTCATGAGGACCATCCCTCCGAGCATAACCAAATTGTCTCCAAGCCAGGCATGGACTATAAGTAATACCCCCTCTGGTTCCAAGTAAAGGAACATTAGGATACTCCCCGCAACGATCAATGATAGTGACATCTTCTCTGGACCTAGGGCACCAATGTATATCTGCATGTGTAAGAGTCATCAACCGTTGTGACCATCTCAAACCCCGCTCGTTCTTCAGGACTGATTGTGGAAGGTGCGAAATAAACCACTTTCCCAGGAGAGGAGTGCAACACATAAGGACACCTCTTTTTCTCATGGTTCGAGTGTAACATGAGTGAAGGATGTCCCCCAGCAACGTAGGTATAGGATTCCTGGACATAAAGATCTGGACGGCACTGATATCAATGAGCTGGTCTGGGTTAGGGAACAACACCAAACCATAAACAAGGAGGGCCACAACCTCTTCAAAAGCTTGCAAGTCAAGGGAGTTCCAACAATCATAGGCCTTTTCAAACAGAAACCTGGCTAAGAACCCTTTGATACCACTTCTAACTTCCCAATGTCCCTTGAGGTCAGATGACTGTAGGTGCAAGGCTTTAGCAATCTCTTCAAGCTTAGGTTCCTTTTCTGTACCGTTGAAGGGTAGCTGATCAAGGATAGGGATCTTCAGGAGTCGGGAGAACTCCTCCAATGTAGGTACCAACTGATAATCCAAGAAGGTGAAACAGTGATGCAGAGGGTCAAAGAATTGGAACAGGACTTTTATCATATCTTCCTCAATGTTGGTGTTGACCAAGCTGATGAGGCTTCCATGCCTTTCACTGAATGAGGAGTTCTCAGGAATTCTGGATGTAAGCTCTTTAAGCTGAGGAGGGATCCTTACAAGACTGATTGGAATTGTCTTTCTACGAACAGTTTCCATGTCCTACAAAACAAGAACAAAGATGAAAATTCGAACCCCTGAAATGGTTAGTTAATGCATATGATGCTGGATGATGTCATGATGTCATGATTAAATACAGATATTTACAAAGACAAACATGTAAGGCACACAAGGCACACAAGACAGGCCCTTAAGGTTTAAGGCCAGCATGGGGTCTGGGTAGTACCCTCTTGAAGTTGGTGGGTTCATCCTGTCCTATCAAAGTAACCGGGTTCTAAGGTTCCCAATATCACGGGATTGCTTTCATTGTTCATCGTTTCGATTTAGCCACTGAACTGGCGACCGAAATATTCCAGGGAAGCAACCCTCAATTGAGTGTAGTATCGAGTATCAACCAACCTCGGACTGCACCAAAGTCAGTTATCTCACTACCCTAAAGAGGCCAAGATTGTTCAATTAAGGTTCCTAAGGTCTGTTGATGCTTCATGACACCACATGGAGGCCCCGTACTCTCCTTGACTGACTCAAGGGTTACCGGTACACACCAAAATGCCACATCAACGTAGCAGACTGTTTCAACCATGTCGGTATACCCCGCACAGTTCCCTCACAGCCTTGTTGCTACTTTCTAAGAAGGTATTCCCCAGATCCGGGTTAGGATCTATAGAACTCCCAAGCAACCCACAATTTTAAAACATACAAGGAAAGCAATTGAAAACACAATGATCTTAGTCCTAAGGTACACCTCACTTTAAGTTTGTCCCCAGCAGAGTCGCCAGTTCTGTGATCGGTGGATCTGGAACTGACTGTTTTAAAGCTGGTTCGCGAAATGTCGCGGTAAGCAAGAGTCGCCACCGTCTTTTATTTTCTCCAAATGGAAAGGACAAAAGCACAGAAAAATTCCTTTAAAGAGATTGCTCTCGGTTCGGGAGGTAGGTTATAGAAAGGGAAGGTATTAGCACCCTTTCTATCCATGGTTATCCATGGGCTCTTAGGTACTTGCTCAATGTGTTTTCAAAATTGTTTGTTTGCTTTTCAATGTGGGTTTCAAAAATATTCTTTGAAAAGTTTCAATTCAACTCGTACGTCAGAGTGTTTGAAAAGTTTGTTTTGAAAGTTTTTGAAAAGTGTGTTGGTGTGAAAAGTATTTTGTTTTGTTTTTGAAGAGAGCAAGTATCCATGAGAACCTACCTACCCTAAGGAATTCGTCTGTGTAAATGTCCTTTAAAGTAGTGCCATCCCACCATTTAGAGGTAGGTAGCACCACCGTTGGAGGTGTTCGGGTCAATTCGAGTTTTAGGGACGTGGTGGTCACCAGAGCAACAGTAGGACACCTTAGAAGCTACCCTTATGCCATTGATCCTTTATTTTCCGAGGCAACCGTTTCGAGGCAACTGGATCATGTCATGGGCATAAGGACTTACTAAAACGTCCTATACTCGACGACCACCTTTCGAAAGGCAACAGTGAGGCGTACCCTAGGGGGTGGTGTGTGAATTGTGTGTCATTTTCAGTTTATTGTTTGTCTTGTCATGCAAAGGTGATCTAACGATTTGATTTTATTTTTTGGGCATTCATTCTTTCATGCATATTTATTAACAGTTATATACTTGCGAGAAAATAAATCTAACTATTACAACTGGCGCGGGTCCACATCGCCAAAAAAACCGAACCCGATTTGACTGAAAATAAATAAAGCGAATAAATAAAAGTGCGAAAATTCTAAATTACATGGCTTTGGGGCATATACAGAATTATTTACACAATATAAAACAAATGCGCGAAATAAAGAGATTAACAAAATTAGGGCGTTGGACCCTTTTACAAATAATTAAAATTAATCAAGGAATCTAAAATTAAATGAAAAATAATGTTTTTGTGTTTTTTAGGTTTAAAAGAAAAAAGAGAAAAAATTAATTAGAATTAAAGTGCTAAACCCTAGTTTTAATGTTTTTTAAGTTTATTATGAAAAAAGATTTAATTTCTAACTTAATTAAATTCTAAACTAATTTACGTACAATTTTTGATTTATAGAAAATAAATAATAAATAATAATATTGTGAGAAAAAAGAGGAAAAAATTAAAAAGGATATAAAAAATTAATAATTAACCTAATTCTACATTTTTTGGATTTTTATTATGAAAAAAGAATTAAAATTAAAATTAAAACCTAATTAAACTAAATGCATTACATTTTAATTTATTTATAAAAATAATCAAAGTTAATTATATTTTTTTGTCTTTTCTGTATTTTTAATGTTTTTTTGTATTTTTGCAAGAATTAATTAAATCAGAAAATAAAAAAACAAGTAAATTTAAAAATAATAGGATATAAAGAAAATTAGAAAAAAGAAAAAACAGATATAACCAGGGAGGTGTGGATTTGAAAAAGCCTGGCCCATTTTTGCTTGAATTGGTTGACTTTTCTAATCCTGTGCACGCCTGTTGACTTGATGTATGGTGCACTCTTCATCTTGGCCATGGATCTGAGGCCCTGGGACACGTGGAGGTTGAATCCTGATGGAGTATGGTGAGCATCAATATGAGCGTTGCATGGAACCTGGAAAGGAAAAATAATATTGAATTTTTGCAGGACCTGGGACTTGAACCCAGGTCATTGTGGTTACATGCGCGTGTCTTGGCCAGCTGAGCTAGTTGATTCATTCGTTATATAATAAACAAATAAATCATATAAAATAAAAGCAACACGCTAGTGACTTGAAGCGCGCGAACTTTGAATGGACAAATCGCTGGTGGACACGTCTTCTTCTTCCTCGTGTCCCCTGTAACATAAACAAATAAAGCAACGGTTTTGAAGCGTTGCATTAGGTAAGCTACAAAAAAATAGCGAATAGCTCGTTTCCTTATATAAATTAGGCGCGAGTATGTCTTCTTCTTCGTCTCAAGATGCGGAGTTCAACCATGGTGGTCATGGGCCCTAATTTTTCCCCTAGGCAAAATCCCTAATTTGAGAAAGCTGTAAACCTAGAATTCGAAAATGGCAAGTTCATATTTATGGCACAAAAATGAAATCAAATGCATTGGTCAGCTTGGAAACATCATTGTGAGTATGAATATCTAAAAAAAACTGCAAGAATGTGCTTGAATCGTGCTACATGATTTCAAAATTTTTAAGAAGCAGTTGGACTCGTGGATACCAGTTCAAGGAGTTTTGGAAGATGTTATGATTTGGGATACGTTCAGAATTGTCTCAGGAAGCTGTTGGTACAAGAATTAAGGCTTGAAAAGATTGCTAGCTTTGAAATCAGATTTGCATTTTATGGTTCATTTTTCAAATTGCCAAATCACCTTTGAGCGAGTTTTTTGCTATGTTCCAGTTAGGGTTGGACTCAGTGATCATCATAGAATTGAATAGGCTTGCTAACTCTCCTTAATTCATGCTTGTTAGAGAATTGGCCTTAGGGTTTCTTCCATTAACCATTTTTCCTAATTTTTAGCCAAAACCTAGACCTAGTGTGCAAATGAACCTTAGCCTGATTTTTGAGTTGGTTCATGATACATAAGAATTGTCCAAGTTCATTTGACACTATTTCATTGATTTTTAAATTTTATTTGAATTTTCAAAGACTTAAAATGAATTAAATCATCAAAAATTAAATAAAATACAAAAGTCAATATTTGGTCTTGAAATTAACCATGGGCCACGTGTATGGCATGACAAGGATGAACAAAGTGAGAAAAATGGGGCCCTTTTGTCAAAATTGGATTTTCAAGGATAGTTGACTTTTGCCATTTCACAAAAATTTCCCAACTTCTACAAGGCATAACTTGCTCAATTTTTAAGCTTTTCACATGTTCTTGGACATTTTGGAAAGGTCTTTGAGTCCTTTAACCAATGCCTTTGGTCCCATGTCATTTTGATCTACCAATCTCAAGTTATGGTCTTTGACTTAAAGTCCCTTTTTGTTGACTTTTGAAAATGACCTATAATGTTGAAATTGATAACTTTTTGTGAGAGCATTTCTTGGACTTGAAGTATGAAGATGAGTTGTAGGAAATGTCTTTCTCTTCAAAATGAGCTTTGGATGGAATTTTTCTGATAATCCATGTGAAAGTTATGCCCTGGTCAATTTCAGTTGACTTTTTCAGCTGTCCAAATATAGCAACTTTTGCATCTTTGATGATTTCTGAGCCAAATTTTGAGAATCATGATCAAGCATTGATCAAATGATGTTTGTGGCTTCAAAATGATATGTTGACCAAAAATTTGAACTTTTGACTGCCAAATGACCATTTTGCCCCTACAGTTGACTGTAGTGCAATTTAGGGTTTTGACTGTGCAATCTTGAGCTGAATGCCTTGAAACTTGATATGAGGATGCTTGACCATGTTTGTAAGCATATGAGACTTGATTGAGCCTTTGAAAACTTCCTTTTCTTGATCATAACCCAAACCCTAATTTTGACTGTATAGGAAACAGTTGAGCTGCACAACCCTTGGGGAATTTTGTGACCTGGCTTGGCAATTTCTTGAGGAATATGGGAGGGCAAATTTTGGGGTATAACAAGATGGTTGAAGAACGGACCAGACAGGGTCCCCAGAAACATGTCAACGAGCTCACGGTCAGTCAGAGGTGGCTGCACCCTTCCAGCTAAGTCTCTCCATTTTTGCGCATACTCCTTAAAACCTTCACCCGTCCCTAGTGACATACCCTGGAGTTGGGTACGCGTAGGAGCGAGGTCGGAATTGTACTGATACTGCTTGTAGAACACAGTAGCCAAGTCCTCCCAGTTACGAATACTGGCTCCATCCAGCTGATAGAACCATTCGAGTTGAGTCCCTGAAAGACTTTCCTGGAAGAAATGGATCCATAGATTCTTGTCAACAGTGTAAGGTTGGATCTTCCTTACATATGATCTGAGATACAGCTTAGGACAGGAAGCCCCGTCGTATTTTGCAAAAGTAGGTGCCTTGAACTTGTGAGGGATCACCACCCCAGAGGATAGACCTAGATCTTCGAAGTCCAGGCCGGGCATTTTCTGTATCTCCATAGCACTTAACCGGTCTTCGAGCTGTTTGTACCTGTCCTTGGCAGGAGGGTACTGTTCATCATTGAAATCCGTCTCGTTGTCGGAGACCACGGGACTAGGAACCCTTCTCCCTCGGGGACTGTCTTTCCCTACAGAGGAAGTAGCCAGATCAGCCTCATTTTGTGATCCATTCCCAGATCTGCGTCTAGGATTGAACAAAACAGTCCTCTTCTTCTTCTTCTTCTGTATCAGAGTCTTCAACTCCTATTAACCCTGGGCTAGGCTCATCACCAACTCTTGGAACTGGGCGTTCTGGGCCTGGAGGGCCTTGATAGCTTGTTCATTGGATGATTCGGGATTCATGATGATTGCTGAAATAAACAGCGAAGAAGATAAGTGACCTGTCAAAAGGGTACCTGTAATGCAATGATATGTATGTATGCATGCAATGTTTTCAAGGATCTTGTGGGGTAAACAGAGAAACTTGTTAGAATTCGAAACCGGTAGCTTGACTGAAGGAACTTCATGTTGTTGAGAGTCCTTCTTCAAGAGTTAGGCTCACCATATCGAGTGGGTCATAGCCCCTGACTCAAGCTGTCATGTTTTGATCTCCAAACAAACTTGGCTAGAGGAAAATAAATCCCCTTTTGCCCCTTGCTAGACAGTTGGTTCATCATGACCTGTATCACAGACCCTTGAGATCCTTGAAATGGGTTAGTCCTTATGCAAGATGTATGCAATGGCATGATGGTATGATGTTATGCTATGCATGGAGTGATGTAAGTAGGCCCTGTAATGAGTCCAGATTAAGGACTGTAAACAAAACCTGCAAGAAACTCAAGTGTCAGATAACAAGCATGCAAGTAGTCAAGTTTGAAGGCACACACAAGATAGCCCTTAGAGTTCAGGCCAGCATGAAGTTTGGGTACTACCCTCTTGAAGTTGGTGGGCTCAAACCTGTCCTAGAAAATAGTAACCGGGTTCTAAGGAGCTCAATATCATTGGGTTGTTTTCTATGTTCATTGTTTTGATTTAGCCACTAAACTGGCGATCAAAATATTCCAAGAAAACAACCTTCAATGAGTGTAGTATCGAGTATCTACCAACTTCGGACTGCACCAAAGTCGGTCATCTCACTACCCCTAAAGAGGCCAGGATGGTCAAGTAAGGTTCCTAAGGTCAGTTGATGCTTCGCGACACCATGCGGCGGCCCCGTACTCTCCTTGACTTGACTCAAGGGTTACCGGTACTCACCAAAGTGACACATCAACGTAGCAAACTGCTTCAACCGTGTCGGTATATCCCGCACAGTTCCCTCACAGTTTGTTGCTACTTTCTATAAGGTATCCCCCAGATCCGGGTTAGGATCTATGAAACTCCAAGACAGGCCCATAATTTTAAAGCAAACAAATCAAGCAATTGAAAATAAGAGTGGTCTAATCCTAAGGTACACCTCACTTTTAAGTTTCCCCAGCAGAGTCGCCAGTTCTGTGATCGGTGGAAATAGAACTGACTGTTTTAAAGCTGGTTCGCGAAATGTCGCGGTAAGCAAGAGTCGCCACCGTCTTTTATGTTCTCCAACATGAAAAGGACAAAAGCACAGCAAAATTCCTTTTTCGAGATGTCTCTCGGTTCGGGAGGTAGATTTATAGAAAGGGAAGGTGTTAGCACCCTTTCTATCCGTGGTTATCCACGGGCTCTTAGGTACTTGCTCTTATGTTTTCAAAATTTGTTTGCTTTTCAAGTGTGTGTGGGTTTTGAAAAATTTTAATTTGAAAGACTTCTAGGTAACTCTTGTATCAGTCCTCAAGAGTGTATGAAGTGTTTGTTTGAAAACTTTTTGAAAGTGTAAGTGTGAAAAGTTGTTTTGTTTGTTTGAAAGAGCAAGTACCCAGGAGAATCTACCTACTCTAAGGAATTAGGCTGTGTAAGAGTCCTTTAGATAGTGCTATCCCACCATTGAGAGGCAGGTAGCACCGTCGTTGGAGGTATTCAGGTCAATTCGATTATTAGGGACATGTGTGGTCACCAAAGCAATGGTAGGACACCTTAGTGGTAACCCTAATGTCCTAGATCCTTTTTATCCGAGGCAACCGTTTCGAGGCAACTGGATCTTAGACAGGAGGGCGACCTCTAAAACACCCTATACTTGACGACCACGTTCGAGGCAACCAGTGAGGCGTACCCTAGGAGTGGCATGTGCATGTGTGTTGTTTTTTTTCAGTTAATGTCTTGTACATGTTATTTGTGAGCTACAGATTGATTTTATTTTTCATACAAGTCTTTCATGCATTTTTAACAGTTAAGAGTGCGGAAAATAAATTGCGGAAATATGAATCTGCGCTATTACAAGGCGCGGGTCTATACATCACCAAAAACATAACCCGTTTTTGAAAATAAATGCGGAAAGTAAAGAAAGCAATAAAATCCTAATTAACTATTACATCCTCTGAGCAGATACATAAATAATCAGAATAATATGCGAAAGAAATTAAATCAAGGACGTCCTTAGGGTTTTGACCCTTTTGAGAAATAAAGCAATTTTGGTCCTTTGCAATTAATTAAATATTAACCCTAAACTAATTAATTAATTAATTAAAAGAAAAATGTTTTTTTTTTGTGTTTTTTAAGTCTTTAATAAAAATAAAAATAAGAAATTAAAAGTCAAAAGAAACCCTAATTCTAATTTTTTTTATTTATTGTAAAAAGTTAAAATTAGACCTAATTTAAACTAAGTTAATTAATTAGAGTATATTTACAAAAAAATAATTATTACTTAGTGAAAATAAAAATAAACAATGTTTTAAGTTTCTGATTTTATTATGAAAAAATAATTTGTGAATTAATAATAACAATAATGATTAATTAGTTAAAAGAATTAAAGGGAAAAAGAAAATAAAAACAATAGTAAAACCAGGGGGTTGATGGACCCATTGGGAGGTGTTTTCTAGCAATCTGAGCCCATTAAGAATCAGGCCTTTTTGACTTTTGCAATCAATTGCACCGGCGTTGACTGATGATCAGGGTGAGGATCATCCTTTGGCCTTTAGATCTGTCTGTTGAGACACTTGGCGCCCTGATTTGTGAGGTTTATGGTGGAACACATGGAAGAGCCTGCACGTGAACGTTTTAGAAAAAATAGAAAGAAGCATTTGGGGGGACCTGGGAATCGAACCCAGGTCCCAATGGTCATTGGACAGATCAACCACCACTCAGCCAAGCGAACACCTTTGATATTATAATAACAAAAATATTTTATTACGAAAACAAACACTATGCTGGAATTTATAAAACCACGCGCGCGCTTTTTGAATGACCCAGTAGTATGTCACCACGTCTTCGTCTCTTCCGTTTGCCTGCAACAAAACAAAACAAATAGCGGGGGTTTTTAACCCCCACAAAGTAACATGGCCAAAAATAGCGATTAGGTCTGTAAGATATATAAATAGGGCGCGATGGTCCTCTTCAATTCGTCTTGATCTTCTGAATTCAACCATGGGCATCATTAGTCCTAATTTTGCTTGGTCAAGAAAGCCCTAAAATCAAAGCTTCGAAACCCTAGATTTCTTCAATGGCATCTTTTAATTTAAGGCTCTATAACTCAATTCACCTATACCATCAGCTTCAGAAAGGTCATAGCAATGCAAAGCAATGATTATATCATGTTAATGATGCGTAAAAAGTGAGTTTCGATTCTGAAAAAGAATAAGCAAACCGTGATTCTGTTTGGACGTTTCCTTGAGGTTAAACGCTTGGTTTTGATTGCAAATTGTTTCTGAGTATGCTAGCAACGTGTTTGAATCAAGAAAAGGCTTTGAATTGGCCTGGAAGGTTGAATTCAGTTTTCAAGTTTTCTTTGATATTTTTGGAATTGGCTTATGGCTTTTTGCAGCAGCTGGCTCGTGAATAGTATTAGGTTTTGGTTCAGCATATGTAGTAGAATGAAAACTAGGGTAAATCTTGGTCCAAGATCCATTGAATAATGTTTTCAATATTTGATTTTCAATCAAATATTTTTGCATCTTTTTGATTGCCAAAACTTGCCAAAATTGGATATTCTTGTCTCTTTGATTGGCACACGAAATCTTCAGCATGTGTTGAGTTTATTTGCATCACAAAAAGATTTGAAAACCATATCTTGGTATTTTCCTACAATTAAATCAATTAAATGAATTAATAATCAATTAAAAATCCAAATAATTAACAAAAATAGGAAAATAAACTCAAATAGGCTTGATGGGTCGTGCATATGCTTTGGGTAAAGATTCAAGAAGGAATTTGAGGCCCATTAGCAAAAATGAAGTGTTTTGAGCAAAGTTGACTTTTGCAAATTCCCAAAAATTTCCCAACTTCTCCAATGCATATCTTGCTCAACTTTGAACATATGAACATGTTCCTGGACATTTTGAAAAGGCCTTGAAGTCCTTTAACCAATTCCTTTGGTCCCATGTCATTTGGATTTACCAATCTCAAGTTATGGTCTTTGACTTAAAATGCCTTTTTGTTGACTTTTGAAATTGACCTATAATGTAGAAATTGATAACTTTTTGTGAGAGCATTTCTTGGTCTTGGAATGTGAAGATGAGTTGTAGGAAATGTCATCCCCTTCAAAATGAGCATTGGATGGGATTTTTCTGATGAACCATGAAAAAGTTATGCCTTGGTCAAGTTACAATTGACTTTTCAACTGTCCAAAAATAGAAACTTTTGTATCTTTGATGATTTTTGAGTAATTCTTGTGGAATCATGATCAAGACTTGATCAAATGATGATTGTGAGCTCAAAACAAGACGTTGACCAAAATTTTTGACTTTTGACTGTAAAATGACCATTTTACCCCTGCAGTTGATTGTGAACCAAATAGGACTTTTGACTGTGCAATTTGATGCTGTGAGTCTTGCAACTTGGTATGTAGATGCTTGACAAGATATGTAGGCCTATGAGACTTGGTTGGACCCTTGAAAACCTCAAATTCCATGAAGGAACCAAAACCCTAATTTCAGCTGGCTTAGAAGGATGTTTGACTGTGCAACCCTTAATCCACTTGAAGATTGATCTTGACAAATCTTGAAGAATATGGGAGGGCAAATTTTGGGGTACAACACCATCCAAGAATGTTTGTTGAACTGTAGGTCGTTGATGAGTGAGTGAGTATCAGAAAGGTGTCCATGTTTTGGAACATCTCTGGACTGGGGGGGTCTGAACAAGCAATAGATTGACATCCCTGTTTGGAGAATCCGTAAACTGTTTTCAGAGATCTTGAAGTTGAATAAGCAATAGATCAGCATCCATGTTGGGAAGCGTCCGTAAACTGTTTTCAGAGGTCTTGAAGTTGAATAAGCAATAGATCAGCATCCATGTTGGTAAGCGTCCGTAAACTGTTTTCAAAAGTTGAGTCTGAACAAGCGATAGATTAACATCCGTGTTTGGAGAATCCGTAAACTGTTTTCAGAAGTTGAAGAATCTGAACAAGCGATAGGTTAACATCCGTGTCTGGAGAACCTGTAAACTGTTTTCAGAAGTCTTGAAATTGAATAAGCAATAGAGCAGCATCCATGTTGGGAAGCGTCCGTAAACTGTTTTCAAAAGTTGAGTCTGAACAAGCGATAGATTAACATCCGTGTTTGGAGAATCCGTAAACTGTTTTCAGAAGTTGATGAATCTGAACAAGCGATAGGTTGACATCCGTGTCTGGAGAACCTGTAAACTGTTTTAGAAGTCTTGAAATTGAATAAGCAATAGAGCAGCATCCATGTTGGGAAGCATCCGTAAACTATTTTCAAAAGTTGAGCTTATTAATCTTATCCTGAAAAGGGTGAAATATTAGCTGAAACACAAAGGTATGTTGTATGAAATGCATGATGCAATATATGTTATATCAATGTTTATGATATGAATGTAATGAATGCGCATGTAAGCTGGTGAGTTGTCTTGCTGAGGATAGATGAATCCTGGATAATGAAATCTTTGACTGCTGTCGAGGGGAAAGTAAATCCTTGACTGCTGCAGGGGATTGAAAATCCTTTGATTGTTGAAAATGAGAAGTCCTGGGACCACTGTTGGGGAATCAGGAGCTTGAGTTGTATGCCAATCTACTGAGGATTCCAGGACGAGAGTCTTCGTTCTGTTAAAGGTTAACTATTATCTGGTCGATCTCCAGGCTTTCACAGAAACCTGTATTGCCATATGGTCGTAATCCAGGCTTCACAATAGCTTGCTAAGCTGTTATCCGGTCAAATCTGGGATTCACGGCTTGTGTTAAAGATATACCACTATCTGGTCGGCTCTAGGCTTCGTAGCTTTCTTGACTGCTGTCTGGTCGTAATCCAGGCTTCACAGAAACTTGTATTGTTATCTGGTCGTAATCCAGGCTTCATAATAGCTTGCTAAGCTGTTATCCGGTCAAATCCGGGATTCACGGCTTGTGTTAAAGATATACCACTATCTGGTCGGCTCCAGGCTTCGTAGCTTTCTTGACTGCTGTCTGGTCGTAATCCAGGCTTCACAGAAACTTGTATTGTTATCTGGTCGTAATCCAGGCTTCACAATAGCTTGCTAAGCTGTTATCCGGTCAAATCCGGGATTCACGGCTTGTGTTAAAGATATACCACTATCTGGTCGGCTCCAGGCTTTGTAGCTTTCTTGACTGCTGTCTGGTCGTAATCCAGGCTTCACAAAAACTTTGTTGGGGATTAAACTATTATCCGATCGAATCCGGGCCTCATAGCTTGCTTTTAGGGGATACCACTATCTGGTCGTGATCCAGGCTTGGCGTTAGTCTGACATTGTTATCTGGTCGTACTCCGGGCTTCACAATATGCTGTAGAGATCAAGATACTATCCGGTCAAATCCGGGCTTCATAACTTGAACTTTGTGAGAATTTGATCTTTGACGACCGTAACTTCCAACAGGTGATGAAGGAACTTTTGAACGACCGATCAATATGAAATGTAATTTATTTTGGAGAATAAATCCTTGACAAATGTTGGGGGAAATAAACCCATAACCGAAGCTGGGGATAGAAAAATCCTTTGGTTACTGAGGGTGAGAGACCCTTGCTGACTGCTGATTGCTTGGGGAGCAAGATCTTCAGTTATTTGAGGGATCTTAGGACCACTGCTGGGGATTGAAAATCCTTGGTGACCTGTGGAAAATGAGAAATCTGATGATCTCTACTGGGGAGTCCAGAACCTGGGAGACTCATGCTGGAGTAGTAAGACTGAGAATCTTCAATCTGCTGGGAAGTATCTTTGTGGGAGAATATTCACTAATCTGGTTCCGCTGGGGATTGATAGTTAGAAGTTTTAGCTCCGCTGGGGATAGTATCTTCAGATTTTAAGGCTCCACTGGGGATACTTAAATCTGCGGGGAATTGAGTTCTGGAAGGCTCTCTGACTGGGGAAATCAGTTTTGAGAAATCTGTTGCTCTGCCGAGGATCCTGAAGTTTAACTCTGTTTGGGGAATTAAGTTATGGATTTTGACTTTGTTGAGGAATTTGGAGTTTAATTCTGCTAGGGATTCCTTCTGAAAGGGCATCAAGATATCTATCTGTACCTTCAACCTATCAGCAATCATCTTTCTTGATTTGCAAGGAGATGATTACGTTCAAATGCATATGCCTATTTAACAAAACATTGGACGTTTCTCAAATAAAACATAAGTGTAGAAAGGAAAAAAAGAAGACAAAGCAAATTTCTGTATTTGGAAAAGTATTTGTATTAACTTTCTATGAGTATCTTTGTACAAAGGAGACAATCATCCTAGTAAGAGGATGTTGTCGTAAAGAATTGAAAATTTTATACAAAAGAAAGATGGCTATGTGCAACAATTCTATGGGATCCCATTCTGTTATAGCCTTCACAACTCTAAATATCTTGTCCATTCAAATGCTTCGTCCGCCGATGACTGGATTGATCAGAAGCTCGGAGCTTGTTGATGAAGAGATTGTTCTTTAAAGTGATCCGACGAGACATAGTCATACGCTTTAATTCCCTAACTTTTGCCTGGATCGCCCTTTCGGGTTTTCAATCCACCGGGAAACCCTTTTTTGCACAAGCCGCCCTTTCGGGTTTTCAACTTGCCGGGTGTACAGATTTTTTTTTGTTTTATCCCTAATTTTTGCCTGAACTTCCCTTTCGGGTTTTCAGTTCAACGGGATGCCCATTTTTTCCCAAGTCGCCCTTTCGGGTTTTCGACTTGTCGGGTGATTTTATACGTAGTATCTTTTGACTATGTCTATGTTCGCAGGGTGTGGCAAATCGTCGCCGTCCATGGTGGTCAGAATCATTGCACCACCAGAAAATATGCTCTTGATCACAAATGGTCCCTCGTAAGTAGGAATCCATTTGCCCCTGGGATCACTTTGCGGCAAGATGATCCGCTTGATTACGAGATCTCCGACTTGATATACTTGACGTCTGACTTTCTTGTTGAAAGCCTTGATCATCTGCTTTTGGTACGTTTGACCATGGCAAACAGCAGTGAGTCGCTTCTCGTCGATCAAATTGAGTTGATCAAGTCGGGTCTGAATCCAATCGTCTTCATTCAAACCAGTATCCTTCATGATCCTTAAAGAAGGAATCTGAACTTCCATGGGTAGGACAACTTCCATGCCATATACTAAAGAAAATGGGGTTGCCCCTGTTGAAGTTCGTGTCGTGGTACGGTATCCATGCAGAGCAAACGGTAACATCTCATGCCAGTCCTTGTAGGTGACTGTCATTTTCTGAATGATCTTCTTAATGTTTTTGTTCGCAACTTCAACAACACCGTTCATCTTCGGCCGATAGGGAGATGAATTATGATGATAAATCTTGAACTGTTCGCATAGAGTGGTGATCATAGTATTGTTCAGATTTGTACCGCTGTCTGTAATGATCCTGTCGGGGACACCATACCGACATATGAGGTTCTGCTTGATGAAACGGGAAACCACATTTTTTGTAACGGAGGCAAAGGAAGCTGCTTCGACCCACTTGGTGAAATAGTCAATAGCAACCAGGATGAAGCGATGTCCATTGGATGCCGTGGGCTTGATCTCTCCAATCATGTCAATGCCCCACATTGCGAATGGCCAAGGAGCTGTCAGAACGTTGAGAGGAACAGGAGGAATATGAATCTTGTCAGCGTAGACTTGACATTTGTGGCAGGTACGGGCATGCTGATGGCAATCAGCTTCCATGGTAGACCAGTAATAGCCTGCCCTTAGAATCTTCTTAGCCATAGTATGCCCGCTCAAGTGGGTGCCAAATGTGCCACTATGTATCTCAGTCATGACTAATTCTGCTTCAGCTTTGTCTACACATCGGAGTAAAACACAATCATGGCTGCGTTTATAAAGGATGTCGTTGCTCAGGAAGAACTTGGCAGCAAATCTCCTTAATAACTTCTTGTCATTTACGGAAGCTCCTTCGGGATATTCTCTAGTCTGGAGATACCTTTTGATTTCATGGAACCAGGGTTGTTCCACTACTTCTTCGGTATTAATCTCATGACAATGCGCAGGTTCATCCATTCGCTCGATGGTGATTTGGGGAGCCTCGTTATCCCAGTTGAGTTTAAACACGGAAGACATTGTTTCCAGAGCATCTGCTAGCTGATTTTCTTCTCGCGGGAAATGCCCGAAGGTGATTTGCTCGAAATGAGGCAACAATGTCAGGACATGTTCTTTGTATGGGATAAGATTAGGATGTTTGGTATCCCACTCTCCTTTGATTTGACTGATAACCAAAGCCGAGTCCCCAAATACGATCAAAGATTTGATCCCCAAGTCTATAGCAGCCTTGAGACCAAAGATGCAAGCTTCATATTTAGCCATGTTGTTGGTACAGCTGAAGAAAAGTCGGGCCGTGAAAGGTGTGTGGCCACCTTCCGGGGAAATGAGTACCGCACTAATGCCGTTTCCAAGTGCATTTGAAGCACCATCAAAGTACAGGGTCCATCGGGATCCTTTTTCAGGTCCGTCATACGGTCCGTTACCTTCAATGTTGTCCAGAGTCATGATGTCCTCGTCCGGGAAGTCGAATCTCATAGGTTGATAATCTTCGATAGCTTGATGAGCTAGATGATCAGCTAGTACACTCCCTTTTATAGCTTTTTGGGTAGTATACTGGATGTCATACTCAGTCAGGATCATCTGCCATCTAGCGATTCTTCCAGATAAAGCAGGCTTTTCGAAGATATACTTGATAGGATCCATTTTGGAAATCAACAAAGTGGTATGAGTCAGCATATACTGCCTTAGTTGGCGAGCATCCCATACCAAAGCGCAACAAGTTTTCTCGAGCAGTGAGTAGCGAGTCTCACAGTCGGTAAAATTTTTGCTAAGGTAATAAATGGCATGCTCTTTTCGACCAGACTCGTCATGCTGGCCCAATACACACCCCATTGAGTTATCCAAGACGGTCAGATACATGATCAACGGTCTTCCTTCGATGGGTGGCATTAGAATAGGAGGCTCTAGCAAATACTCCTTGATTTTATCAAAAGCAGTTTGATAATCATCGTTCCATTCGACTACCTGATCTTTCTTTAATAGTTTGAAAATTGGCTCACAGGTAGATGTCAGATGAGAGATGAATCTGGCAATGTAGTTCAAGCGTCCCAAGAACCCTCTAACCTCCTTTTCAGTACGGGGAGCAGGCATTTCTTGTATTGCTTTCACTTTTGCTGGATCGACCTCAATACCCTTGTTGCTGACAATAAATCCTAGAAGTTTACCAGACCTAACTCCAAAAGTACACTTACTTGGATTCAGCCTGAGTTTGTATTCCTTCAACCTGGCAAACAACTTTTGCAGATGTTCAAGGTGTTCCTCCTCTTTTTGTGATCGAGTTATCATGTCGTCTACGTAAACTTCGATCTCATGATGTATCATATCATGAAACAAAGCTACCATGGCGCGTTGATAAGTTTCCCCTGCATTCTTCAGTCCAAACGACATCACTTTGTAGCAGAAGGTACCCTATTGTGTAACAAAGGTTGTTTTTTCCATGTCCTCGGGGGCCATTTTGATCTGGTTGCAGCCCGAGAATCCGTCCATGAAGGAAAACACTTTGTGCTGAGCTGTGTTGTCAATCAAAATGTCGATATACGGTAGCGGAAAATCATCTTTAGGGCTAGCCCTATTCAAATCCCGGTAGTCCACACACATCCTGACCTTGCCGTCTTTTTTAGGTACTAGCAGAATGTTAGCAACCCATTATGGATAGGATGTAACAGCCAGAAAGCCAGCGTTGAATTGCTTCATTACTTCTGCTTTAATCTTCTCAGACATGTCAGGCCTCATTCGGCGGAGTTTTTGCTTGATCGGTGGACAGTCCTCTCTTGTAGGGAGACGGTGAACCACGATATCTGTGTCTAAACCCGGCATGTCTTCATAAGACCAGGCAAAGATTTCAACGTACTCATTCAACAACTGTATTAGACGCCCCTTGACACTTGGTTCCAGATTGGCACCCACTTGTACTTCCTTCCTATCTTCCTCTGTTCCTAAGTTGACAGTTTCCAACAACTCTTCATGAGGTAAGATGGCCCTCTCTTCTTGTTGTAGAAGTCTGGCTAGCTCTCCTGGTACTTCACAATCTTCGTCATCCTCGTATTCAGCCTGATTGACCAAATCTTCAGAGTTATTGAAGGATACAACAAAATAGTCACCCATAGAATCCATAGTGGATGGGTACCTGCATTTGTGAGTGTGGGTGTGTGTAAGGGATAACCATCCTTAAACAAACAAAAATGCAAAAGGAAAGAAAATGAACACAGTAGTTTATAAATGAAAAACATCCAATGATTCATTAAACATGGCATATGAATATGAAGAGAATCAAAACCCTTACAAATGGACCTACATACCCTGGGCAAGGCATGAGGTGAAAAAGTAGTGTGCAGATTGTTCAAGAGTAATTATTACAGACCAACAGAAAATGTTCGAAAGATAAATTACTGATTGATGAAAGTAATGGGAACGAAGTCTTTCGCCTCCCAGTTGTGTAGTCCCCCTTCGATGGTTGGGAAGATCCAATCTTCAATGTCGGCCTCTTTGTCTTCGTCTTCCAAAGCATTGATTCCATGAGGAGAAATCTTGATGGGTGTCCTTTCAATTTTTGAGCGATGCATAGCTTTTTGCCCCGCAGCGGTAAATCCCAACCCAAACTTGTCTGTCTTGTGGGGAAAGTCAGGCAACTGACCCCATGTCGAGCTCTTCCCTTCCTTCATTGCAGCCTTCGCGTCTTTCAGAGATGCCATCCTGGCCACCTGCTTGGGTACCTCAGCTACTGCCTTTGCTACAGCAACCTCGGGAGCAATTTCCTCGAAGTGTTGGAACGGTGTTTCGATGAATTTGCCCTCCACTTCCACATACCTAAAGGAGTTCAGATGACTGATCATGTATTCCTCCTCACCGTGTACAGTTATGATCTTTCCTTTGACAGGGTATTTCAGCATCTGATGTAGGGAGGAAGTGACTGCGCCAGCATTATGTATCCATGGTCTCCCTAACAAGCAAGAGTATGACGGACGGATGTCCATCACATAGAAAGTTGAGTGGAATACCTCAGTTCCCACCTTGATGGGAATGTCGAGCTCCCCATGCACCATTCTCTTAGATCCGTCAAAGGCCCTGACAATGATATTACTTGGTTTCATCTCCAAGCCTTCATAATCCAAGCGGTCCAGAGCTTTCTTAGGCAGCACGTTTAGAGAAGAACCAATGTCGACCAAGACATGGGCGAGAGTAGTTCCTCGACATTCAACTGACACATGCAATGCGTCATTGTGCTTTCTTCCCTTCGGAGTCAGGTCAGCATCAGAGAAAACCAGGCCGTTGTTGGCGGTAAGGCTGGCTACACAATCCTGGAATTGATCGGCTGAGGTTTCTTGGGGTACATGGGCTGTCTTCAAAAACCTTATCAAGGCCTTGGCATGAGCCTCCGAACAAAGCAGCAATGCTAACATGGAGATCTTCGAGGGGGTTTGCCCCAGTTTCTCTACCACATCGTAATCACTCTTCTTAATTATTTTCAGAATCTCCTCCATTTCTTTCTTAGAGGTTTCGGGGATAACCAATGGCTGAGCCCTCGTCCTGACGAGCTCATCTTGGATCCCTTTCCCCTTATCAGCAGAAATAGGAGGGACAACCACAGGAATAACAGCTTCTTCAATCAACGGAGTTCTTGCAGAAAGTTTTATCGGTGCAGGGTAACCTTGGCAGCAGCTGAGGGTCCAAAGATTGCCTTTGAAGGGGCAATCTCTGGAGAGAAAATTCTCCCACTTCGGGTAATCTTGCTCGTACCGACAATGTTTCCAATGTCGGTAGTTTCTTCATCAGAGCTCTCTTCAGTTATCTCAATTTATTTAACACCGTGGTAGTAGATTTATCCACCATAATTCCACGGTATCGATTTGTCAGATTTGTAGGGGACAGGCCCAGGCATGGTTATTTTCAGAGGAACAATCTTCGGAATTGATGTAATCTTAACAGGCTTTTTAGGGACCTTGGAAAGATTGGTGGAAATGGTGATTATTGAAACATCTTCGATAGGGGTTGGAGTAGCAGGAATCTTTTCGAAAAGAATTTGTTGGCTGTCCATTAGGCGTTGGATGCCTATCTTCAGCAATGGACAGTCGATTGGTAGGGAGGAACAACAGTAGCAATCTTCTTTACATCCTGGGAAAATCCCAGCCTTTAACAGATTCAACTTGATTGTTAGTAGTGGAGTTACCAGATCATCAACAGCAGAAACAAATAGATCCTCTTCAATAGCATGGACATTGCGACCATGCTTTGGCATCGGAGCGGATATCATATTCGGCTTCTCCGGGGCATCGAACTCAACCTCTTTTGCATCTATCAAATCTTGAATTTTATTCTTAAGCGCCCAACAATCGTTGGTATCATGCCCGGCGCTGTCAGAATGATAGGCACATTTAGTATTGGGATGATAGTGTGGGGAAGCGGTATTCACAATCTTTGGTGTTTCCCTAATATTGGTGAGATTCAACTTCAACAAATGGGGAAGAACTTGTGCAGGCGTCATGTTGATGCAGGTGAACTGCCGTTGTGGCCGTTCTACCCGTTGCTGGTTAGGTCTAGACTGATTGTTACGAGGCTGATCATTTGACGAATTTTGTATCATCACGGCCCCTACAGTCGGCCGACGCTCAGTTCTTCTCAATCCTTTCTGAAAGTATATAACAACTGCTTCCTTCTTGGCCGGGAATGATTTCTTAACAGTTGCAGAGGCAGAGGCGTCCTTTTGAATCTTCCCATTCTTAATACCAGCTTCCACCTGTTCGCCAGTCAGAATCAAATCAATAAACCCTGCGGAGGAGCTCCCGATCAAATGGTTGAAGAAAGGACCAGATAGGGTTCCCAAGAACATATCAACTAGTTCCCTATCTGAAAGAGGTGGCTGCACTCTTCCGGCCAAGTCGCGCCATTTCTGGGCGTATTCTTTGAATCCCTCATTTGAGGCCATCCCCATACTTTGTAACTGAGTACGGGTTGGCGCCAAATCAGCGTTATATTGATACTGCCGATAAAAGGCAGTTTCCAAGTCTTCCCAGTTATGCACTTCTGACCTTTCAAGCTGATAAAACCAGTCTAATTGTGTACCAGACATGCTATCCTGAAAAAAATGTACCCAAAGATTTATGTCGGATGTATGAGGTTGAATTCTTCTGACATATGACCTCAGGTGCATCTTTGGGCAAGACAGCCCATCATATTTTGCAAAAATTGGCACCTTAAACTTTGGAGGGATCACAATCCCAACAATAAATCCCAATTCTTCAAAATCTAACCCCGGAACCCTTTGCAGCTCCATAGCTGCCAGTCTATCCTCCAGGTTTTTGTATTTGTCGTCCGCTGGTGGGTATTGCTGCTCTGAATAATCTTCATCTTCTTCAACCTCTTCCTCTTCAGCCTCGGACTCAGAAGGTAATGCAGCTCCTTTTCCCTTACCGGTCCCCTCATCAGATATGGAGGGGAATTCAAGAACTCTCCTAGCTTCATTCTCAAATCTTCTTCCCAGTGTAGCTACCCCAACTCTTTTCTTCTTCTTTTTTCCTTTTTATTGCTCTTTATTCCCCAACAGTGCTTTTAGATCCTCCTGACCCTTTGCCAAGGTCATAAGGAGCTGCTGAAACTGCAAGTTTTGTGACTGCAGATCTTTGACCGTCTGTTCAATATCCATCTTACTGAAATAAACAGCAGAAAGATAAGGAAACCTGGTGTGAAGACTTGCTTATGCATATGATGAATGATATGTTTATTCATGCAATGCATTCAAGGATTTAGACATTCAAAATTGTTGCAAACAAAAAGAACACACGTCATATTAATAAGAAGAAATTTTGTCAGTACATAAATGCCCCATGGGCCAAATATTACAAAAACTTCTTAAGGTAAAAAGACGTTGCACATCCTCTTTGGTGCGATGTAAGTGTTGAGGGTCTCCTCCTCGTGAAGTCGGCGGGTAAGCTCCAAAACCTTCTTCTCACTGGCGTAGAAGCTGGCTTCAAAAGTATTCCGTTCCTCCTTGAGTTGGATACAACTCTTTTGCATCTCCTCCCATGATGTTGGCATGTCAGGATGTAGGATGGTGTATGAAACCTCTCCTTCCTTAACAGGCTCTTTAATCAAAGGGAGAATGTGAGGGTAAGGCATCATAAGACTCTGGGCTCGGGTTCGTACCCACTTGAGATAAGGCTCAAGAGGGATGGAGTTCTTGTGCCCTAGTGTCTTGCTATCTACCTTGTTAGGCATCCTCCAAGCTTTGATGAATCTTTGGCGAAGTCCTTGCGCATCGTTGTCGAAGTCAAAAACTAGGTCAGGAATCAACATGTCATGAGGGCCATCCCTCCGTGCATATCAAAATTGTCTCAAAGCTAGACAAGGGTTGTAGGTAATGCCTCCCCTAATGCCAAGTAATGGAACATTAGGGAACTCACCACAACGATCGACGATGATGACATTTTCTCTGGACCGAGAACACCAATGTACATCAGAATGTGTGAGGGTCATCAACCGTTGTGACCACCTTAAGCCTTGTTCATTCTTCAAAACAGATTGTGGAAGGTGCGAAATAAACCACCTTGCAAGGAGAGGAGTACAACACATGAGAACACCTCTCTTCCTCATTGTTCGTGTGTAAAATGAGTGGAGGATGTCCCCAAGCAATGTAGGTATGGGATTCCTGGATAGGAAAATCTTGACAGCATTGACATCTATAAGCTGGTCAAGATTTGGGAACAAGACCAACCCATAAATGAGGAGTGCCACAATCTCTTCAAAGGCTTGTAGATGCAAAGAATTCCAACACTCTTGTGCCTTCTCAAACAAGAATTTTGCCAAGAAGCCTTTGATACCACTTCTAATCTCCCAATGCCCCTTGATGTCAGATGGTTGCAAGTGTAGTGCTTGAGCAACATCTTCAGGCTTTGGTTCTTTTTCCGTACCGTTGTAGGGTAGTTTATTAAGAATAGGAATTCTCAGGAGTTGAGAAAATTCCTCCAAAGTAGGCACCAATTGGTAGTCGGGGAATGTGAAACAGTGGTGAAGGGGGTCAAAGAATTGGAACAACACTTTCACCATGTCTTCTTCAATGTTGGTGTTGACTAGGCTGGGAAGTCTACCATGTCTTTCACTGAAGAGAGAGCTTTCTGGAATTCTGGATGTAAGCTCCTTGAGTTGAGGAGGGATTCTCACAAGGTTGACTTGGATAGTTTTCCTACGAAGAATTTCCATGACCTACAAAACAAGAACAAAGATGAAGGTCCAAACCCTTGAAATGGTTAGTGGATGCGTATGATGCTTTATGATGTTCATGATGTATGCACAAACATATGTACAAGCAAGTCACACAAAACCCTAGTTTCAGGCTTGCATGGGGTTTCATAGGTAAGTACCCTCTTGAGTGTAGTTGGCTTAAAAACCTGTCCTATAAATAGTAACCGGGTTCTAAGGAGCTCAATATCATTGGATTGTTTTCTATGTTCATTGTTTTGGTTTAGCCACTTAACTAGCGACCAAAATATTCCAAGAAAACAACCCTCAATGAGTGTAGTATCGAGTATCTACCAACTTCGGACTGCACCAAAGCCGGTCATCTCACTACCCCTAATAAAAGGCCAAGATGGTCAAGTAAGGTTCTAGGTCATTAGTGCTTAGTGACATCACTCAACGGCACCGTACTCTCCTTGATTGAACTCAAGGGTTACCGGTACTCACAAATATGTCGCACTAATATAGCTATTGCTTCTGTTAGAACAAAGTTTGAATCTACTACCCTAATTTTAAGTTTTGATGATAACAAAATGAAATGATATATTAATTATGTGATTCATGTAAGAACTATTTGCTACCTAAAAATTACTTTCTGTTTTACAGAAACTCTGATGGGTATCAGCAAGAGTACATCATAATCAGCATCAGAATATTGGATATCAACATCAGCATCAGAAGATGCTTTATCAGATACCAGAATCAGAAGAACAACTCACGCTTATGCTGAAGCTTGATGAACAGAACTGCACTCAACACTCTGAACTCTGATAAAGACAACAACAGTTCATGAGCACTTACGCAGCGTCAGAATGAGCCTAAGCCAGAACACGTGTAAGTGGCAACGGTACTGTGCATTCAAGATGAGTTATTACCAACAACATTATTCCAGACAAGATCTGCTTAATAAGAAAAGATTGTTATTGGCATTGAATCAGAATTATTGCTCCAACGTTCTCAAATTCCAATGCTATATAAACAAGTCAATGAAGATTGAATTGGCTAATGCTCTACATCAATCTACACGCCTAAAAGCTATTCATCATCTTCCTCACTCTCAGTTTGCTAAAAGCTCCAAAATTCCTTACTCAATTATTTTAGCAATCTAGTTTCAATAAGCTTAAGTTGTGTAGTATCACAGTTGTGATAAACAGTTTTGTAGAAAACATTCACACACCTAGATTTCAATTCTTTGTAAGAAAGTGATTCCTTGAGAAACCGGTTTGTGGTTTGCATCAAGAAGGCTTTAGCAGTTGTTAAAGCAGATTGTAATATTCAGTTGAATATAGTGGATTAAGACCTCGTTGGAGAGAGGCGAAATCACCTTGACGGGTGGACTGGAGTAGTTTGAGATCAAACGAACCAGGATAAAAATATCGTGTTCATTGCATTGATTTTCAGTTTTACAATTCAAACCCCCTTCTTGTGTTTTTCACTTCTTCAATTGGCATCAGAGCGCCTGGTTCTGAGCTAAAACACTTAACCGTGTCAGTACAAGATCCAGCGTCAGAAAAACACAATGGCAGGAACTTATCATCACACCAGCAATGACAACAATGAAGACAGAGACAGATTCAGCGGCAAACCTCCAGTCTTTGATGGAGAAAATTTTGATTACTGGAAAGACAAAATTGAAAGCTTCTTTCTGGCACATGATGCTGATCTGTGGGACATGGTGACAGATGGATACACGCACCCTGTGAATGCAAGCGGTCAGAAGATTGATTGGAAAGCAATGTCTGACCAACAAAAGCGTGACTTCAAAAATCACCACAAGGCCAGAACCATCCTTCTCAGCGCCATCTCTTATGCTGAATATGAAAAGATCTCTAACAGAGACACAACAAAGAACATGTTTGACTCACTCAGAATGACGCATGAGGGCAACGTCCAGGTCAAAGAAACTAAAGCTCTTGTGCTCATTCAGAAGTATGAGGCATTCAAAATGGAAGAAAGTGAATCCATTGAAACAATGTTCTCAAGATTCCAAATTCTGGTAGCTGGTCTCAAGGTTCTGGACAAAGGATACTCTACTGCTGATCACGTCAAGAAAATCATCAGAAGCTTACCAAAGCAGTGGAGGCCAATGGTTATAGCTCTGAAGCTAGCAAAAGATCTCAACAAAATTTCTCTGGAGGAACTTATCAGCTCCCTCAGAAGTCATGAGATAGAGCTAGAAGCTGATGAACCTCAGAAGCAAGGTAAGCCTTTAGCATTAAAATCTAACAAAAAATCTGAGTCTAAAGTTTTGCAGGCAGTTGAAGAAACATCTGATGGATCCTCATCAGAAGAAGACAAACTTTCTCTCCTCTCCAGAAGAGTGAATCAACTGTGGAAGCAGAGGCAAAGGAAGTTCAGGAATCCCAGAAGATCTGATCAGAACGAGTTTTCTTCCAGATACAGAAGGACATATTCTTCCTCTGGATACAGAAGATCTGAAGGCTCCTCAGGAAGCAGAAAGCCAAACACCAAGGACATCATCTGCTATGAGTGCAATGAGCAAGGACACTACAAGAGTGACTGCCCAAAGCTTCAGAGGGAAAAGCCCAAAAAGAAGTTTGGAAGAGAAAAGAAGAAAAGTCTCATGGCTACATGGGATGACTCTGACTCGTCTGAAGCTGACTCAGAATCAGATGATGAGAGAGCAAACATAGCTCTCATGGCCAACATTTCAGAAGACAGTGAAGCTTCTGAATCAGACTCAGAATCAGATACTGAAGAGGTATTTCCTGACTTTGCAGTTAATTTTACCAAGGCTGAACTTGCTGAAAGCCTTAACGAAATTCTGGAAAGGTACCAGCAGATTAGAGTTAAATTCAGAAACCTGAAAAGGAATCTTGAATCTGACTCTGATAAAACTGAGAGTCTGAAATTGGAAAATTCTGAGCTAAGAAATAAAATTTCAAAATTAGAAAATACTTTACAAAACTCTCAGAAGGAACCAATTTCTGAAACTCCCAGCAGTGCTGATGAGATCATCAAGGAGTATGATCACAGTTTCCAAAAGTTCCTTGCTAAAAGCATAGATAGAAGCAAAATGGCTTCAATGATCTATGGAGTTAGCAGAAACGGCAGGAAGGGAATAGGATACCAAGGTAAGGTTCCTACACCAAAGAATGTCATGGATTTAACCATTAAACACACTCCTCTTAACTCACATTTTGTGTATGGTCACACACATGATATTAAATACACTAGCAGTAAGTATTCTGTGAAACCAAAATACAACCAGAGTTTTGGTAAATCTAACAAATCAGGACCCAAGAAAATCTGGGTACCTAAGGATAAAATAATACATGTTGCATATATCTTTAGCAGCGAATCAGAAACACCAGTCATGGTACCTGGACTCTGGCTGCTCGCGACACATGACGGGAACAAGGCATATGTTCCAAAGCCTAGAACTTAAGCCTGGAGGCCACGTTGGCTTTGGAGGCAATCAGAGGGGAAAGATCATTGGCTCTGGAACTGTAAGTAATGGAAATCTTCCCTCTATAAATAATGTTCTGCTAGTAGATGGATTAATGCATAATCTGTTATCCATAAGTCAATTAAGTGATAACGGTTATGATATAATCTTTAATCAAAAATCATGTAAAGCTGTTAGTCAGAAAGATGGGACTATCCTGTTTAATGGAAAGAGGAAAAACAACATCTATAAAATCAAACTTTCTGAACTGAAAAGTCAGAATGTAAAGTGTCTTCTGTCTGTTAACAATGAACAGTGGATCTGGCACAGAAGATTGGGGCATGTTAGTATGAGAAGAATATCTCAGATTAACAAACTCAATCTGGTCAGAGGATTTCCTAACTTGAAGTTCAATTCAGATGCTCTGTGTGAAGCATGTCAGAAAGGCAAGTTTGCAAAAACTTCTTTCAAATCTAAAAATGTTGTTTCTACCTGTAAGCCATTAGAACTTCTGCACATTGACTTATTTGGACCAGTTAAAACTGCTTCAGACAGTGGCAAGAAGTATGGGTTAGTAATCGTAGATGACTATAGCAGATGGACATGGGTAAAGTTCTTAAGACACAAGGACGAGTCACACTCTATGTTTGTTACCTTCTGTAACCAAGTTCAGAATGAAAAGGATCTTAGAATCGTTAAAGTCAGAAGTGATCATGGTGGAGAGTTTGAAAACAAAGATTTTGAGTCATTCTTTAATGACAGAGGCATTCTGCATGATTTCTCTTGTCCTAGAACTCCCCAACAAAATGGAGTTGTAGAACGAAAGAACAGAACATTGCAAGAAATGGCCAGAACCATGATCAATGAGACAAACGTTTCTAAGATCTTCTGGGCAGATGCAATAAACACAGCGTGCTACATTCAGAATAGAATCTCAATAAGACCTATTCCTGAAAAGACTCCATATGAATTGTGGAAGAACAGAAAGCCCAACATTTCATATTTTCATCCATTTGGATGTACTTGCTTTATGTTAAATACAAAGAATTATTTGAACAAGTTTGACTCTAAAGCACAGAAGTGTATTATGTTAGGATACTCTGAACGCTCAAGAGGGTACCGAGTATACAATACAGAAACACAAATTGTGGAAGAATCAATCAGTGTTCGTTTTGATGATAAGCTTGACTCTGAAAAGTCAAAGCAGAATGAAGTTTTTGCAGGTATGGAAATTGAATTTACAGGTTCTGAAGACAAGTCATCAGAAGCTCTCAACACAGACACTCCTTCAACATATGAAAGGAGCACTGCTAGCAATCCTACAACAGCTGCTGATCAACCTCAGAAGAGACCACCCAGAAGCAGCTTGGATCATCCAGAAGAAACTATCTTAGGAAGAAAGGAAGATCCAATCAGAACAAGAGCAAGCTTCAGAAACTCTGAAGAAACCCTCATGGGACTTGTGTCTCTGATTGAACCTTCTTCTATTGATGAAGCACTTCTGGACAACGACTGGATTCTAGCAATGCAAGAAGAGCTGAATCAATTCACCAGAAATGACGTATGGGATCTTGTTCCCAGACCAAAAGGATTCAACGTCATTGGAACAAGATGGGTGTTCAGAAACAAGCTTAATGAACAAGGTGAAGTCATCAGAAACAAAGCACGACTGGTAGCACAAGGTTATAATCAGCAAGAGGGAATAGACTATACAGAAATCTTTGCTCCAGTCGCCAGGTTAGAATCTATCAGACTTTTAATTTCATTTGCTGTTAATAGAGGCATCACTCTGTATCAGATGTATGTCAAGAGTGCATTCTTAAATGGTTATATAGAAGAAGAGGTTTATGTGCACCAACCCCCTGGTTTTGAAAACACAAAACATCCAGAACATGTTTTCAAACTAAAGAAGTCACTATATGGTCTGAAACAAGCTCCCAGAGCTTGGTATGAAAGACTAAGTAACTTTCTGTTATAAAATGAATTCACCAGAGGGAAGGTGGACACTACCTTATTCTGTAAGTCAGTTAAGAATGACATCTTAGTCTGTCAAATTTATGTTGATGATATTATTTTTGGATCTACTAATCCTTCTCTTGGAAGAAAATTTGCTAAGTGTATGCAGGCAGAATTTGAGATGAGCCTCATGGGGGAACTGAAATTCTTTCTAGGAATTCAGATTAATCAAACTCCAGAGGGAACTTACATTCATCAGAGCAAATATGTCAGAGATCTTCTGAAGAAATTTGACCTCTCAGAATGTAAGCCATCAAAGATTCCAATGCATCCCACGTGCATTCTGGAAAGAGAAGAGGTAAGCAAAAAGGTAGAACAAAAGGTCTACAGAGGTATGATTGGTTCTCTCCTTTATCTGACAGCTTCAAGACCTGATATCTTATTCAGCGTATGTATTTGTGCTAGATTCCAATCAGATCCTAGAGAATCTCACTTAACAGCTGTTAAGCGAATTTTCAAGTATCTGAAAGGTACTACTAATTTGGGTTTATTTTATATAAAATCTAGTGATTACAGCTTAGTAGGCTATTGCGATGCTGACTTTGCTGGAGACAGAGTAGAGTGTAAAAGTACTTCTGGAAGCTGCCAGTTTCTGGGAGAAAATCTGATCTCTTGGTCAAGCAAAAGGCAATCCACAATTGCGCTATCAACAGCAGAAGCTGAGTACATAGCAGCAGCAGGATGTAGCACACAAATGCTCTGGATGAAAAGTCAGCTTGAAGACTTCCAGATTTTTGAGAGTAACATCCCTATACTCTGTGGCAATACTTCTGCTATTTGCTTAAGTAAGAATCCAATTTTACATTCTAGAGCTAAGCATATAGAAATAAAACATCACTTCATTAGGGACTACATTCAGAAAGGAATTTTGAACTTAAAATTTATAGATACAAACCATCAATGGGCTGATATCTTCACTAAACCCCTTTCTGAAGATAGGTTCAATTTCATTCTGAAACATCTCAGCATGAAAATCTGCCCATAGTGAAAATGTTTTAATTCCATATATTAATCTTCAGAATGTATTTGTTTTACTGTGAACTTCTGATCAATCTCTTTTCAGAAAGATAGAACATGCAGATTGTATCAGATGCTATTCTTAAAGGATAGACGTGCTGCTCACTAAATCAAACAAGTGTCATCCAATCATCAGCAAATCTCTGAAGCAGATCGCGTGCACGCTTCTGAGAAGGCGAAACGCTGATTGGGTGCATTGAGACACATGTCTGGTAACCGTTTCAAGTATCTTTCTCAAATCCCCCAAAATCAGCAAGCATTAAATGAAAGTAATCATGTTTTTAAAACGTAATCATGAATTATTTCTCTTTCTTGAAACCGTTTACACTTTCAAAATTATTTTGAAATCTATTTTAGCACATCACTTACACTTTTTGATTGTTGACAAAAAGGGGGAGAACAAGAATGATATTTTTCAATAACGGATTACTGAGACAAAAAGTCTCAAACATTCTAACTCTGATATACTTGAATATGTTTTCTGTTTTTGCATAAGTCTACAGGTACAAGAAGGTAATCACCTCTGATACACTGAAGCTCTGATATTCTGATCTGAAGTTCTGATAGTCAAAGCTCTGATATTCTGATGTTCAAAGAAAGGCAATAAAGATCTGATCCTGAAGACTCTCGGAATTAAAAAGGGAAGTAATAAATTCAGGGGGAGTATCTCCGATCCCAACTCTGATATCTCTTTATCCCTTACCTTTGATGACTTCTTATTTAATTCTGATGCAACTTATCATTTAGTTATCTCTGATACTTTTCACGCTAATTTTCAATTAAAAATATCTAGTTTTTGTCATCATCAAAAAGGGGGAGATTGTTAGAACAAAGTTTGAATCTACTACCCTAAGTTTAAGTTTTGATGATAACAAAATGAAATGATATATTAATTATGTGATTCATGTAAGAACTATTTGCTACCTAAAAATTACTTTCTGTTTTACAGAAACTCTGATGGGTATCAGCAAGAGTACATCAGCATCAGAATATTTTTCCACCCTTTTTTGCATTTATTTGCCATTTATTTGCATTTATCTGATAAAGCGTCATCGAAGGAAATTTCATAACTTAGAAAATTTCTAAGTTATGAAATTTCTTCATTTTAAACCCTAATTTGCAATTTTGGGTTTCTTGATGAACAAGTTTCATAATTTGACATGTCTTGATGAAAAATGAATCTTGGCACTTGATTTTGACCAAAAAGCCAAAGTTTGACTTTTCAGTATACAGTCAAATTTTGATTAGTTGACTGGAAAATTCATTTGTCAATCCTGTGCATTTGAGATTTTTTGAACTTGTTGAATGGGTCAAGACAATGCCATTGAGTCCTTGAGTCCATATGTGAGCTTGGTTTTCCATTGGTTAAGTCAAACAGTCAAAAATTGCCTTTGTGCAGTCAAAACCCTAAAAATGACCATTTTGCCCTTTTAGTGATCTGATCAAATTTCTTGTGGAATTGTGATCCAAACTTGATCAAATGGTCCATATGAGTTCATTATGTTGATATGGGTCAAAAATCATGAGGTTTGACTGTCAATTGGCCACCGTTGACTTTTTCCCCAATACAGCTGATTTCTAGGTCAACTGTCCAATTGACTGGGCAAAGATTGAAATCAAGGCTTGAAACTTGGTATGGATAAACTTGTAAGTCCAACATGAAGCATGAAAGTCATTTTGGGCATTTTAGGTCAAAACATCTTTGTACAAACTCAAACCCTAATTTGGGTCAACAGTGCAAGGAGGAGTCTTGAACAGAGCAAACCCTAACTTGATCTTGAGCTCCAAGGGTCTTGTGGTGAGAAAATGTTGATGAAATGGGAGGGCAAATTTTGGGGTACAACAGTTCCTAACTCAATCGAGGTAATAGATTATCTCTATTGTAAAAAAATGGGGAGTGAAAAAAATTGAAAAAAACATGTATTGTTTCTTTTATGAATTTATTAACGTTCATCAATTTTTTTTGTGTTGCAATAATCAAACAAAAGACTATATTCAAAATAGATTGCAGTATATTAAGAGTAAGTTTCTAAATATTGTAAACCGAAAAAAGTAATATATTATTGAATGTTTTCATTGATTGACAATATTAGGGAGTTATTCCAAAATATAACAATGTTCCTTTTATCATTCAACATTGGCAAAAGGTGGAAACAACAACAACAAAACTAACACTATTATGTGAGATAGATTGCAAGAACAGAAAAATGATTTATTTAAGGTTGGTGTTAGAAGAACAACAATACAAAACCGAAGAATTATTATGTCTTGCAATCCATTTCAAATAATGATGTTTACGAGTATGGAGTAGTTGTATATATGATTTAGGTTTAGGGTAAAACTTAGTGAACAAATTCTCTTATAGTTAAATCTGGGTATCATACCCCTTGGTTATTAGAGAAATCGATGGAATAGATTATTTAATAATTAAATAAAACTAAAATAAAAAGAAAGATGCCACTTTTAAAGAAATAAAAACAAAAACTGTTGTTGTTGAAATTCGAAGTATGTACCCTGAATTATTTTACCTGTCGATTTTAGTACATAAATGGGGAATCAGATAATAATTTTTGAGAAAAAAAATGTAACACGTCTTAAGAATTTTACTTCGATTTTTTGTTGAATGAGGTGAAAGTGTTGTCATAAAATATAATATTTATAGTAGTGTTGGTTTCAAAATTTGTATATGAATTTTTTCTCAAAAAATTCTTCTTTTCTTTGAAATAGATCAATCATAGTCATATAGCACGAATTGATTGGACCATTGCATGAGGTATTTTTTGGGATAAGAATCATTGTAGAATTATGTACTAGGTATTAGAAAAATTTCCCACAATCTTGTACTGTTTGTAGAATTGACATGTTACTTGTACTATTATATCTTGTATACTATTCTAATTATCTCTAAATTTTAAATTGATACTCTTAAAGAGAAATAATTAGAGGATAAATTATAAAAATATTTTGATGATAAGCTTCTAGAATAACGATTTTGGTCTTTAGAGGATAAACTATAAGAGGACAACAAGTTAGTTTTTATCATATATTTAAAAATGTTGACTTTATTTGTAGTATTTGTTGGTGTAAGTTCTAGAGGGCAATATTTTTGTATTTGTATCAAATTATTTATTAATAATAAAAGATATTTTTTTATTATGTTTGTTTTTTCAAAATAATAAAGTCTCTAGAATAGTTTGTTTGTTTGTTTAATGAAATATTAAATGTGAATTAATCATGAGATCCATTAAACATAAGGACACTATTCTTAAAATATCTGTAGTCGAGCTTTATTATGAAGTGAAATAACATTAAAGCATTGAGATTATTATGTAGATAAACTGATGATCACATCTCATAGATCATAGATAAGGAGTTATCAAGTCTAGACATAGGTATGAATATTAAGAGTAATATTTATACTGGATTGACCCGCTATGAAAATACTACATAGAATGTTATGCAAATTATCATAAGTTATTCTCATGGTGATAAGTGGTGTATATCACCCTTCGACCTGAAACTACTATGGACCTTAGATGTAGAGTCAAGTGCTTTATTGCTGATCATACATTGTCCGTAATTGGATAACCATAAAAATAGTTGATGGGTACTTCATAAAGCATTTTCAGGGACACGAGTGACCTAGATAAAATTTGTCCATCCTACGTAACAGGATACATGTTTAAGGGTCCAATATTGAACTAGACAAGGATGACACGATCTATTCCTTGTGTTCAATATAGATATAAGGGGGAAAGGATAATTATATATACAAGTATTATCACGGAAAGGTTTTGTCAGATCACATGACATTTTCATGACTTGGGTAGCAGGGATGTGTTGCTAGATACCTCTTATTATTTATTATGTTAAATGTGTGATTTAATATAATTGTCAATGTCACAAAAACCTACAGGGTCACACACATAAGGACATGTTTATGAGAGATAGACTAAAAAAGGAACACCGTAAGATACGGTGCACTTAAGTGAATTGTAGAACATCGTAAGGTATGATACGCTTAAGTGGAATACAGAATATGGTAAGGTACCACACGCTTAAGCGATATACGATACATCATAAGGTATGGTGCCCATATGCTTAATTGGGATTTTAGCTTGCAGCCTTATTTGAGATTTTAGCTTACACCCCATACAAGTGGTTCTATAAATATAACACTTGTGCTGAAGCATTTTCACTTGATGAAATTTCGATCTTGAAACCCTAGCCGTATTTTATCTCATTCTCTCACTCAAAGTTTCCATTCGTAAGCAGCTAGCACTGTGACCGGAAGCGATCTGTTAGTGTGGACTGAGTAGAGGCGTTTTTCTTCAACAACGCCCGTGATCACAGTATCAAAGGTCTGAATCGCCACTAGAGGTAATAGTTTATATCACTGACTATGCCCATTCGTAAGGATCACTAAAGGAAAATTTTAATTTTTGTTGCGTATTGTATCGCGATTTTCCTTCGGTATTGATTAAGGTTGTCAGACTCGCGAGTCTACTCAGGCTCGTAAAAGTTCCATAGACTCGACTCGCGTACTCGACTCGTAAACTAGTACGAGTATATGGAAAAATTAAAAATGACTTCAAAATGTTTGTAAGTGAGACATATATAACACACATATACTTATAAAACTGGAAATACCTCATATATGACACAAATATATATAATAAAATATCAATTAACATCAAAATTTAAATTTCATACTCCAAAACAAACTTTTTAACAAAAAAACTCGATAATAGAACAAATAAAATAGCAAAGTATGTAGTTAAAGACATAAATTATTAATTCCTTCTTAATTGGATACCAAACAAAACCTAAAACATATATGCTAATAACTTCAAACATACTTAACACTTGTACATGTAGGTTCTTTATAATTATTATTAGTAAAACAGTAAAATAATTCATGTGAGCATTGCATTATTACATGACAAACAAAAAATTGTTCGGCTATAAATCATAAATATTCTAAACTATTTTGTCATGTGCAAATTAATACATAGAATATTGAAATGAAATGATGTGTCATCTTTACACAGGATAACATAACACAAAAGAACTTACAAGAGAATATAAAAGAGAAGCATCCAAGTGAAACATATAAGAGAGCATATACACACAACAAAGGATTTATATACAACAATGAACATGAACACAATAATAGACGGACAAACGTGACCACACCGATGATGAAGGGAAGAAGAAACTTTGTCGCAAGAAGAGACTAGGAGAGAGATGTTTCTAATTCTCATACAAGCAATAAAATAAGGTTTTTTTTTAAATAATAATTTTCTTATGGAATTTGAGCCTTTTTGAGTTTTAAAAAAAAAGAAGGAAAATTCAGAAAAACTTATAAACTCGTAAACTCTCCACACTCGCGAGCCTATACGAGTTTATGCGAGTCTACCCACGAGTTTGACAACCATGTATTGACTATGGAATTTTGTCAATTGATCATATCTAAAAAGTATGGCCGAACAATGCTTGACTAAATTCTTTTCGAGATTCATATGTTGATCATGGTAGCAGACGATTATTTTTCATAAGCTTCTAGTTTTATGAGGATCACATCATAGTGTAAGTTTCACATGTTCTTTTAGAGTATAAAATTCTTAGGTTGTCTTAAATGAAGGTTCACATTATAAGATAAAATTACTTTCTTACATCTTGTTGTCATCAAAACCAAAAATAGAGATAATTGTGATAATTGTTTCAAACAAGTTTGTTTCAACAATCTATCTTTTTTTATGATAACAAACATATGTATTTTGACTAATAACTATATAAATTTTTAACAAATGAAAAAGTTCAGAGGATCAAACTAAAAGGCCCTCTAGAGAGTATGCCAAAGTTATGTGAAAATAACTTCTTTTTTTAATTTGAACAAAGAAATATTTTAAAATATTTTCTTAGACAATTATAAATCATCTATCTCTAAATTAAATATCATTCTCTTATTTTGTGACAAAAAAAATCTATGAAGATATTTGAAAAGGTTATTAATTTAAGATTTTCAAAAGAATTCTTTTTAAAAAAAATAACAAAACAAGTGAGTAAATAAAAGAAATTAATAAAAATGAAAAACATATGCTTCATTAATCCAAAAGTATAATAATAACAAATTCAAAAATATTATATCAAATCAGGTTAAATGAAACAAACACAACACGTGATCATTCAAAAATAACATAACGTAACTAGATCATATCTATGGTTTGTTGGATTTATGTTATGTAAGCTAATACTACTACAAAATGCACAAACAATAACATCTAATTTACCATGGTTCTTCTTAATATTGTGGTGACATCTCTAAACTCAGGCGCTAATATTTTTTTTTATTAAATTTTTTTAGGATATAATAACAGTTGTTACCATAAATATGGTTATATAATCAAGCTTTTTTGGATTCGAACCTCAGCTCCATCAAATAATGTATTCCTTTAACATTAAGGAACGTCTTTTCTTTATTATTTTTCTTAAATAAAAAATAAAAGGGATGTCACTATGGTGGTTGACTCAACTGTTGTTAGATTATTTAAAGTTCCACTACGGTTCTGGTGTTTAACCGTGATCAAAGGTTTTACTGATAAGCTAAAACAACTTAATCCCCCTTTCTTTCATAAGAGGCCCTAGGCGAACAAATCAACCAGAGACGACAACGGTACTCGTTTTCAATCGCAAATATTCAACATATTCATTCTTGTTCATTTCAATCGCAAATATTCAACATCTTCATTATTGTTCTCGTTCTCATCTTCAAAGTACGATACTCTTCATCTTCAGTTTTCAATCCTTTTTTCGTTTAATGTTGTATATTGTTCTTGGTTCATATATACCGTTTATTAGTTATTTTGTTTGTTCCCCTGAATACATTTCTTGTATTCGATGTTGCATATTATTGATATATATATATATATATATATATATATATATATATATATATATATATATATATATATATATATATATATATATATATATATATATATATATATATATATATATATATATATATATATATCGTTTGTTAGTGGTTCTGTTGGATATAGAAGTGAACAAAAATATTATATTCATATGTTTAAGGTTTAGAGTTATAGTTTTTTGTTTAGATTTTGGTGTGTCATTCACATTATTTTTCGTGTAGAAATTTCAGAAGTTGTTATAGATCGTAGTTGGATGAAAGCTGATAGATTATGTTCGATTTATGAGAATGAAGTTCATGAATTCCTTGAATACGCTGATAAAAATATTCCCGACAATAATGATATCTTTTATTATCCTTGTGTTAAATGCATGAATATCCGTAAAGGTACAAAGGATGAAATATTCCATAACCTATGTGTTGTTGGTAATATATCAAAATTACACAATATGGATGTGGCATGGTGAGGTGGATAATGAGGGAATTTGGGCGTCACAAAGTCAAAGAGTGGATGAAGATGAATATATGGATGATCGACTAGAGGCTATGTTTCGTGATATTGTAGAATCTTCTTTTAAGAATGCTCATATATGATACTTTTGTTAGAATAAGATTTGGTTCGGCAATATTATCTCTGGGTTTTGATGATAAAAAATGAGTATGTTTGTATGAACAATGTTGATACTCTAACATTTTATCATTTTTGAGTATTTAACAAACATGTTCTGCTTCTGATGGATGGTGTAGCCAAGACATTAGAAGAGAAATAGTTCTGCGTCTGTGCTACACAGGTTTTGATGAACAGTAGTAAGACACTCTAGAAGACTTTGAAGTGTAGGCTCTGATATGAAGTCTAAAGAAACCAGTAAGAAGATCTGAAGACAGAAGTTCTACTAAAGTCCAGATGCTAAAGACTCGTGTTTCTGAAGACAACGTGTTCTAAAGAAACCAGACAGAAGGTCTTAAGACAGAAGTTCTACTAAAGTCCAGATCCTAAAGACTCATGTTTATGAAGACAATGTATTCTAAAGAAACCAGTCAGAATACTTGAAGACAGAAGTTTCTACTTAAGTCCAGATGCTAAAGACACAAGTTTCTAAAGATCTGTGGTTCTAAGAAAAGGGTTCTCACGACCAAGTGCTGAAGACTCTGAAGACGCAGTTCTGAAGACTATGAAGACTTGAAGTTATGAAGACCCAAGGTTCTATAAAATGTTCTCAAGATCAAGTTCTAAAGATTCTGAAGACGAAGTTCTGAAGACTCTGAAGACTTGAAGTTCTAAAGACCCAAGGTTCTATAAAAGATTCTCAATACCAAGTGCTGAAGTTTCAAGGACAAGGTTTTGAGTGAACAAGTTCTGACGACTAAAGACTTGATTATCTGGAGATTCAAATTTCATGATTCTACTCATGCTTCAATCATCTACCATCAGAAGCATATGAAGTTCAGAAGACAAATGTTACCGTTAGCAATGACAAGTGCACAATGTGAAAAAGCCTTATCCCACCACCTCTCCACTTTCTTGAATTGTGGAAAAGAAAAAGACGTGACAATAATATTTTCATCATTGTGTAACGACTCTTTTTAAATAGCCAACGACTCTATTTTGCTTGGCTATATAAGAAAAGGATCATATGCTTAAAATGTTGTTCGTGTTCAAATGTTCAAATGGAAGTCGTAATTGTTGGAACACAACAAAAAAACTATCAACTGGTATAACAACAACAACAAGAACAACAAATAGTTCTTGAATCATATTGTTGATAATTACAAGATAACAATGAAGTCATTGATTCACAATGTTCTTAAGAAGCTTGCTAAGCCGCAGGAGATAATGAAGATGCTCATGGAAGCTCCAATTACAAATCCACAACATGAATTTTGTGCCTTAAAGTGATCATTGAATTAAATAGAACAAGGGTTGTTGACCAAAATGTTATAAGGTTGATCAAGATGAAGAAGTTCTTATCTTTACTACATCATTATCAACAAAGCTTTCAGAAGCTTATGAAGAAGAAGACTCCAGTAATTCAAGTTCTTTTGGATTGTTATCCGTGAAGAAGCTACTTGAAGAAAAGAAGGTCACAAATTTGAAATAAAATACAATGTAATAATATTAGTGTGTATTAGGATATTCTGATGTACTTAATTGAGTTTACACTTGCTTGTGTAGAAGCATTCTCTTGTAAGCAAACCTTGTAAAAAACTGTTGTTTGTTCCTTCTAAAGGACCAGTTAGGTCAGAAGCTTTAGAAGGTTTTGTGTTTCTTCTAAAGGACCATTTAGGTCAGAAGCTTTAGAAGGTAATGTGATCCTCAAAGGACCTGTTAAGTTAGAACCTTTGAGAATAATAAGATGGTAGTCTTAGTGGTAGTTAGTCAATTGCAGTTAGCTTGTGCATTGTAATAATTTGTTTGATTATTGAATTAAGTCCTTGAGTTCAAGGTGAAATCACCTTGGTATGGTGAACTGGACTAGCTTAAGGGTTTCTCAAGTGAACCATGATATATCACGTGTTCTTTACTCTTGCTTATTCTTTACTGTTTATGCTTCCAAAACGTATTTGAAAGCATCACTTAACGCAATAATGTTAAGAACTGAAAGTTTGTTAAGAGTGAAAAACCCAATTCAAACCCTCTCTTTCTTGTGTTTTCCTCACACCTTCAATTGGTATCAGAGCCTAGTTCTGTTATTGGTGGATATCAAACACCTAACAGTGTTAGATGAAGATCCAAATGATGTGTGAAGCAATAATCTGGGCGATAGTTACTCCACCTTCAATTACAGCCTCATATCAGAAGATGGTGATTGAATACTGAATTGTAACCAAATGGATTACCTTGAGCAAGTCTCTGATTCTTCAAAAACTGAAAAGTCAATAACAAAATCTTCTCTTTTGGAGATAATCTATTCAGAACCCAAGAAGAAGATACCAGAAGTCGTAGCTCCCAATTCAGATGCAGTTATTTCTCCTTCTGATCCATCAAGATGAAAAGCATAATCACAATCTCTCTTTCTGAAGAACGGATTCTGGGAGATAAAGAAGCTCTTTTCAGAACCAGATAAGGTTTCAAACCTCCTGAAGAAATGCTTCTGGGTTTGGTGTCCTTAATTGAGCCAACCTCTTCTGATGAATCTCTTCTAGACAAAGACTGAATTCTGGCAATTAAAAGAAGATTGAAGAATCAGCTGACAAGACAAATTCATCAGATAAGAAGTAATATTTGTTGAATGCTTTTGTTAAAAAATTTACGATTAGATGAACAATGTATTTGCTCAAAGATCAAATCATCAGAAACAAGAAATTTTGCTTGCTGAAGATTGATTCTTTATGAGTATGATATGTTTTCAAGAAACAAATTAGTCCACCCTTGACTTTCTCATAAAAATCTCATTAGGAATTTCTTCAAGTAAAGAAGAAAGATTTTTATCTTCTGATTTTGATACATAGGAACTTCATGATGAAGTCTGCAGAAAAACGTCATAAATCTTGAACAGAGGAATTCAAATCTCTAAGAAATAATTTGAGTCAGAACATCTGAAGCCTAACTACTCAAGCATGTAGATGATCTAATGCAGAAATTCTGAATATTGTTTCCTTCGGAAAGCTTCATAGAAAAGTGAAAACTGCTTAGAAAAGGAAGCTTATCAATTCATCAGGAATATAATTAAAGGTGTAGTTCACAATATTCCAGATCCTATGAATACTAATATAGACAATCAAGTTCTGATAATTCAAGAAGTTATCTCAGTTGAACAGACTTTAATCTATCAGAATTTTATTTGATTTTTCACTCAGAAATTCTTGATATATGAAATCTTGAATGGAAAATGCTTTAAAAGATGCAAAGACAAAATTCATTCACTCTGAAGCGGATATGCTGACAAGTCTTGATAGACTTACTCTAAACAAGTTAGCTCAGCATTTCAAGAACAAGATTGACATTTAAAATCATCAAAGGTTGATGATACTTGTATTAGAACATATTTTGTAATTTGTTCAAGGAATCAAAAATTCAGAATACGCTAGGAAATGTTAGTTAATTTTCTCAAGCACATAGCTTCTCAGAAGTTCATGAAATATTGACCTTCTAAAAATTAAGCTTCTGTTCAAAGGAAGCTTGAAAAACAAATAGATGTTCTGATAATGAAATATCAGAATATTTGTGCTCTGAGGATTAATCTCAAGAAGTCAGATGGGTGATTCTAAATAGAAGAATGAAGAGATCATCTGAAGAGAAGACTAATTCTAGCTCTCAGATTAGAGATTAGAGTTTAGAAGAAACTTATACTCCTCAAAATCCGAAAACAGGAAACCTCTAAAGAAGTAAGAGGAACCAGTAAGTACGAGTTCAGAACCTCTGATAGATCACTCTGAAGAATAAAGATGCAGAATGAAGCTGATCAGAAGCTCTATCAAGGACAAGCTAAAGTCAAAATCAGAATGTAGAGCACTCAGATAATAGAATCACGTGAAGATTTCAGAATCTCAAAGATATCTTTTTCTTTTATCTATAATTTATTAGTACTTCTGATAAAAATACTTCTACGAGTTAGAAGATGTTTTAAACAGAAGCGTTCCAAATGTTAGTGCAACTCCAAGTTGTGAATTTTCTGATTAGTGAAAATTTCATGATCTGGAACATTATCTCTTTCTAAGAGAAAAATCTTTTGATCAATTCTATGGATAATGTGAAAACGTAAGTTTCCTTGAGAATGAGCGAAATTTTTTACGTATGATGTGTGTGTGATGATAGTTTCTCATTTAAGCAACTACATTCAATATTTTTATGTATGTCAATTTCTGGTTTGCCACTTCTAAGTGTTGATTCAATCAAAGTCTTATTTGAAACCTGTATGGTACTCTGTTCTTTATGAAGACTGGTTCACTTTATTCCTTTTCTTTGAAATTCTTGTCTTTTGTTGTGTCACTGATCCATGTCATTCTTACAGTATGGTACAACCTCTTTCACCCACTTAAGTGTATATATATCAATAGTTATTTATCACACTTATCTCTTCTTCTCATAAATCCATTCATATCAAGATCCTTCCTCTCATGGTAACTGATCCAACCTTACCCTTCAATGTTCCTGGAAGTGAATGGAATAGAGGTTTTGTAGTGAGAGGGCTTGTAATAAGAGTTTTGAAGTTCTAGGGTTCTTGAAAAAGTTTGATGTTTTTTTTTTGACAATTTTGAGGAAAGTATTTTCGTGTGTCTTAGCATGAGAATGAATGAGATTATATAGTGAAAGATTATCTCAATGATAAGTGGGCTTGGACCTTGTGTAAAAAGATATGATTTTATCTTATTTATTTTATATTATTAATGAATAAATCAAAAATAGTTAAAATAATTAAAATAAAAATAGGTCAACGGGTGTAAGGATAAGAATTGAGGTATATGAACAGTATAACACACATTTGGACTCTTAAAACATGGCCCAATAGCCCAAAATATCAAGCTTGCTCAATTTGAATTTCATGCATTTGCTCAAAATTTCCCAACTTGCAATGGTCATAAATATCTCAATTTTTATCTTTTGAAAGTGATCTTGAACTTTTTGGAAAGCTCAATATGTCCTCTATAAACTCTATTTTAATTATTTTTTATTTTGAAGATTTTATCTTGATGTAAGCTGCCTTGAAAAAAGTGTCTTTTTGTTGACTTTTGAAATGACATGTAATGTATTGGCTTATATCTCTCAAATGATGCATTTTTTTGGACTTGAGCTTAGAGAGAAAAAGTTGTAGATAATTTAATTTCCTTCAAAATGGGCTTTGGTTTGGGAAGAGCTGATGAAGCATGTAAAGTTATGCCTGGTCAAAGTTCAGTTGACTTCTCCTAAGAAAACCCTAATTTAGAAACTTTTGATGATTTGAGGGCTTTTCTTGAGGAATCATGGTCAAACCTTGATCAAATGATGAATGTTACTTAAAAGTGTTGATGTTGACCAAAAATCTTTAAGTTTGATTGTATATTGACCATAGTTGACTTTTTGTCTAATACAGTTAATTTTCAATCATCTGAGTAATTGACTGAGCAAACTTATGATGCAAGGCTTGAAACTTGACATGAGAATTCTTAGAGACATATGAGAAACCATGAAATCAACTTGAGACCTTGATAACCCAATATTCCTTTTGAAACATAAAACCCTAGTTGTGGACCCATTGCTTAGGAGGAGAATTTGTCTGATCAATTCTTAAGCAACCTTGAGAAAACGAGGACCTTATGAGAATGTCTTGAGGAAAAATGGGAGGTTAAATTTTGGGGTACAACAGCTTCCCTTGTTCAATCTTATTAAACCTGAAGAGTTAGATTGGCATGTCTGCCATTCGTGACTTAAAGGTAGAAGATGATTGAACACTTAAGTGCCCAGAAATTTGCACTCGCTTGTACACGAAGTAACACTGTTGGTTGATTGTACCGGGAATGGGCTTAAAGATGCCATTTAGAGAGGTGAAGGAGAGTCGTCAAAGATGGGCTTATAGATGCCATCCAGAGTAACTGTCGATAGGAATATCAGAATAAGTCTACGCATGACCTTGTCTTGGAAGATATGTTTGGAATGAGTCTATGTCCGACTTTGACCAAAAGAATATCAGAATAAATCTACGCTTGATTTCATCTAAATGATATACTAGAATGAGTCTAAGCCCGACTTTGTTTAGAAGATACATTTGGAATGAGTCTACGCCTGACTTTGTCCAAAAAGAAATATCAGAATAGATCCATGCTAGATTTCATCCGAATGATATACTAGAATGAGTCTACGCCTGAATTTGTCTAGAATGATACGTTTAGAATGAGTCTACGTCCGACTTTGTCCAAAAAGAATATCAGAATAAATCTACGCTTGATTTTATCCAAATGATATACTAGAATAAGTCTATGCCCGACTTTGTCTAGAATGATATACTAGAAAATTTCTACGCCCGACTTCATCTAGAAGAGGTATTGGAAGGAGTCTACACCTGAATTTTTCCAAAATGAGTAGAAGAAGGAAATTTATGCTTGACTTCATCTGAATGATGCACTAGAAGATGTCTACGCCCGACTTCATCTAGAAGAGATATTTTTCAGAGTGACTCTCTAGGGAAAGTGCTTAAGTATCCACTTGTCAAATTTAGTCTTTGAGGGAATTGTATGGTTATGTAGATAGTTGTTCCGTCCTGTTTCAGGAATTACTCTACGACCTATTAGAAAATTGTTGATGATGTTCGTCTGTTTGTGAACTTTACCTGAAAAGATAGAGTTAGTATCTATGCAATGTCATGATGTATGTAGTGCATTGCATAATGATGTTCTTAAAGCAATGGGGAGCGTGGTATATGCTTTTCGTATGCATATGCTATAATAAATGATGTATGAATGTGAGATGTCATTGAAGTGTCTCGGTTGCTCTGTATAACATCTTTGATCGGGAAAATAAATCCCTGATTGTTACTGGGGATGGCGACATTAATTCTTCAATCTTGTTTAGAATGTCTCTACTAGGGACTCCTGCTTGCAATTTGAGGAAACTCCACTGGGGAATTTGATTTCTGCTTGGGGAGAAGAGCTCAAGAACATTGGTCGTTCATCTCTCTATTGGGGAGTTTAATTCTTATATACCCTGACTGGGGATAAAAGAGATGGATAACCTTCCGAGGTGCTGTTTGACAGAATTTCCGATATGGATGTCGACTCGTCTAGAGAGGATAAGATTAATTGATATCTAGTCCGGTTTCAGATTTCGTAGCAACTCTTTGGGGATAGTGGTTTGGACTACCCTTTACTGGAGAGAGGAGATTTATCGTTGATTTGTAGTAGTTGAAGTGATAGACTCAAGCTAGGGAGACTGTATCCTGTTGGGAAAATAAACCTTGTTGGAGAAACACTTTGCTGAGGATTGCTTTGCAAGGGGGTTTTACTGTGTTGGAGAAATAAACTCAGCTGGGGAAGAGAAATCATGTGAGTTGTGCTAAAGACATACTTTCTGACGAGGGTTGGGACTTCATAGGTTGGCGACGTTGCCGGGGAACAGATCATACTCCTTTATTCGCTGGGGGGATCTGCTGGTAAGTATGATTAGGATATTTTGGACTTGCGGGGAATGTGTCGAGTTCGTGAAGATGACTCTGCAGAGGATAATCTTATGGGAACTGCTCTATGAGGATTATTTCGTGGAGGTTGTTCTGTGATGATTTGTGGACGACTTGAACGTTCTCTCGCATACTGAAGTCTTGAGTAAATACTTATTCCTGTTTTTATGCATATATCTGTTAATAGTAATCATATTCATATGCATATGTTCATTCAATTTAGTCATGGGACGTTTTTGTAAACAAAACAGAAAAAGTAAAACAAAATTTAAACTTTGAAATTGTGTTTATATTGATAGCTTATCCATGAACAGGCGATTGTTGTACAAAGAGACAGAAATCCTAGTAAGAGGAAATCGCCGTGAAATAAAAAAGGGTACAAAGTGAAGACAAAATATATAGCTATGTGTAAATGATCTCGTCAGATTTCAACTTTACTATTGACATATGTCTTCGAGCATCTCATCCCTTACTAGAAGTTGACTGAATCGATTTATAACATTTGAACTTGACGTTGGTAATGAAACTTGGTGTGAGTGATCCAACGGGACATAATCATACGCTTTAATCCCTAATTTTTTCCTGGACTGTCCTTTCGGGTTTTCAGTCCACTGGGATACCCTTTTTTGCCCAAGGCGCCTTTTCACGTTTTCTACTTGTCGGGTGTACAATCTTATATATATATATATATATATATATATATATATATATATATATATATATATATATATATCCCTGATTTTTATCCGAACCCTTTTGGTTCGTCGAGATGCCCTTATTTTTTCCTAGGCCAGTCAACCTAGCGGGTCGTTTTTATGCGTAATATCTTTTAACTATGTCCGCGTTCACGAGGTGTGGAAGATCTTCATCGTCCATGGTGGTAAGTATCATAGCACCGCTCGAAAATATCTTCTTGAAAACAAATGGACCTTCGTAGGTGGGGGTCCATTTCCCCCTGGGATCACCTTGCGGTAGGATGATGCATTTTATTACCAAGTCACAAGTATGATATACCCAATGCTTGATTTTATTATTGAAAGCTTTGATCATACACTTCTGATACATCTGACCATGACAAACAGCCGCAAGCCTCTTCTCGTCAATCAAATTCAACCGATCCAGCCTAGTCTGAACCCATTCATCTTCGTCCAAGTCTACATATTTCATAATTCTCAAGGAAGGAATTTGAACTTCGATCGGTTAGATAACCTCCAGACCATAGACCAGAGAGAATGGGGTTACCCCAGTTGATGTCCTAGCCGAAGTGCGATAACCGTAAAGAGAAAATGGTAACATCCCGTGCCAATCTTTATATGTCACCGTCATCTTTTGTATAATCTTCTTAATTTTCTTGTTGGCGGCTTCCACTGTGCCATTCATCTTCAGTCGATACGAAGAAGAATTGTGGTGCTTGATTTTAAACTGCGTGCAGAGTTCTGTGATCATAGTGTTGTTGAAATTGGTGCTATTCTATGTGATAATACTTTTGGGGATACCATACCGACAAATAAGGTTATGCTTAATGAATCGGGCAACAACATTCTTAGTAACAGAGTCAAACGAGGCTGCTTCAACCCACTTTGTGAAGTAATCAATGGCGACGAGGATGAAGTGATGTTCGTTGGAAGCAGTAGGTTTGATCTATCCAATCATATAAATTCCTCACATATTAAATGGCCAAGGAGCAGTCAAGACATTCAGAGGTACTGGAGACACATGTACTTTGTCAGCGTAGATCTGGAACTTGTGACAAGTTCTCGAGTGGTGATGACAGTTAGTTTCCATAGTCGACCAATATTAACCCGCTCTCAGAATTTTCTTAGCAATAGTATGTCCACTAGAATGAGTACCAAAGATACCTTCATGCATATCTTCCATAATCTTCTCCGCCTCTTTCTTGTCCACACAACGAAGTAGAGTTGAATCATGGTCGCGCCTGTACATAATTTCGTTGCTCAGGAAGAACTTAGTTGAGAACCTCCGTAGAAATTTATTGTCGTTTATAGATGCTCCTTCAGGATACTCTTGAGCCTCAAGACATCTTTTCACTTCATGAAACCAAGGTTTCTCTTCTACTCCGCCAGTGTCAACTTTGTAGCAGTGTGCAGGTTTGTCTAGCCTTTCAATGGTAATTCTGGGAGCCTCGTTGTCCCATCTGACTTTGAACATAAATGAAATGGTAGCTAACACATCTACTAGTTGATTCTCTTATCTTGGGATGTGCTTAAAAGTGATATCCTCGAAGTATGGAATTAAGGTCAGCACATGCTCTCTATAAGGAATGAGGTTTGGGTGTTTCGTATCCCATTATCCCTTAATCATACTAATTACCAGAGCTGAGCCCCCGTATACATTTAAGAACTTGATTCTTAGGTCAATAGCAGCTCTGATGGTACTCAGCCATGTTGTTGGTACAGTCAAAGCATAATCCGGTGGTGAAGGGTGTATGGTGTCCCCGAGGAGAGATAATTAGAACCAATACCATTGACGAGTGCGTTATAAGCTCCTTCAAAAACCATAGTCGATCGGGATCCTGGCTCAGGTCCTTCATACAGTTTGGGTTCTTTACAATCCGTTACTAGCATAATATTCTCGTATGGGAACTCGAAGTTCATAGATTGGTAGTCGTCTACGTCCTGATGGGCCAAATGGTCTGCCAGTACACTTCCTTTGATTGCTTTCTGGGTGGTGTACTGAATTTCGTATTCTATTAGGACCATTTTCCATCTGGCTATTCTTTCGGAGAGAGTGGGCTTCTCGAATATGTATTTGATGGGATCCATTTTAGAGATTAATAGAGTAGTATGAGTCAACATATATTATCTTAGTCGACGAGCAGTCCATGTCAAAGTGCAACAAGTTTTCTCGAGCAGTGAGTATCTTGTTTCACAATCGGTAAACTTTCTGCTAAGGTAGTATATTGCATGCTTTTTTCGACCAGACTCGTCATTCTGCCCCAGTACACACCCTATTGAGTTCTCTAACACTGTTAAATACATGATCAGAGGTCTTCCTTCAACTGGTGGCATCAGAATTGGAGGTTCTTAGAGGTACTCCTTGATTTTGTTGAAGGCTGTTTGACAATCGTCATTCCATTTTACCACCTGATCTTTCTTCAGCAACTTAAAGATCGGCTCACAAGTAGCGGTCAAATGAGAAATAAATATGGCAATATAGTTCAGTCGTCCCAATAAACCTCTGACTTCCTTCTCAGTATAGGGAGTGGGGATTTCTTGAATAACTTTTACTTTAGTGGGATCAACCTTAATTCCTTTACAGCTGACAATAAAACCCAAGAGTTTATCGGACCTTACCCTAAAGGTGCACTTATTCGGATTCAACTTCAGCTTATACTTCTTCAGTCTCTCAAACAAATTATGTAGATGGTCCATATGCTCTTCTTTAGTCTGTGATCTGGCTATCATATCATCGATATAAACCTCTATCTCGTGATGAATCTTGTCATGAAACAAAGCTAACATAGCACGCTGATATGTTGCGCCAGTGTTCTTCAACCCAAAAGGCATAACCTTATAGCATAAAGTACTCCACGGTGTAACAAAAGTAGTCTTTTCCATGTCTCCAGGTTCCATCTTGATCTGATTATAACCTGAGAAACCATCCATGAAGGAGAATACCTTATGCTGAGCGGTGTTGTCGACCAAAACATTAATATGTGGAAGCGGGAAGTCATCTTTAGGGCTCGCCCTGTTTAGATCCCTTTAGTCTACACAAATACGTACCTTGTCGTCTTTCTTAGGTACCGGAACAACATTTGAAACTTGTGATACGGTGGGAGAACTGACTTAAGGTTTTGCGTTTGTGTTCACAAATGTTTCGGTTTAGCAAGAGTCGCCACCGACTTTTTACTTTATCCTAAGGAAAGGTCAAAAAGCACAGGAAAGACCTTTGAGATGTTTTCTTGGGTTCGGGGAGTAGATTATGAAAAGGGAAGGTATTAGCACCCTTTTCATCCATGGTTTTCCATGGGCTCTTAGTTACTTGTTTAGATCACTTGCTTTACTTTTCAATTGTTTGAAATGGTGCTTTGTGTGTGGTTTTGAAAGATGCTTTGAAAAGAGGCCATCGTTGTGGCAACCTTTGTAATGATTCTTGTTTGAATGTATACAAAGGTGTTTTTGTCTTTTGAAAAGTTTTCAATGTTTGAAAGTTGGATTTTGAAATTGTGTTGTGAAGTGTATTTGAAAACAGCAAGGATGTTTTGCAAGCTTTTGATCAAGTAACTAAGAGCTATCTATCCTATTTTACTCAAAGATCTTTCTTATGTTTTTAGCCCCTTTTAACAGTGTTGTTTCACCATTGTATTTGGTGAACAATCTTGTGTTAGGATGTTAAACGGAACAGGCGCGGGTCATCGTATAGACCATGATAGCAATTGTGTCAAGTATCTTTGGCAATTTTCTTGAGGGACTTGATCATTTTGGTTTAGGCAACCAAGATAGCGTCATGGAGGGACTATGATCCTTTGTTTTGTTTTTGTTTTGCCAAAGTACCCAACATGCATACCATGACCCATTTTTGAAGGCAACAAGTGGATTGTAACCCTAGGGGTGCAAGTGTGCATTTGTGTTTGTTTTTTCATGCATTTTTATCTTTGATTAGGTCAAACTATTTGTTAATTTGATTTTGGCATACAAACCCTAATTCTCTAATCATGGCATAATTGAAAGTGTTAAGTGCGAGAATTTAAATTCTAAGCTATTACAACATGATTATGGGGATGGGGGTACAATTTTTGAATAGGGGGGTATTTGACAAGAAATATAAAACCCTAGTTACTATTACATCCAAATTGAATTTACAATGCAACAATATTTAAATGTACAATATTTAAATAAACAAAATAAATATTGAATAAAATGTATTATGCAAAAAGAAGTTTTTATTTGTTTATGTATGTAAAGTATTTTTTAATGTAAAAGAGTATAAAGAAATAAAAATAAAAAGATTAGCTTTATTTGTTAAAGGAGTAAACCCTAATTTCTTTTAAGAAAATAAATATTATATATTATTTATATACAAAAATATGTTAATATGTACAAAAATGAAATATACTTAAAAAAGATATTTTTTTAGTATAAATAATAATAAAAATAAAAATGTAATATTTTTGTATTTTTATTCTAAGTATTTAATAAAATAAAAGTATATATGTATATATATATATATATATATATATATATATATATATATATATATATATATATATATATATATATATATATATATATATATATATATATATATATATATATATATTAAATATACTAAATGTGTATAAAAATAAAATAAATATGTACAAAAATAAATTATATTTATAATAATATTTTCAGTGTGAATAAAAATAATAAATAAAAATAAAAGTATGATATATACATTATTTTTAAGTTTAAACAAATAATATAAAAGTATTAAAAATGTTTTAATGTTAGAAAAAATAGAATAAAATGCCAAATAAATGTAAAAAAAATGTGAAAATATTTTTGAGCATTTTTTATATTTGGGGATAAATAAATAAAATCAGAAATGAAATTAAAATACAAAAAATAACAAAATATAAAGAAAATGGGCTAGGGGGTGCATTTAGCAAAATGGGGGTGCAGACAGCAAGAAGGCCAGGCCCAGCCCATACTTCATCTTCTTCCTCCAGACTTGTCAAACGCGCGCGCGCCTGGTTCAAACTGGAACATCCTAGAAACGTGATCTTTTGCCAAAACTCACAACATCAAACTTGTAGAGAATTTAAAAACGAATCTAACCATATAAAGCATTAATCCTAACTCTCAAAGACCAGAGAGAATTTCTCTGGCCCTAATTTCTAACCTAGTTTTTTCAGCATGTTCATGGATGAAATTCTCCTAGCACACTTAATATAAATGAAAACTGAGCATATGTACAACTTCATGGCATTGAATACTACATTTTTAATTCACAAACCTAAGGCTAAATGTTCCTAAATAGAGAGATAGAAAGTGATGAAAAACCTGTTTCAGTTGGATTCGAGTTGGACAATGCAGAGCTTCTTAACAAGTTTTGAGGTATCTGGTAGCTTGCCTGAACTTCACTTGATCTTTTCCAATAGCTAGCTTGCCTTGAATGTCGCTGAATCAGCTCCTAGAACTCAACCTGCACAAGCTTGAAATCAAAATGGTGAATACTGTAAATGGAGTTACAGTTGGCAATGGAGTTTTGGGATAGCTTGAGTGAGTTGAATGGAAGGTGTTTGAAGTGGAAAGGAGCAAAACGCATGAGCAAAATGAGCTATGGCACTCAAGTTGCAGCAGCTGCCCTGTTTTGCAAGAGAAATGTGTTTTGATGTTCAAGAGTGTTTTAGGGATGGATGGCTCGTGTTTCTGACTCAAGGCAATGTGCAAAACCTGTTTGGAATGTTGGCAAGGCTTGGCTATATCAGATTCAAGTGTTGTGTCCTTTTGACAAGTTGACTTGTTTTGAAAGAAAAGTGTGAAGTGATATGAGGTAGGCCTGTACAGGCTATCTCCAAGCATGCACAAGTTTCTTGTACCTTTGCCTGAGTTTTTGGAACTTGTTTTCTGCAAAGAAAGAGGTCCAAGGCTCAAGAAATACAACATTGCAAAAAGTATGCTTTATGGAAATGGTATTGCAACCTTTATGCCATAAATGGATTTATTCATTGTGCCAAGCTCCATTGATCAGAATAAGACCAATGTCCATTGTATTTGCATTTAATTTTTGAGTATGAATTGGTTTAGAGACCTGTAATCAAGTACAAAGCAAGTTTGGACAGATTTTGCAACTTGTGTCAACATGAAAATGCCATGGATCAAAGTGAGTTTTTGCCAACTTCAAGCATTCGATTCTCCCTAACCACAAATGTGTTTGAGGATTTTTTGGACAATTTGGAAAGATTGCAACATTCTCTATAATCCATATTTGAAATGCAACTTGAGACTCCAAGTGGAAATATGTGAAAAATGGCCAAGAAGATGGGTCAAAATCCTGCCTAAACTAGGGCAAAATTTCTTCAAGTTAAAAGTTTTAGGGACCCTTGTTCCAAAAATCATAACCTGAGATCCAAGTTTCTTTTGAGAAAACTTTGTGAATCAAAGTTGTAGACTTCGTGTACGACTACAATTTTCATGTTTTAAGTTTTGTTTTAATCCATTTGCATCATAGTGAAAATGTGGGGCAAAGTTAGGAAAAATTAAGAAAATTTCATAACTTAGAAAATTTCGAAGTTATGAAAATTTTCAATTTCAAACCCTAATTTGCAATTTTGAGTTTCTTGATGAACAAGTTTCATAATTTGACATATCTTGATGAAAAATGACCCTTGGCACTTGATTTTGACCAAAAAGTCAAAGTTTGACTTTTCAGTGTACAGTCAAATTTTGATCAGTTGACTGAAAAATTCATCTGTCAATCCCATGCATTTGAGATCTTTTTGAACTTTTTGAATAAGTCAAGATGATGTCATTGAGTCCATGGTTGAGCTTAATTTGCCATTGGCTAGGTCAAACAGTCAAAAATTGCCTTTGTACAGTCAAAACCCTAAAAATGACCATTTTGCCTTTTTGGTGATCTGATCAAATTTCTTGTGGAATTGTGGTCCAAACTTGATCAAATGGTTCATATGAGTTCATAATGTTGATGTGGCTCAAAATTCATGAGGTATGACTGTAAATTGGCCATAGTTGATTTTTTTCCCCAATACAGCTGATTTCTAGGTCAACTGTCATATTGACTGGGCAAGAATTTGATTCAAGGCTTGAAACTTGGTATGGACAAACTTATGAGTCCAACATGAAGTATGAAAGTAAAATTGGGCATTGAAGGTCCAAAAATCCCTGTGCACACTCAAACCCTAATTTAGGTCAACAGTGCAGGATGTGTCTTGAGCAGAGCAAACCCTAGCTTGATCTTGGATTCCAAGAGTCTTGTGATGAGAAATGTTGATAAAATGAGAGGGAAAATTTTGGGGTACAACAGTTGCCCCTGTTCAATCTTCTTGAACCTGAAGAGTTAGATTGGCAAGTTTTGCCTTTCGTGACTCGAAGGTAAAAGAGGATTGGACACTAGAGTGCCCATAAATTTGCACTCGTCAAAAATGTTATTGAGGGAATGGGCTTAAAGGTGCCATTTGGAGATGGTAGAATCTTGCTGGAGATGGGCTTAAAGATGCCATCTAAGATTTTTTTGTTGAAAATTAGTAGAATGAACATCAGAATGGCATCCGTGTATGGAACGTATATGAGTTGTATCTGCAGATTGGATTTGTATGAGCAAGGGAATGGTGTCCGTGTCTAGAGCATATCCGAGTTATAACTGTATTTGAACTTTGAATGAATATCAGAATGACTGCCGTGTCTGGAGTGTATCTGTATTCTGAATGGGTAACAGAGAAACATCTGTGTATGGAGCATCTAGGTGCTGGGGATAAGTTCTGAATGAGTGGCAGAATGGCAACCGTGTCTGGAGCGTATCTGGACTGTATCTGAAGATGAGATATGTATGAGTAGCAGAATGACTTCCGTGTCTGGAGTATATCTGTACTGTAACTGGGATCCGGACAAGTGACAGAATGACTTCCGTGTCTGGAGTGTATCTGAACCTGAAGTTGATAGTTGAATCTGAATGAGAAATATAATGGCTTCCGTGTCTGGAGCATATCTAGTCTGTATTTGATTGCTGGAGTCTGAATAAGTAGCAGAATGACCGCTGTGTCTGGGGTGTATCCGTACTGTATTTTGACTTGAAATTTTGAATGAGCAATAGAATGACCGCCGTGTCTGGGGTGTATCCATGCTGTATCTAAATAATTGTTAACGATAGCCTTTTAATCTTATCCTGAAAAGGGTAAAATGTTAGCTAAAACACAAAGTTATGTTGCATGATATGAATGATGCAATGAACTGTGTTTCATCAATGTTTATGATATATGAATGTAATGGATGTGCATGTAAGCTGAGTAGCTGTCTTGCTGAGGAAAATAAATCCTTGATAGCCGGAGATAATGAAATATTTGACTGCTGCCGGAGTAAGTAAATTCCTGACCGATGTTGAGGATTCAAACATCTTTGATTGTCAAAGATGAGAAATCCTTGCTGACCGCTTGGGGATTAAAGATCTTTGATTATTGAGAATGAGAAATCCTGGGACCACTGGTGGGGATTGAAAATCCTTGGCGACTTGTGGGGATTTAACAAGAGCTTTGACAACTTATGCGAGGAATGAGGATCCTTCATGACTTTCCTGGGAAATAAGGAAAATTCCGACGACCTTTACTGGGGAATTAAAACCTGGGAGGCTTCTGCTGGAGAAATGAGACCGAGAATCTTCGATCTGCTGGGAAATAACTCTGTGGGGAGAATGTTTATTCTGCCGGAGAAATCAGGAGTTTTGGGTTGTATGCCAAACTACTGGGGAAGTTGGGGAAAACTGAATGGTTCTCACTGGGGATTGATAGTTGGAAGTTTGACTTCGCTGAGGGAGAAGGTTTAGAATATTCTAGCTCTGCTGGGGATCTGAACTCTGTTGGGGATGTGTATTTCAAAGTTTTTGGGCTCCACTGGAGGTCGGGAGTTTAGAGACTTAACTCTGATGGAAATTTTGAAACTTAACTCCGCTGGGGAATAAAGTTTAGAATACACTGGCTCTGCTGGGGATCTTGAAATTTAACTCCGCTGGGGATATGTACTCCAAGGTTTTAGTTTTGTTAAGGATCTGGATGACGTACTGCAAGGGATTTCTTCTGGAATAGCACAAAGACGTCTTCCTACACTTTCAACCTACCAGTAATTATCCTCTCTCAATTCGTTTTATTTGTAAGCAGTGATTATATTCAAATGCATATATCTATTTAACAAACCATTGGACATTTTCAAATAAAAACATAAGTGTAAAAAGAAAAGAAAGGCAAGCAAATTTCTGCACTTTGAAGTATCTTTGTATTAACTTTTGTAAGTATCTTTGTACAAAGGAGACAGACATCCTAGTAAGAGAATGTTGTCATAAACATTGGAAATTTTTATACAAAAAGAAAGATGGCTATGTGTAATAATTTCATGGGGTTCCCATTTTGCGATAGCCTTCACAACTCTGAGTATCTTGTCCATTCGTTTCTTCGTCCGCCGATGATTGGATTGATCAGAAGCTTGGAGCTTGTTGGTGAAGAGATTGTCCTTAAAGTGATCTGACGAGACATAGTCATACGCTTTAATTCCCTAATTTTTGCCTGGACCGCCCTTTCGGGTATTCAGTCCACCGGGAAACCCTTTTTTGCCCAAGTCGCCCTTTCGGGTTTTCAACTTGCCGGGTGTACAAATTTTTTTGTTTATCCCTAATTTTTGCCTGAACCGCCCTTTCGGGTTTTCGATTCACCGGGATGCCCATTTTTTACCCAAGTCGCCCTTTCAGGTTTTCAACTTGTCGGGTCATTTTATGCGTAGTATCTTTTGACTATGTCTGCGTTCGAAGGGTGCGGCAAGTCATCACCGTCCATGGTGGTTAGAATCATTGCCCCACCAGAAAAGATGTTCTTGATCACAAATGGTCCTTCGTAAGTAGGAGTCCACTTGCCCCTGGGATCACTTTGCGGCAAGATGGTCCGCTTGATTACAAGATCTCCGACTTGATATACTTGACGTCTGACTTTCTTGTTGAAAACCTTGATCATCCGTTTTTGATACGTCTGACCATGACAAACAGCAGTAAGTCGCTTCTCGTCGATCAAATTAAGTTGGTCAAGCCGGGTCTGAATCCAATCGTCTTCACTCAAACCAGTATCCTTCATGATCCTTAAGGAAGGGATCTGAACTTCCATAGGTAAAACAACTTCCATGCCATATACCAAAGAAAAGGGGGTTTCCCCTGTTGAAGTACGTGGCGTGGTACGATATCCGTGTAGATCAAACGGTAACATCTCATGCCAGTCCTTGTAGGTAACTGTCATCTTTTAAATGATCTTCTTGATGTTTTTGTTCGCGACTTCAACAACACCGTTCATCTTTGGTCGATAGGGAGATGAATTGTGATGATAAATCTTGAACTGCTCGTACAGAGCGGTGATCATAGTGTTATTCAGATTTGTACCGTTGTCCGTGATAATCCTGTCGGGGATACCATACCGGCATATGAGGTTCTGCTTGATGAAGCGGGCAACCACATTCTTTGTAACAGAGGCGTAGGAAGCAGATTCGACCCACTTGGTAAAATAATCAATAGCGACCAAAATGAAGCGATGTCCATTGGATGTCGTAGGCTTGATCTCTCCAATCATGTCGATTCCCCACATCGCGAATGGCCAAGGAGCTGTTAGAACGTTGAGAGGAACAGGAGGAATACGTACCTTGTCAACATAGACTTGGCATTTGTGGCAAGTACGGGAATGTTGATGACAATCAGCTTCCATGGTAGACCAGTAGTAGCCTGCCCTTAGAATCTTCTTAGCCATCGTATGTCCGCTCAAGTGGGTGCCAAATGTGCAACTATGTATTTCGGTCATGATCAACTCTGCTTCAACCTTGTCCACACAATGAAGTAGAACACAATCATGGATGCGCTTATATAAGATACCATTGCTCAGGAAGAACTTGGCAGCAAATCGCCTTAAGAACTTTTTGTCATTGACTGAAGCTCCTTCAGGATATTCTCTAGTCTGGAGATAATTTTTGATTTCATAAAACCAGGGTTGTTCCACTACTTCTTCGGTATTAATCTCATGACAGTGTGCAGGTTCGTCCATTTGCTCGATGGTGATTTAGGGAGCCTCATTATCCCAGTTGAGTTTAAACATGGAAAACATTGTAGCCAGAGCATCTGCTAGCTGATTTTCTTCTCGCGGGAAGTGCTCAAAGGTAATCTGCTCGAAATGAGGCAACAATGTCAGGACATGTTCTTTGTATGGGATAAGATTAGGATGTTTAGTGTCCCACTCTCCTTTGACTTGACTGATAACCAAAGCTGAGTCCCCAAATACGACAAAAGATTTGATTCCCAAGTCTATAGCAGCCTTGAGACCAAAGATGCAAGCTTCATATTCGGCCATGTTGTTGGTACAACTGAAGCACAGTCGGGCAGTGAAGGGTGTATGGCAACCTTCCGGAGAAATGAGTACCGCACCGATACCGTTGCCAAGTGTATTTAAAGCACCATCAAAGTACAGGGTCCATCGGGATCCTTGTTCAGGTCTGTTATACGGTCCGTTACCTTCAATGTTGTCCAATGTCATGATGTCCTCGTCAGGGAAATCGAATCTCATAGATTGGTAATCTTCGACGACTTGATGAGCTAGATGGTCAGCTAGTACACTCCCCTTTATAGATTTTTGGGTAGTATATTGGATATCATACTCTGTCAGAATCATTTGCGATCTAGCGATTCTTCCAGATAAAGCAGGCTTCTCGAAGATATACTTGATCGGATCCATTTTAGAAATCAGCAAAGTGGTATGAGTCAACATATACTGCCTTAGCCGGCGAGCAGCCCATACCAAAGCGCAACAAGTTTTCTCGAGCAGTGAGTAGCGAGTCTTACAGTCGGTAAACTTTTTGCTAAGGTAATAAGCGGCATGCTCTTTTCATCCAGACTCGTCATGTTGGCCCAGTACGCACCCCATTGAATTATCCAAAACAATCAGATACATGATTAACGGCCTTCCTTCGATGGGTGGCATCAAGATATGAGGTTCCAGCAAATACTCCTTGATCTTATCAAAAGCAACTTGACAATCATTGTTCCATTCAACTACCTGATCTTTCTTCAACAGCTTGAAGATTGGCTCACAGGTAGATGTTAGGTGAGATATGAACCTCACAATATAGTTTAAGCGTCCCAAGAAACCTTTAACCTCCTTTTCAGTGCGGGGGGCAGGCATTTCTTGTATAGCTTTGACTTTAGCAAGATCAACCTCAATGCCTTTGTTACTGACAATAAATCTCAGAAGTTTACCAGACCTGACTCCAAAAGTGCACTTGCTCGGGTTTAGTCTGAACTTATACTCCTTCAATCTGACAAACAGCTTTTGCAGATGGTCGAGGTGTTCTTCTTCTGTATGTGAACGGGCTATCATGTCGTCTATGTAGACTTCGATCTCATGATGTATCATATCATGAAACAAAGCTACCATGGCGCATTGATAGGTTGCCCCAACATTCTTCAGTCCGAATGGCATCACCTTATAGCAGAAGGTACCCCACTGCGTAACAAAAGTGGTTTTCTCCATGTCTTCGGGGGCCATTTTGATCTGGTTGTATCCCGAGAATCCATCCATGAAGGAAAATAACCTGTGTTGAGCTGTGTTGTCAACCAAGATGTCAATGTGTGGTAGTGGAAAATCATCTTTAGGGCTAGCCCTGTTTAAGTCCCTGTAGTCCACACACATTCTGACTTTGCCGTCCTTTTTAGGCACGGGCACAATGTTAGCAACCAATTGTGGATAGGAAGTAACATCCAGAAAGCCAGTGTTGAATTGCTTCATCACCTCCACTTTGATCTTCTCAGACATGTCGGGCCTCATTCGGCGAACTTTTTTCTTGATCGGTGGACAATCTTCTCTTGTAGGGAGACGGTGAACCACGATATCTGTATCTAGTCCCGGCATGTCTTCATAGGACCAGGCGAATATTTCGACATATTCATTCAACAACTGTACTAAGCGCTCTTTGACACTTGGCTCCAAGTTGGCACCCACTTTTACCTCTTTCTTGTCTTCCTCTGTTCCCAAATTGATGGTCTCTAGCAACTCTTCGTGGGGCAGAATAACCCTTTCCTCTTGTTGCAGAAGTCTGGCTAGCTCTCCAGGCACTTCACAGTCTTCATCACCTTCGTACTCGACATGATTGACCAAATCTTCAGAGTCACCGAAGGCTAAAGCAGAAAAGTCACCCATGGAATCCGGAGTGGATGGGTACCTGCATTTTGTGAGTGTGTGTGTGTGTAAGGGATATCCATCCTTAAACAAAACAAAAAAGTAAAAGGAAAGAAAATGAACATAACAGTTTATAGATGAAAACGTCCAATGATTCATTAAACATGGAATATGATAATGAAGAAATCAAGCCCTTACAAATGGACCTATATTCCCCGGGTAAGGCATAAGGTGAAAATAGTTTACAAATTGTTTAGTTATTACAGACCAAAATAGGAAATTGTTCAAAGATAAATTACTGGTTGATGAAAGTGATGGGAACGAATTCCTTCGCTTCCCAGTTGCTTAATCCTCCTTCGACGGTTGGAAAGATCCAATCTTCAAAGTTGTCTTCTTCATCATCATCTTCTAAGGCATTAATTCTATGGTGAGTGATTTTAAAGGGTGGTCCTCCGGCCCTGGAGCGACGCACAGCTTTCTGGCCAGCAACAGTAAAACCTAATCCGAACTTGTCCGTCTTGTGAGAAAAATCAGGCAGTTTCCCCTACACTGTACTCCTTCCTTCTTTAATTACAGCCTCTGCATCCTTGAGGGATGCCATCCTAGACACAGGCTTGGAAACGATAGGCACATCTGTCATTGTCTTTGCAACTGCGACCTTAGGAGAAACTTCTTCAAAATGTTGGAAAGGCGTTTCTATGAATTCTCCATCCAACTCCACATAGCGGAAAGAGTTAAGGTGACTTATCATGTACTCTTCCTCACCGTGAACCGTTATGATCTTTCCCTGAACTGGATACTTTAGCATTTGGTGCAGAGAGGAAGTGACTGCCCCAACATTGTGGATCCACGGCCTTCCCAACAAGAAAGAATATGAAGGACGGATGTCCATCACATAAAAGGTAGAGTTGAAAATTTATGTGCCCACTTTGATAGGAATGTCCACTTCTCCATGAACCATCCTCTTAGAACCGTCGAAGGCTCTAACAATGATGTTACTGGGCTTCAGGGTCAAACCTTCGCAGTCCAACCTGTCCAACGCCTTCTTCGGTAGGACATTCAAAGATGAACCGGTATCAACTAGGACATGGGAAAGTGTGGTTCCCCTGCATTCTACTAAGACATGCAGCGCGTTGTTGTGCTTCCTTCCCTTGGGGGTCAAATCAGCATCGGAAAAACCAAGACCATTATCAGCAGTAAGGCTAGCCACGCATTCTTGAAACTGGTCAGCCGAAGTTTCTTGAGGCACGTGTGCCGTCTTTAGAAATTTGATTAAGGGCTTAGCATGAGCCTCAGAGTAGAGTAGGAGAGCCAACATGGAGATTTTGGAAGGGGTCTGCCCTTGCTGCTCCACGACATCGTAATCGCTCCTCTTGATTATCTTTAAGATTTCTTCCATCTCTTTCTGGGTAGTTTCAGGGATTACCACAGTCTGAGCCTTCATCCTGACAGGCGCTTCTAGTATCCCCTTACCCTTATCGGTAGTATCAACAGAGGGTCTAACTTCAGGAGTATCCAATTCTTCAATTATCGGGCTTTGCACAGATGGTTTGATAGGCACAGAAGCTTTCGAGGGTCCAAAGACTGCTCGTGGGGGAGAAATCTCCGGAGAGAATATCCTTCCGCTGCGAGTTATCTTGCTTGTTCCCGCAATATTCCCTATATCAGGGGTTTCATCATCAGAATTCTCTTGGACTGATTCAATCTGTTTGATACCATGATAGAAGATTTCTCCTCCGTAGTTCCATGGTATCGTCTTGTTAGATTCATACGGGACAGGCCCCGACATGGTCATTTTCAACGGCACAAACTTAGGATCAAGCGTAATCTTAACAGGGCTTTTGCAGGTCTTGGGAAGATTGTCGGAGATGGTTATTATTGCAATGTCATTGGTTGAAGTAACAAAAGTAGCAGGAGTAACATGAGTGATAGTATCAACAGGAGTCTTTTGAAAGAGTATTTCTTGGGTATCCATCAGGCGTTGGATGCCTGATTTCAACAGTGGGCAGTTAGCTCGTATGTTTAAACAAAAGTAACAGTCTTTTCCACAGCCTGGGAATATCCCGACTCTCATCAAATTCACTTTAATCACTGGTAATGGAGTCAAAAGGTCAGCAACATCGGTAACATGAAGATCTTCCATAACGGCATGAACATTATGACCGTGCTTGGGCATTGGAGCGGATATCACGTTGGGTTTTTCAGTAGCATCAAACTCTACCTCTTTGGCGTCGATCAGGTCTTGGATCTTGTTTTTAAGAGCCCAACAGTTGTTGGTATCATGCCCTACACTGTCCGAGTGGTACGCACATTTTGCATTGGAGTGGTAATAAGGAGAAGAGGTATTAGGGTTCTTCGGCGCTTCTTTCAAATTGGTAAGGTTCAGCTTTAACAGATGAGGGAGTACTTGAGCCGGTGTCATGTTGATTCGGGTGAACTGCTGTTGTGGCCTTTCTACCCTTTGCTGATTAGATCTTGGCTGATTGCCGCGAGGTTGATTGGTTGAAGAGTTTTGGATCATCATAGCCCCCACCGTTGGTCGGCACTCGGTTCTTCCTTGGATTTTCTGAGAATAAACAGCATAATCTTCCTTCTTAGCTGGGAAGGTCTTCTTAATAGCAGTGGACGCGGAGGAATATTTCTGAATCTTACCACTTTTAATGCCAGCCTCGACCCTTTCACCGGTCAGAATTAATTCGGTGAATTCTGCAGAGGAACTCCCGATTAAGTGATTGAAGAAAGGGCCGGACAGGGTCCCTAAAAACATGTCAACCAGCTCTCTATCCGAAAATGGTGGCTGCACCCTTCCAGCCAGATCACGCCACTTCTGGGCATACTCTTTAAATCCCTCATTAGAAGCCATACCCATACTCTGTAGTTGAGTACGAGTAGGTGCTAAATCAGCGTTGTATTGGTATTGTCGGTAGAAAGCAGCAGCTAAATCTTCCCAGTTATGAACCTCAGACCTCTCAAGTTGATAGAACCAGTCCAATTGTGTGCCTGACAAACTGTCTTGGAAAAAATGGACCCAAAGATCCTTATCAGATGAGTGGGGTTGGATCTTTCTGACGTAGGATCTCAGATGCATTTTTGGACAGGACAAACCGTCATACTTAGCAAATGTAGGTACTTTGAACTTGGGAGGAATGATGATCCCAGCGACCAACCCTAGTTCTTCGAAATCTAAACCAGGTACCCTTTGCAACTCCATGGCTGCCAACCGATCCTCAAGATTTTTATACTTATCATCCGTCGGGGGATATTGCTGTTCGGATTAATCTTCATCCTCTTCCTCTTCTTCTTCTTCTTCAACTTCAGATTCAGAAGGCATCGCAGTTCCTTTGCCTTTACCAGCCCCTTCATCAGACGTCGAGGGGAACTCAATAAATTTTCTAGCATGGTTTTCAAACCTTCTTCCCATAGTGGCCACACCAGGCCTTTTCTTCTTTTTCTCTTTATCTTTCTCCAACAGTGATTTAAGGTCCTCTTGACCTTTTGCTAAGGTCATGAAGAGTTGCTGGAATTGCGAATTCTGTGCTTGCAGATCCTTAACCGTCTGCTCCAAATCCATCTTGCTGAAATAAACAGCAGAAAGATAAGGAAACCTGGTGTGAAGACCTGTTTATGCATATGATGAATGATATGTTATTCATGTAATGCATTCAAGGATTCAGAAAATTCAAATTTGTTGCAAACAAAAAGGAACACACGTCATATTAAGAAGAAATTTGTCAGTACATAAGTGCCCCATTGGCAAAATACTACAAAATTCTTAATGTAAAAAGACATTGCACATCCTCTTTGGTGCGATGTAAGTGTTGAGAGTTTCCTCCTCATGAAGTCGGCGGGTAAGCTCCAAAACCTTCTTCTCACTGGCGTAGAAGCTGGTTTCAAAAGTATTTTGTTCTTCTTTGAGTTGGATCCACCTCTTTTGCAATTCTTCCAATGATGTTGGCATGTCAGGATGTAGGAGGGTGTGTGGAACCTCTCCTTCCATAGCAGGCTCTTTGATCACGGGGAGAATGTGAGGGTATGGCATCCTAAGATTCTGGGCGCGGGTTCGTACCCACTTGAGATAAGGCTCAAGGGGGATGGAATTCTTGTGCCCCAGTGTCTTACTATCCACCTTGTTGGGAATCCTCCAAGCTCTGATGAATCTTTGTCGAAGTCCTTGCGCATCACTGTTGAAGTCAAAAACTAGGTCAGGAATCAGCATATCATGAGGGCCATCCCTCCGAGCATATCCAAATTGCCTTAAGGATAAACAGGGGTTGTAGGTAATGCCTCCCCTAATGCCAAATAGTGGGACATTAGGGAATTCTCCACAACAATCAATGATGATGACATTTTCTCTGGACCGAGAACACCAATGAACATCAGAATGTGTGAGGGTCATCAACCGTTGTGACCACCTTAAACCCTGCTCATTCTTCAAAATTGTTTGGGGAAGGTGAAAAATAAACCACCTTGCTAGAAGAGGTGTACATCACACGAGAACACCTCTTTTCCTCATTGTTCGTGTGTAAAATGAGTGTAGGATGTCCCCAAGCAATGTAGGTACAGGATTCCGAGATATGAAAATCTTGATAGCATTCACATCTATAAGCTGATCAGGGTTTGGGAACAAGACCAACCCATAGATGAGGAGTGCCACAATCTCTTCAAAAGCTTGTAGATCTAGAGAATTCCAGCAGTCTTGTGCCTTCTCAAACAGAAACTTTGCCAAGAAACCCTTGACACCACTTCTGGTTTCCCAATGACCTTTGATATCAGATGGTTGCAAGTGTAATGCTTGAGCAACATCTTCAGGCTTTGGTTTTTTTCCCTACCATTGTAGGGTAGTTGATGAAGAATAGGAATTCTCAGGAGTTGAGAAAATTCCTCTAAAGTAGGTACTAGTTGGTAATCAGGGAATGTGAAACAATGATGTAGGGGGTCAAAGAACTGGAAGAGAACTTTCACCAGGTCTTCTTTAATGTTGGAGTTGACCAAGTTGAGAAGTCTACCACGTCTTTCACTGAAGGGAGAATTCTCAGGAATCTTAGAAGTAAGCTCCTTGAGTTGAGGAGGGATTCTCACAAGTTTGACTTGTATTGTTTTCCTGCGAAGAGATTCCATGACCTACAAAATAAGAACAAAGATGAAGATCCAAACCCTTGAAATGGTTAGTGGATGCATATGATGCTTTATGATGTTCATGATGTATGCACAAGCACATGTACAAACAAATCACACAATATCCTAGTTTCAGGCTTGCATGAGGTTTCATAGGTAAGTACCCTCTTGAAGTTAGTTGGCTCAACCTGTCCTATAAATAGTAACCGGGTTCTAGGAGCTCAATATCACTGGATTATTTTCTATGTTAATTGTTTTGGTTTAGCCACTTAACTGGCGACCAAAATATTCCAAGAAAACAACCCTCAATGAGTGTAGTATCGAGTAACTACCAACTTCGGACTGCACCAAAGCCGGTCATCTCACTACCCCTAAAAAAGGCCAAGATGGTCAAGTAAGGTTCTAAAAGTTCATTAGTGCTTTATGACATCACTCAGCGGCCCCGTATTCTCTTTGATTGACTCAAAGGCTACCGGTACTCACAAATATGTCGCACTAATATAGCTATTGCTTCAACCATGTCGGTATACCCCGCACAGTTTCCACAACGTATGGCTATTTACCTATGAATGTTTCCCAAATCCGGGTAGAGGATTTCAAGCCCAAACAAGAGAACCAAATGTAAAGCAATCAAAGAAATCAAGATAAGCATGCAAAGGTGATCTAAACCCTAAGGTTACTCCAATTTTAAATTTTCCCCAGCAGAGTCGTCAGTTCTGTGATACGGTGGGAGAACTAACTTGAGGTTTTGCGTTTGTGTTCGTAAATGTTTCAGTTTAGCAAGAGTCGCCACCGACTTTTTATTTTATCCTAAGGAAAGGTCAAAAAGCACAGGAAAGACCTTTGAGATGTTTTCTTGGGTTCGGGGAGAAGATTATGAAAAGGGAAGGTATTAGCACCCTTTTCATCCATGGTTTTCCATGGGCTCTTAGTTACTTGTTTAGATCACTTGTTTTGCTTTTCAATTGTTTAAAATGGTGCTCTTCAATTGTTTGAAATGGTGCTTTGTGTGTGGTTTTGAAAGATGCTTTGAAAAGAGGCCATCGTTGTGGCAACCTTTGTAATGATTCTTGTTTGAATGTATACAAAGGTGTTTTTGTCTTTTGAAAAGTTTTCAATGTTTGAAAGTTAGATTTTGAAATTGTGTTGTGAAGTGTATTTGAAAACAGCAAGGATGTTTTGCAAGCTTTTGATCAAGTAACTAAGAGCTATCTATCCTATTTTACTCAAAGATCTTTCTTATGTTTTTAACCCTTTTAACAGTGTTGTTTCACCATTGTATTTGGTGAACAACCTTGTGTTAGGATGTTAAACGGGACAGGTGCGGGTCATCGTATAGACCATGATAGCAATTGTGTCAAGTATCTTTGGCAATTTTCTTGAGGGACTTGATCATTTTTGTTAAGGAAACCAAGATAGCGTCATCGAGGGACTATAATCTTTTGTTTTTTTTTGTTTTGCCAAAGTACCCAACATGCATACCATGGCCCATTTTTTAAGGCAACAAGTGGATTGTAACCCTAGGGGTGCATGTGTGCATTTGTGTTTGTTTTTTCATGCATTTTTGTCTTTGATTAGGTCAAACTATTTGTTAATTTGATTTTGGCATACAAACCCTAATTCTCTAATCATGGCATAATTGAAAGCGTTAAGTGCAAGAATTTAAATTCTAAGCTATTACAACATGATTATGGGGATGGGGGTACAATTTTTGAATAGGGGGGTATTTGACAAGAAATATAAAATCCTAGTTACTATTACATCCAAATTGAATTTACAATGCAACAATATTTAAATGTACAATATTTAAATAAACAAAATAAATATTGAATAAAATGTATTATGCAAAAAGAAGTTTTTATTTGTTTATGTATGTAAAGTATTTTTTAATGTAAAAGAGTATAAAGAAATAAAAATAAAAAGATTAGCTTTATTTGTTAAAGGGGTAAACCCTAATTTCTTTTAAGAAAATAAATATTATATATTATTTATATACAAAAATATGTTAATATGTACAAAAATGAAATATACTTAAAAAAGGTATTTTTTTAGTATAAATAATAATAAGAATAAAAATGTAATATTTTTGTATTTTTATTCTAAGTATTTAATAAAATAAAAGTATATATGTACATATATATATATATATATATATATATATATATATATA